>CAMRHE010000250.1:1067500-2267500 GCA_947044405.1 Leptodactylus fallax
TTTTGATTATTTTCCACTTAAAAATTAAGAAAAGCAAGGCTATAACAGTATATGGAAGCCTTACAACCCTGTTCACTGCAATCACTGTAGCAGTATATAGCTCATCAACAGTCTAGGATTAAAGGGGTTATCCAATTTCTAAAAATATATGGGCCTAATAGCAGGATGCGTCAATACAAAATACTTCCTAATACAGTGGGTACGGAAAGTATTCAGACCCCTTTAAAAAAAAAAACTGAAATATCACATGGTCATAAGTATTCAGACCCTTTGCTGTAACACTCATATTTAACTCACCTGCTGTCTATTTCCTTCTGATCCTCCTTGAGATGGTTCTACTCCTTCATTGGAGTCCAGCTGTGTTTAATTAAACTGATTGGACTTGATTAGGAAAGACGCACACCTGTCTATATAAGACCTCACAGCTCACAGTGCATGTCAGAGCAAATGATATTTCAGTTTTGCTTTTTTAATAAATTTGCAAAAATATCTACATTTCTGGGGGTTTTTCTGTCAAGATGGGGTGCTGAGTGTACATTAATGAGAAATAAAATGAACTTTTTTGCTTTTAGCAAATGGCTGCAATGAAAGAGTGAAAAATTTAAAGGGTTCTGAATACTTTCCGTATCCACTGTATATATCCTCTTTAAATTTGGCACCATTGATTAGGCACTGATTTTATTTTCAGATCGTTGACCTCAGAGTGATGTTTTGTTTGCAAGCTCACTATCCCATCCCTATGAGCAGTTAAGGCAGCAAACGAAACATCACAGCAGCATGTGACCTTCGGATGTGGATGCAATTTTTTTACTTGTGATTTCATTGCAGGGGGAGAGTGGAGAAGGGAGGGGCACATAGAGAGTTAGAGCAGGGAAATGAATCATGGGAAATGTAGTTTGTCCACAGATTCACTGCATTTAAATAACAGTGATACAAGGAACAGCAAGTAAAATGAAGCCAAGCAAAGGGTGCACAAGGGATCAGTGCGGATTTAACAGATAATTTTTGGGAGCTGGATAAACCCTTTAAGCATGTTTGCGCAATCTCCATGCATTATTTTTTATTTATTTTTAGTTGTACACCTTTTTTAATATATATATGGTTTTTTTTTGGTTTTTTTTATATCCATCCTCATAGCGGTGCTTAGAGTTTCTGGATCCTTACAGAAAAGTACTGAGGTCATGAAAGCCATGCAAAATCTAGTGAAGATTCCTGAGATACAAGCCACAATGAGAGAACTTTCTAAAGAAATGATGAAGGTAAAACTGCCCCAAGATTTTATCTCCATAAACAAAGTAAAATTATGAGTACTGTACTGATCCTGGTACAGTCACTGTGTACATATATTACATAACTTTTCCTGTACTGATCCTGAGTTACATCCTGTATTATAATCCAGAAATGCACTCACTATTCTGCTGGTGCAGTCATTGTGTACATACAGTCATATGAAAAAGTTTGGGCACCCCTATTAATCTTAATCATTTTTAGTTCTAAATATTTGGGTGTTTGCAACAGCCATTTCAATTTGATATATCTAATAACTGATGGACACAGTAATATTTCAGGATTGAAATGAGGTTTATTGTACTAACAGAAAATGTGCAATATGCATTAAACCAAAATTTGACTGGTGCAAAAATTTGGGTACCCTTATCATTTTATTGATTTGAATACTCCTAACTACTTTTTACTGACTTACTGAAGCACAAAATTGGTTTTGTAACCTCACTGAGCTTTGAACTTCATAGCCAGGTGTATCCAATCATGAGAAAAGGTATTTAAGGTGGCCAATTGCAAGTTGTTCTCCTATTTGAATCTCCTCTGAAGAGTGGCATCATGGGCTCCTCAAAACAACTCTCTAATGATCTGAAAACAAAGATTGTTCAACATAGTTGTTCAGGGGAAGGATACAAAAAGTTGTCTCAGAGATTTAACCTGTCAGTTTCCACTGTGAGGAACATAGTAAGGAAATGGAAGACCACAGAGACAGTTCTTGTTAAACCCAGAAGTGGCAGGCCAAGAAAAATATCAGAAAGGCAGAGAAGAAGAATGGTGAGAACAGTCAAGGACAATCCACAGACCACCTCCAAAGAGCTGCAGCATCATCTTGCTGCAGATGGTGTCACTGTGCATCGGTCAACAATACAGCACACTTTGCACAAGGAGAAGCTGTATGGGAGAGTGATGCGAAAGAAGCCGTTTCTGAAAGCACGCCACAAACAGAGTCGCCTGAGGTATGCAAAAGCACATTTGGACAAGCCAGCTTCATTTTGGAAGAAGGTCCTGTGGACTGATGAAACAAAGATTGAGTTGTTTGGTCATACAAAAAGGCGTTATGCATGGCGTCAAAAAAACACAGCATTCCAAGAAAAACACTTGCTACCCACTGTACAATTTGGTGGAGGTTCCATCATGCTTTGGGGCTGTGTGGCCAATGCCGGCACCGGGAATCTTGTTAAAGTTGAGGGTCGCATGGATTTAACTCAGTATCAGCAGATTCTTGAGAATAATGTACAAGAATCAGTGACGAATTTGAAGTTACGCCGGGGATGGATATTTCAGCAAGACAATGATCCAAAACACAGCTCCAAATCTACTCAGGCATTCATGCAGAGGAACAATTACAATGTTCTGGAATGGCCATCCCAGTCCCCAGACCTGAATATCATTGAACATCTGTGGGATAATTTGAAGCGGGCTGTCCATGCTCGGCGACCATCAAACTTAACTGAACTGGAATTGTTTTGTAAAGAGGAATGGTCAAAAATACCTTCATCCAGGATCCAGGAACTGATTAAAAGCTACAGGGAGCGACTATAGGCTGTTATTTTTGCAAAAGGAGGATCTACTAAATATTAATGTCACTTTTCTGTTGAGGTGCCCATACTTTTGCACCGGTCAAATTTTGGTTTAATGCATATTGCACATTTTCTGTTAGTACAATAAACCTCATTTCAATCCTGAAATATTACTGTGTCCATCAGTTATTAGATATATCAAATTGAAATGGCTGTTGCAAACACCCAAATATTTAGAACTAAAAATGATTAAGATTAATAGGGGTGCCCAAACTTTTTCATATGACTGTACATTACTTATCCTGTACTGATCCTGAGTTACATCCTGTATTATACTCCAGAGCTGCACTCACTATTCTGTTGGTGCAGTCCCTGTGTACAGTCATGGCCAAAAGTTTTGAGAATGATACAAATATTAATTTTTACAAAGTCTACTGCTTCAGTTTTTCTAATGGCAATTTGCATATACTCCAGAATGTTATAAAGAGTGATCAGCTTAACAGCAATTACTTGCAAAGTCAATATTTGCCTAGAAAATGAACTTTATCCCCCAAAACACATTTCAACATCATTGCAGCCCTGCCTTAAAAGGACCACCTAACATCGTTTCAGTGATTGCTCCATTAACACAGGTGTGGGTGTTGATGAGGACAGGGCTGGAGATCAATCTGTCATGATTAAGTAAGAATGACACCACTGGACACTTTAAAAGGAGGCTGGTGCTTGCCATCATTGTTTCTCTTCTGTTAACCATGGTTATCTCTAAAGAAACACATGCAGTCATCATTGCACTGCACAAAAATGGCCTAACTGGGAAGAGTATTGCAGCTTGAAAGATTGCACCTCAGTCAACAATCTATCGCATCATCAAGAACTTCAAGGAGAGAGGTTCCATTGGTGCCAAAAAGGCTCCAGGGCGCCCAAGAAAGACCAGCAAGCGGCAGGACCGTCTCTTAAAAGTGTTTCAGCTGCGGGATCGGGCTACCAGCAGTGCAGAGCTTGCTGTGGAATGGCAGCAGGCAGGTGTGAGTGCATCTGCACGCACTGTGAGGCGGAGACTCTTGGAGCAAGGCCTGGTCTCAAGGAGGGCAGCAAAGAAGCCACTTCTCTCCAGAAAAAACATCAGGGACAGACTGATATTCTGCAAAAGGTACAGGGAGTGGACTGCTGAGGACTGGGGGAAAGTCATTTTCTCTGATGAATCCCCTTTTCGATTGTTTGGAACATCTGGAAAACAGCTTATTCGGAGAAGAAGAGGTGAGCGCTACCACCAGTCTTGTCTCATGCCAACTGTAAAGCATCCTGAAACCATTCATGTGTGGGGTTGCTTCTCAGCCAAGGGAATCGGCTCTCTCACAGTCTTGCCTAAAAACACAGCCATGAATAAAGAATGGTACCAGAATGTCCTCCAAGAGCAACTTCTCCCAACCGTCCAAGAGCAGTTTGGCGCTCAACAATGCCTTTTCCAGCATGATGGAGCACCTTGCCATAAAGCAAAGGTGATAACTAAATGGCTCAGGGAACAAAACATAGAGATTTTGGGTCCATGGCCTGGAAACTCCCCAGATCTTAATCCCATTGAGAACTTGTGGTCAATCATCAAGAGACGGGTGGACAAACAAAAACCAACAAATTCAGACAAAATTAAAGCATTGATTCTGCAAGAATGGACTGCTATCAGTCAGGATTTGGTCCAGAAGTTGATTGAGAGCATGCCAGGGAGAATTGCAGAGGTCCTGAAGAAGAAGGGTCAACACTGCAAATATTGACTTGCTGCATTAACTCATTCTAACTGTCAATATAAGCTTCTGTTACTCATAATATGAATGCAATTCTATTTCTGTATGTGATAAAAACATCTGACAAACACACATAAAAACCAGAGGGCAGCAGATCATGTGAAAATAGAATATTTGTGTCATTCTCAAAACTTTTGGCCATGACTGTACATACATTACATTACTTATCCTGTACTGATCCTGAGTTACATCCTGTATTATAATCCAGAGCTGCACTCACTATTCTGCTGGTATAGATGACTGTACATTGCTGCTGGAGACCTCACTTTACAAAACAAATCACCTAAGCAAACTCTTTATAGATATTAATCCCTTAAAATACTCTCTGGAGGTCACATTTCTTGCATTTTGATTGGACCTGGAGGTGGAGTAAGAGGGTTCAGTAACATTACTATATGATACAATAAAGGCTTGTTATCCCATAGGCTGGCATTATAGAAGAGATGTTAGAAGACACATTTGAAGGAATGGAAGACCAAGATGAAATGGAAGAACAAGCAGAGATGGAAATAGATAAGATCCTATTTGAAATCACAGCAGGTAAAGAGGAAATTCAGACATATGTGATATTCAGCAACAGATTACAGGGTGTGCTTTTAATTTGTATTTTTTTTTGCATATTTTTATTATTGTTTTGCCTTTTTTCTGCAGGTTATAATTGTGCCAGTATCATCTTTTTTGTGTTGCCTTCTATTTTGTGGGACTCCAGGGCTGTCTATTTTTCCTCTTGTGTGACCTTCATATGCCTTAACAATTATTAGTACAATGGCTAATGTACTGGCATTAAAAACTGGCCTGGTCCTCAAGAGTTAAAGGGGGGGTCAACCAGTCAATATTTTTTTCAATAAGCTCAGAATGCTATTAAAAAAAAAGCACCAGTCTCCATCATCCCAGTCCCTGGTCTTCTTTTCCAGCACTTTAGTATTGGCATGTCTCGCCACCCACATGGCCGCTGTGACTAATCACTGTGCTTAGCGGTCACATGTGGGTGGTTGGGATACGTCATTGCGCCAGAGGTTCTGGAAATGGAACTGGTGCCTCGGATCAATTGAGGAGGGATGGTGCGTAGCAAAGGTGAGTGTGCTTTACTTCTGGTTTTATTTTACAGCCTTCAAAGCTCTTTCCTCGTTTTGGTCCGGGGACCAGAAAACCCCTTTTTCAAGACTTTTTTTCAGTTGAAAATTTGAAGAAAAGAAAAAAAATTTCCTATGTGATTTTCAGATTTTTCTCCTTTCACAACACTTGCACTTCTATTAACATTGACATGTTTTCCAGGGGCCTTGGGCAAAGCTCCCAGCAAAGTCACAGATGCCTTACCGGAGGCCGAACTGGAGGGGGCCACGGCTGCTGTATCCGACGAAGAGGAGGAGGACTTGGAAGCCATGCAGACCCGACTTGCTGCTCTCCGGAGCTAATGATGCACTTTACAGACTCTGGTCTTTATTTTACTTGTACCTTTCTTTTGTGAAAGTATTTTGGGTTATATATATATATACTATATAAATCTATCTATCTATCCTCGGCTTATTAAAGGTGGCATACTCCTCGTGCTATCTTTTCCCCCTGATTTCTGGTACTCACATCTAGCCCTGTAAGGAGGCATGCAGCGGGAAGGACTCCAGACTTGCTGCACCCCCATGCACTCGTCTTGCCTTTGTGTGGCTGGATAAACCACGTGGACCTGCTGGGTGTGATCAGTGGAATGGACAGACTATGGACTAAGAGAGTGGGTTTGCATCTGCGAAATAAATGGTGGCTATATAACTGTACCTATATATAATCTATTTTTTACCTTCTGATTAAGTTCTTGAGCGAGTTGTCAGATGTCTTGAATGTTGCCTATCGATTCCCTAGCCAAAGAAAGGACCCATACAAGATGTATGTGGGTATGTAGCATTGCTATACATACAACTTTTACAGTTGGACTCCACATAACCGTAGCTATGTCTAGCTGCTAGAATTGGTCTTATATCTACATATTGTCTAATCCAGGTCATGGATTGTACGCACCTAAAAAGCAGGAGCCATATATTTAGTGCCAGGGACAGAATAGAATCCCGTCCGGTGAGATCACGACAGCCTTGTCCAAAGCATATTGCATCTTCATACTCTTGCTATATTAAGACTAAGTCCTCCTGTTGCAGAAACGCAGCAGAAATAAACGCTTCATTTTACAGTACCAGCAAAGTGAATGAGATTGTGGCATCCTCAGCGGAAAAGCAGTGTTTTTACAAAGTTCCATTTTACCTGCAGAAACGCAATAAATAGGCTGCTGGAAAAAAACGCAATGTGTTTTCACTGTTTTTTCTGCAGTTTTTTCTAGCATGATGCCAGCATAAAGGGATTTTCAGGCTTAGAAGAAAGGTTTTGCTTTTTTTAAGAAGACAGCACAACGCCTGCCTTTGGGCTCTGTCTGGTACTGAAAGTGTCTGTTTCTTAACAACAAACACAAATCTTGGAAAATGTGAAAAAAACGATAAAAAAATACTCACAACAAACCAATACTCTCCTCTCCCCAGGCTTCCATTTCTACTGGTGAGTGCTCTATTGTTCTGTTTACAAGTCCTCTGGCTGACGTCACCCGTGATTTCCCGTTTTTGCTAAAGGACCACTGTAGCTAGTCACAGGCCTCGGCAGTGGCCTCTTCTTAAAAACGGCACATGACTGCTATGACACGCTGTTTGTGAAGAAGTGACCGCTGAGGCTTGTGATTGGCTAAAGCAGTCACCAGGCAAAACAGCCAGGGACCTGTATATAAACCAATGGAGACGGAGGCCTGGGACAGGTGAGTACTATTTTATGTTTATACATATCCCTAGTAGAAGCCCTATTACATTATAAATATATGTAAAACCCCTTTAGGCTAAGGCTCTACTTTGCGGAAATGCAGCATTTTTTTGTTGTAGATTTTGCTGCGTTTTTCTGAGCCAAAGTCAAGAGTGGCTTGAAAAGAAATGGGAACTATAAAGGAAGCTCTTAGACATTTCCCTTCAGTTAAATCCATTCCTGGCTCAAAAAAATGCAGAAAAATCTGCAACAAAAAACGCTGCATTACTGCAACGTGGGGCCTTAGCTTTAATGTAAGATAACTCAGTAGAAAGACAAGGTGGTGGTGTTTTTGTTTTTGTTTTTTTAGTAGATTTCTTCTGTGAAATTCTACTCACATTCAGTAGACCTTTACAGAAAAAAAAAAAACTTAAAGGGATGAGCTTTCCTCTGGGTAGCAGCAGTTGTCTTCCATTATAGAGTAGTCACTGACTACAATGGTCCTCATAGGGTTTGGTAGTCAGACTGTGGCACTTCTGGCAAGGTTATGGCCTAGATATCATTAAATGCTGCCTTATAAACATAGGTCGGCTGTAATACAGTCCTTATAATCCGGCCACGTGAAGACGGTCCTAAGGTAGACATTAACAAATTATTTTCTTTTCTTTTTTTTTCTTTTTCTCTGCTTTTTCCAGGTTTGCCATTTTCATGTTACTATGTAAACTTTGTAATCAAATGTTCAGAATTCTTTTGCTATACCTGTAGAGCTATACAGCACAAACACTTCTGTATTTCTTACAGCAGTATCACCCTTAACCTACAAAGCGGTTAAAAAAAATAAAAATGAAGAAAACACTAATAAAAGTTTGACACCTTAAAAAAAAATCATACTCTTAATTCTCCTGTATACATTATAATATAAATATATATATATATATATTCTATATGTATAGGTCATCTGTTTTAGTTGATCCCTTTGAGACTAAGGCCCCATATAAAATTAATCGTTTTTTTCTGCAGCATTTTTTCTTAAGTTTTTGCACATGACATGTAGTATAGTTTATATCTAGTCTGCACATTAGAAGGAATTGGCCTTAAATGGGTTATTAGAATATTGATAACCTATCATTAGGATAGGCCATCAATATCCGAATAAAGGGAGTCCAGCACTTGACGCTTCCTCTGATCAGCCTCTTCATTGTTCACTTCAGTCCATTTACTTGAGGATAAGCCATTAATATTCTGATCCCAGAAAGTCAAAATTTGTAATATTATGCTACGTTCACATCTGTGGCGGGAAGTCTGTTCCTTCCAGTCAGTCGGAGGACCCGAAAAGCAGATAGTAATGAACACGAATGGAGGCTGAGGGACCTCACTGACTATATTGGGTTCTGTTATGGTTTTTTTGTTTTTTAACCGAAATCAGTGGTCTCATAGCACTTTTTCATCCAATGATTTCTGATGGATTTGCTCAGGACAGACACCCAGCACAGATGTGAACGTAACCTAAAAACGTTATATTATTGTACCACCCTCAGTCCATTTTTATTTTAATATATATTTATTAAACTTTTAGTTTTAGTTCTGCATCTGTCTTCATTTTTGTATGAATTGCGGTCAAGCCCAAGTCTTCTGCATCCTTCTTTTAACCCTAAATGCAACACTAAAATTCTTAATAAAACAATGCCCTTTTTCTTAATGGCTAAGATGGTGTCCCCTGGTGTGGCAGCATGTGCAAACTATTTGCTGATGATGGTATTTTTTTTGTTTGTATGGCGCTAAAACTTTATTAAAGGCTGTTTTTACATTGGTTGTCTTGTTGTGTATGTTGGTGGATCTGAGGTTCCCAAACTGAGGGTCGAGTTGAGACCTCGGTTAACAATCCATTCGCAAATATCCACACTTTGTGACGCTATGGTCCCCATATGGCTGTTGATGGATTAGGTCACGTGACCCTCTGGCATCAGCAATGTAGGGATCACAGGGATCGTCTTCACTGCCCACCTGCAAGAACCAGTAAACACTGAGGACATTTATTGGCCTCCATTATTAAATTCTGACACCTGGAGCCAACACCGATGAGCTGTTTGAAGAGCTTGCAGCACTGGGGTGAGCTCCACTTCCTTTTCTCAGGCCAGTGACATCATGTCCATTGGTCACATGTTGCTGTAGCAACGTATTTTTAGTTTGTTTTTAAATTACACCCGATGAATGTTTGTTATGGTTGACATTGTCCATTTTCTCCAGCTTTAATCCAATGTGAACAGGCACCTTACTTCAGACATGACAGTCCAGTCCACTGTGTGATAAAAATATTAGATAGGAATGACTCCAATCTGTATACAGCGCTATGGATTATGTTGGCTCTCCAAAGAGTACAAGTTATAGACTGTTCTTAGTTCTGTTTGCGGATTATATTTGATAGTAAGCTTTCGAGAGTCTAGCTCTCTTCTTCAGACATACAAGAAACTGAAAATTCACACACTCTTTAAATACACAAAACCTGGATCTTCAAAGGGTTTTAGAATCTTTAAAGAAAATCAAAATGTAATATAAGTAGAGAAGTTATTTACAACAGGTCAAGAAATAAACAATCTGGAAACTTGTTGGCATGATGGAGGGATCACTAATTCTTGCTGTTCTGTTTGCTATCAGGTGCTGATTTGTGACCCTCACAGGTCATACATAGTGTGACATGAAGCTGGCATGAATATTAAGTCCAAATTGCAGAATTTGAAATTTTTGCATTAACTTATATTCCCATTTCTTTCATTCCCACTGCACCTTAAAATGTCCCATTAAAACCACAACCCGCAACTCTTCAATAGAGTGGATGTCTCCGTAGAAATGTGCGGCCACTGGGAGATCTGTTATGATGTTATTAATGGTGAATCTGTGTGAGTTCATCTGCTGACTAAGTCTCTGCCCTGTTTCCCCCACATAGAGGCCTGTGGTGGGACATTGCACACACATTATGAGATACACCACATTGGAAGACCTGCAGGAAAATGTCCCCCTAATTCTGTACACCTGTTGTGACTGTGGGACAGGTACATTGTCAGCGGTGTGGATGTGCCTGTAGGTCTTGCACCTGTTTTGCAGGCAAGGTGAGGTGCCATTTTCAGTTGGGGCCTTCAGGGTATTACAGACAATAATACGCCTCAGGTTTGGTGGTTGCCAAAAGGAAAGAAGAACGGCCTACCTGAGAAACGACAGCTTCCACCCCCAGAACACAAGACAAACCAAAAGTGACAGACAACCAATTAAACAAAGCAGCAGCCATTAACAGAGACAGTCTGCTCACATATAAAGAGACCCAGAAAGAAGCCCGAGTGCCCCTAGTCGTCACCTACAACCCACAGCTGGAGATCCTACGAAGGATTGCCAAGGAGCTCCAACCTGTGCTACATAGGGACAACAGACTCAAGGACATATTTCCAGTCCCCCCTCTCCTTTCCTTTCGACAACCACCAAACCTACGACATATTGTCCAGAGTGCCCTGAAGGCCCAACTGAAAATGGCACCTCACCTTGCCTACAAAACAGATGCAAGACCTGCAAGCACATCCACACTGCTGACAGTGTACCTATCCCACAGTCACAACAGGTGCACAGAATTAGGGGGACATTTTCCTGCAGGTCTTCCAATGTGGTGTACCTCATAATGTGTGTGCAATGTCCCACCACAGGCCTCTATGTGGGGGAAACAGGGCAGAGACTCAGTCAGTGCATGAACTCACATAGATCCAATATTAATAACAGAACAGATCTCCCAGTGGCCGCACATTTCTCCAGAGAAGACCACTCTATTGAAGATTTGCGGGTTGTGGTTTTAATGGGACATTTTAAGACGCATAGGGAGAGGAAAGAATGGGAATTCAAGTTAATGCAAAAATTTCAAACTCTGCAATTTGAGCTTAATATTCATGCCAGCTTCATGTCACACTATGTGTGACCTGTGAGGGTCACAAATCGCCACCTGATAGCAAACAGATAACAGCAAGAATTAGTGATCCCTCCGTCACGCCCCACAAGTTTACAGATTGTTTATTTCCTGACCTGTTGTAAATAACTTCTCTACTTATATTGCATTTTGATTTTCTTTAAAGATTCTAAGACCCTCTAAAGATCCAGGTTTTGTGTGTATAAAGAATATGTGAATTTTCAGTTTCTTGTATGTCTGAAGAAGAGAGCTAGACTCGAAAGCTTACTATCAAATATACTCAGTTAGCCTCTAGAAGGTATCGCCTGATTTCTTCATTCTTCTACTACTTTCTATGGCTAACATGGTACAACATTATACTACGGTACTAGTTCTGTTTGCAACATCCTAGTATATATTTTTTCTCTCTATGCCCCCTAGAGGGCAGTGTGTGCTTGATTCAGACCATAGCTCAGTCGTCTTTATGTACATTAATGCATTAAAAAATTTTTTTATAGTTTAAGCTCTTTTTCTGCCACAAAGAAGGTGTTTATTGCATTGATTTATTGCACATTTTAAAAGGAACAATAACCATCAATAATGTTATCCTCCTACCCAAGGATATGTTCACATGGCAGAATTTGGTGATGATTTTGAGGCAGATTCTGACCTAAATCTGCCTCATATTGTATTCATTTGGAAGCAGAGAACAAAGCAGGACAGATTTAGCTGCAGAATCCACAGCACAAGCCACTATGCTGATTGGCCCCATTCATGTGAGCCTAGTCGGCAAGTAAAGGCTGTGGTGGACAACCAGAGGGTCTGAAAGTAGAGAGCCAGAAGTCTTCCTAAATGTGTTACTTTTCCACCATGTGAACATACCCTAAGGCGTCATGCACATGACCACATGCAGAGTACAGGTCACTAAAAACGGAACAGATGGCACACAGATTGGTAACTGTGTGTCATCCATGATTTTCACTGAATACACTTGAGCCTCTAAAACAGACAGGAATAGGACCTGCTCCATATTTTGCAGCTTTTATCTACGGCCCAGACACATCCATAAAAACTACTGATGAGTGTATGATGCCATAGAAATGAATGGGTGAATATATTACCCGCAATTGTGGAACCATAATTAATTGCAGATAATATATGGCAACAAACTGTGGTGATGTACATGGGGCCTTATATTGCTTCTGCTGATTTCTAGTGAATACATTTTAACATGTGTATTGTATATGTACAGTATATACTCCTATGGTGCTGTAAGCTTAAGGGGCCATTCACACACAGGAATTTGACACGGCTCGAGACTCCTTGCTGATTAGTGCCATTCATCGGGGCCTGATCAGCAGCGGAAAGCCGCGACTGAATGCTGATGCCCTGCATCGGCATCCCTTTGTGGGTGGCTGGAAAACAGCATCGAAAAATAAAGACAAATTCCTCTTCATTTTCCATCATGTGAACAACCCCTAAGGATTTCCCATTGTTAGATCCGAAATGTAATTTTGAAAAAGTGGGATTTTTGTGTACTCACCGTAAAATCCTTTTCTCGTTGTATTCACTGGGGACACAGCACCATGGGTATAGACCTGGTCACTAGGAGACAAGACACTAGGAAAAAGCAAAAGCTGTTGGCTCCGCCTCCAGGCTATACCCTGCCACAGCCACTGTGCATGAATCAGTTTGTACCGTAGCAGTAGGAGAGAGAGACACAAAGGAACATGGAACCAACAACCACCAACAATGCCTGAACCCAAAAAGGAACCAACACAGTTCAGGCAGGAACACTGAAAAAAACAAGGGAGGGATCTGTGTCCCCCAGTGAATACAACGAGAAAAGGATTTTACGGTGAGTACACAAAAATCCCACTTTCTCGTCTACTTCACTGGGGGACACAGCACCATGGGATGTCCTAAAGCAGTCCCAGAGGGTGGGAATAACACGGCCATGCAAACCTGTAATACTCAACCGCTTCCAGAAACTTACAACCCAAATTGGCATCAGCAGAGGCCACAGAATGAATCTGGAGAAACTTAGAGAAAGAGGATGGAGGCCCAGTGGGATACTTACAGACCTGGGAAGCATAAGCCTGATGCCGGAGGCCCCGGGAACTCCAACAGCTCTAGAGGAGAGAGTCGTCACACGGGAAGGCAGAGCCTTACCCTTAAACCGATAGGTCTCCCTAATCTCAGACCAAAGCCATCGGAAGATGGGAGCTCTGGAAGCAGGCAGGCCCTGGAGGGGCACTCAGGGAGAATGAGCAAAGCGTCCGAACAAGAGAAAGGATCCATGAGGGACAGTATACACGCAAATTACCCGGGCAACAACCGGGCAGGGAAGAGCAAGCACTCACGTGGACGCCTGGGGACCGAGCAGAAGGAGGGCAAGACCAAGTCCTCGAAGTGGAAGCAGGAAAAACACCGTAAGAAAAAAAAGACTGTGGCAGACAGAGGAAAACCTTATCCTTGTGGAGGACCAGAAAGGGAGGCTGCTGAAAAAAAGGGGCAGCCAATTAGGGACCCCTGCGGATGGAGGTAATGGCCACCAGAAACTCATTCTACCAGGACAGAAGGCAAAAAAAAAAAAGGATATCATAGGCTCGAAGGGGAGAACCTGAAGCACCTTAAAGATGAGGATAAGATCCCACGGATCCAAGGGTTCCAAAGGAGCACAGAGTGGCACTCCTGTAGGAAAGTCTTTTAAAAAGAAAGAAGACTAAGACCTTGATCCAGACCAGACTGGAGAAGATCCGATGAGAATCGTTACTCTTCCAACGGTGGACGTAAGCCTTCCACGTTTGATGGCAGATCTAAGCTATCTGGAATTTCCGGGCCTTGAGTATGTTAGAATAACAAACTCCGAAAAAACCACGACGCCTCAAACCTCGGATTGAACAGCCACGCCGTGAACGCAGCTGAGTCAAGGTGGGGAGGAACAGCAGTCCCTGAGACAGCAGGTCGACCAGCAGAGGAAGAGGCCAGGAGCATCCGCCAACAGGAAAATGAGATCCACATACCAGACCCGGCAGGGCCAATCTGGTGCCACCAGGATAGCTTGAACCCCCTTGGTCTTGAGATTCTGGAGGACCCAAGGGAGAAGAGGAAGTGAAAAACCGAACTTACAAGAGCGCCAGCGGTGATGGCTCGAGGATCCAGAGACCTGGCAATTTAGCCGGGGACCTTGTGGTTCCGGCGGAGGCTAAAAATGTCGACGTTTGTCACACCACAGCGGGAGCACAGTGGATGGAAGATCTGCAAATAAAGCGACCCTCGCCCGGAGCAATATTTTCTCGACTCAAGTAGTCTGCCACCCAGAAAAAGGTTGACCACCGAAAGAGCTGGAACAAGGTGCTCCACCCAAGGAAGAAATTGTGAGGCTTCTAGTAAAGCCGCACGGCTCCTGGTGCCACGCTGAGGGTTCAAGTAGGCGACCATGGAGGAGAGGTCAGTCTGGACTGTGACAGATGTCCTTGGAGAAGAGAAGTCCAAGGAGTAAGGGCAAATAAGATAGCCCTGGGATCCAGCAGGTTGAACCAGAGGGAGGAATCGGCCCTGGACCACAGGCCCTGAACAATCAAAGCATCGAGGACCACTCCCCAGCCGGGGAAATTGGCGGCAGTGGGAATCACTTACCAACAGAGGGGAAGAAGGACTTCCCTTGAGAAATTCCTGGGGAGGAATATACACTAAAGAATCTCTCAGTGAACCAAGGTGGAAAGAGAACCAAGCAGATGAGGCTGTCCGGAGATTTGTCCCAGCAGGCCGTAATCTTCAAGAGGAGAGAACGACAGAGTGAATGAAAGGTACAGCCTAGATGGTTGAGGCGATCGTGCGCAGGACCCACATGCCGATTCAAAGACAGCAAGGAGAGTACCTCCAAAGGTGGAACACTCAGGATCTTGGCCTCCGGAGGGAGAATCACACCCTGGAGCGAGCAGAGGATCATGTCCCGGATTCCATGTGCTTAGAGGACACGAGACATCCTCATAGATGAGCCAGCAGAACCGGCAAAGAACATCCAAGGTGAACCACAAGCTGGTCAGATTGTCTGACCTGGAGGGGCTTCAACAGGAGGTCGTCAAAGTCTGAAAACACGGCAGCACCTCTGGCGCAGAGGATGGCCATGAGAGACGCCATCACTGAGGGAAAAAAACCCCCGGTGGCAGAGGCCAGCCTGAAGGGGAGAGAGACAACTGGAAAGGTCAAGGATCCACAGCAAAAACGAAGAAACCGCTGACGGCACAGCGAGATGATGTAGATGGACGAAGAATTCGCCCATCTCCAGGGATGCCACCACAGACTGCATAGACTACAACGGAGCCTGCAGGCATGGAAGAACCTGTGGAGCCCTTTCAAGTCCATGATGGGACAGAGGAAGCCGTCCTTCTAGGTGAATGGAGAACAGGTAAGAATAGTAACCCCAGATACACTCTGCAACGGGAACAGGGACGCTGACTCCCTGCCGCTGGAGATTGGAGACAGCCTGGATTGTCCGACATAGCGAAGGCAAAGAGACTCCAGCGAAAACTGGAGTAGCCGGACGACACCGCCTCTCAGGCCCAGGCTCCAGACGTCCCGCCATTTGAGATGCCCAGAGAGGGGAAAAAACTTCATGCCGAGGAGGCTAGGAAGAGGAAGACCTGGACGACCTAGTGCAGAACCGCCAGGGAGGCCTGGACTTGAAAGAAGCTTTCTGGAGCAGGAGAACGGCTGACACATAGGACGCCTCTGAGGGAGGAAAAATCTATTCCCCCGTGGCCTCAGGGATAAGCTTCTCGATGCCCTTAACAAAAAATTTGGCCCAGGACGACCTGGAAAGGGAGAAGGGCTGCGTTCGCCTTCTTGGAGGCGGACCCAGTATTCCACAACGGATCCCAACGGTATGGCAGATAATCACTGCATTGGCGGCCGCCTTAGCAGATTTGGGAGGCATCTCCAGTTATTGGGAAGCGTTCAGGATCTCAGAGACGAGCGGCTGGAGGAAAACTGCATCAGGGAGGTTTGACTGAAGCTGTTTGGCCCAGGAAAAGAAGGCCTTGATGACCCAAGAGGCAGCGAAGGAGAGCCGCAGGGAGAAACCAGCCACTACGAAGGCCACCCAGGTGAGGGAAGCCACCTTCTTAGGTGGCTTGGGAGGCTCTTAGTGATAGGAAGGGACACATGGGGCGGCTTGCTGACAAAATGTCAAGACAGGCCAGCTTGCGCTCACTAGTTACTGATATCTAAGTACTGTGCGCTAACCGATTGCACCACTGGAGCAACCTGCTTCCCTTGACTCGGATGTTCATCATTGCCAGCCAGGGAGAGCTAGAGACGTGTGTCACAGCATAGCCTGGCAGAACTGCCCGAGCTCACCTTCCACTTGGAGACACACAGGTCAAGGGAAGGGATGTCCGATTTCCTAGTCGAAGACAGAGGATGGTCCAGGGAGAAGTCACTGTGCCCTCAAGATGATATCAAACATCCAGTGGCAGAAAGAGATGTCCACTTGAGAGGATGAGTCCGGGTCCTCAGAGATCTGTAGGGTCTCTATCGCATAGATGACTCCCGCGTAGCAGCAGATATAGATGAGCCTAGCTGAAGCTCCGAGTCGGAGTCAGAGGCGTCCCCAGTTAAATAGACCGAGCAGAGGGAGGGAGGTATCCGCCTGTCGGAGTGGAGCCGTGAGCTGAGTTCCTATCTGGGGAGTACCCAGAGGAAGGGGTGGCGGACCGTGAACCGTAGGAAGACTTCCTGGTCCTTTTGAGGCTCCTGGAGCTGCGACGGGAACTATGAGGGTGTCCAGGGAGATCCCTAGAAGCAGCCGACTGAGCGGCGATCTGGGAAAGCAGCCATTCCAAGTTTCCAGCACTGACTAGTTAAGTCTGGTAAGGACACCATGGCCAAGGTTAGGGAGGCCGCCCAATCCGGGGGGATGGAAGAACCGGAGAGGGGCCAGGAGGCGGAAGGCAGAGAGAGCACATGGGCTCGGGCTGTCCGCATGGCAACTGTTTTTGATACAGCGGGTGCACGTATAAAAACGTGACGCAACCAGAGGGGCCGGAGGGGGAGCCCAAGAAAATTAGGGTAACCCAGGGGGTTAGCCTACCAGACTGCAAAAGATGGCCGCTCACAAACTGCTGCAGCAAGGGTTCCGCAGGTGCAATGTCTCCCAGGGAACTGGGAAGAATCCCTGCTGTCCCAGCAAGCCAAAAAATAAATAAATAAGCCAATAAATAAATAAATTGAGAATATGAGGAGAGCAAAGCTCTTCCCCTGGTAAAAACAGGCTCAGTAGCTACTGGGCAGGCTGGATGGCTTGCCAGGACAGCCCCCTGGCCAATGGAAGGCCCTAGGCGGAGTCTGGGTACCAGAAAAGCCCGGGAAAGGGACGGGCCCGTTGCGGCCTAGTTCCCGGCTAGGCCTCGGACTCCCGTACAACGCGGCCGACCGCGAGGCACCGTCGGCGGCGCGGCCAGGAAAGGGGGTCCCCACACGAGCGGGGGGGGGAACCGGGTGCCCCCCCCCGACGGGGGCCTCTCGGTAGGAGCGACCAGAAAGCCCAAAAATGCCCCAGAAAAAAGGGGCTTATTTACTAAGATTTAAGGCCCAGTTCAGGGGAACCCTGTGATGCCCCCCCTAAACAGGACCCATACTATTGTCCCCCTGGGAAATGGCACTATGGGGCTGAGAGGGCCTGAAGGGGAGGTGGAGAGGGCCTGAAGGGGAGATGGAGAGGGGCTGAGGTAACTTTCATACTCACCTGCTTTCTATTCTTCTCATACTCACCAGTCTGGCGTATTCAGGCGCCGCAGGGTCACCCCCTCGGTAGGACCTCGCACGTGGGAGTGGGGTCACCGGTACTCCGGCCGCTTGCGGGGTGTGGCGAATGGTGAGTGGGGACTGGGTGACCGGCGAGGCTGCTCTTTTGCAGAGCGCTGCGCCCGCAGGAGGGTATGACTAGTGTGGCGTACACGCTGACTACCCCCTGCACCTGAAAGAAAGGTAAAAATAAAAACGATGCAAGACAGAAGACCTGAGTCAGGTCGTGTCTGCCTCCTATGACACTAGGTTTCAAACTGATTCATGCACAGTGGCTGTGGCAGGGATAGCCTGGAGGCGGAGCCAACAGCTTTTGCTTTTTCCTAGTGTCTTGTCTCCTAGTGACCAGGTCTATACCCATGGTGCTGTGTCCCCCAGTGAAGTAGACGAGAAATGAAAATTTTTACGGATACAAAAATGTAGCATGCCAAAAAAGGACAAAAACTTATCAGTTTTTGTTTTTTTTTTTTTTTTTTTTTTTAAAAACAAAACAAAAACATTGTCTATGTAAACAGATGACGATTTGTTTGAGTCTGTTTTATGGATGTAAGATACTAGAGATGAGCGAATCGATTACGCAGAAGTGGAATTCAATCCGAATTTCAGGAAATCTTCGATTCGCCACGATTCCAAATTTCCTGATGCTTCGTGGTAATGAATATTTAGTAAGGACCTTTGTGACATCAGACGGTCACATGATGTTCTCTAGTGATGTGATTGGGTAGGCGTGTCTTTGCTTGTTAGCAGATCCTTCCACATGAATAAAATTTATCTGTGCTGGGGAGAGAGAAAGACATGACCGCGGCATCCAAACGGTTCCGCCATTTTGCAGCCCAGAAATAGCTGTTTATTTTCCACGAAGTAGTTCGGATCGAAGCAAATTTTTTTGGAACTTCTAATTGAACTGCCGAATCGAACTTTTGAGAAATTCGCTCATCTCTATAAGATACGTCATCTGAATAGAGACTTAGATGTGCAGTCTCCTCCTGGCTGTGCTTATCACCTTACTCCATAGGAATATATAGGATGGCTTTAAAGGTCCTTTCAAAAAATTAAAGCAGCAACTTCAGGTTCTCTTCACATCTGCGTCTTGATCTCCGTTATAAATGGAAAGTGAAACACAGTGCCAAATCTGTCACATAAGGGACACCAAGTATGCCCAATGGTTCCCTATTTACTAATGACAGGTTCTGTCATTTTAATGGGAAGAAAAGCACTGCACGCTGCACTATTCTCACCATCAAAGATGACGGAATCTGCAAAGGCAGCTCTACTCCAAAGGTGCACATAGCTTTATTGGCCATAGGTTTGTTAAATCTGAATTTCACTAAGTTACAAGTGTTGATGGGAGATATAGTAAGTCACACTACTTAGCAGACATGGCCCTACAGGTTGTGTCTTCACCTACTAACATATTTCAGACCAATGATGTCACTTTCTTCTACTTATCCTTAAAGGATATCATTTAAAAGCTTTTGTTGGTAAAAATCCCTTTAACGTAGAACGTCAGCTGTATCCCAGAGCCAGAACAAGTCACAACATGCAATCTGGAAGGTTCTGCGGACAGATGAAAGATTTTCATTAAGATACAGGAGTTATCTGCCGTCAGTACAGGCACCAGCCTCTTCATTTCCTGTGTTTTCACGCTGGTGATACTTTGTCCATAGTTATAGTACATATTAGATTTAGGATTTATTTAAATCTTAAAAACCTCCAGTGAAAACACAACTTTCCATCCCTGGATCCCCTACCTCATTGTCTACCACACTTTCATGCATACAGTACTTACTACATGCAGTGAAGTCTCCTTTTTGCTTCTAATCTATGCTTTACTATCAATACCATGATGTTTCAAACACAGCATCACACAAGCAGCTAGAGATAGTGTACTCCCAGAGTTGGTACTGTGATTGTCTCTATATTCTCCAAACAAAACTACACAGCTAATGATAGTACCATCTCTGCCTGCTGGGAATACACTGGGATTGGAGAATATAGAGGGGAGGACAAACTAATCTACACAGCTAGTGATAGTGCTACCTCTGCCTGGTGGAAGTACGCAGTGATTGTCCTCCCCTCTATATTCGCCAAACTAATCTACACAGCTAGTGATAGTGCCTCTTCTGCCTGATGGGAATACACGGTGATTGGCCTCCCCTCTATAGTCTCCGAACTAATATAAGCGGCTAGAGATCGTACCATCGTTGCCTGCTGGGAGTACACTGACTGCCCTCCAAACTAAACTAAGAGACTATAACAGTTCATTCACATGACAGTTTAATCCGTGAAACTCAATTTGTGTGTGGGCTGCTGGCCTGCCTAGCAGCAAAATACTGTTCTCTAGTGATAACCGTAGATAAACTAGAATGCTTGAAGTCAGTAAACACACATGGACCAAGTTTCATAGATGAAATTCGGGCCCTGTGGATAAGCTGTCATCTCATAACTGTGTGACAGGAGCAGAGTAGTCATCAGCAGTAACTATGATAGGAGTTTGCTCTAAATCTTTGAGCCAAATCCAAGAGTGGCTCCCAAAAGGAATGGGAAGCCCACTCACTGACTAAAAAAATAAAAAACATAAATTTAAAAAAAACAAAAAAAAAACAAAAACGCACCAGATAGAAATGTCGGATTACTGTAAAATCTGGCATGCAGTTATGTACATATGCAGATATGTGAATGATTACAGATGTGGTCTGAAGAGGGTGTAAACTGTTGTCCTATAAAAAGGCTCAGAAAAATTGACCGCCCTCTAGGTTATTCTGACTTTGCTGGCAGATGTAGGGAGTAGTGGTTACGCGAGGACACACATGGCAACCCAGCTCCAGACTGCCCACTAGTAGAAAGGATAGATTTGCTGACAAGTACAAGCAGCTCCCACAGTATCCTTGTCCATTATCCAGACTCGTGGCGTATTCATTACACACCCGTCTCTGCCCAGACCATTTACAGGCACTTGAAAGAAAAGTTGGTTTAAGAGTGCCTACTATTTATCCTGTCATTGACAGTCAGCCACCATCACCTTCATTCGCAGTGGTGTCATGAATGAGAAACCTGGCCTGCTACAGACTGGAATCATATCATATTTAGTAACAAAACAAATTTCTTTTTGGAATCAGAGTTTGAGTATAGAGGACTCGTGGTGAGCACTTCAATCCTGCCTTTGCTTTGGATGGGCAAACTGCCCAATATGGGGAGTTATTGTATATGACAGTCAGTCACCCCTAGTAGTGATACAAAGGACACGAACAGCTCAGCCATATGTGCAGGACATTCTGCGGCCATATATGTATTCTCTTATGGCAGGGGTTCCAAGTGACATTTTTCAACAAACGATGCTTGCCCACAGAGAGCAAGGGTTTCCCAGGAACGTCTCCACCAAATTACCCCACTTCCTTGGCCTGCCCCGTCGTCATATTTATTGCCAATTGAGCATTTATGGGACCAGCTGCAACATCTGTGAGCAAATGTGCTGCAGGATACCATACAGAACCTTTATGCCTCAATGCCCGACTGTATTTCATCTTGTATCCAGGCTAGATGTGGCCCTCAGGGTCCTAAAGCCTCCACTCTATTGTACTGTTTTCCCGAATAAATTTCCCCTTTGGCTCCAATATTGTAATCACTTACTTATATCATCATTACATTCCAACAACAACTTGGTGTTTTATTTGTCAACGAGTGTATCAAAGGAAGCACATCTACTGCTATTAAAACCTCTCCTGGCTTTGGCTCAAAAAACTGCAACAAAATCTGCATTGTGTGGCCTCAGGCCAAACCAGATTGTTATACTTGGTTCCTTCCCAGCACTGTTTCAAAAGGAAGACCTGGGGCTGTTCATCGTAGTCGTAGTAGAATAGTCACTTATGAATAGAATAGTCAAACAACAAAGCAAAAACACCAATGATACGAACACAAATTACAGTTTATTATTTTCTTCTCAAGTACTGAAGTAATAAAAAAAACAAAAAAATTACAAGTGTTCTGAAAGACCCATTGGAAATGGGCCACGGTCCTCATCCCCCCATCCCACCTGTCCTCTTTCCAATATGTTCAAAAAAAAAAAAAATTTATTAAATTAAAGCCAAACAAGCCAAAGAAATCTAAATCAAAAAGTATTTAATTACACAATTCCAGGCACGTCAGTGCTAGTTCTAAATCAATGTAAAATTATAAGAGCCTGCTTATTTACATTTCACTTAGAACACGCATTCTAGCAATGCTTCATGGCTACAATAGCTTTCAAAAAAAAAAAAAAAAAAAAAAAAAGGAAAAATTGTCTATGTTACCGTCCTACAAGCCCCCAAAAATATGGAAAAAAAAAAAAAAAGCATATTTAAATCAGATTTACACAATGTTTTTGAATAGTCTCCAAAAACAAGAGGTATATTTTGTACAGTCTAAAAAAACTTTTGGTTTTTCATCAAATGATATATAGAGTATGGCACCTCTGAAGAGAGGAGTTTATTAGTAGTTAGGTCAATGCAGCTCTGAAACCAAAGTTGTGGTGACGGCTTAAAATTCATCAAGTTGATCGGTCCATCCCAGGGATTGTAAACATCTCCTAAAAAAAAGTTCATGTTGTGTACGAGGTAACGTTCATAGAGCTAGTGACGAGAGGGGGGAGCTGCCAGTGGAAGTCTATCCTATATATCCATACATCGCTGTTAAACCTTCCCTATGCTGGCTTCATTTGCTTTCAGTACTGCAACTGCGTCCTTCACAGCATGGTAGATAACATTCTTCACCTGCAGAGAGAACAGAGACATCTTAATACATAGTCATTGAGAGGCGGAGCAGCTGGAGGGGAGGTGGTTGCAAAAGGTAAGCTTCTGGGATCTGGGGGACAGGAGTGTAAGAAAATATCTATTATATTATCTGTAACAGTGTCCCCCCAACCTACCATGTACCATATATAATACTGGTGCCTCCTAATCTGGCCAAAGGGCCCTTAGGCTCCCCTCAGGCACCAAGGCCTGGGTGTGAGTACCAACTCTGTACCTGAGGGAAAATTGTTTACATAGTTACTGTTCTCACAGTATCCCGGAGTAGCCCGAGAAGCTGGGCACCATTGTACAGAAGCAAAGCAGAAACTGGGAATCCAAAGAACCGCACCAGAAAGATTAAAAAGGAGGGTTCCAGGGGTTTGAAGGGAGCCTGTCAGGGTGACTTGGGACACTAAACCACCCACTAAGTATTTATGGATTGGTGGTTTAGTGGCCCAAATAGCCCTGTTGAAATGCAGTCTGTGCCTCCATGAAAAACCTTTATACTTACCTGGCAGCTGTACTTCCAGCGCCTGCGCAGAGAAGCTGAAGATGTGTCCGGGCTTTGATACACATGCACTGGACCTTGGGTGCGTAAGCACTGAAGCCGGAGTGTACGTTCCCAGTTTCATTGAACAACTGCACAGGCGCAGACAGCACCAGAGATGAGTACAACGAGACTCCGACTCACTACTAGGTAAGTATAAAGGTTTTTTTGGGGGTTTTTTTTTTCCTATTTGCGGTTGCAGACAGTGCTACAACAGGGCTATTTGAGACACAAAACCACCAGTCCATAAGGACCTGTCAATGGTTTTAGTGTCTTAAATCAACCTGATTCCCTTTGACTATTTATATTTTAGTGAACCAAAAGATCACATTATTGGACATCACATCACCACAGGTGAAAAGTGACCTCAGTTAGGAAGGAATCACTGCAGCTGACCTTGTTTTGCTTTTGCATGCATGTAGTTCTGTGTCCCAAGTAACCAAGAAATGGAAAAATCTAAGAATATTTTACAACAGATTATATAAACATTTCTTGTTACAGGGCATTTTATAGTGCCCTGGACATGACACAACCTATATCATAGCAGACGCGGCATAGGAGACCATAGGTACCTGAAGCTTGTCCTCATGGTTTGTGTGTGTATGGGAGAGATAGCGGAATTCCTGAGTCAGACAGAAACAATGCTTCACATGCTCCGGAGATACAAAGTCTTCGGCTACTTTTATACAGCTGTACAAGTTGTGAACCTGAGGGGATTTGAACATCAATGTTAGAACACACAGGCACTTGAGGGGGACAGAGTGTTATATTGTAAGTTAGTGGACTTGTACCTGATGGGGGGCTCCAGCTGGAATAAAGACAGCATCTCCCAAGAACTGTACAATGGCCCATCCCTGTACTCCATGGTCTTGGAGTAGCCTCTTTCTCAATGTACTATCCAGGTACCAACTCTGATCATGTATGGGATCATGATCTGCAGGATTCTCTTGGCCTTGTTCTTCTGCAACCTAATGAAGACAAAACCACAGCCAGCACATGTTAATTTCCTCTGCAGGTTTTTTTTTCCCAGTGCGTAAGAATACGATTGGTTAAATCACATTCACTAAATCTGGCGTTCAGATGTTTGAAGAGACTAGAACGTATGGACATGCACCACAGCCATCTTGCCATTTACTAAGCACATCGCCATTTTATATCAGCTGTGCTTGGTATTGCCACTCAGTCCCACTTATTTCAATAGGACTCTACTGCAAACAGGACAGTGACATCATAAGTGTGACATCACTGGTCGGTAAATTGTAAGTGGCACTGACATGAACCACCGTAGCTACTTCAAAGATTTGATAGGTGGGCGTGCAGAGTGTTTAATGACAGGTCATTTGATATTCAACTTGTATGGGAATCTAAATACATGTTGCTTTCCAAATAGCAAAGTTGATTCCAAAATACTATAAACACTATTATTATTGCAGATTTACAAGTAGCACATAAGACAAAAAAAAAGATTAAATTAAGTAAATTTCCCACAATATATTGCATACCTTTTTCAAGAACTGTCGAATTTTCTCAGTGTCCTTGGCTGCATAGATATGCCACAGAGCTCCAGGCTTCTCCCGGAATTCCACAAATCGCTTCACAGTCAGTTCATCTGCATCTCCATCTTGTAAGGTCCGAAGCACTTCTGTTTAGAGAAAGAAAACAAACAGTGAGTAACATCTGAAATTAGCAATAAAACAAAAAATAAAATAAAAATTATATTATTACATTTATTTATACTAAAATAAATAAATAAATAAATAAAAAAGCACCATGAACTACCCAGGATAATTTCTTACCTTGCTCCTGATCACCCCCATCCTTCGGGATCCCTACGTAGACCATGACATTAGCAGCATCTGATACATCCAGGTGAAGGTTGGTTGTACCATATTTACGATCTTCTGGAGTAATTAAACCTATTTTTTACAGAAAGGATATTGTCAATATCCCAAAATGACCAATCCTTCAACATTTTCAGTTACACCTGGTGTAAATCACTTGATTCATTACATCATGAACTATCTGTGCTGACACTTCAGTCAACAAAACTCTGATACATGAGAAGTTGTGATACCAAATCCTACTAATGTCTTACCGTAAGCATTGTACATCTTAGGTCCCAAGTCAGGGCGAACAAAGTAAGTAGGAAGCCGGGCAGCGAGATTTAGCTTGCCTTCTCTCCTTGTGTACTCAGGTAGTGGAATATTGGTCATCAAGTCATTAAACCTGTAAGAGGGTATAACATGGTTACTGCATGTACTTCATCCCTGACCTACAGTAAAACATGACAGAAGATTACACTGACTTCTACCTACAACCTAAAGCAATCCTGTCCAACCCTCTCGCTTCATGAGTTTACAGAGATAGGAGAAAAAAAAAAAAAAGAACCACCACAAACTTACCGAGATAGCATCATATCTCTGAAATCTTCACCGGGAGGCCAGTCCTTCAATTTCAACACCATTGGTTCCCCAGCATCATTTTTAAGGCGTTCTAATAGACAGAGATTAATATTTTAAAAAGGCACAGTAAACATGAAGATGAAAGCTTATAAATTCAGGGGACAAACATTTCTCTGGACTTTTGGTCAGCAATCACAAAGATTTTTCACATTTAGGTGTTTTCCAGGACTACAAAATTGATGGCCTATTCTAAAGGGTAGGCCATCATATTCAGAGATTTTTTCTGTCCAAGTAAATCTACGTTTTTTTTTTATTTTTCTCTAGAGTGTGATTAGATCAAGTCATACATACTGGATATGTCTTCAAAGCCATCCCAGAATTCGCCAACAGTGGCTCCTGTGATGATGTCATTAGTCCTACAATTCACTAAGTCAGCTTCTTGATCCCCAAACTCATCCCTGAAAGATTCCGGTCTCCATAGGTCAGTATTTAACTTATGGTGCACTCCGGATACCATGACAGGCTGGAAGAGAAAGATTTCATTATGAGTTGTAGTAGAATTTCTTTTTTTTCTGCTGTGCTGAGCTATGTTCATAAATCCAGAGAGAAATGTACCATATAGATCGTATAAATTGACTTACCTGTCCTTGTTTCCAACATTCACGGAAGACATTCCAGTTGCTCTTATTGCTAGGATCTTGCAGACAAAGCAACCTATTGTCACAGAGCCAGTAGTGTGGAGTATTAAATCCCATTAAACTGGGTTGAACAGCAAGCCCTTGTGGCTTCCTTTCTGGATTAGTCATAGGCTTGGTCTGAACCAAAGATGCAAATATGTCATCTAGCAGTTTAGGCGTGCTCTTCTCACCACCCTCGGGCTGCAGAGAAAGACATATGGTGGTGTGAAATACAGAATATTATATGCCGATGGTACATGCAAATTTAAGAAACTTTCTAATGTAGATATATTTAAAATGCTTCTTTCTCCAATTACCAGTCACTTCTACTCCCCAACCACCTACACTGATCAGTCATACTCCATTCACTGCTAAAACCACCTTGATGGAGGCAGAGTAGAAACTGATTTTAACCTGTCAAGGCTATTTGAGCACTAAACCCCCCCCCCCCCCACAGGTCCTTATGGACGATGGCTTAGTATCCTAAGTCTGTCTGTGGTCACATAAAAAAAAAAAAAAAAAAAAAAAAAAACACACTTTACAGACACTTAGAAAGGAGTTCGATGAGTCTTATTCGACTAATCTCAGCGGTTCCATGTGCCTGTGCAGCTCTTCACTGGTCCAGTCCAGTGCATGTGTACCGAAGCCAAAGTGCACTACCCTGGCTTCAGTAAAAAGCTGCACAGGCACCAGGAGTACATAGTTGGTTAAGTATAAAGGGCAATTTGGGGCAGGATTGTAGAGTCCGAGATGTGGAGTCGGAGCCAGCGCTGGGTGGATTGGGTGAAAAACCAACAGACTCCATCTTCAAACTAAAAATGATCAATTTTTAATATTATACAAGTATGGATATTTTATAATTAACTAAAGGAATAGTTTGTTACATATTTACTTTCTCAGTCACTAGATTATTTGAGAATTAGGAGGAGCTTTACTGCTTCTGTATGACCATTTATGAAGGAGTCAGAGTTGGGCTGTGATTTAAAAAAAAAAAGGGGTCTCTGAATCAGTGGTGTGGCCTACCGAATCCTGATTTGGAACACTAAACCACCTGATGGGCTCCCTTTAAGCTTCACTGAGGCACTGGATTACAAGCTGCTCAGAGAAGTCTATGGAGAGGAGGTAGCAGCTGCAGAGACATCCACATTGCTGCTGCCTCTAGAAAGCGTTTTCACAGTCGCTCCCAAGTGCTGGATTTGCATGCAATGCATTACTGAATGTCCCCTATGCTGCAACCAGGCTAAAAAGCAAACTCACCTTCATGCTTGAAGAATTGAGGAGATTTCTTAAGAATCCAGAACTGTTACTGCTCATAGGTGACAGAATGGAGCTACTGAATGGCTGCAATGCGGAGGCTGGCTTGCCAAAACTAGCAAAAGAGGGTAGTGCTTTGTTTTCAGTTTTCAGTGCGGATGTGAACAGATTATCTGTGGTAAGATCAGAATAGAAATACTTGAGGACATGGGAAGATTACGTCAGAGCATATAATGACTGGAAGAAAACCAAGACTAATAAGAACTTGCACTTTACTTGTCAAGCCTACCTTTGTTTTCTTTGTTGACGTTTGTGTTAGGAAGATTTGTTAGCCAACTTAAAGGCCCAGCGACTGAAGATGAAGGTGTTTTGCTACTAGAGGATAATGGGTCCGGTGCAGGAAGCTTGCTCGGCTGGAGGAGGGATCCATTAGTGGATTCAGAGTTAGAGGGACTCTGGAAACACAATTGCACAGTCATGAACATCTTTCCTAGAATAAAAAAAAGTCTCTAAACCTGCACAAGGCAGCCAGAAAATAAATACCTGTTTTGGCTCCTCCTTCACAGCTGGTCTAGGTAAAGGCTTCTGGTGCTTGTTGGAACAGGGACAATTTGACTTGATACCCCACTTTCCCCTTACTGAGTGGACAACATCTCCAACATCATAAAGCGCTGTAAAACAGAAAGACCATAGACAATTAATTCCACCCTGTGTCACCCAGTCTGACTTCGTAAATACAATTTAGGGCCTTGGTCTGTCTCTTTAGAAAAAGTTTAAGTTTTTTTTTTTTTTATTATTATTTTTTTGTGGTATGTACAAGTACAAGGGACTCTCCACAATCAGCAACATTTATTACTAAGACACCAATATCTGAATGGCTAGGTTGCTGAAGATCACACCTTCCCAAGCTGAAGAGGTAAGTGGCACTTGGCCGAGTACTGAGGCTTCTTTATTGTTGACATCTGTCAGTGTAGAGACTCTGTCCTGTTCACTTAAACAGGGATAATCTGCAATATCCTGCACTTTTGCTACTGAGTAGACAGCATGCATGTAAACAGGCCAATGTAAACAATAAAAAAAGGCCGCAACACCAGAGCAAGCACTTGTGGCCATTTCAGCAAGCTGATCGGTGGTGGTGCAAGAGTCAGACTCTCAACAATCTCATTTAATATCATAAATATAATAAGTACAGTACAGACCAAAAGTTTGGACACACCTTCTCATTCCAAAAGTTTTCTGTATTTTCATGACTATAAAAATTGTAGATTCACACTGAAGGCATCAAAACTATGAATTAACACATGTGGAATTATATACTTAACAAAAAAGTGTGAAACAACTGAAAATATGTCTTATATTCTAGGTTCTTCAAAGTAGCCACCTTTTGCTTTGATTACTGCTTTGCACACTCTTGGCATTCTCTTGATCAGCTTCAAGAGGTAGTCACCTGAAATGGTTTTCACTTCACAGGTGTGCCCTGTCAGGTTTAATAAGTGGGATTTCTTGCCTTATAAATGGGGTTGGGACCATCAGTTGTGTTGTTCAGAAGTCAGGTGGATACACAGCTGATAGTCCTACTGAATGGAGTGTTAGAATTTGTATTATGGCAAGAAAAATGGAAATGGAAAGAATGGAAATGGCAAATGGAAAGAAAAGACATAAGGGGGGTCTGGGAGGGGCTTAAGTCAATTTCGGGTCATAAACAGTCTGTCTGCCAGATTGAGGCAGATGTTAATTGGCTTAATGAACTAAACCTATTCTTCAACAGATTTGATCACACACCAGCTCCTCCCACCCCAGTATGTCCTTCAGCTTCCCCCACCACAATGACTTCTCCCCATGCGGCCACTTCCCAACAGACCAGTAAATCCAGAAATCCGTCTTTATCTGGCCACAGTCTGACCTTCACAAGGGCCCAGGTGAGGAAGGAGATGAAAAAGATCAAGGCGAGGAAAGCCGCAGGGCCAGATGACATCAGTGCAAGGCTAATTAAGACTTGCGGGGACCAGCTGTGTGGTATAATTACATATATGTATAATATGAGCCTGAGGCAGGAAATAGTCCCTGAATTATGGAAATCTTCTTGTGTGGTACCAGTTCCAAAGAAACCCCACCCTATGGACCTCAACGACTACAGACCTGTAGCACTGACATCCCACCTGATGAAGATCTTGGAGAGATTGGTTCTCACACATCTCCGCCCTCTAGTGAGCCCCGCTATGGACCCCCTCCAGTTTGCTTATCGGCCGGGCATTGGGGTAGATGATGCCATCATCCATCTTCTGCACAGGGCTCTGTCTCACCTGGAGAAACCAGGGAACACAGTGAGAATAATGTTCTTTGACTTCTCCAGTGCTTTTAACACCATACAGCCCAGGTTATTGAGGGACAAGCTGGGCCTTGCTGGAGTGGACCACCACCTCTCCAACTGGATCCTAGACTACCTCACAAATCGACCTCAATACGTGAGAGCCCGAGACTGTGTGTCAGGTACCGTGATCTGTAATACGGGGGCACCTCAGGGTACGGTTCTCGCCCCTTTCCTCTTCACACTGTACACTGCAGATTTTAGGTGCAACTCATCTAGCTGCTACCTACAGAAGTATTCTGACGACTCTGCAATAGTGGGTCTCATCACAGATGATGATGACAGGGAGTACAGAGAACTGAACCAGGATTTTGTGGACTGGTGCCACCGGAACCACCTGACGATTAACGCGGGGAAGACCAAGGAGATGGTGGTGGACTTCCGCAAAGGCAGATGCCCTCCAAAACCAGTGGACATCCTGGGGACGGGCATCGAGATTGTGAACACCTATAAGTACCTGGGTCTGCTCCTTAACAATAAGCTGGACTGGGCAGATCATATGGAGGCCCTGTACAGGAAGGGCCACAGCAGGCTCTACCTGCTTAGGAAACTGAGAGCCTTTGGAATCCGGGGGGCACTTCTTAGAACTTTCTTCAACTCGGTAGTGGCATCAGCCATCTTCTTTGGAGTGGCCTGCTGGGGGAGCAGTATATCAACCAGGGACAGAAATAAACTTGACAAGCTGATTAGAAGGGCCAGCTCTGTCCTGGGGAGCCCCCTGGACCCAGTGCAGGTGGTGGGTGACAGAAGGATACTGCCCGTGGTGAGCTCCATGCAGAAGAAGAAGTCCCATCCCATGCATGAGACTGTGATCGCGCTGAGCAGTACTGTCAGTGACCGACTGCTCCACCCTAGGTGTGAGAAGGAGCGCTATCGGAAGTCTTTCCTCCCCACCGCGGTTAGGCTGTACAACCAACACCAACCTAAGCGGAGATCATTACACACAGAGAACTGAAATATCTCTCTACCTGTTAAATCCCCCCCTCCTCCTCTGCTACGTCCTATCTGTCTGTCTGCTATTAATGTAATGCCTCTCACCTTGGAACATTCCTGTACATGTTGTATTTGTATTTGTATCTGCTTATCTTTGCTGCTGTAACACACTGAATTTCCCCATTGTGGGACTATTAAAGGACTATTATTATTAAAAAGCAGCTAAGTAAAGAAAAACGAGTGGCCACCATTACTTTAAGAAATGAAGGTCAGTCAGTCCGAAAAATTGGGAAAACTTTGAAAGTGTCCCCAAGTGCAGTGGCCAAAACCATCAAGCGCTACAAAGAAACTGGCTCACATGAGGACTGCCCCAGGAAAGGAAGACCAAGAGTCACCTCTGCTGCGGAGGATAAGTTCATCCGAGTCACCAGCCTCAGAAATCGCAGGTTAACAGCAGCTCAGATTAGAGACCAGGTCAATGCCACACAGAGTTCTAGCGGCAGACACATCTCTACAACAACTGTTAAGAGGAGACTGTGTGCAGCAGGCCTTCATGGTAAAATAGCTGCTAGGAAACCACTGCTAAGGACAGGCAACAAGCACAAGAGACTTGTTTGGGCTAAAGAACACAAGGAATGGACATTAGACCTGTGGAAATCTGTGCTTTGGTCTGAGGAGTCCAAATTTGAGATCTTTGGTTCCAACCACCGTGTCTTTGTGCGACGCAGAAAAGGTGAACGAATGGACTCTACATGCCTGGTTCCCACCGTGAAGCATGGAGGAGGAGGTGTGATGGTGTGGGGGTGCTTTGCTGGTGACACTGTTGGGTATTTATTCAAAATTGAAGGAATACTGAACCAGCATGGTTACCACAGCATCTTGCAGCGGCATGCTATTCCATCCGGTTTGCGTTTAGTTGGACCATCATTTATTTTTCAACAGGACAATGACCCCAAACACACCTCCAGACTGTGTAAGAGCTATTTGACCAAGAAGGAGAGTGATGGGGAGCTACGCCAGATGACCTGGCCTCCACAGTCACCAGACCTGAACCCAATCGAGATGGTTTGGGGTGAGCTGGACCGCAGAGTGAAGGCAAAAGGGCCAACAAGTGCTAAGCATCTCTGGGAACTCCTTCAAGACTGTTGGAAGACCATTTCAGGTGACTACCTCTTGAAGCTCATCAAGAGAATGCCAAGAGTGTGCAAAGCAGTAATCAAAGCAAAAGGTGGCTACTTTGAAGAACCTAGAATATAAGACATATTTTCAGTTGTTTCACACTTTTTTGTTAAGTATATAATTCCACAGGTGTTAATTCATAGTTTTGATGCCTTCAGTGTGAATCTACAATTTTTATAGTCATGAAAATACAGAAAACTCTAGGCATGAGAAGATGTGTCCAAACTTTTGGTCTGTACTGTATATAAAGTCATTGTGAATATTGTGAAACCAGAAAACCACTTTATTGTTTAATGTACGTTTTTTTTAATATTTAATTGTAAACTAATTATTTTACATATAAGGGGACTTTAATTGTTTTTAAGAGACATTTTACAGATTCAGATATTGATGACCTACAATGTTTAGTTGACATGCGGGGTTACTGCATTGTTCTGGTGCCCGTCCTGTAAACAATAGGGGGACGGAAACAGAAGGCTCCTTCTGCTGTATAGCGGCCCCACGCCTTCATGGTTATTGGTAGCTGAGCTGCAGTGAAGGCGCTGGGCCACTATTCAGCGGACAGAGATTTCTGCTTTCGGGCCCCATATTGCATACTGGGCTGGCGCCGAAAGCAGCTCCATATAGATGATCTGTCCAGCTGTCAGCTCCCTACTGATCACATATATTTATCCTTTATCCAATTATCCTCATACACAACGGGGCTGGTCAAGCATGAAGCCTCACACCATGTTTGCCACAATAATTAAGCTATGGGAACTGCAGCAAAATTAAGCAGGACCCTAAGGCCCCATGCACAAGACCAAATGTGCATCCGGTGTGGAGTTTGCAGCAGAATGCAACTGGATGACACTCAGTGACATCAGAGCGAATTCCATGATGTACTTCCCTCTCAGGGGCTTCCAATTAGTTCTGCTCCAATGACACAGGACAAGATAGGACCTACTATATTTTCATTAGAACGGAACGGACCATTGGATTCCCCCTTTGGAGGAACATAGGATGGTGCACTTGGTTGTGTGCATGGAACCTAATTGTCAGCCACTGCCTCCCATCAAAATCATTGGGAAGCACACTCAGGCCAGTTTCTATGTCACATTTAGCTGTGTGAACATACCATTACATAGAAAATAACAAGGATACATAAATTTATAATGGTTACCTTTCCCAGGTACAATCTGAGTCGGCATTAGATTGTCAGGCTCGTGTAACTGCCCTTTGGCACACTTCAGCCAGCAAAAGGATTCTGCTTCATTACCTAAGAAAGGAGATGAAAAAAATAATACAATAAAAGACACACGCTAAATCCACAGCGCTACCTAGAAACCGCTCATACTGGTAACAGAAGAGTAAATGATAAAGGTAAACATGCAAGAACATAAAATGATACTCACTGCTCATACTCTTCTTCTTCATCCGATGACAGTCTACACACACCCCAAAACCACATTTAGGACAAACCCAATGTAGATTGAAGATGGTGGTGTCACAGACGTCACACATTTCTCGCACGCCACGCACAGCACGTTTCCAGGCCACTTGTTCTGCAGGAAAGAAGATATATTAAGCCACCAAGATATTTACAAAAAGTCTCCAGTTTCTTCTTATAACAACATACGGTCCTTACTTTGTGGATCTACAGAAGCCATAACTTCCTTTTCGGACATGACAAGCTTACAAAAGTGATCTCCGATGTTTGCCAGAATGTATTTGGCTGTGTCAAGGTCCAAATCTACAACGCTGTTCACTAAAGGAAGCCACAAGTTTATTGCCTCAGCGTCGTATTTATTAGGAGTCAGGAAGCCTCCTTCCCGCAGTAATCCATGTTTATTGAAGAATAACCTGCAAGGACAGATGGATTTTGTAAGCAGTGATCCACTTTTCAACATAACTAGTGGTGTTGAGCAACAATAGATATTAAAAGCAAAGAATCACAAGAATCGTCAAGTCCCGTGTCAATCATGCGGTAACATGCATGCGTGACCATCCCACCATTCACTTTTATGGGACAGACACCATACTCTACCATATCATTCAATCCCATATGAGTGAATGCAACGGCAGTCCTAAGTTGCAACCTCGTGTTCCATTTAAACTCAAGGACCCCTCGTTTTTTAATGTCATCTGTGCCCGCAATTTAAAAAAAAATAAATAAATAAAATAAAAATTACCCTTGCTTAGTTTCTGTACTCCTGGTGCAGTACTTCAGTGAAGCCAGAGAAGTACACCTCAGATTCAATGCGCATGGGCCGAACTTTGAGCGCACGCACAGTGAAGTCAGGTTGTACGTCCCTGACTTTGCTTAAGAAATACACAGACACGAGGAGCACCAGAGAGGAGTCCAATATGACTCACTGCTAGGTAAGTATTAAAGGATTATATTTTTTAATGCGGACATTGATGTCGTTGTTACAGGTCTATATGAGACAATAACCCAATATTGACCTAACAGGTTCCCTTTATAGGGAATGTCATCAGAACCCAGCATACCAAACCCATTCCCACAGATAGATAGCTTCATCGATAGCTCCTATATCTGTGGGGCTGGGCTAACAGACTCCCTTTAACAAATGATAAGAGCCTCTGAATTAAAAAGAATTACACCCACCTCCGGAAGTGAAAGAAGCGGCAGAAGACAGCAGCATCCCGCTGTTCCTTACTCCGTCCAAAACGGTCCAGACGGCATTCTCTACACTTATGCAAATGTGGAGCAATGTCATTGCAAGAGCCATCCTGAACAAAGCAGTCACCGCTTGACTGGAGCCTTTTCAGCTTCTGGGGGTCCAGTAATATTGACCTGGGATACGTTACTAAAAAGAAAAAGGAATCAAGTTAGTGGTCAGATCCACTGGCATAAATGGAGACAGCTGCCTCGTCATTCAAATGTAGGGGGGGTAGAAACCCCTGATCTTCTGATCAGAGGGGTACCCCCCCCTCAGTGATCATACACGTATCTTGAATCCTGAGTCTTCTTTATGGGACAATCCCTTCAAATAAAACTAAGTTATATTCTGCCCAAAAATCCAACTGGTCAAAACGGTACCCAAACCACACCCCTGTATACCCTTGTTGTAATTTATAATAAAAACATTTGGTCATCCCACTTACCCCCGTCATTTTTATTTGGACTCTTGTGGGGCGTAACCTCCATTTTTGAAGGTTTCTGAACAGGAATGTTGTTTTGTGGACTAGGCGTAAATTCAGTTTTCACAGGTGGTAAGTGAGGCGTAGGTTTGGTCTCAGTTGCTGGAGCTGTACCAAATACACTTGGCGGCTGCCGTGTTAAGTTTTTACAAGCCTCGGAACTTCCCAAGCGGGGAGAGTCTTTCACAGTCAATGTGTTTTTCTCAGGAAATCGTTCCACGGAAAACTCAAAGCCCTTTGGAAACACAGTCGAGGGTTTAGTAAAGGCCGCAAAGAGGTTTTCTGACTTCTGTCCGTTTTCGCCATTAGTCTGGCTGGCCCAGGATGAAAAGCTTGTACCGGATGAGAAAGTGCCCGTGGATTTATCAGTCAAGCCAAATCCTAGCCCCTTGCCTTGTGACATTGCTGCACTGAGAAACAAGTTTTTTTCCTCTCCTTTTCCATCACCATTCAAAATGGAGGAGGTTTCACTTGGTAAGTTTTGAGAACATTTCCTGAAAAGGTAAGAGGTGTGATTATTTTAGATAAAAATATATGTACATTTAGAACAAATACTTGTTAACTATACACAATTACAATTTATACTTGGCTTAGTGTTGTGCTATCTGTCTTTCGGTTCTGCAGGGGGATCCAAATGACAGAGCCTGACCGCTAAAACAGCTGTTTCACACAGACACCGGTAGACCCCATTGACTATAATTATTACTGACACTATTATAGTCTATGAGATCCGTCTTTCAGTCCACTGCGCAGATGTGAACCCAGCCTTACATGCCAGTTTTTATTGTTTATTTTTGTTTTTAGAGTAAAATGGAACTTTTATCTTCAAGTCAAAAATGCACCAATCTTTTTGAGGTATGTGCCTTTAAAGGGGTTGCTTCAAGTTATAAACCTATTAGCTACTCACTGGATAGGTAATAGGTGCCTGACTAGTAGTGGCACAACCACTGAGACCTCCACCATTCATGAAAAATGAGCATCCTGTCACCGCACTGTCAATGAAGTGACAGCCCAGTCTGTGCACTGACAATTCATTCATCTTTATGGGACTACCTAAAACAAGCAGAGTACTGGGCTCAGCCATCTTTGGTAATCCCACGTAGATACATACCGCACACCCAACTGCAGCTCCAGTCAGAGAGCGCAGGACCCTGTTCTTGTGATCATGGGGACCCAATGATCAGACACTTATTAGCTGTCCTTTGGGTGGGATAGAAGTTTAAATTTTGGGACAATCCTTTAAAATAGGTTGTCCAGGACTATGATGCTGAGCTCCACTTTCTCTAGTCAAGAAGCAATATCACGTCACGCCTGTCACATGGCAGTGCCAGAGCTGAGCCCCATTCATTTTCACCATGGCCATGTGGCCTATGGACATGCTGCCACTCCCTGATAAGAGGAAGTGGAGCTTAGTATCATAGTTCTGGACAACACCTTTACATTTTTGGGGCATATGGTCACTAACTACCATGTCCACTAAAATACACAAGTCTTTGCAAATGTGGGCCACTGTGCAGATTCAATTCTTAAAATATTATAAGCCGGACTACAGTTGTCTGAAACAAAGGCCTAAATTCTCAGCACGCCCAGAGTTAAATGACACAATCCTAGCCTGCCTCAAGCCGCCATTAGGGTTCGCTTACTGAATATATCAATAGTGGCTAGAGATGTAGGGCTCTGTATCAGAATAAGATGGCTCTGGCCACTACAAACTTCTAAGGTATCTTGTTGCACCATAGTCTACAACAAATACTTCCTTCAAATATTCTTACCCTGGAGGCGTTGCAGCACCAAAGCTTGGAGGAGAATTTGCTTGGGGTGGAGTCGCACGGGACGTCTGGTTTTGGCTGGAAGGCGTAGTAGCAGTACATCCCAGCAATGCTTCTCCAAACCCGACCGGCACAGACTGCTTGGGTGCCAGACTTGTCTACAACACAGAAATTCTTTCAGTCAAGCAACGGTTATCATTTAGTGCACCCGTATATTCAACTGTGCAATATATATATATATATAATATGAGATATTGTTCAGCTTCAGGACCCTTCCTGAAAGAGCAAATTAACTTTTTTTGCCCCCAATAAAAAACTAATTCTGAAGGATCACGCCCAGCATTTACTAAATTTTGCTCAGGAAAGAAAATACAAAAAGGCTCAGTAGAGCAATACACTGCACCTATTCGAAGGCAATGGTCAGTCTATGTAATGCTCAGATGCTCTCTTATAACTAAAGATGGTTACATGTGATGGAGATTAGCCTTCATATTGCCTAGATTAGGGAACCCTTCTGCACGGGTCCTAACTAAGCATATAAGGGATAGGATCAGATGAGAGCTGACGCCCACTGATCCTGAGAATGAACAGGGTGTAGAGGACAAATTAGCACAGTGTTCCCTACACTGTGATGCCCTGACCATGGATAAATGGTGTTGCATCCCCTGCCTTGTCAGGGTCCTGGGGGTCCTAGAGGTCATACCCCTGCTGGTCATCACTTTATAAGATATGCTAGAAAGCTTCCACTCACTGTTTGATCAACAACTCCACTTTCTGGTGACGTTTTCATAAAGTTCAGAAGAGGGTTCCCTGAGGATTTGGGGTTGTCTACCACTACCAATGTCTTCCCATCATCTCTGGAGTAGGTAATGAAGCTTGGCTTCTTAACGGATTCTTTAACTGGTGCCTAAAAGGGACAAATTTATGAGAATCTGCACACACATATGTAGTCCTGTTAAAGGGGTTTTCCATGATTTATTAACTGATGACCCATGCTTAGGACGCGCCAAAAGATTAGCAGGGGTTCTACACCCGGGCACCCTGCTGATCAGCTGTCTGAAGAGACTGCAATATTCAAGTGAGCGCTGCTGCCCTCTTCACAACTTACCAAGTACAGTACCATACATTTGTGCAGCAGATATGCTTGGCATCGCAGCTCAGCCCATTCACTTGAATGGGTCAAAGTCATGATCAGGCCATGTGACTGATGAATGTAACATCACATAGCCTGCGATGCAAAAGCGGCGTTTAGGGAGTACCACTGCAAACAGCTGACCCTGGGGAGGTCCTGGGTGTCGGACCCCCAAGTATCTTCAACTGATTACTGATCCTAAGGATAGGTCAACAAAACTCCTTTAATAGGCAACACAAAACCAAATCTTAAGTAGTACAAGCCATCTACCTGCGCAACTCTGTTCTGTTTCGCGCTCCTCTTCCCCGTGCTGCCTTCACTCGGCCGCTTCAGAGGTTTCTTGGTAACAGTTACTGAAATAGATAGGCAACAGTGTTTGAGTCCAGAGAAAGTCTGCCATTACCTAGGATCACCACTACAGGGACCCCTTGTATATGGCAGGCAGAGAAACCTTACCTTTATCAGTGTAGTTATGAACAAGTTCAACGTGTATCAGAGCAGGATCAATAATCTTTAGATTGGGAACCTAATGGAGAACACAACTAATGAATAAACTGCCTCATGTGCGTTATATAATCAATATTGCGTATACATAGTAATACAGATAAACCAGTCCCCACCCCAACACATACACATGGACCTTTACCTGTTCACATTTAATCTGCAACGTCCGGCTCGAGCAGCTCGTGTTCACCACTGAGGCGTTGAACCACTGATAGCCTTCACTCATACTATATACTCTTATAGAGGACCCTACTAAATTCTTTGCACCTTTAAATGGAAGTAAAGAAAACCATGGTTATATACAGATACTATACATTCTTCCAATTCCATTTGAAGTCTATATACTCTATATATGCCAAAGGCACACAAATAGGCAAAAAGGCAGCATTACATGGCACCCTCCAAAACAAGAGGGCTGTCTATCAGGAGGTAAGTACCTTGCAGTACACGACTCTCATCCACGCTCTTCCTTATGAGCTCCTGGAAGGTCTTGTTAAACGTTCGGTTTCCCTGCATAAATTGCTTTAGGCTCTCCCGATCCTGTCATAATGAAAATTAGAGAACAGTCAGCTTACGGATGGCGGAGCAAGTAAAGGAACACTAGACACAGAAAATGCTGAACAAAAGACAAAATCCCAGGACGTCCTCCCTTCACCTTCAAATTTATATGAAGAAATCAATGTGTCTCAAGGGTCAGCCATGTCCCTCTCTACCCACTTCCCTGTGTCTGGCTTTAAGACAACTGGCTGCAGCAGAAGACTGTCCTGACAATGATCCACAGGATCATGCAGAAAAGGATTCAGACTGGCAAACAGGTGAGGAAACAGGATTTCTAGGTTTAGGCTTCATTTTAAGGGCCACCTATTAACACTAAATTAAGGACCCAATAGGTTCCCTTTACATCTCATCCACTACAGTATGGTGCTACTGTAGATGGGCACTGGTGAATTTGTTGCAGCTAATTGGCTGTAAACCCTCCCCACGTGTCCCCAGCCTTATAGATGCCAAGTCTCAAGAATGTGTGTATCTTGTTACATGGTCTCTGAGGTTTTCCAGCCCTGAATGCATTATTAATTCTGATGACCTACCTACAGGTTAGGTCATCAATATCTGATCTGTGGGGGTCCAACACCTCAACCCTGCTCAGATCAGCTATTCCAGAAGCTACAGTAGTGGACAGTGAGCAGATACCGTCTGCTCCTTTTCAAGTAATAGGAGCGGAGCTAGAGTTCTCTGGTGCCACAGCTAGACATTGGATGAGGTTACTGACTGCTTCAGCTCCCCATCCACAGAACAGCTGATCTGTGCAAGATCCAGCGTCAGACCCCGACAAATCAGATACTGGTTATCTATCCTGTGGATAGGTCATCGATGTATAAAATGTATTTGGGGCCAGAAAACCTCTTTCAGAATACTGTACTAAGGCACACGGCAAGGGCTAGTTGCTACAATTTACTGACAAAAAAAAAATAAAAAATTGGTACAAAAGCAAAAGGAATCTTTCCCCATTACATGTCATAACTGCATTAAAGAGGAAAAAAAAAAATCCTCCGAACATTAGACCTATTGTAATAAACATTCTCTAACTTACTGAATGAATCCCTTAGAGGAGGAACAAGGGCACTGGCCGAAAACCAAGCCCGAGTTTAAGATAATATAACAAGCGCTGCTTAAAATGTCACAAAAACCTGCAAAGCTTATTTACCAGGAGGGAAAGTTAAGATTTCTCAGAAAGAAAATAATATGTGTTAAAGGTTGATTAAGGAGGACCTTTCATGTCCTCAGGCACATGCGGTTTTATATACCGCTAGAAAGCTGACAGTGTGCACTGTCTGCTTTCTAGGGGTATATAAAACCGCATGTGCCTGAGGACATGAAAGGTCCTCTTTAAAATTGTTAACCCCCATAAAAGGCGGAAGATCCAACCATGAGGCAAGTACTTCATTCTATTTTGGCCATGCGGCAATATTCTATACATACACTTTACATTCTGACCACCTGGTAGCAATATCATGTAAAAGTTTATATAAGCCCCATCTTATACTACACACCACGGTCAGCAAAACAGAAATAAGAACTGCAATAAATTACCCGTAAAACTCTCACGACTTCCTCATTCATGAAAACTCTGTTTCTATCTCCAAGAAACTGTATGCAGGTCATGGGCTCCATGGATACCTTGCTCACCAGGACTTTATATTGCTGCCAACAAAAAAAACACATTAGAAAAATGTCCATGCTTTCCCTAAAATGAAGAAATCATGAGAAGTCAACAAACAAAAGGATATTGCTATTTGGAGCCCGGGACTCCTTGCATCATAGTAATTTATGATGCTAGCACAGTTCCTGTATATAGACCTAACCCTGTAAGGCTTCGTGCACACAACAAAGTGTGCAGTCCAAGGGTCATACGATGCAGCCCAAATGTGTTCTGATGGTCCGTCCTAATATTTATAGAGCAGGTCCTATAAAATGTCGGAATAGAATGGAGACCTGGGACATCCTTGGGCTGCACACTCAGTCATGTGCATGAAGCCTAAGATGCAGACCCCACCACAGGTTCTGTGAGCCCTGTTCTTTGATTCCAAGAAGCTAGCAAAAGCCAATTTTGGGCTGCATTCACAGTTTTTGTGCAAAATGTGTACCAAAAGCTGGTCATGCACATCAAATAACCATCAGCTGTTGGGACCCTTTTTTACATATGCATGCTTGGCTTCTGATGTGACATCAATAGGGAAAAGGGAAACTGCACAATGCTTTATTATATGCTTTCCTGTTGCTCTCGGTACTTGTATACAGACTGGATTACACAAGGACAGACAAGCTCTGGAAATATATGGGTATGTTTTTCCCATTTCCTGTTTCAAGATCCTGCAGGACATTCCCACACGACTGAACATGGATCATAAATGACTGAGCGCAGAGGTCGCCTTACAGGACTTGCACCGGAGTCCACTGTATGATCCAATGTAATGTAAACAAAGCTTCACCAGGATATCTTGCAGAGGATTGCTTAGACCAGATACATTGTAACCAAGCCTCAGCTGTGTGATCAGGATTTGGGCAGAACTGAACTTCAGTCTCTGTATGTAAACAGAGTTGGTACACACCGATAGTGAGAAGATCTTGAAAATAACTTTATATACACTACAAATCCAACTACCCAAAGGAGTCCCATTATAGACACTTATTAGCTATCCCCCCAATATTACATTGCTGGAGGTTCAACCACTGGGATCAAGAGAATGGGGGACTAAAAGTCATCTTGCATCCACTTTGTGAATGAAGTTGACAGTGCAGTTGCCTGACCGTCAGCGCATTCAACATTATGAGGCTGCCAAGGGCGCAATCTAGGGCAGCCCCATAGAAATGAATTGAGTCAGGCAAACACACTGGCGCCTCATTCACAAGGAGGATGTGGTCAGACCCCCAGCGATGTGACACTTATCCCCCTATCCTGTGGATGGGAAATTAGTGTGTGTGTGTGTAATAAGACAACCCCTTTAAAAAGGGTTACAGTATGAAATCGCTGCAAAATCCACATTTGATACAGTTTACTACATGTTGAAAATGTTGAAATTTGTGGTGTACATACATAAAAAAAAAATGGACACGCTGTAGATTCATAAATCTAATGGATTCTCATTTCCAAGGCCTGGGCATTAGATCTGTAAAATATCCACCTGCCTGGCACTGTCATATGCATGGTGAATTTTATCTGCGCAAATTTGCAGGTAAAAACTAACACAAATCTGCAATGTGTGAATCCACCAATGCTATTTAATGTCCCTAGAACATCTTAAGTAGTTCGATTATGTGCCAAGCCCCCTTCAAAGTGGCCAAAGAGAGAAGAGCAACATGGGGGCTCAGTGGTTAGCAATCTTGCCTTGCAGCACTGGAATCCAGCCAAGGAGTTTTTATGCCCTCTCGAGTTTGCATGGTTTTCTCCCACACACCAAAGACCTACTGATGGGGAATTTAGGTTGTGAACCCTTGTTGGGACAGTGAGTAATGAAAATGTTTGGAAAGTGCTTTGGAATATATCAGTGTTATATAAGGAAGAGAAAGAGAGGGAAGTGGTACTCACCATTCCTGGGCACAGCACGGACATAGAAGGGTTACTGGGACATTTGCGGTCAGCGATTGCCAAGCTGTATTCCACCAGAAATAATTGGACCTGTGAGCCGTACACTTCGATCCATGTTCTCTTCTCCCAGGCATCGTCTTCGAACTCCACACAAACCTACAGAAACAAGAAGCGAGTGAGTCGCTGGCACCCCACAAAACACATCTCGCAACGTCGTCGTCAGTCATATCTGAGTCATTTGACAACAAGCAGTATTGTACACCACGTGCAATCCACCAGCCTCGAACACTGACAAAGTCCCACCCACATACAGCATGGATCCCGGCCAGAAAACAACTCACGCAGACTGCTGACTGTATACATCCAGATTACCATCTGTACAAGTCAGCTGCAAGCAAAGACAGAGGACGGGTAGAACAGGCCAGCCCGAGAAAACACTGCCCTACATAACAGCGCATAGAATAGAATTGTAGCGTTATAATTAACCCCATCAGTATCTGCTGTACTGTCTGCTCTGTATACTACACAACCCAGGCTAGGCTTTGTTCCCAAAGGGACACGTTTTGTATACATTGGGTGCACCAGGAGTTTTCCCAGGGCATGTGTTAAACAGACCCTTTTCAGCAAGCCCATACATGTTAAATAGCCAACAGCCACTTCCCAGTCTCTGCCATATACATGCATGCTTGACTCATTTGTCTGCAATGGAGAGAGGGGAGTAAACAGCTATCAGACATCTCAAGTACTGACTATGGGACTACAAAGGCCATGATAAGATTCATACTCACTCGTCCAGTCACAAAATCATCGTCTGTCAGGAAGATACACACAAAATAGTCTACCTGGCCCCCTCTAAAAATAGTGAATTCAGATTATTGCACATATATGAGGGCCATAAAACCTCACCCTTCAACACCGCTCAACTATAAAACACAAGAGAATTAGTATAGTGGAAAAGGGATGAGGTGATGAAGGTCACCACGTATATCCACCTTAAGTGACACCTACACTAAGACATGGCTTCTTCATTTGTTCCCTAAAACAGTCATTTTTGGACTCCCTCTACAAGCTTCCGTATTCAGATAGATTACGACATACTGTGCCGCCTACCTTATCTGTAGGCTACATGAAACAGATTGGAAGTGCTGATCAGCTACATAGCCTTATATCCATATCAGCCAGTACTGGAAAGTGAATGGCTCCCCAATAACAGATTACTGGAATGGTCCAAGGTAACACCGCACCGTAACATTGCTCTAATATGTTGTTAATTTTTTATTTTTATTTTTTTTGCTTTCTTAGTTACATTTAAGCATATAATAAAGGGTACATGATAGGTTTGGTCTTTTCTTGAATTTCATTTTTTTTTATTATTAAAAAAAAAAAAAAAAAAAACCTTCCTGAGGTGGCCATATCATAGACACACACTTCCTGTATTTCCTGTAACGGCAGGACGTGTGCACATTATAGCCACTAAAAGTAATTGGAGTCAGTCGTCAGAAATGTCAGATTATTACAGTCAGTGATGGATTACTGCCCCCTCCTACATACATCTGCGTATATAGATTTACAGGGGTTCTCCAGGGAGCCTTCGAATACTTACGCTGGTGCTTTTAGGTAACACACCCAGGGATTCTGGGTTGGTTCTGATCCCAGGTCATATGATTGGAACATTCTCTGCCTATTTCTGTGCTATTGGCTGGTCATGTAATGTATATATGGACCTCCTGACTCTCCCCCTGGTCACAGAAAATGTTGGAGGGAGAGAAGATTCAGAGACATAAGACTCTGTCAGAGAGGTCTGTAGGGCACAGCGGCTTTATACCCTCTCCCCGTTGAGAAGACACACATGCTCGGCTGAGTGGAGCATGTATGTGATGGTCAAAAATTGCAGTTGACCAAACAAGAGTTCACCCAATAGTAATTTATTGTTTATGGCCAGCCATACTATCCTGCCTTGTCCAAGCTTCTAGCAGAGCCCACCTTCTTATGAGGAGCGGTCTCTTCTCATCCTGTGCCTGTATATACTGGCAAAGCTGGAGCAGGAAATATAATATTACTGTGACTGTTCTAGTAGCAAAAAAAGTATATAACTACAGCAAAGTATTGGCTCTGAACTACACAGAAATTTGAGGGAATTTAACAAAAAACACAAAAAAAACACAACCTTGCACACAAAATTTCAAAGGTAGAAGAGCTCACACATACAAGACGTTGCTCAGATCTGTACTTTTACAGCCTTATGGAAAGCCAAGTACAAGCCAAAAGCAAGAAGATTGTCCAGGCTAGAAGCAAGAAGAGTGTCCATAGTCGTCGTCCTCCTCCTCCACATTGTCAGAGAGGGCGGGCATGCCTCTCGCCCGCCCTCTTCCTACTGCTGGGGGGGAGGGATGTGCCACCACGTGGCTAATGATCCTATGTTTACATGAACTTGTGCACGGAGAGGAGGGGACTATAAGAGATGACGGAGTAGGAGTAGTGTCGGCTTAAAAGAGTCTTCTGCCGGCTTCTGCACAATGGAGAGGTAGGCTCGGATTTTTGGGCTGAATGGATGACAGACTGAAAATGCTAATTTCTCAATTTATACTGCTCATGCCCAAAGTGAACATTTCTCTAAGCAAGGTCTACCATTACGGTTGACACGCTTATCTATATCACAATGGCCACGAACACAACCAGATTAGACAAACATTGGCGAAGTTCACAGATTTCTAGATGACTGGTTCTATCGCCAAAGGGGGTAACAAATTACTCCCTCATCTCCGGTGAAAACACATGCATGCTCAAATAAATCCAATGTGCATGTGTGTAGAAAGGGCAATTGTGGGCATTACGAGTATTTGACCAGCTTTAGAAGCATCTAGCTTGATTATGATCTTCTCAAAACTATAACTAAAATTTAGGGAATAACAATGAAAGCCAAAAGGCCTCCAACCATAGATGAGGTGGGGGTTGAGTTTTATAGAGTGAACTCATCTGACCTCATCCACCAAGCACTTGGACAGATGACTTCTGGACAGAGTATTTGGTGGTGTATGGGCATGTCAATATTGGACACCTAAATTCTAGTAATATGAATCCTGGCCGCCTCACTGAGTACTATCCTATAAGATAAAATACACCAAGAGCCGTGGAAAAACTTCAGATAACCTCTAAAAACACCATTTTCTCATTTCAAGGTAAGGGAGAGCCGCATGAAAACTCAATGCTGTAGCTTGGCACTCAGCTCTGTAGGGTTGTCGAGACAGGATGGGTTAGGGTCTCTAACCACAAATGACATATTTTCGCCACCGCTTCCTTTATCTTTATTGCATGTTGATCTTATCGGGAACCAAACCTAGCATTTATCTCATAGACATCTGCCCTATGTGTGAATGCAGTCTATTGTTCCCTGTAAGCAGCCATTTGAAGCCGGGGAGTGTCTCAGCCGTCTGTAGGAGTGCGGAAAACCTAATAGACACGCACATGTAAAGTGATCTCATCTGCTCACTTCTAAGCTTTCCTGGTGTTCCTTCTAGCTCTGTCAAAGCAGAAACAGATCTCAAGTCCAATTGAAATGACCCTCCATGACAGATGGATGGCCGCTGTCCTTTGCTGCTTATTGTTAGCCAATTCCCCCACGTACAAACAGTAAATTCTGAATGAAACACACGGTCCCAGATTTAAGCCTATTGAAGATCCCAGCTGCCCGTATAATCCTCTCCTTTCCTCTGCCTCTCTTCCTACAGCCCGCACAATGCCTTGCATGGATTCCTTTTATAGTAAGCAATTTGCAATGCAAGCAGCAAGCGTTCCCGTCTCCTCCTAACCCATTCCTACAATCTGGTTGGCAAAATCCCTTGAAACTAGGAAATGTAGAAGGTCCAAGGCACAGCATAAAGCCATTAGGCGTGTTCACCCCTTTAAGGGGGAGGGAAGGCTTTAATGCAACTGGATACGGTGGGATTCATATCTATCTATATGTATATTCCAACCGATGATCAAACGTAAAACCCTCACATCGACGACATAAGACATTGGATGTGTAAATTAGGAAGGATGCAGAAACTGTCCATGGCCGTGTATCCAAGCTCACATGGCTACCTCTTGGGGCCAACAGCCAATTACCACAAAGCTGAAAACGAAAGGATAGCTGGGACTGGATGGAATTTATGGTGGGAGGAGTCCCCACTTATAAACAACTGGAAGTATACAGATAATCGCAACAAAGTAACACTAAATGCAAAACAACCTCTTTAGGGTTAAGTACCATTGAGCGTCGACTGGACGAAGCCACTTCAGTAAGTGGAGTTGTACAGTCGCTATTACTTATGATAAAGAATTAGCACCGTCTGTACTATGGGCGCAAAAAAAAAAAAAAAAAAAAATCCAACTAGGTTAGTTACAAAGGTCATAAAAGCATTACAAGCCAACATGGCAGACGGCCCTGTCTATAAACACCCTGGGGCAGCGACTACATGTATGCAAATACAGACATTTGGTACTTTACTGTGGCAGTGTCGGCTGATAATACTAGGTTTGCACTTTCCACCACCCTAGAACAATGATCAAAAGGAAAAACCCGTGTCCCTAAACCGCACAGCGACTATTAACTGTAAGCTGCAAGGACAGGACGCTGTCACATACGATAATGTCACGTTTGGCAAGGATACTCCCCTTACATAACATGACTCACTAGGACACACCAGGCGCTCCCCTCCTTTGTGCTAAGGAATCTGCTGGTCCCAAGTTTACACACGATAAGCAAACCCCCCCTTTCCCCTCCCTGGAAAGGCAGAGGCACGTACACAGAGGAACTTCCAAATGCATAACAGCTGGGGGTGGGGAGAGAAGCGGCAGCCCTGCAGACTTGCAAAGGACATTCAGGGGGAAGACAATGGGTTGCTAACTGCCTGGGCTTACTGACTGCAGCCATGTGCCAGAAACCAAAGATAATACACAAACCTTAGGAGACTATATAGGGCTATACACAAAACACAATTATATCAATGTTTCAATACAAATACAACGTCCAGGATTTTTCTCTATTCTGCCTAGTTACAAAACCAGGCACACTATGGCGCCAACTCCCCTACGCTGGCACACCAGTCACATCCATAAGCGCTAGGAAGTCCTAAGACCAAAATAAAGCTGAAAACTAGGGGACTCGGGGGATCAGCCCACCACCGGTCTTCGTCTTCATGTTATGGAAGCAGCCACATAATGGGCTGAAACTAAACAGACAGCACTCGACAGAAACAAGAGACGTCACCAAAGCACGAGGATAGATCCGAGATATGAAGGCTAGCTAAAACAATGTAACATAGAACAGCCGGACTGATTCCAGGATATGCGTACCCAATGCAGACAAAATTACCTCTGACTCCCAGACCTTGGGGCCAAACTATACACAGCCCTTATAAAAGTCCTTGCTGGCTCCTGGATATGACCAGTCATGGTATACAATAACCAGCTGTGCATCCATATAGCAAACCTAGAAGACGTCTTGCTAACAGTCTAACAGGAAGGACTATGTGGCTACCCAGACATATTTTGTTATGGGGTTCCTTACAGATCCCACCAAAATTGTCTAGAAACTCCAATAAAAGGCTCTTATCTACAGTCATCTTGGTAAGTTCCGCAGCGAAATCCGATGTCCGGTCCGTATTTACTACTGGTGACCACAGCTACTGTGTCTACTGCACGTACAGGCAGCATGGTCACCAAAACAGGAAGTCAGTGACAGCCGGGTAGAAGGGGGCGGGATCAAGGAAGAAGAAGCTGTGAGTGTACAATATAGGAAAGCAACGACAGGCTACAATATTGTTATTGGACTACTGAACAAGGCTTTTGGCATGTGTAGTTAAGGTAGTACTAGAGTTGGATATTTTCTGAGCATTATTAGTAAGCCTAGATTCACACGTCCAAGTTTTACCCATGAAACTCGGTCTCTGTGTTGGCCAGATTTCTCGGTCTGAACATTATGCCGGGAGAGGGAATCCTAACATTATAGTTACCTATGCTACTACGAGTCTCTGCCTCCTAGCAACTTACTGTCCTACACTATAAACACTATGGAACAGTGTGTCGCTGGGATGCAGGGACTCCTAGCAGCATAGGTAACTATAATGCTAAGATTCCCTCTCCCAAAATTATTGTTCAAGCTGGGAAATCCAGCAAACACATGGTTCAAGTTTCACGGCTGAAACTCAGTTGTGTGAATCTAGGGTTACTCAAAGTCTTTGCGATTCATCCTAGTTCAATAGACTGCTCAATGACCTCCCCATTTCTCGATGTGTGATCACTATGGCACTGTGACAAGATTGAGAAGGACATCTATATTTTCAGAGTACAGCTTCTATCTCTGCCTCCCATTGGAAACAATGGGAGCCAAATTCAGTTGTTGCTGATTTTGGGGTGGAATCCCTATGCGAAATGACCTATATGCAACTCCAAGACAAGGCTATATGATCTACTTCCACATGATAACCAGTACTAAACTCTACAACATGCTTTCCTTGACGGTGTACTGCAAAACTCAATATGGTTGATGGAATTAGACACAAACAGAAGTCGGTTCATGGTTGACCAACTGATCCTCTGGTCATTGACCATCACAATGACACAGCTATAGACGTTTTAGTCCATATTGGCTGTCAGTCATTCAAATAGGTCATCCAAGTTCAACGAAGGACAATTGATCTTTCCTAAAAATAAAATCTTTCGCCAAACTATGGGACATAAATTTCGAACATGGCCAAATTCTTTCCAGATGCCAACTATGTGTTGAAGGTCAAATAAAACAATTACTAGATTTTGCATATCTATAGCTGAAATCGTCCATTTTCATCAACTATAGTCTAACGCGTGCACCCACCTACAGTCTCTGCAAGTCATTACATCTGACCTCCAAAACAATATTTGCAAGGAAATATTTTATTAAAATGGGACTCTCAGACTGCAGAACATAGATACAGCACGAATTTAGGAATCATGAGACAAGTAACATGTTAGTGTAATGTGACCAATGTGGAGGAAGTCGCCATGTCAAGTCATTATCAACTACAGCTCCTAAGCACTATATGACCACCAATAAAGAACCTACAGAAAGTTATGGAGCTCCCCAATATACCTAGTTCCATTCTTATTCTCCAAAGTTCTACGTGCTGTCATGGCCAATGGGGGCACATAAATTATGAAAGTGTAATTTGAGGTTCCCCTTAGGTGACCCTATATTTGTATCTCATTGTTAACACAAAATATATATATGGAAATCCAGACACAGAATATGCACATCCAACTGTCCCAGGTACGCAGGGCACCATCCTTCATATATACGAAGACTAGGCTCTTACAGAGAAGTATATTGCCTTCATATAATGCACATTCCTCCAAACCCACCGTAGGTCTATGATGCTTTGAGTTAGGGACAGTAGACCTGAGGTCGGTCAGAATTTGCACCCATGTCTGAATAAGGCCATAATGATCAGCGCCAATAAGAGAAAGAAGCCTTTAAGCAAGAATATCTAGGCTATATATACTCATGGACAAATCCGGGACTTTTAGGGTTATTTGACAATCGCGCCTTTTCTGCGGCATTATACACAGGACAGTAAACTCGCAACTTTCTGTCTTCTCGTGCAATCGGATTTCAGAGATGCCGATTTGAAGAGAACCGTTACCAGGCTTTATCACATTGTGTATGGTTAAAGAGCAATCTTTGCATTTGACAAATTTACAGAATATCTATAAATTTTACTGTTGAAATCATAAAATGAATACGGACTAGAAGAACACAGCTACAGACTATAGACACTTATGCATAATATTTGAGGACAATAACAAATGATCATGACCCACCAAAAGAGCTCGACAATACTCAACACAATCCACCACAAAGAGCACTAAGAAAAGCACCATCTTGTCCATAGCGAAGCACAACAAGCCACTGGTGGATCCAAGAAAACCCGCCAACCATGGAGCAAGTGCACGTAAAGCTACAGTATGCTCTACTGCCATACTGACCCAGATAAAGAAAACCGCCACAGCCTTGGACAACAATATGGCCAGTTCAATGTGGTAGCGATCTGAGCGATACTTTGCATGGTAATACCACTCTATGGCCATATGAGTCTCTCAAGACTGTCATACCAAAGCTAAAATGTACCAGTAAAGAGGCGAGCTGTAAACAAGTCCATCAAAGTGTGGACATTTTATTACTACGGGTCTGAGCTTGAATGTGCTCCATCTGTAAATGTTGTCCCTGGACACATACCAAACAACTATATGTGATCTGTAACCAGCAACCAAAGGGTATACAGTATAAAAGGGTTCTGCCACCTTAACAGTTTATCATCTGGGATAGTTGATCGGTCTGATTGCTTGGGTTCTGACTGTTCATGAGAACAGAGGTCTCATGACCCCCTTTCGAATGGAATGACAGTTATGCCGGAGCGTCACCAATCTATTCAAAGACAGCGGACTCCGAGCTCAACTATCTGTCTGAAAATGAATGGGGCGGCAGAGTGCATGTGTGACCATCACTCCAATCAAATAGGGGTTTATGAGACCCCTGTTGTCACAATCAATGGAACCTCCAGCAATCAAACATTACCACCTATTCTGTGGATGGGTAGCAAGTTGTTATGGTGAGAGTACCCCTTTTAGGACGTATACCAGTAATCCAAAGATAATTATAGAAAAAAAATGACAAAAAGGGAAAGCAATATCAATGACAAAATGTGATTATAATAACCATATACCAGACACATGGTGATCGGCGGGTAAACAAGTCACTGGTTGGCAGTCAGATCAGAACACCACATATACTGGTGGAAGACTAAAGCAGCGTGACGTACCTTTAATTCCACACAGTTGGAATCCTTGTGGGAAGCCGCTCGGATGATGCCGCTTTTCCATGGCCAGTTCTCGATCTGTTCTACAATCAGCTGCTTCAAGTCGGTCCCCATGATGCAGGTGAACCTCTGCCCCACCAGGACATGGTGGTTGTCTTGGTGCATCAGCACCATCATGGTTAGCCCTAAGGGTTAACAAGAGTAAAGTCAATGTTAAGTAAGTGTAGAACATGACGGTATATGTTGGGTTAATGATCGAGGCAACTTAAGGTCTCAACCACAGAAGTCACATGTGAACAGGGGCATACAAACAGTAGAGAAGTACACGCCCCTCCATTACATACCAATGTCAACACGTGAACTTCATGGCGAGCAGGTGGCTGAATATTTACATCCAGACTTGACAAGCTTTATGGACAAAATGGGGGCAGAACAAGCAATTTAACCCTAAAAATATCAGTCTACTACCATAACATGCACCAGTGATGGGCTGACCACCCTGCACTTGGCATTGCCAGACTATCGTAGGGGTATCAAGACTTTCACCAAGACATGGGCCACGGCAAACACAAAACGGTTGACAAATGTCGTGCTAGTCACCGAGGCTACTCCATGACACCTAACGGAATCACGAGAAGTCACATGACAACTTGTGCCTGACAGGTCATGTGATGACAAAGTCTATGGATCAGCTGTTGCGGTCATATACACTTTTACCAAAACCGCCAACCACCATGGCTCGGGTGGGGCGGAAATTGGGGCCAACGGCAACCTACACCGGCAAACGTATGTACTGAGTTGCCCGATCTACACAGATCTATAAGCATCAAGTAAGCCATCATGGCAAATGAGGTCACCAAACCACCTATATTAAAATATACAATTCTGAATTATAATATATGCAAATTACATCAAATGCACAAAGTGTTTAAGCCTTCCAACACCACACATCGCAGACAGACATTCCTGCAAGTGTGAACGAGGCTATAAAGCCGCATAATAAAGCTTGCAAGGCGGTTAAATCCAATAAAATTCCGGTAATCGCCGGTACCTACCGTCTGAAGCCTCTCTGTCATGCACCGGCGACCAATATGTAAACTTTAGCCAATGAGCGGCTTGGTAGCTGCACCGGTGTGCTAGCAATCCCTGCCCGATCTATTGTCGTTCCCCTCAGCCGACCGGGCGCAGCTCTAGCTCGGTACAGGACACTACTATGCAGAGAGGTGGACAAACACTACACGCGTACCCTCCAAACCACTCCCCTCTGGCGCCTATTGGTGGAGCAGGAACCAGAGGCGGACCGAGCTGAAGCATCCCGCGTCACCATTGGTGGCGCGCGACTGTCAATCAAGCCTGAGTTGCTAAGCGCCTGTAGCCCCGCCTCTCCGCCGCCTCCACTTTCAACTTAGAGCAATTCTTCACAGCGCAGGGGACTCCAGCGATCATTTACCACAAAACGTATCCCTCCGCCGCCTAGGTAATGCACATAGGCAGCCATTAGCCGGCGAAAGAGTCCCCCATCCGCCTATTGACTGCAAGGCGGTTTATAATGTGACGAAAAGGCACGGAAACGGTGCGGTATTATTGTAATAACCTATCAATGATCGAAGGATGAAACACAGGCGACGTCGAAGCGCGACGCTCAGCCTCACTGCGACAGGAGAGGGTAAAATAGTTCCGGTCGGCGGAAGGAGCTCCTCTGGTACTAGGACCTAGGCTACGTGCAGCTCTGTGCATCCGCAGCGGGTGAAACTGTCTAAAGGAGGGGGTGGGGCAGGAAGGCAGCTGGTGCCGGGGGGAGGGTCCCTCAGCGATCCCATTAGTCATGTCATGACCAAAACGAGGCTGTGCCTTGTTTTCTTGGCTGCCATCTTGGTTCATTCGACGCGTTTGGCAAAATACAAGTCAATAAGTAACGATGGTTTAGACGGCAATAAACACGCGATTTCTTAGTCAATTCCCGACCCCTGAACACTACCTATTGGACTCGTCCATGTCCCGCCACCACGGTGCTTTGTCTCATGGAGTGGCGAGGCTTGGAAGGGCGGGAGCTGGAGATTGGCGGCCATTTTGTGGTCTCTCAAGTAGTTGAGTTGACTCGTAATGGCGGGCGGGTTGGGCAAAGCCCACCCACTCTTCATTGTATTCCGTGTTTGACTGGAAAATGCGATTTTCTTGCGGGTTTTTCACTCAATTCCCATTCTACATGACGGGGAATGGACTTTGAAGACTTTTCTTTGATATAATAGGCGTTTTATAGCTATTTACATGGGAAATCCAGTGGGGTCTACTAGTTTGGAAATGGTGGATGTGTAAACTCAATGACTAAAACTTAATTCTACCAATTTTTTTATTGATCTTCCAGTTTACAAGGTTGGATATGGATATAATAGTCTTTATATATTACAAATATCTATTTTTTTAAATTAAGATACAAAGTTAAGAGATGAAAATGATAATTTATAGTTTGTTTTTTTTACAAAGTAATTTTTTTCGTACAGTTTTTTAAGAGATTCTGATTAAACCAAATGAAACAAAGACTGTTTTATATTATATTATTTTATGATATATTTTATTATATCTTTTTCTTAAGGATATTTTCATATACACGTCGGAGGTGCCATTAGGACCACAATCACGGGCAAAATGATGACATAATGGACGCCATTGGTGTTCGACTCATGACAAAACATTGGCGTCCATCCTATAAAAGAACATATACATGGAAAAAAACAAAGGAGATGTCAACCTAGTCCAACTAACATAAATTGTTATATGTAATAATTTAAATATCATATAATAATATAATTTAAATATATGCTTTATGTATATATTATATACACACAGTATGTATATTTATACATACTGTGTGTATATATATATTTTTTTTTTATTATTTTTTTTTCTCTCTTAGTATAATCCAATAAAGTTAGATTTATATTATATTTTGTATGTAGCTTTTTTGGTCTTTTAGTTATATATAGGTTATGTATTTTATATATCTTGATATATATGGCTTTTATATATTTTATATATAGGTTATTTTTATATTTGGGTTTGACGCTTTTCCCTTCATACCTTATATATTATACATTATATATTATTATTATACATATGATTACGATCGAAATTATGTTTAATTGAACATTTTACATGAATAAAAATTTTGTTAGGACACACCCTCTATTTATATACCACGCCAAGCCACTGAGTTATTCACATATCAGCACTCCTGATTGGATAGCGTACAGTTAGTGATACATCCTTTAGCCAATAGCAGTGTTGGACACGATGAAATGGATGCAGAATAATTGAAATAATCAATGTTAGTTCACATCGATTAATGGAGGCGGCTTTTTGATTATGTTGTGATTAATTGCCCAACTCTAAAACACATACTTATAATGGAAACACACACTTATATTATGCTTGTTTAGTGAAATGGTAAAGCTGGGCAAAGCTATTTGTTAATCATTGTAAGTTATAGTAAATGTTGACAAGTTTGCCATTTTATTAAATAAATTATGAAATTCAGTTGCAAATTTTACACTTTCTAAGTAAAACAAAAACACTATACACCATACCACACAAAAATATACCAGTATAAAAATCTAAATCTTTATTTTTATTTATTAATTATGTATTTTATATGAATTGAATATGATATAAAATATTATTTCATCTACGTTTTTTAACTCTCATCTCTTTCCCAAAAGAAGTTTAAAAAGTTAGAAATAGATTATAGAAATAACTATATATAAAAATAAAGATTTTAAAAATAAAACTCAAATCTTCCATTTAAATGCTTAGATGTGCATTTCATAAATTTACATTGAATATAAGTAATATATCTGACGTATACGTTAAATGTAATTTTTTTTTCTACAAAAAACTAAATATCATAGATGTGTTATCAATGATATTGAGTTGACAATGTAGGACTATTTGTATACAGCCCATCCATCAATGTTATATCTGATCTTGGAAAATATGTTAATACTTTTTTTTTTTAAGATTTACAATAATTGAAAAGCAAATTTAAAAATTAGGAAAATAAATTGCATCCAATTTTTACTCCATTTTCTGTTTGTTGCGAACAGATGTTGTTTTAGTCCATATTATTTTTATGAAAAAAAAAAAATACAAAATGAAAGGCTTACTTTTTGCACAATAGCTATTACACTGAGAACCGACAATAAATCCACTACATAAGTTTACTAAGCAAAGAATTAGAGTTTATTAATCTAAACATTGAAATTTAGTTTTTATCTTGGTTTTGTTAAAATATAATAAATTTTTTTGCTTATATGATGCCATCCTAATCCACAGAGATGACCATCATGGGTATGGATGTTTATTTAAAATAGATGATTATAGTATAATTCCAATTATATAGAAAAGTTATTATACTACAGGAATTATAATTTTTCTTAATAATGTTTGCTGCAGATTTTGCTTCTAAATAGCAGTGCGGATCGGCTGTGGTGCACTCTGCTCATATCTATGCACTAAGAAACTGAGCATCATGAAATGTCCATTAAACTCCCATATCCAGTAAAGAAGTCTGCGCTATAGAAAGCTGTCTATTAGATTGTAGGACACCCTGTGCATAGATATGCTCAGTCCACAGCACGGACCGCAACCATTCAGTACTGCTATTCAGAAGCACCACCTGCTGTACAAGTTATTTAAAAACTATTATTTTACATACTTCTGCACTATAATTATTTACTCTATGTAAAAGCTGTAAATCGGCGGACGAAAAAAAGTGATGCATTTGATATAATTAAGCATTGAAATTTAGTTTTTAGCTTGATTTTGTTAACATATAATACATTTGTAATTTCCTTTTGCTATATACAATGCCATCCTATTCCACAGAGATGATCATCATGGATATGGATGTTTCTTTAATATAGATGATTAAAGTATAATTTCAATTATATAGAAAAATTATTATACTGCAGGAATGATCTTTTTTCTAAATAACATTGCAGATTTTGCTTCTAAATAGCAGTATGGATCGGCTGTAGTCCATTCAGCTCATATCTATATACTAAGAAACTGAGCGTCCAGAAATGTCCGTTAAACTCCCATATCCAATATGGGATCCGGTGATGTAAAGAGCTGTCTACTAGATAGTAGGACACCCTGTCTTCTAGTGCAAGTTTGACTTTTTCGTTTGGCGGTTTCACTTTAAAAGAACGGATACCCAACGGATCCTATTATAGTCAATGGGGTATGTCGGGCACCACTGATGTCTGCTGTTTTAACGGTCCACATGTTAGTTATACTGGTCCTCTGATAGACCAGAACAACAGACACAGTGGCGCAGAGGTGAACATTGGGTAAGTGGTACTACAATTTAAATAGATGATCATTATAGTAAAATTCATTCTTAGATTCTTGGTGGTGATGTTTATCCAGGGATTTATTTTGATTCTTGATTGCTAGTCAGGAAGGGATTTTTTCCCCTAAAATGAGGAAAACTTGGCTTCTATCTCATGGGGTTTTGCCTTCCTCTGGATCAATATTGCAAATTAATAGTGTGAACTGGATGGAAATATGCCTTTTCTCAGCCTTACAAACAATGGGTAGATTTATGAAGGACTGGCATATTCAACGCCAGTCTCCATATCCCTTGCATCAGTGTAAATGATAATAAATTTAACCTTCCTATCCATGAAAGTAGTGTTTGCAGAAGAAAACTTACAAATTTTTTTGCGTAAAACCCAATTAGAAACTTTTATATATATATATTATGCCCTTTATACCAGAAAACTAGCACACAGGGGATAATAAACCAGACCCAATGGTATTATGTATTATGTTAAAGAACACCTACATAATTATATGGTTAACTTGATATATTATTATAATAGTATATACTTTTTACATTTTATGTTCCAAATAGTAATTAAAATGTTCACTGTTACTGTTTCAATGCATTATCGTTGTCAGTGTTTACATTTTATCTAGACATGGACAAAACTTAATCTCTACGTCTGAAATGTGTACTTATTTATTATTCTTATAAATGATGAGTGTCGTCGTTTTATGGTAGGATAGTGACTATCAAGGATGCAGGCACATCAGTCATTACAGTGAAGAGTAAGCTTTTCTATATATTATGCAAGTAAAATAAAAGAAATGGAAGAAACATTGTGAACAAGTGATGAATAGTAAGTAAAAATGTATCCGTAGTCACATAACTCTCATTCTTATCATATCATTAGGTTGTGCCCCCCCCCCCCAAAGCTACAAGATATGAAGATAATTCAATGAAAGTAGTGAACCCGTACATAGTTACATAGTAGATGAGGTTGCATGAAGACATCAGTCCATCAAGTCCAACCTATAACCCTACAGTATTGATCCAGAGGAAGGCAAATAACCCCATGAGGCTTATGCCAATTGCCCCATTTCAGGGAAAAATTCCCCCGACACAGTCGGCAACAGTATAAAACCCGGACAACGACCCTTAAAATCAGAACCCATAACCTGTAATGTTGTTCTGTCCAGAAAGACATCCATCCCCTCTTTGAACTTGTTCAATGAATCCACCATCACCACTTCCTGGGGCAGAGAGTTCAATAGCCCGCTGTTCTTACGTAAAGAATGTTGCTGGTGAAACTTTCTCTCCTCCAGTCGTAGAGGATGTCCCCGTCACGTCCCTGGCCTAGGAGTAAAAAGATCATTAGAAAGTTCTTTGTGCTGTCCCTTCATGTATTTGTAAATTGTTATTAGATCTCCCCGAGACGTCTTTTCTGTAAACGAATAACCCCAAGTTTGTTAATCTATCATGGTACTCCAATCCACCCATTCCCCTAATAATTTTGGTTGCCCTTCTTTGCACTCTTTGTAGTTCAATTATGTCCTTCTTGTATACTGGGGCCCAAAATTGTGCACAATAGTCTAAAGGGCCGTACCAGTGATTGTATAGAGGCATAACTATGTTCTTGTCATGGGAATCTATGCCTCTTTTGTTGCATCCCATAATTTTATTTGCATTGGCAGCGGCGCCTGGCACTGGTCACTAAAGGTAAGCTTACTGTCCACCACAATACCCAAGTCTTTTTCATTGGCAGTCTTACCCAGTAATTTACTATTAAGTACATAATCATACATTTTATTTTGTCGACCAAAATGCATAACCTTACATTTGTCAACATTAAACTTCATTTGCCATTTCTCGGGCCATGCTCCAGCTTCTTTAGATCCCCTTGTAATATTCTATTATCCTCCTCATTTTTGATTACCTTACAAAGTTTAGTATCTTCTGCAAATATGGACACCCTGCTTTGCAAACCTTCTACCAGGTCATTAATAAAGATATTACACAGGAGAGGACCCAATACTGAACCCTGTGGCACCCCACTGGGGACTGTGACCCAGTATGAATATTCACCATTAATAAGCACCCTCTGTTTCCTACCAGTGAGCCAGTTGCAAACCCAAATGCATATGTTTTCGCCAGTCCTAAAATTCTCATTTTGCATACCAACCTTTTACAGTGCTGGCCAAAAGTAGGCACCCCTGCAATTCTGTCAGATAATACTCAATTTCTTCCAGAAAATGATTGCAATCACAAATGCTTTGGTAATAATATCTTCATTTATTTTGCTTGCAATGAAAAAACACAAAAGAGAATGAAAAAAAGTCAAATCATTGATCATTTTACACAAAACTCCAAAAATGGGCCGGACAAAAGTATGGCACCCTCAGCCTAATACTTGGAGCACAACCTTAGACAAAATAAGCGAACAACCGCTCCGGTAACCATCAATGAGTTTCTTACAATGCTCTGCTGGAATTTTAGACCATTCTTCTTGGCAAATTTCTCCAGGTCCCTGAGATTTGAAGGGCGCCTTCTCCAAACTGCCATTTTGAGATCTCTCCACAGGTGTTCTATGGGATTCAGGCCTGGACTCATTGCTGGCCACTTTAGAAGTCTCCAGTGCTTTCTCTCAAACCATTTTTTAGTGCTTTTTGAAGTGTGTTTTGGGTCATTGTCCTGCTGGAAGACCCATGACCTCTGAGGGAGACCCAGCTTTCTCACACTGGGCCCTACATTATGCTGCAAAATTTGTTGGTAGTCTTCAGACTTCATAATGCCATGCACACGGTCAAGCAGTCCAGTGCCAGAGGCAGCAAAGCAACCCCAAAACATCAGTGAACCTCCGCCATGTTTTACTGTAGGGACCGTGTTCTTTTCTTTGAAGGCCTCTCCTGTAAACTCTATGTTGATGCCTTTTCCCAAAAAGCTCTACTTTTGTCTCATCTGACCAGAGAACATTCTTCCAAAAGTTTTTGGCTTTCTCAGGTAAGTTTTGGCAAACTCCAGCCTGGCTTTTTATGTCTCTGGGTCAGAAGTGGGGTCTTCCTGGGTATCCTACCATAGAGTCCCTTTCATTCAGACGCCGACGGATAGTACGGGTTGACACTGTTGTACCCCGGACTGCAGGGCAGCTAGAACTTGTTTGGATGTTAGTCGAGGTTCTTTAGCCACCATCCGCACAATCTTTCGTTGAAATCTCTCGTCAATTTTTCTTTTCCGTCCACATCTAGGGAGGTTAGCCACAATGCCATGGGCTTTAAACTTCTTGATGACACTGCGCACGGTAGACACAGGAACATTCAGGTCTTTGGAGATGGACTTGTAGCCTTGAGATTGCTCATGCTTCCTCACAATTTTGCTTCTCAAGTCCTCAGACAGTTCTTTGGTCTTCTTTCTTTTCTCCATGCTCAATGTGGTACACACAAGGACACAGGACAGAGGTTGAGTCAACTTTAATCCATTTCAACTGGCTGCAAGTGTGATTTAGTTATTGCCACCACCTGTTATGTGCCACAGGTAAGTAACAGGTGCTGTTAATTACACAAATTAGAGAAGCATCACCTGATTTTTCAAAGGGTGCCAATACTTTTGTCCACCCCCTTTTTATGTTTGGTGTGGAATTATATCCAATTTGGCTTTTTGACAATTCTTTTTGTGGTTTTCCATTGAAGACAAATTAAATGAAGATATTATTACCAAAGCATTTGTGATTGCAATCATTTTCTGGAAGAAATTGAGTATTATCTGACAGAATTGCAGGGGTGCCAATACTTTTGGCCATCACTGTATGTGGTACAGTATCAAAAGCCTTTGAAAAGTCCAGATACACCACGTCCACCGCATTACCCATGTCCAGTCTTGAAGTGACCTCTTCATAGAAGCTGATCAGATTATGCTGACAGGACCGATTCCTCATAAACCCATGCTGATTGGGTGTTATAAGATTATTTACATTGAGGTACACCAGGATAGCATCTCTTAGAAAGCCCTCAAATATCTTACCCACCACAGAAGTCAAACTTACTGGCTTATAGTTTCCAGGCTCACTTTTAGACTCCTTTTTAAAATTGGCACCACATTTGCTATGCGCCAATAAAGTGGAACAGACCCAGTCATTACTGAATCCTTAAATATTAGATATAAGGGTCTGTCTATCACTGTGCATAATTCCCTCAGAACTAGGGGGTGTATGCCATCTGGACCTGGCGATTTTTCTATTTTAGTGTTTTGAAGGTGGTGCCGCACTTCCTCCTGGGTTAAACAGGTGACATTTAATTGAGAGTTAACATTATCCCTAATCATGTTGTTGGCCATTGGATTTTCTTGTGTAAACACCATAGAGAAGAAAGCATTTAATAGTTGTGCTTTTTCCTCATTCTCCTCCACCATTACACCCAGATTATTTTTGAGAGGGCCCACATTGTCAGTTTTTATTCTCTTGTTATTTATGTAATTGAAGAATAATTTTGGATTATTTTTACTTTCCTTTGCAATTTTTCACTCAGCCTCGATCTTCGCCTCCTTTATTTGTCTTTTACACAATTTATTCTTCTCTTTATAGTTTTTTAATGCTGTGTCACTACCTTCTTTTTTAGAACTGTAAATGTTTCCTTTTTATCCCTCCTTGCACTCCTTACCGTTTTAGTTAGCCATATTGGTTTTCTATGATCTCTGGCCCAATTATTCCCATAAGATATATTTTTTAGTAGTCCTATTTAGAAGGCTTTTAAAGATGTCCCATTTTGTTTGTGTTCTGGTCACTTTGAGGACATTGTCCCAATTTATCTGCTAAGCTCCTCTCTCAGCCGGTTAAAATTGGCCTTCCTGAAGTTTAGTGTTTTTGTTCCCCCTCTACTGAACATTTTTTTTAATGTGTACAAGAAAACTTATTATGTTGTGGTCACTATTACCAAGATGACCCCTAACCTCCACTTTTGACAATGTGTCAGGTTCATTGGTTAAAATTAGGTCTAAAAGTGCCTCACCTCTTGTTGGGTCCTGCACTAGTTGTGATAGGTAATTGTCTTTTATTACTGACAATAACATGTTCCCTTTGTTGGACCTGCAGGTTTCTGCCTCCCAGTTGATATCTGGGTATTATGCTTTGCTGCCTCATCTATTTGTTTTATTAGTACATTTTCAGCTTCTTCCATTATATTTGGAGCAGGACTGGCTTAATGCAGAATTTTTATGTATAAGGAAACCCCTTCCCCCTTTCCTATTGGTACACTCCTTTCTAAACATACTGTACCCCTGTATGTTTACAGCCCAGTCATAGCTAGAGTCCAGCCATGTCTCACTTATCCCCACCATGTCATATTTTTCTTCCAACATTATCACTTCTAGTTCCTCCATCGTGTTAGTGAGACTTCTGCCGTTAGATAGATGGCTTAACTTCAGATGAGCTACCTATTATACAGTTTGTATTCCCCCACGCTCCCGCCATGTAGGTTGTTATAGACTAGTCTTTTCTAAAATCGAGTGTCTGTATAGTGCACTTAACTTGTAATACCCCAGGCTAATAATACCAAGGCTTCGATTGATCCCTTAGCCCCTAATAATTGTTTGTAACAGGCATGTAGTGTGCATATCTTGTGATCCTTTGTTCAGAATGTCCACCCACATATTACCAGTCATACCCCAGCAAAGCCAAGAATTGACTATGTTGAAACTTAGAACATGGAGGTGAAAGAATCAAACCAATCCATTGAATGAACCCTTTCCAATACAGTCATCGTTTCTTAACTGTGGGTTTATAATTGTATTTATTAATTCTTAACATTTTTAAGTTCAAAAACATCCCACGATCTGTCCCAAACTATAGAAATCGGCTCTCTAGGGAAAATTCTTTTGTATTGTTGGAAGTATTCTTTTGTGCCTACTCCAAGCACTTGTACTACTGTGGTTAAACTTTTATCGCCAAGACTAGCTTTAACCCCTTTTTCAGTTTTTGTTTTTGATTCCACTCCTTTCAAATCCCATAACTTTTTTAGTTTTCCGTTCACAGAGCCATATGAGGGCTTAATGTTTCGGGACAAATTGTACTTTGTAATGGTACCATTCAATGTTCTGTATGATGTACTGGGAAGCTGGAAAAAAATTCAGAATGGGGTGGAATTTAAAAACTGCATTTGGGGAGGCATAGCTAGCCGAAACAGTGTCTAGACGTGCTTTGTAGCAGCTCTCTTGAGAGACTCACAGTATCCATCATTTACTCCAGCCATCTCATTCTCTGCACTCCACCTAACGCCCAGGGGCTCTCTCCCAAGCTCCAGTCTATTCATTCGGGGTATTATTTGGTCCACCCAAGAAACTTACGGATTTCTTCACTACCCCAACCACCATACAAGCAGTCGACGAGTCCCGTTCTTCAGTTGCAGTAACCCAACTGTCGGCTCCCTCTGGCGTTACTCTTCCTCCTACTATGTTGCCCCTTTCCACTCAACCCGGCTCGGAAGACTCCTCCTCCAGTTCTATCTCTTCTCCATCGTCCTCTCAATTGGAGCTGACAAATAAAAAGGGCTCTTCCTCAACGACTGCTGACGACCTTCCGCGATCACGGTCTGGGGAAGAGGGAGCACATCAAACTCCCATTAGCTCTCCGACCAATAGTCTGGCTAAACAGCGCATGAAATGGGACATGACATTTGATTTCTCCTCCAAATCCCATCCTCAAACCCAAGGGCTTTCTCCTTACACCCCCGATACTCTTAAGACCTTTCCCGTGGGTAATCAAGTTGTGATGATATTAGGTGCAGGTATAGTCTTAGGATATCAATATTGGTCTATATTACTGCACAGCGGGGGTTGGTGCCTAGAGTCAGGCCTAGCAGAGCACCTGGAATGTGGTCAAACTACTCTCTAGTTCAGGTCTGTTGTCCTGTCCCTGAAGCAATCAGCCATTTGGTCAAAAGCCTTCATCTGCATAAGACTGCCATCCTCACTAACCCAGCGGGGGTTCATTTAGACAGGATGCTTTATGCAAACGATCCGCATATCACTGAGAGACTCAGTGGCGCCATTGCTAGTTCTAAGGAATTATGGTTTTATGACGATATCTGGCCTGGGGAACATCTTATTGTTGATCCGATAAATTCCCCAGATGCGTCAGGTCAAGGCGCACGCTCAGAATATACACATAACACCGTTCAAAGACCAGGAAAGGTGCAGGCACTGATCTCCTTACCCAAAGGGAGCTGGAGTGTCAAACTTGGAGTCTATGTATTGGGGATCTCGCCAGGAACCCCATTATACTACCAGCCAGACTCTATAAACATCATGCATAGACTTATACTGAAAAGTTATTCTGAGAGATGTAGAGAGGGGGGCGGGGCTTCTCCCCCTGGTGACCTCACTCAGGGAGGAGACCAGGGGAGACAAAAGGGCTCCGCCCAGGCTGAACAAGGCTCTGTTGTCTGGTGATTTTGGAGATGCACGCTTCTTGGAGGCAAGCTGTGGGGGAAGCCATGTGACCAACATGTGGCTGCCATGCGGCCTAGGGAGCCAAACTGGAGGCCATTTTGTGACTCTAAAAGAGGTGTCACTGCATGTAAGCAACACATGCTCTGAGCCTACCACATGGGCTCAGAGAAATGGACTAACTGCTTGTTCCAGAGGTCTTCTGCCATTTTACCCGGTTAAGGTGCTCTGCTGCCGGTCGTCCCATAAGAAAGTGCCCTGGCAACTATTGGAAGTCAGAGATACCTGCACAAGCTGGTGTTGGTAATATATATTCTTTTCTTTCTTTTATCCCCATTTTTATTTTTATGTACCGTGTTATGCTGTTTTCACTTGTATCTGCTTGTTAACCACTGCATGTATTCTATGTATGTGTTGAGTGTCTAGTACCGACCCATTTAGGGGTTAATAAATATATAAAATTTAGGAGGCCCGTTTGGCGTATTATCCTCTGTTTACCCGCCTCACTCACGGAAAGTGGGTGTGAGGCAATCGAAGTGATCTTAGGTAAGGCCAGGTGCGGTCCCTGGTAAATCCGGATCCTTCACACAAGTGGTCTCAGAATCCTTTTTGAAGGACATTATGTTAGCCCTTCACAGCACTATTCAAAAAGATATTACAAAAGCTATTTCAAATCAGTCCTCTACAATTGATTCGCTTGGTGAACGCATAGACCACGTCGAGTCAAAGATGGGCAAATTTGCTGGCGCTCACAACTCTCTGGTCAACGCCCATAATGACCTAGAAGAGGAAGTGGAAGCTCTGAAATTAAAGATAGCGGATATTGAAGATAGAAGCCGCAGATACAATGTGAAATTCCGCAGCATCCCTGAATCTGTTTCTCCGTCTGAACTGCCTCAATTTCTCCATACCTTCACCAAAGCAGTCCTGTCTCATTGTACTGATCAAGATTTAATCCTAGACCGTGCTCATAGACTTCCCAAACCGAAAAATCTTCCTGACTCTGTTCTGCGAGACACTATTGCTAGAATCCACTTCTACCATGTGAAAGATCAACTTATGTCAGTTTCCAGAAGAATGCTTACTTTTCCTGCTCCTTTTCAGAATATCAAACTTTTCACTGACCTGTCCAAGGCGACCATAGCAGCAAGGAAGAAGTTAGCTTCCATCACTCAAACACTACGCCATCATTCCATACCTTACAAGTGGGGCTTTCCGGTGAAAGTGATCATATTTCGGAATGGAGCATCTCTTATTTCTAGATCAGGGGTCGAAACTTCTTCAGCAGTTTGGACTCTCCCCCCCCCCCCAAGCTCAGTCCCACAGAATCAACTCCCCGTCTAAGATGAAGCCTATATGGAACCAGGTATCCGAGGTCACCTGAGGTCATTGCAAAGCTACGATATAGCGGACGTTTTCATGTCCTTCCCTTTGCAAACTGCACCCCAAGTTTGCGCGGTATACTTGACTGCTTAGTATGTTGTTTCTCTGTTTATCCTCTGTTGATTTGATGTTCCCGATTTCCACACCGGTTACCCAATCCTTGCCCCTCCTTTGGACCAGCTTCACCTGGTATGTAATTTGTGCTTTAGTGTTGTGGGATTCTCTCAATTCTTGTATGCCTGTCACATTTCAGAAGCATTTCTCTTGGCTTCCCCATGACCATTAACTTTTTTTTCCATGAATGTTAAGGATCTTAGTCCCTATAAGAGATCTCTGATATGGAAAGAGGCGGCTAACTCCAATGCTGATATGTTATGCATACAGGAATCACATTTTAAGAAACAGTCTCCTCCTAAATTCTCCTATAAAGCCTACTCTCAAATTTACTTTTCTAATTCTGACAAAAAGAAAGCAGGGGTCATTATTGCTATTAGAAATACTGTCACAATACGCCTCATTGATTCTATTATACTGTACCATAGGGAACATTACGTGGTCAGACCACGCCCCTATTACCATGATTGTACATGTCTCTGAGCTCAGTTAAAGAATCTATTTCCTCTAGCCTTGTGGAGTTCTTTTCTATTAATGCTCCGTCAGCGAGAGATGCTTTCTCCTTATGGAACTCCCATAAGGCCTATACACGAAACTTTCTCATACAACATGCAGCTAGATTCAGGAAACAAAAACTTCATTCCATTCAGCTAGCTATGGAAAAAATTGCTTCACTAGAACAGCAACACAAATTCAACCCCACTCCGGCCCTTCAAACGGCGCTCCTTGATGCCAGAAAAGACCTTCGATGCCTCCTCACTCTTGACTTTGAACGACAGACCAAGAGAATGCGTTTGTCCTACTATAAATCTTATAACAAAGCCAGCAAACTTATGGCCAGTAGAGTTAAGACCCTGCAAGCTAGGTCAATGCTTCCATTTCTCATATCCCATCCTTCTGGCACAAAAATTTGATCTCCTCAAGCCATCATGGATGAATTTAGCCATTACTATCAAAAATTATACAATTTAAAAAAGGACACCGCTATCTCACAACCCACTACTGAACATATCAAAAATTTCCTACACTCTTTACAACTTCCTTCCCTCTCCCCTGACCAATTACTGGCATTGAACAAGCCATTCACAGCCTCAGAACTAGAGAAAACGATCTCTTCTCTTAAGTTAGGCAAATCCCCGGGCCCTGAAGGTTACTCGAACGAATATTTCCATTTATTTAAATCCCAACTGCTCCCACACCTTCTTAACATGTGTAATCTAGCTATGTCCTCGGGTCAATTCCCTCCCGAAATGTTCAAAGCAACTATAATAACATTACCTAAACCAGGGAAAGATCCCACCTGCCCAGGTAACTTTCGCCCCATCTGCCTTCTTAATTCTGATGTAAAACTTTACGCAAAAACGTTGGCTAATAGACTACTCTCAGTTCTCCCTAGTATTATCGGTAGAGATCAGGTAGGCTTCACTAAAGGTCGCCAGGCCCCTGCTGGCACAAGAAGATTAATTGACTTGATTGCTTTTGCTGAGTCTCGGCGGACGCCTTCTCTGCTCCTATCTTTGGATGCGGAGAAGGCGTTTGACAGGGTGAATTGGGGTTATGCCTTTGAGGCCCTCCAGAGGCTTGGCTTCTCTGGGCCCATTTTTTCATCAATATCTGCCCTGTACACAGTCCCCTCAGCTTCTGTTTTAGTTAATGGTGTCTTATCTGAACCATTTCAAATACCAAATGGTACTCACCAGGGATGTCCGCTTTCCCCCCTTATCTTTTCCATATTCATGGAACCTCTGGCTAAAAGCATTAGAGCACACAAGGGGATCCATGGGCTCTATGACGGACAACACTCTCACAAATTGAACCTATTTGCAGACGACGTGATTCTTACACTAACCCGTCCCCTTGAATCCCTTCCGGTAGTGATGGATGTTCTGAATATTTTTGGTCGAATTTCTTACTATAAGATAGATGAAACTAAATCCCAACTATTAGGTATCCACATTTCTCCTCAATCCTGCCAATCTTTGAGTAGTCAATTTCCCTTTCAGTGGAGCACCACATCTATTCCCTACTTGATTATTAACGTAACGCCATCGGTTAAATCTCTGGTTGCAGCCAATTTTACCCCTTTAATTTCTTCCATTCAAATTGAACTAAATAGATTGTCTAAATTTGAGCACTTTTGGATGGGCAGAATAGTTCTTTATAAGATGCTTATTCTTCCACACATTTTGTATTTTCTAAGAACATTGTCGATCCCCATTCCTGCAAGCACCTTTTCAGCTCTACACAGGCAAATGAACGCGTTCATTTGGCAGCGAATGAGACCACGTATTTCCTTTTCTACAATGACGAACCTTTCCAGCCATGGGGGTATGGGCCTTCGCAACCTTTATCACTATCACTTAGCTTTTCTTCTCAGCTACTTAAAATACTGGTGGAATGACTCCCAAGATAAACTCTGGCCAGCACTGGAGGCTCGGGTGGCTCATATCCCCAACATGAAAGCACTCTTGTTGTGTCCTCCCGCATCAATTCTATCCTCAACCCTAGCCCCCCTTCTGCCTTCTGTTCGGGCCTCTCTTGAGGCTTGGAGGGTGGGGTGCTCCTCTGAACATTATTCCTGACTTCCCAAGATAAATATTATGATCCCCATTCAGGCTCTGATACTCCACATACCCCATATTTCCTTATCATCATTTATTGCTTGCGGAATCAGTCATATTTTGGACCTGTTCCACAACCAATCCATCCTATCATTTCCACAACTTCAGGCCAAATTCTCAATGCCTCCCCAGGAGTTGTTCAGATACATTCAAATTAGGGATTTCTTATTATCTTCCACACCCTCTACCACATCCTCCATCCTTGCTGTCTTAGGGGATTTCCTACAAAGTCCTTTAGCCTCGAAATCTAAAGGTGTAAAACCTTTATACTTCCTAATAGCCAATGATCTTCACTTTGTTAAATCTCCTCCTTTTTTGAAGTGGTAGTCTGATTTCGGTAGCAGTTTTGGCGTGGCGGAGTGGAATGGCGCCTTAACCTGGGCTCATAAGTCGACTGCTTGTGCCTCTCATTGGGAACAATACCACAAACTTCTCTTACACTGGTATTATACCCCATTGAGACTCTCAAAAATTTACCCAACGTCTTCACCCTTTTGTTGGAGAGGTTGTGGACAAATTGGCTCACTTTTTCATGTTTTTTGGAGCTGCCCACACATTTCATTCTGGCACGCCACTCTCAATGTACTCAGCGGTTACATACACTACAAGATTACACCGTCTGCTCCTTTGGCTCTCCTCTTACTTGGGCTTCACAACATCGCTCACCCTTTTTGATATTTGGTTTGTCACTTTTTCCATGCAGCCTGGTTATTAATTGCTCTTAATTGGAAATCATCTTGCATCCCATCCCTCGCTGAAATTCTGTCTATTATCTCTCCTAATTGTATGCAGGAACATATGCTTGCTTGTCAGAAGGGTAAGCTTAGAGACTTCTACGCTCGGTGGTCATCATGTCTGCCTCACCATCCTCTCCCTTACTCCTAACTTGGTGGCTCGGTCTCTCTAGTTTTCAGCCATGCAGCCACTAATTTATTAAATGCTGTCATCCACATTGTGACTGCCACTAATTTCACTGGCTCCAGTAGGTTGGTCCCTCCCCGTCCCCTCCTCCACTTTGTTCCCCCTTTCCCCTTTTCCAGTGCTGTTATGTTATTATGTTATTTTACCTTACCGTGTCATCGCGGCGTTCTGCATAACGCCTTGACCTATACCTTATATATCACATGTCCCATTACACAATTTACTGTTTTCTGGTATATTATGCGTGTTTCATCACACTCTCATGTATGTTTTTACTTTGCAAAACTTCAATAAAAATTTATTTGAGATAAAAAAAAAGAAAAACTGCATTTGTATAACTTTCTTACAGGCTTTGTTTTTATGGCATTCACTGGGCAGCCAAATTGACATATCACCTGTATTCCGTGGATTAGTACGATTCCAGGGATTATATAGTTTTATTTACGTTTTAACCCCTTAAAAAAATCCAAAACATTGCAAAAAAAAAAAACATTTTCTTGGAGTCGCCATATTTTGACACCCCTAATTTTTTTTATATTTCTTTTTTTGTTAAACTTCTTTTATATATTTAGATATACTTTTTATTTATACCATTTTGAGGAATGTCTGTTGCTTTGATCGGTTTTTATTCAAATTTTTAATAGAGGTGAAACAGCTAAAAAAAATGGCAGTTCGGCTCTTTTGATTTTTTTTTTCCCGCTACAGCGTTCATCATACGGGAAAAATAATATTAGAAGTTTGTAGACCAGGTGTTTTCAGATACAGGAAAACCTAATGTACAGTACAGACCAAAAGTTTGGACACACCTTCTCATTCCAAGAGTTTTCAGGTGGATACACAGCTGATAGTCCTACTGAATGCAGTGTTAGAATTTGTATTATGGCAAGAAAAAAGCAGCTAAGTAAAGAAAAACGAGTGGCCATCATTACTTTAAGAAATGAAGGTCAGTCAGTCCGAAAAATTGGGAAAACTTTGTGCAGTGGCCAAAACCATCAAGCGCTACAAAGAAACTGGCTCACATGAGGACCGCCCCAGGAAAGGAAGACCAAGAGTCACCTCTGCTGCGGAGTATAAGTTCATCCGAGTCACCAGCCTCAGAAATCGCAGGTTAACATCAGCTCAGATTAGAGACCAGGTCAATGCCACACAGAGTTCTAGCAGCAGACACATCTCTACAACAACTGTTAAGAGGAGACTGTGTGCAGCAGGCCTTCATAGTAAAATAGCTGCTAGGAAACCACTGCTAAGGACAGGCAACAAGCAGAAGAGACTTGTTTGGGCTAAAGAACACAAGGAATGGACATTAGACCTGTGGAAATCTGTGCTTTGGTCTGATGAGTCCAAATTTGAGATCTTTGGTTCCAACCACCGTGTCTTTGTGCGACGCAGAAAAGGTGAACGAATGGACTCTACATGCCTGGTTCCCACCGTGAAGCATGGAGGAGGAGGTGTGATGGTGTGGGGGTGCTTTGCAGATGACACTGGTGGGGATTTATTCGAAATTGAAGGAATACTGAACCAGCATGGTTACCACAGCATCTTGCAGCGACATGCTATTCCATCCGGTTTGCGTTTAGTTGGACCATCATTTATTTTTCAACAGGACAATGACCCCAAACACACCTCCAGACTGTGTAAGGGCTATTTGACCAAGAAGGACAGTTGATGGGGTGCTACGCCAGATGACCTGGCCTCCACAGTCACCAGACCTGAACCCAATCAAGATGGTTTGGGGTGAGCTGGACTGCAGAGTGAAGGCAAAAGGGCCAACAAGTGCTAAGCATCTCTGGGAACTCCTTCAAGACTGTTGGAAGACCATTTCAGGTGACTACCTCTTGAAGCTCATCAAGAGAATGCCAAGAGTGTGCAAAGCAGTAATCAAAGCAAAAGGTGGCTACTTTGAAGAACCTAGAATATAAGACATATTTTCAGTTGTTTCACACTTTTTTGTTAAGTATATAATTCCACATGTGTTAATTCATAGTTTTGATGCCTTCATTGTGAATCTACAATTTTTATAGTCATGAAAATACAGAAAACTCTTGGAATGAGAAGGTGTGTCCAAACTTTTGATCTGTACTGTATATGTGTTTCACTTTATTTTTTTATTTATATATGTGTTCTGGGAAAAGGAGGGTGATTCTATTTTATTTTTTTATTTTTTCACAGTATTTATTAGACCCCCTAGGGGTCTGATCACTAGTGCAATTCATAGAGCAGCTTGTAATAGAAGTTAATGCCAGACTAGCCTGGAATCCTTCAATAGGCTTCCAGCTGTCATGACAACGGATCCCTGGCCTCTGATCTCTTTTTGGGGAATGGCGCCCCTGCGCCACCAGGAAAATGGCACCTTTGACCAAGGCACCAAGGGCCTTAAAGGACAACCCCTTTAACTTTTAAATCTGCTGGGGACAGTGAAAAAAAAAAAAATGCATACTCACCTGTCCCCGATGTTCCAGTGTCCTCCCGCGCGTCCTGGTTCTTCTGCTCTGGTGGCGAAGGGCCTGCAATGTCACTACCTGTGACAACACGGATCCTCTTCCTGAGGCCTCCTGAGACTGCTGATTGGCCTCAGCAGTCCCATGACTGCTGAGGCCAATAAAGGCTTTAGCAGAACACTGGAAGAGACCCTGGAGATGCAACTGGAGCAGAAGAACTGGGACACGCGGAAGGACACTGGAGCAATGGGGACAGGTGAGTATGCATTTTTTTTATTTGTTTCACTGCCCCCAGCTGATTTAAATGTTAAAAGGGTTGTCCATTTTTGCCTGGACAACCCCTTTAATGTGTTAGTGTGGGGTCTCTGCTATATAATACAGTGAAGACCCAGCGGCTATGGCTATATTAAAAAATTCAACACCGTAATAGTACAGTGGATATCAGGAAGGGGATAAAGGATTGTCCAGTAATTTTTTTTTTTTTTTTTTAAATGACTGGAAGTACTTTCACATAATAAAATAATTGAAACTCAGATGCTTAAACGGAATCTTTACCCCAGACCTGCCCAAAAAAATCATATTGGTGTAGCCCCAGTTCATACCTTCTTCCCTCTCCTGGTCACTATATATACACACGTGGACAAAATTGTTGGTACCCCTTGTTTAATGAAAGAAAAACCCACAATAGTCACAGAAATAACTTGAATCTGACAAAAGTAATAATATATAAAAATTCTATGAAAATGAACAAATGAAAGTCAGACATTGCTTTTCAACCAGGCTTCAACAGGATTTTTTTAAAAAAGAAAACTCATGAAACAGGCCTGGACAGAAATGATGGTTCCCTTAACTTAATATTTTGTTGCACTAACTTTTGAGGCAATCCCTGCAATCAAACGATTCCTACTGTAACTGTCAATGAGACTTCTGCACCTCTCAGCAGGTATTTTGGCCACTCCTCATGAGCAAACTGCTCCAGTTGTCTCGGGTTTTCTTTTTTAAAAAATTCTGTTGAAGCATGGTTGAAAAGCAATGTCTGACTTTCATTTGTTCATTTTCATAGAATTTTTATATATTATTACTTTTGTCAGATTCAGGTTATTTCTGTGACCATTGAGGGTTTTTCTTTCATTAAACGAGGGGTACCAACAATTTTGTCCACGTCTGTATATACTGTATATATATATATATATATATATATATATATATATATATATACAGTATATATATATAAGTATACAGTCCATGCAGAAATAAAAGTACTTACGTGGCTTGAGTTCCCACCAGATGTGCTCTGGAGACAAGTCCAGAGACTGGCCACCCCCCGGGCGACCCCATGATAGCACATAAAGCGGTGGAGGCTGCTCAGGGTTGCACATGCCCTGTTGAAAAATGACTCCTGGGACATTTTGATGAAATGCTGTTTACATACCCCCACCAAATCAATGACCAGACCATTGTCCAGTTTTCATTGCATCCAAGACAAAAAGTGACACATCTCAGAGGTGGATGGACCATGACAGCAGCCCCTCTTCTGCCAGCTTGCTGTGCACCATGATAGCCTCTTTGAGAGTGGCCTGACATGAGGTGAATGGAACACCTGTAGCTGGACATCTGTTTGGTAATCCAGTATTGTGTCTTCCGATGGTTTATATCAATGTTACCGTTAAAGTGCGAAATCAGTGAATGTGCACATTACCTAGGCTAATCCTCTGCAGATTAACCCCCCCTGCACTATGCTCCGTTAAAGTGCCCGGAACCACAGGAGTTTTCCACACTTCCTCAACTAGGTCCCAATGTGCACATTCACGGCTTGTGGATAGTTAAAGTCCGGAAGTTTGTTTAATAATAATAATAGTCCTTTAATAGTCCCACAATGGGGAAATTCAGTGTGTTACAGCAGCAAAGATAAGCAGATACAAATACAAATACAACATGTACAGGAATTTTCCAGGTAACATTGCATCCAAGACATTAATAGCAGACAGATCCAGATGGAGGGCCGTGACAGCAGCCCCCTCGCCAGCTTGGGGGGCTCCATGATAGCCTTTGACAGTGGGCATGAGGGGGACCACCTGTAGCTGGACATCTTTTGGTAACCCAGTATTGTGTCCTCCGTGGGTAATGATCAATTTACCGCTAAGGTGCGGAATCAGTGAATGTGCACATTACCTAGCGTAGTGGGGAGGATTAACTCGATACGCTCCTTCTCACACCTAGGGTGCAGAACAGTCGGTTACTCACACTATTAACCAGCGCGATCACAGTCTCATGCATGGGATGGGAGTTATTCTCCCGCATGGAGCTCACCACGGACAGTATCCTTCTGTCACCCACCACCTGGACTGGGTCAAGTGGGCTCCCCAGGACAGAGCTGGTTTACCTCGTAGTCCTGCTGTCCCTACTCCGTCCCCCTCTTCTCCTCCCTCCTTTCGCCAGCAGCGTCCCCGGTCGTCATTTTTTCTTCATGTGCCACAATCGCCGTCGGCTGCCCAGCGCGTAGCACAGCTAAGACGGTTTGCTTTCAAAGCCCATTCAACTTGAATGGGTTTTGAAAGCAAACGGGCGGGTGTGTGTGTGTTCGCGCTTACACCCTCTGCGCTGTCAATCAGCCGGCTTTTTTTTTTTTTTGGACACGAAGGACTTTGTGTTTCCGACGAAAAAACAAAAAACGGCTTTTCGCAGCGCAGAGGGTGTAAGCGCGAACACACACACCCGTCCGTTTGCTTTCAAAACCCATTCAAGTTGAAAGGGTTTTGAAAGCAAACCATCTTCAACCTTTCCTTATCCTGTCCCCGATCCTTGTTTTTGTTTTTTTTTATCCAGCATTACGTTCTCTGTAATGCCGGCGACGTTGACATGTCGTTATCTGCACTTTAACGACTGCCTAGTAGTTAATGTGCACATTAACTAGGTAATGTGCAGATTAGCTAGGTAATGTGAGAAATGAAAGCAGTTTTCTGCACTTTAACGGATCGCCCTAGTGAATCTGCACATTACCTAGTTAATCTGCAGATTAACTGAATTCTGCACTTTAACGGTAACATCAACACTGTTTGATCATTTGCAGATCTTTGCGACATCTGCTACTTCCTCAATTTGCATAACCATATGTCTTGTCCTTCTTGGTGTTATAACTTTAATGTTGAGGAGTGGATTATCTTAAAAAGGACCTGGAAAAATCTAAAAAGTGGCACCATATTACAGGTGGGTTAAATTGTCAGAAAATGTGGCCAACATAAGTAGATATGTAAAGGTTATTTGTGTAAATTGCCTTCCACCATGAACTGCATGTTCTACTTTTGTAAGATTATGCAACACTGTAACCATCATGCTGTGTTCCCGCACTGAGAAATTTAGAATGACAGCTAAGTGTCTGTATACTGTCCTGGTCTGCAAGCGTGAAAAATAGGGTGTTGTCTTGCAAGTGTGACTTCACTACATGTGATGTGAAATGTAGGTACTAGAATTACTATTATTATGATAGCTGTCTATGAGGATATAAGCCCAGGTCAGTAAAACCACAGTGTGGTTTTGGTGTAGTGACCATAAAGATTCTCATTATTACTGTTATTATTACATTTTTTTCACAAAATAATATCCAACAATGCTTGAGAAAATCTGCGACAAAACAGAGAATAATATTTCCTACAATAAATAATCAGATTGTGGGAAATATCAGCATCCTCCTGCCAATGTATGTAAATACATTTACATACGGCACTCAAATCTGCATATATGTCTCCACTCTTAATCTGGAGACATTCTGGAGGATACCTGTCACTCATATGTCTACCTGTAGAGAAGAGATTTTAAACACACTGAAAAGCCCATTTATTAGGCGTAGATAATATACATATCCCACAGAACCTAGTTTATACCTCTAAGCCCTCCACCAACCTTCAGCAAAACTCACAAGAGACTAAGGCAGGGTTCACACTACCGTTGGAGTCCGTTATGAAGGACTGATGGCTATCAGTTACAGTCCGTTATACAGTAAGTCCGTTACCCATAGACTTCAATGTTAAAAAAATAACGGACACTCGCTGTCCGTCAAGAATCCATTTTTTTCAAATGGACAAAAAGTCCTGCATGTAGGATTTTTTGTCCGCGAAAAAAAACGGACTTCTGACGGATTTGATGTAAACGGACACAATATAAAAATCCATTGAAATGAATGGAAATTTTAACGGATTTCTGACAGTTCAGCTAGTGTCCGATGCTAAAATCTTGTAACGGACAATAGCAACGGACACTACTGACTGTCACCAACAGTAGTGTGAACGCCCCCTAAAGCTAGAGATGGAAGCAGCTGCATGGGGGATGGAGGTGCTGTGTCCCACTCACAGGTTATGGAAGGCTGCTGTCTCTGCAGAAGGCCACTGGGCACAGAGAGTAAAGCACTTGTCATGATTTATACTTGATGCACAAGGGTTGGAATTACAGGACACTAAGTATTGAAACAGATAATAATTATATATTCTGTAATACAACATTTTTGTTATCATTATTAAGGTTAATATCATAATTATGTAAACAGGTCCAAAATTCTCTGCTGATTACTTAGAGACTTACTGAAGATTAGCTTATTATTGTGCTTAATGAGCGCTATAGCAGTCATTTTACAATAAACTCCCCCTAGAGGTGGCTGAAGGCAGCATCAATTTTATCATTTACCTCTGAAGAAAATCCAAAGACATATATGGACTTAACACCAGTTGTTCTCTGACTTCCTCTCAGGTTTTCTTGAAATTGCACAATTCTTTCTTTGAGTAGTCTCTTAGGTAAGTTTAATTTTTTTTTTTAATTCTTTTTTTTTTTAATTGAAATTATTAAGCATATACTCAGATAAACATAAAAAGCGTGGACCATAATTTTTTGACACTTACAAAAAATGTATCACATAAAAAGCATTTCAATGCACCATTAGTTACAAATGTTTTTCAATGAGATTTTTTTTTCCTATCCATAACATTATATGTCTACAAATTTCAGGACTCAGGGAGGAGGCCTGGAAAGGTGAAAAACACACAAAAAAAATGTTACCTGTCCCCGGCGCTCCAGTGTCCACCACCACAGTCAAGTTCATGAGGAAGCTCTGCACCACATATGACCGATGAAGCCAATCAGCAGCCACAGTAAAGGAAACCAGTGATGTCACTCACATACGTCACAAGTTCCTTCCTATGGCCACTGAGGCTGCTGATTGGATTCAGTGGTCACGTGTGGTGCAGGACTTTCACTGGCAACGGCATGGTGAGTGCTGGATCGGACAGTGGCGGTGGACACCAGAGCGTGGAGACAGGTGAGTGATTTTTTTTGTTTTGCTTTTTCACTTTCCCAAAACTCCTCCCTGAGTACTGAAATTAGTGGGGCAACCCCTTTAAATGGTAACTAACATTTTAAAAAAACTTTATATAAACCAATAGCACAAAAGAATATAAGAAACTTTATAATGTATCTTATCTGAGAAAAATGCCTTTTTATTCACTTCTCAGGCTCTTTTCCTCCTCCACTTACTTCCTTAAATGACATTCACTCTGAAATCTCTGATCCATCTATTTTAGGAGTGCAGTTCAATGAAGCATTACATTATATGTGGCAGTGGTGAGGGGTGCGGAGAACCCCCTTAATTTCAGAAGCATTATTACTATTTTTATACTTACTGGAGATTTATCCAGTACTATTTGAAAAAAAGAAAAACTATTTATGTAGAATTGATTGATATACTGGTACATCAGGGGTGTGTAGAAGGGGCTTATTGTACTGTATGGGGGCTTTAGGGGCCATTATATGTGTGGGCACATGTCAGTTACAGCTGCAGATTTCACCAACAGTTTTCAGTCTTTACGATGCAAAGGCTGAACGTCACAGAAGACCTACAACATTCCAGCAGGTCGCTGCGGCACAAACTACCTAATTTTGGGTGTTTTTTTTCTGTCCACATGGAGGAATTTGGAGCTGATTTTGAGATGGATTTTGCCTCAAAATCTTCTCTGAATTCTACCTAAAATCAGCCTCCATTCCTTCCTCTAGCTGATTTCTTTCATTTAGCGGAGTAAATAAGCATCACGCTCGATCTTCAGGTGGATTCCTCCTGAGAACTCTTATTGAAATTGCAGAATTTCATGCAAATTTTGATGAGGATTCCATAGCAGATTCTGTGGCGGATTGAGTAAAGTGCAAAAATTCTGAAAATTTTTTTTTCAAGTTCTACAAATTCCGTCATATGAACCTAGCCTCAATGTACAATGCTGGGGAATATGTTAGCACTATCTAAGTGATGTAAAATAATATTATTGATAAGCACAGAGCTCAGATGCTAGATGTCCTGATTAGGTTTTTGAATACTGAAAAAAAAAATGTGTAATAGTTATCCCCTATGCAGAACAGGGAATAAGTGTCAAATTGCCAGGTCCCCAAATGATCAGGAGGACGGGGAAGCGAAAGTTACATTAGCATTGTGAATGGACTGCCAGTGTGCTTGTGTGACCAGCGCTCCATTCACTTCTATGGGGCTGCCAGGACTGTAATCTCCGTCAGCAACCGGAAGTGAATGGAGTGCTGGTCACATAAGGAGGCCATAGGGGGATTTTCGGTCCCCTGTCCTGCTGATCACTCTTATAGTACTGTCACTCAGAACATAAATACAGTTAGGTCCTTAAATATTTGGACAGAGACCTTTTTCTAGTTTTGGTTCTGTACATTACCACAATGTTGAAGTTCAGACTTTCAGCTTTAATTCAGTGGGTTAAACAAAATGATTGCATAAAAATGTGAGAACTATAAACCATGTATTACACACAATCCCTTCATTTCAGGGGCTCAAAAGTAATTGGACAAATTAAATAATTGTAAATAAAATGTTAATTTCTAATACTTGGTTGTTCACTCTTTGTTGGCAATGACTGCCTGAAGTCTTGACCTCATGGACATTACCAGACGCCGCTGTGTTTCCTCCTTGTTAATGTTCGGCCAGGCCTTTACTGCAGCGGTTTTTAGTTGCTGTTTGTTTGTGGCCTTTCTGTCTGAAGTTTAGTCTATAACAAGTGAAATGCTGCTCAATTGGGTTGAGATCGGGCGACTGACTTGGCCATTCAAGAATATTCCACTTCTTTGCTTTAATAAACTCCTGGGTTGCTTTTGCTTTATGTTTTGGGTCATTGTCCATCTGTATTATGTATCAGTTTGGCTGGATTTGGCTGCATTTGAGGACACAGTAAGTCTCTGAATACCTCAGAATTCATCCGGCTGCTTCTGTCCTGTGTCACATCATCAATAAACACTAGTGACCCACTGCCACTGGCAGCCATGCATGCCCAAGTCATCACACTGCAGCCTCCGCCATGTTTTACACATGATGTGGTATGCTTTGGATCATGAGCTGTACCATGCCTTCGCCATACTTTTTTCTTTCCATCATTCTGGTAGAGGTTGATCTTGGTTTCATCTGTCCAAAGAATGTTCTTCCAGAGCTGTGCTGGCTTTTTTAGATGTTTTTTTTTTAGCAAAGTCCAATCTATCCTTCTTATTCTTGAGGCTTATGAGTGGATTGCACCGTGCAGTGAACCCTCTGTATTTACTTTCATGCAGTCTTCTCTTTATGGTAGATTTGGATATTGATACGCCTACATCCTGGAGAGTGTTGTTCACTTGGTTGGCTGTTGTGAAGGGGTTTCTCTCCACCATGGAAAGTATTCTGCGATCATCCACCACTGTTGTCTTCTGTGGGCGTCCAGGTCTTTTTGCATTGATGAGATCACCAGTTCTTTCTTTCTTTCTCAGGATGTCCCAAACTGTAGATTTTGCCACTCCTAATATTGTAGCAATTTCTCGGATGGGTTTTTTCTGTTTTCGCAGCTTAAGCATGGCTTGTTTCACCTGCATGGAGAGCTCCTTTGACTGCATGTTTTCTTTACAGCAACATCTTCCAAATGCAAGCACCGCACCTCAAATCAACTCCAGGCCTTTTATCTGCCTAATTGAGAATGACATAAGGAAGGAATTGCCCCCACCTGCCCATGAAACCGCCGTTAAGTCAATTGTCCAATTACTTTTGGTCTCTTTAAAAACAGGGTGGCACATGTTAATGAGCTGAAACTGCTAAACCCTTCATCCAATTATAATGTAGATACCCTCAAATGAAAGCTGAAAGTCTGGACTTTATGTCCATGTCCATTATATAACTATATCTTGAATATGTTTCGGTAAACAGGTAAAAAAAAAAAACAAAAGTTGTGTCAGTGTCCAAATATATATGGACCTAACTGTGTTAACTACATACACTGCTTACATACCAGCCTCACACAGTGCATAAACCAGCATTCACAGCTGAAATAATAATGACCAAGGCATTTTAAAAAGATTTATATGTTTACAATGCCTGCCACGTCTTTTTAAATAAAGATTTACTGTATGCATATTACAATATACTATAACTTTATGTAGATTGTTTTGCAGTTATAAACATTTCATTACTGCACTTTCTTGTGCAGTGATCATTGATAGTAAAAGAAATGTCTCCACCTAGTGGTAACATAGGTGCAGGCGTGTATATTTTATGTGTTAAGTAATACAAGTCAATAAGGTCTATTTTTTGTTTTTTGGCCATGCTTATTGTAGGTGTAGTTGTAAGCTGAAGACAATATGTAAAACAAGAATTAAGTAAAGTTCTGATAAATTTCCATCTACATATGGTAAGTTCTCGTAGCATTTAGGACTGAATCCTGCCACATTAAAAATACAGTCCAAACTGCCAACAGTATGTCATAGAGCAGGGAGAACAGAGCAGATTGATATACAGTAATACCTCATACATTCGCGAGGTTAGGTTACAGAGCGGGTCGCGGATCGCGAGGAATCGCGAATGTTTGGTACAAGCGCTTAGAAGCGCTTACAATGCCGATTTCTAATGTTTAACCCCTAAATATCAATAAACTTTACCCTACAGTACTGTACAGTATACTAAAGTATACTGTACAGTACTGTATATTAATACATTCATTCATTTTTCTTATACACTCACAGTAAAATGAAACTAATTACCGGGTACGTAACGAACAGGACGCTACTACCCAATAGCGAAGGTGTTTTTTTTTTTATTAAATTTCACAGATCTGAGAAAAAAGAGCAAAATCTATATATGTTAGTTGCCAAAAATATATCGCGAATCTGTGAATTCGCAAATTCGGAAACGCGAGTGTACGAGGTATTACTGTATAGGTTTGTAGGAATAGATTCAGAATAACTTGTATTTTATTAATTTTAAACCTCTGTTATTCTGGGTTTAGCAGTAAAGTGAACACTACTCTGTGATTGACAGCTATCTCTGTATAGACAGACACTCTCATTCAGGGAAGACTGTCAGCAAGTAGGACCGCCCACTGGACTCCTCAGTTTAAAATCAGTAGGGATTTTAAGGGGTAGTGCACATCTCCATCCCATTATCATGAATGGGACTGAGCTGCAGCATGGCCATGTGACCAACGGACATGATGTCACTTCCTGAGAAGTAGAAAGCAGCCAAGTCCTGTGCCCCTTTACATTAATAAATATGGAAACTTTTCCCACAAAACTATATACACTCCTCAACACTGAAACTGCAACACCAAGAAGATAAACTCATGGAATTATGGAAATCACAAGAGCAATAGACATATTAATGATATGCAAATGATAAAAAAAAATGTAAACATCTTGATTTATTCAGTATCAAGCATGAGCGCCATGTTCAGAAATCCCCACACTTACACTCCTTGGCATGCTATAAATGAGGTTATTAATGGTTGTCTGAGAAATGTTATAGTAGTATAATGTTGTACCGTGTTAGCCATTGAAAGTAGTGGAAGAGTGAAGAAATCAGGCGATACCTTTTAGAGGCTAACTGAGTATATTTATAAGTAAGCTTTCAGGAGTACTCGCTCCCTTCATCAGACATGGTGTGATACAAGAACTGAAAATTCACAGATTTTTATACACATGGTTTTCAAAGCATTTTAGAGTCCTTCAAAAAATTGCAATCTAAGTAGAGAAGTTATTTACAACAGGTCAAAAAAAACAGTCTGGAAACTTTTGGTGCGTGACGGAGGGATCAGTAATTCTTGCTGTTATCTGTTTGCTATCAGGTGGCGATTTGTGACCCAATGAGAAATGTTATGTCACGCTAAATGTACTTGCAAATCATCAAGATTGGCTGCTGCCTGCTCACTTTGTAGTTGCTGTTATCTGTTTGCTATCAGGAGGTGATTTGTGACCCTCACAGGTCACACATAGTGTGATTTGAAGCTGGCATGAATATTGAGTTCAGTTCATGGTTCAAACATAGTGTGACATGAAGCTGGCATGAATATTAAGTCCAAATTGCAGAGTTTGAAATTTTTGCATAAATTTGTACTCCATTTCTTTTCTTTTCTCCTGTGTCTTAAAATGTCCCATTAAAACCACAACCCGCAAATCTTCAATAGAGTGGTTTTCTCCGGAGAAATGTGCGGCCACTGGGAGATCGGTTCTGCTGTTATTAATGGTGGATCTGTGTGAGTTCATTCGTTGACTGAGTCTCTGCCCTGTTTCCCCCACATAGAGGCCTGTGGTGGGACATTGCACACACATTATGAGATACACCACATTGGAAGACCTGCAGGAAAATGTCCCCCTAATTCTGTGCACCTGTTGTGACTGTGGGATAGGTACACTGTCAGCGGTGTGGATGTGCTTGCAGGTCATGCACCTTTTATGTAGGCAAGGTGAGGTGCCATTTTCAGTTGGGGCCTTCAGGGCACTCCGGACGATAATACGCTTCAGGTTTGGTGGTTGTCGAAAGGAGAGGAGAGGGGGGACTGGAAATATGTCCTTGAGTCTGTTGTCCCTATGTAGCACAGGTTGGAGCTCCTTGGCAATCCTTCGTAGGATCTCCAGCTGTGGGTTGTAGGTGACAACTAGGGGCACTCGGGCTTCTTTCTGGGTCTCTCTATATGTGAGCAGACTGTCTCTGTTAATGGCTGCTGCTTTGTTTAATTGGTTGTCTGTCACTTTTGGTTTGTATCCCAATCTGAGAAATTTCATCCTCAGATCCAGGAGGTGCTTGTCCAGGTCTGTTTTGTCGGAGCAAATACGATTGTATCGTATAGCCTGGCTGTAGATGATAGATTGTCTTGTGTGCTTGGGGTGGAAGCTGTCGTTTCTCAGGTAGGCCGTTCTGTCTGTGGGTTTGTGGTATATTGATGTGAGTAGCCGGTGGTCTTTAATGTATATTGTGGTATCCAGAAAGTGAATTTCACTCCCTGAATAGCTAAGTTTAAGGTTGATGGTCGGGTGAAAGTCATTGAAGTCATTATGGAATTGAAGTAGGGCCTCCTCACCTGCAGTCCAGATGACAAGGATATCATTGATATAACGAAGGTAAATTATAGGTTTGGTGGCGCATGTTGATAAATATGTTCCTTCCATTTCTGCCATAAAGAGATTTGCATATTGGGGTGCACATCTGGTCCCCATTGAAGTTCCCATTCGCTGTAGATATAGATCCTCTCCAAAGGTAAAATGGTTGTGGCTAAGGATGAATTGTATGAGCTGCGTTACTGGTTCTGTTGGGAGGTTTTGTTTTGCCAGGTGTACCCGACATGCTGCAACTCCATCCTTGTGGGGAATGTTAGTATACAGGGATTCCACATCCATGGTGGCCAAAATGGTACCCTCAGGTAGAGGGCCCAGGGCATTCAGTTTGTTAAGAAGGTCAGTGGTGTTCTGGATATAGCTTGGAGTATACCTGACAAGGGGTTTTAGGAGATTTTCCACCCAACCTGAGATGTTTTCTGTCAGTGTCCCAATGCCAGAAATGATAGGCCTCCCAGGGTTGCCATCTTTGTGTATCTTTGGGAGCATATAGAAGCAGCCCGGCCTGGGATCTTGTGGGATAAGTCCTTTTACCTGATTCTGGATCTGGACTGGAAACTCCTTGATCATATCCTTTAGTTCTTTCATATAGGCCTCTGTGGGATCACTTCCAAGTTTGGAGTAATGGATGGGATTTGACAGTTGCCTGTTTGCTTCCTGGATATAGTCTGAGGTGTTCATTATGACTATTGCGCCCCCTTTGTCAGCTGGTTTTATTATTATATCCTGATTTTCTTTCAGTGAAGTAATAGCCTTCTGTTCCTGCAGGGTTAGGTTATGCGCCTGTTTCTTTTGTTTCTCCAGGATTTCTGATTTTACTTTGCTTCTGAAACAGTCAATATATTTATCCAGTGCTGCATTAGCTCCAGGGCGTGGGGTCCAGGTAGATTTTTTGGTAGGATTCCTTATGGGCTGTTCCATCTCAGAGTCACTGCTGTATGGAGGGTCTTTGTCATAAAAATATTCCCTTAATCTCATTTTTCTGAAAAACTCCTCCATATCATTGCAGAGTTGGATATGGTCAGTGTGTGCCGAGGGGCAGAAGGAGAGACCTTTGGAGAGAACTGACATTTCGTGTTTGTTTGGCTCATAAGAGGAAAGATTCACAACACAGATTTGCTGAGCTGGGCTAGTACTTGCAGTTGTAGTAATGAGGCCTTTTTGTCTCAGTCTGTGGAGCTTTTTCTTTTTGTTGTTAATAAGCATATCCTGAAGTTTCCAGTAGTATGTGTGGAGTTTGGCCTTCATTTCCTCTGTGTCATTAGCCAATGATGATTTCAGGGCCTGTATCTCATCCTGTGTTCTTTTTTTGTTGTTATAGGAAATTTTTATCATATTGTTCCGCAGCCTTTCAGATGTCCGAATACATAGTTGTTCTGCATATCGGCTGTTGTAGGTGTTCCGGGTTGGGTTACGTAAATTGAAGCCTTTTGGGATGAGTCTCTCCTTTTTGCATTTTGTTAAGAAGAAGATGTCGCTGTTGAGTTGTGCAAGTTTCTTAAGCCGGTTTTTCAGTTCCATTCTTTTGCGGTACATTGTGGTATCTTTCAAGTTGATAGTAGTATAATGTTGTACCGTGTTAGCCATTGAAAGTAGTGGAAGAGTGAAGAAATCAGGTGATACCTTTTAGAGGCTAACTGAGTATATTTATAAGTAAGCTTTCAGGAGTGCTCGCTCCCTTCATCAGACATGGTGTGATACAAGAACTGAAAATTCACAGATTTTTATACACATGGTTTTCAAAGCATTTTAGAGTCCTTCAAAAAATTGCAATCTAAGTAGAGAAGTTATTTACAACAGGTCAAAAAAAACAGTCTGGAAACTTTTGGTGCGTGACGGAGGGATCAGTAATTCTTGCTGTTATCTGTTTGCTATCAGGTGGCGATTTGTGACCCAATGAGAAATGTTATGTCACGCTAAATGTACTTGCAAATCATCAAGATTGGCTGCTGCCTGCTCACTTTGTAGTTGCCGACAAATGACGTTCCAGATGTACTTGATGGGAGACAAGCCGGGAGACACTGCAGGTCGTGGTACGATTGTTAGTGTTTGCTGCCATAGGCTTGGGATGTGACGTCCAATTACACTTCGGCTCTGCACATCTCCTGCTGTCATTCCAGTTCGTTATTGTTCTTCTATCCTCTGGGACACACAACATTGAACGGTGCTGATATCTCGGTCTAGGTGCATAGAGATCTCCAAGAGTAATAAACCAAGGTCTCTCGGTTCAAGGATTCTCTCCCTCTCAGTTTGCAACAAGTCGAAATAACTGGCTCGTTGATGAACAGGACCACAATCTTCTCACACCATTTGATCCTTGATCCCATTTTTGAGGTTTCATGTTGCTAAACAACTTTGTTTTCAATATGGCTTTTATGCCCCTTCCACATACCACAGATTAGAGTTAGGGACTTGAAAATGTGATCATTTGTAGACTTTAGTGACACCGGCTACTTCCTCAATGTGTATAGCCTTACGGCTTGTCCGTCTTGGTGTTCTATTTCATTGTTGAGAAGTGTATCTGTTCCCTCAGCTGCTCCTGCAGATTGCATTGTATTTTTAGTGTGATAGTGTTCAACTTAATGTCTTCCCGACAGGCGGGAGATATGGAGAGAGCTCCATATACAGCAGGTGCTGTGAATGGGGCCAGCACTGAACATGGCTGTTAATCACTTAGATGCCTGCCAACCACAGCTTCTAAGCCATTGTGGCACATGGGTACTACCATCTTGAAATGAATGATCATCCCTGAAAGGTGATTGGAGGGCGGCAATCTGTTCTTATGACAGCCAGGAGCTTATCATGGGCTCTTAGGCTTGTCATTTTTTTCCAGCTTCCCAGTACATTGTGTAAAGTGTTAAATGGTACCATTAGGAAGTACAATTTGTCTCACAGAAAACAAGCCCTAATATGGCTATGTGAATGAAAAATTAAAAATGATATGGATTATGGAAGGTGTGGAGGTGAAAAGGAAAATTCAACACAGCAGGAAGGGGATAAAAGGGGTATTCTAGGAATAAAATATTGATGGCCTGTCAGGGGCGTAACTTGAGGGAGTGCACAGGATGCAGTCATACACGGGCCCAGGAACCGTAGGTGGCCCCATAAGGTGTCTCTTCCCAATATAACGAAACCAATACTAGAAGCGAAAAATTATACTTTGAGGGTGTGGTGCAGATTTTGCTTTGAGGTCCAGGAGCTTCAGATTACACCTCTGTGGCCTGTCATTATATAGAATTTTGGTGGGAGTCTGTACTTCTGCCAAAAAGAAATGTATCATTATGTGATCTGTCGGGTACCTGGAACCTGCACAGATTCTCTATTCTAGCGGACTGCAGGTGCCGGAAGCTGCTTGTGGTTGGATGGCATGTGCAGTGCTGCTCCTATGCAAGTTATAGGAGTGTCTCTGAAGTTCACTGGAACCACCGCCATGCAGTAGACAGGGCTGTTGCGCTGCTCATTACTTGTATAAGAATGGGTTGTCACCCGTCAGGATTAGGCCCAGAATCTAATATACATCATGCCAGGGCGAATTGTAGATGTCTTGAAAAATAAGGATTAAAAGGGTTATCCAGCTTCCAAAAAGAAGTGCTAAATCCTCCCTGTTCTCTTATGCAGCCTTTGTTTGCCTTTATTTTACTTGCTGCTCCTTGTATCACTTATTGAATAAACTACATTTCCCATGATTCATCTGCCTGCTCTCACTCTCTGTTAACCCTCCCTTCTCCACACTCCCCTGCAATGAAATCACAGGTAATAAATCACTCCCATATCCAAGGTCATGTGCTGCTGTGATGTTTTGTTTGCTGGTTGCACAGCTCACAGGGTAATGAGCTTGCAAATGAAACATCACTGAGGTCATTGACCTGAAAATAAATCAGATAAATGGAGTTGAATTTAAACAGAATATATATCAGGAAGTGTTTTGCATTGATGCATCCTGTTATTTGGCCCATATTTTTTAAAAACTGGATAATCCTATTAATACTGTAAATAGTGGGTCAGATTTATTAAGCCTGGCCTTTCATATGCCATTCTTAATAAATGCCCCAACAGGCACAGGACACGGCTGATTTATGATGAGGCCCCAGCCTCTTTATAAATCAGGTGCACACCTGTGAACCACAATGGAGATCTACGCCAGAAGTGTAGGGATTTCCCTTTATCCCAGACAACCCTATATTCAAACTCCCTACCTGGATTGAAAAAAATCCAAATTTAAAAAAAAAAAAAAAATTTTTTTTGGTCCTTTTATATGGATTTCGAAATGCACGGATGAAGAAATTAAAGAAAATCACTTGGTATGTAAGTAATAAATTAGGCTGTTTCCTAACCCCTTCCCGCTCTGCACCATTCTATTACGTCATGCTGAGCATATACCGTGTTTCTCCAAAAATAAGACCTACCCCGAAAATAAGCCCTAGCTAGATTTTCCAGGATTTGTGGAGTAGGCTTGAAATATAAGCCCTGCTCCAAAAATAAGCCCTAGCTAATTTAACCCCTTCCCGACATCTGCCGTGTGATTACAGCGGATGCCGGGTCCTTAAAGATGGCGGCCGCTCTGCTGCAGAGCGTTTACCATAACTGCCGTACTGGGTCTCCGCGGAGACCTGGAGTTAATGCCCACGATCACGATCCCACCAAAGTAGCACAACCCGTAGTTAATGCCCGCGATCAGAGTGGACACTGACCGCAGACATTGCTAAGTGTGACCTCCCCCCCTCCCGCAGTCCCCAGGGCTACTATACTATAGCTACAGTCCCTCCAAATCCACCCCCCCCCCAGAGTAGAGCAACTATTCCCGGGGCCAGTTCCCACTGGTCCTGTACCTTTCACGTTGCAGGTCAGCTCCCGCGTGGCGAGATCGCGGGAGCCGACCTGTTCCTTTGACAGCCGGGAGCCTTATGAAGGCTCCCAGGCCTGTCATAGGAATATTACTATTGAGGCTAATACCAGCCTCATTAGTAATATTAATAATCTCCCATAGACTGCAATACGTTGTATTGCAGTCTATGGGATGATTACAGGTTCAAGCCCCCTAGGAGGGGTTAACAGTAAAAGAAAAAAAAAAAAAAGTTATATAATATTAAAAAACAAAACAATAAAAGTTCAAGACCCCCCCCCCCCCCACTTTCACTAGAATACATATAAAACTAAAATATTACTGTGAAACACATACCCATTAGGAATCCCTGTGTCCGAAAACGCCTTCTCTACAAACTTATAAAAATATTTTACCTCTGTGGTGAATGCCGTAGCGGAAAAAAAAAAAATCAAAAGTGCCGAACTGCTGTTTTTTCGCTGTTTCACCTCTGATAAAAGTTGAAATGAAAAGCGATCAAATGTAAGACCTACCCGGAAAATAAGCCCTAGCCCTTTTTCGGAGCAAAAAATAATAGAAGACCCTGTCTTATTTTCGGAGAAACACTGTAGTTAACGCGGAGCACCATAATAGTACATTGCTGTAATGCCACGGGCACAGAAGCGTGCACTCCAGCAGATTAACTCCCTGGATGCCGTGATCAATATCGATCATGGCATCCAGGGGTCTGGGGGCAAGATCGCCCCCCCCCCCCCCCGTCACCCTTCGGATCTCTTGACTGCCTATTCATAGTTCAAACAGGACCTACTGTGCAATGTTCTTTAATACTTTAATCCCAGATTCAAGTTCCCTTGTGGGACATGTAAAAAGTGAAAAAAAAAACACACAAAAATAAACAATTAATAAAAAGTTAAAATAAGCCACCTTTATATTAAGAAATATACAGTGTAAACAAAAATAAATATGTTAGGTATCCCCATGTGTGTATAAGTCCCCACTATCCAAAAATAGTGTATAGATAATAATTAATACAGTATATAAAAGTACAGACCAAAAGTTTGGACACACCTTCTCATTCCAAGAGTTTTCTGTATTTTCATGACTATAAAAATTGTAGATTCACACTGAAGGCATCAAAACTATGAATTAACACATGTGGAATTATATACTTAACAAAAAAGTGTGAAACAACTGAAAATATGTCTTATATTCTAGGTTCTTCAAAGTAGCCACCTTTTGCTTTGATTACTGCTTTGCTTTGGCATTCTCTTGATGAGCTTCAAGAGGTAGTCACCTGAAATGGTTTTCACTTCACAGGTGTGCCCTGTCAGGTTTAATAAGTGGGATTTCTTGCCTTATAAATGGGGTTGGGACCATCAGTTGTGTTGTTCAGAAGTCAGGTGGATACACAGCTGATAGTCCTACTGAATGGAGTGTTAGAATCTGTATTATGGCAAGAAAAAAGCAGCTAAGTAAAGAAAAACGAGTGGCCATCATCACTTTAAGAAATGAAGGTCAGTCAGTCCGAAAAATTGGGAAAACTTTGAAAGTGTCCCCAAGTGCAGTGGCCAAAACCATCAAGCGCTACAAAGAAACTGGCTCACATGAGGACCGCCCCAGGAAAGGAAGACCAAGAGTCACCTCTGCTGCGGAGGATAAGTTCATCCGAGTCACCAGTCTCAGAAATCGCAGGTTAACAGCAGCTCAGATTAGAGACCAGGTCAATGCCACACAGAGTTCTAGCAACAGACATATCTCTACAACAACTGTTAAGAGGAGACTGTGTGCAGCAGGCCTTCATGGTAAAATAGCTGCTAGGAAACCACTGCTAAGGACAGGCAACAAGCAGAAGAGACTTGTTTGGGCTAAAGAACAGAAGGAATGGACATTAGACCTGTGGAAATCTGTGCTTTGGTCTGATGAGTCCAAATTTGAGATCTTTGGTTCCAACCACCGTGTCTTTGGTCAGAAAAGGTGAACGAATGGACTCTACATGCCTGGTTCCCACCGTGAAGCATGGAGGAGGAGGTGTGATGGTGTGGGGGTGCTTTGCTGGTGACACTGTTGGGGATTTATTCAAAATTGAAGGAATACTGAACCAGCATGGTTACCACAGCATCTTGCAGCGGCATGCTATTCCATCCGGTTTGCGTTTAGTTGGACCATTTATTTTTCAACAGGACAATGACCCCAAACACACCTCCAGACTGTGTAAGGGCTATTTGACCAAGAAGGAGAGTGATGGGGTGCTACGCCAGATGACCTGGCCTCCACAGTCACCAGACCTGAACCCAATCGAGATGGTTTGGGGTGAGCTGGACCGCAGAGTGAAGGTAAAAGTGCCAACAAGTGCTGAGCATCTCTGGGAACTCCTTCAAGACTGTTGGAAGACCATTTCAGGTGACTACCTCTTGAAGCTCATCAAGAGAATGCCAAGAGTGTGCAAAGCAGTAATCAAAGCAAAAGGTGGCTACTTTGAAGAACCTAGAATATAAGACATATTTTCAGTTGTTTCACACTTTTTTGTTAAGTATATAATTCCACATGTGTTAATTCATAGTTTTGATGCCTTCAGTGTGAATCTGCAATTTTTATAGTCATGAAAATACAGAAAACTCTTGGAATGAGAAGGTTTGTCCAAACTTTTGGTCTGTACTGTATACCACAATGCGCATATTAACGTATTTTGGTTACTTTGCTTTCCCAAAAAAACAACAATAAAAAGTTATTAGAAACTCATACCTACCAAAAACATTGGTACCAATAAAAAGTACAACTTGTCCTGCAAATAAAGAGCCCTGACATATCTCCACCAACAGTACAGTAAAAAAGTTATAGGTGTCAGAATATGATGACCCCAGGAAAATCTTTCATTTTCAAAAAGTGACGTTTTATTTGCAAAAGTGGTAAAATGTAATAAAAAAAAAACAGTAATCGTAACAACCCGCTGAACAAAGCTGTCATGTCATTTTTAATGCTGTAAAAACAAAATTGCAAAAAATTATGATAAAATTGTGTGTTATTTCACATGGACCATAAAAAACGTAAATAAAAGCTAATCAAAACATTATATGTACCCTAAAATGGTGACAAATGAAAGTACAACTCATCACGCAAAGTATAAGCCCTCACATAGCTAGGTCAACAGAAAAAATTAAAAAGTTATAAATCATGGAAGACGAGGAAGGAAAATAAGAAAAAAGTCGCCGAGTATTAACGTACAAACTATCCTGCGTCCTTCAAGGGATAAGAGTTATATACAATGTCATATACTATAATGGTGTCATTTTAGCTGCAGGCCACCACCACTAGAGGGAGCCCCTACACCTGGGTTTACACAGGTTGTATTGAGGGTACAGGATGGTGTCAAATTATGTATTCAGTGAGCGACCTCTAGTGGTGGCTGTTGGTAAAGGTAATGCCAAAAAAAGCATGAAAAGATCTTCCTATACCATAGGCCCACATAGGCCCTGATTCTTGGCTAAGTGCTGTTGTTTCTTCCAGAATGCTGCCATTATTGTCCGGCTTTATATTCTAAGTATATAAATATCACAACCTTAGATGATTTACAGAGCCAGATATCCAGCTGTAAAGCGTCCTAACATCTGCAGAACCACTAGGACATGTACTGAGGCTTTTAGCTAGTATATAGTAAAGCTGGTCTACTTGCCAGCATAATATACTGTAGAAATGTCTTTGGATAATAAACATATGTGCATATAACTCCCAGAAGATACTAAGCACTTGGACAATAGTATCTTGTGATCAACAACACATGTAAATAAGAGCTGCGGTCTATGGCCCGTACACTAACATAATGTCTTCTCAGCTGCCATAATAATATTTATAATACACGCTTGGCAATTAAACTCCAAATAAGGAGAGAGACTCAGATTTTACAGGACGTACCAAATAAGACATTGCACAGTCACAGCAATATTTTTAGCTTTCATGTTTTCTGGCACTTACAATGTATTTTCTCCCCTAGTAAGATGTTGCTTTTCATTGATACTTTGATAAATACTGGTGACCCCCTGTGGAGGGTATTGCCCGAGGACTAGGCAGCTGGAACTTCCTCTTCTCTTACTCTAGCCCCGTCTTAATAATCATAAGAATAATTTTTATTTATATAGCGCCAACATATTCCATAACAGTTAACATAGCAGAGAATACATCTACGGTCGTGGCCAAAAGTTTGGAGACAGACAGAAATTTTGGCAGAAAGTTCGGTGTCTTTAGATCTTTAAGGCTGGGTTCACACTAGCGCTCGGTTTCCGTTTGGGAATTCTGTCGTCCAATCTGCTTGAAAAATGCAGAGAGAGGTCCTGAGGATAGGCCATAAATAGCGCAAAGCCCTGACAACCCCTTTAAGTCCCTGGGGAACAGGAGAATCTTTTGATGCTTCCTTTTTGCATTCCATAACTTTTTCATTTTTAGATTCACATAGCTGTATTAGGGTTTGTTTTCTTTAGATCTCAATATTATTAAAACTATGTTAGCATTTACAGTGAATCCATCAGCTTCATATGTGAAACAGCACAAAAAGGTCTTGCATCAAGTCATGACCAGAACTATCATGTAAGTAAACCATGAAGGGTCAAATTCAATAACAGCAAACAGAGATCTTGAAAATGTTGTGCTTCGCTGTTTAATGAGTGACACTTATAAGACGGTACTGAGAGTGATGGAGAATAACAACCAGCCAGGGTTAGTCCTGTGGGTAAAAAACAGTTTGTTGACAAGAGGAGCCACAAGAGATTGTCAGAGATTGTACAGGATATTCAGCTGGCCGCAATCCAGCAAACAACAGCTCAATACAGTAATGCAGTGCTGACTCTCATCTCGGAGAGCGGTTTGTCACTTCTTGGCATGGATGCTTTACCATACTGAGCTATGGGGTTACAAAATGCGGTGAGACAGGGTGGATGAAAATCAAAGCAGCAGTGACTTGGTAAACAAGGAATTGATGCAGAAAGTATATTGGAAAAATCTATAAGTTTTCATTATATAAACTGAAGAACCCCTTTAAGTCATTAGAAGCTTTGGTTACCTCTGCTTTTCTGTCTGTGCTCTGTGTACTGGCTGTGATGGTGAAGTTTACTTAGAGTCAGGGGAAGAAGAAGGAAAATAACAGAAATGAATGAAATAAAAAAAGCTTTAAAAATTAGGTACGCTTCAGATTATTGCACCATATAGGTCACCATATAGGTCCACCATGACCTGATCTAATGAAGAAAAGGAACACAAGCCTGAATTGGGCTATTCAGCTTCAACATCATATGTAAAGTGCGTCTATCTGGACAATTATATACAGGGAGTCTGTCACCAGAACTCAGCATATCAACCCAGCCCAGGTGTTTTTGTCAATATGCATATGAACTATTCAGAGCAATGAGGGAGTTGGTCTTACCTCTTTGGAGCAATGGCAACACCCTCATTGCTCCATAGAGTCATTTGCATGTTGACCAAAACATGCTGACCAAAGGCAGCGATTCGCAAGGGAAAATACCATTTGATTCAGGTGACTCTAACCTAAATTTGATAAGGAATATAAACAGAAAATATTCTAACATAGAAGGATTCATTACAGAATTATTAAGCTTTATTTACATTTGGCAGGACAACATAAAAGGTGTAAGTTTGACCTTGACAAAAACATACAAACAGTAAGGGTAAGGAATGTGCCATATGTTCCAATGAACCTGAGAAGATAGGTTTACTAAGACTCTGAAGGGTGAGTAGATGACTGAAGAGAAGAACCTGAGCTTTGCCAAACAAGACAGAGGGACCGGTCTGTTTGTAAACTGTAATTGAAAAGAGCCTGAGCCAGGGGCCCCACGTAGCATAAACGCAGCAATTTGGCTGCGGCGGATTCTGGCTTAATCCTATCCACACATTGTAGAAAAAAATCTGCAGCGGAAAAGCTGCAATTTCAAAAATGCTTGCATTTTTGTAAATCGTGGCTTGTCATTTATACCTATGGAAACGCTGGCGGTTTCTGTATAGTTATAATAGAAGCAGAAAGTCCACAGAGGAAAACTCTTCGGACTTTCTGTGAAAAGCATTGTGGGAAAAACCCCAATGCATTTCCGATGCTCTTTGGCTTTTTGCCAATGTAAAATCGTTGGCAGGGGTAAAAGATGACATATACCAAAACTGCAAGCGCTGGCACTTTCAGTTAAAAAGAATGAATAACCAACATACCCCATTATAGTCAATGGGGTCTATTGGACTCCATCGGTGGCTGCTATTTTAGCGGTCCATTTGTGGATTGTTCTGGTCCTCCAATGGACCAGAACAATGGACACCCAGTTCCTAGTGTGAACCTATATAAGCTGATTTGCTGTGCATTTGCTTCTGTGTTCTAGTTAAAAAAGCTCCACCTAGTGGCTAATAAAGCCTATTCTATGGAATAGTGATTTATATTAAAGGGGTACAGCATTCGGCTATCTTTGACACTCCCATTGAAATGAATGGAGCTCTATTCCCATCAAACTCTATGCAGCTGTCTTACTGCATATCTTGTATGCGACTCAATGCAGCAGGTCTGCACCATGTTAGAGAAAGCAATTGCTGCAACCTGAAGGCTTCCTGCTTCACTGTTGTATTCAACTCTGTGTTGTGAGGACACAGATAGAGTTGACATTGACACATGCTACAGATAGAGTTGACATTGACACGTTGACATTGCCACATGCTGCCATTTTGCCACTGGAGTGTTACAGCACTCCTGGAGGGTTTACATGTCACCCTGGTTGAGGATAGCTGGCATAATCGTATAGAGGAAAATTAAAGCTCTGCGTGCAAATTAGAATAATGACTGATGAAGTTAGGATATTAGAATTACTATTTTTCAAATGGTCACAAATTTTTCACACAACTTATGTTCAATTCATAGAATACCCCATCCTGAACATAATTGCAAATCACTTCAATTAAAAAATCTAATGTTTTCCACCCTAAAAACAGTTTTGAAAGTCCATGCCACTAGGGGGCTCCTATCTTTTAAATCTGCTCTCCCCTATTTGTTACTAAGTACAATATGTCCTTATCTGCAGAGGCTCCTGAGATGGGAATGTAAAAAATAGGCATGCAAGTCCAGTAGCTCCTTCACAAGCATAATCTCTGCAAAGATATACCTCCCAACTTTCAAAGAACAGAAAGAGGGATGGCAAAGTTAGCCCCATCCACTTCTACTTTGACTCCACTCATTCCCATCCATTTCTCATTGTGCCCCCACACAGTATAATGTCCCTACAGTCAAACTAACACGATATTCCCTCACATTACAGTTTAATGTTCCGCTTATCTGGCCCCGCAGTTTAATGTCCCCCTCATCTGGCCCCAGAGGTTAATGTTCCCCTTATCAGGCCCCCCAGTTTAATGTTCCCCTCATTTGGCCCCCCCATTATAATGTCCTCCTCATTTGGCCCACAGTTTAATGTCTTCCTCCTGGTAACAAATAAACATAAAAAAACACTGATACTCACCTCTTCTCGCTCCCCTGCTGCTCTGTTTGAGTTCTCTTCTTACAGGAGTCTTCAGGGAGCTGCAGGCGCAATGTGAGTGACGTCATCACATCGCGCTTACTGCTCCCGGGGCCGGAGCACACAGGGAGCACAGTGGTGCAGATGAGTTGAAGCCGGGACATAACTCCCGCCGACTTGGACAGTGGGACAGGACCCGGAATCCGGGATGTCCCGCTGAATCCGGAATGGTTGGAAGGTATGCAAAGGCACTTCTCTCCTGTCAGTTGTGTGCTCTGCGCTCTGTATCTACAGTGGGGGAAAAAAGTATTTCGTCAGCCACAAATTGTGCAAGTTCTCCCACTTAAAAAGATGAGACCGGCCTGTAATTGACATCATAGGTAGACCTCAACTATGAGAGACAAAATGAGAAAACAAATCCAGAAAATCACATTGTCTAATTTTTTAAGAATTTATTTGCAAATTATGGTGGAAAATAAGTATTTGGTCACCTACAAACAAGCAAGATTTCTGGCTCTCACAGACCTGTAACTTCTTCTTTAAGAGGCTCCTCTGTCCTCCGCTCATTACCTATAGTAATGGCACCTGTTTGACATTGTTATCAGTATAAAAGACACCTGTTCACAACCTCAAACAGTCACACTCCAAACTCCACTATGGTGAAGACCAAAGAGCTGTGGAAGGACACCAGAAACAAAATTGGAGACCTGCACCAGGCTGGGAAGACTGAATCTGCAATAGGCAAGCAGCTTGGTGTGAAGAAATCAACTGTGGGAGCAATAATTAGAAAATGGAAGACATACAAGACCACTGATAATCTCCCTCGATTAGGGAGAATGTCATATGGTCAGATGAAACCAAAGTAGAACTGTTTGGTAGAAACACAACTCGTCGTGTTTGGAGGAGAGTGAATGCTGAGTTGCATCCAAAGAACACCATACCTACTGTGAAGCATGGGGGGGGGGCAACATCATGCTTTGGGGCTGTTTCTCTGCAAAGAGACCAGGACAACTGATCCGTGTACATGTAAGAATGAATGGGGCCATGTATCGTGAGATTTTGAGTGCAAACCTCCTTCCATCAGCAAGGGCATTGAAGATGAAATGTGGCTGGGTCTTTCAGCATGACAATGATCCCAAGCACACCGCCAGGGCAACGAAGGAGCGGCTTCATAACAAGCATTTCAAGGTCCTGGAGTGGCCCAGCCAGTCTCCAGATCTCAACCCCATAGAAAACCTTTGGAGGGAGTTGAAAGTCCGTGTTGCCCAGCGACAGCCCCAAAACATCACTGCTCTAGAGGAAATCTGAATGGAGGAATGGGCCAACATACCAGCAACAGTGTGTGCCAACCTTGTGAAGACTTACAGAAAACGTTTGACCTTCATCATTGGTGTGATGATTCCACTTAAATATGGCTATAACTCAAAGCTGTATTTTGATCTCTGGGTAGCGTATTTCTCTCTTAGTTCCATTTACTCATAATGTGCGCAGCTCTAATCATAGGTGTAAGTGGTCAGTAGTGGCAACAATGGAACAATAGGGCTTTGTATCCATCCCAGAAAGGCTCTATTGAATTCCTACATAGCCTGAGTGATCAAATAAACACGCATTGTTCAGCCTGGGCTGGTAGATCAGACATGGTTGATAACATTGTATCATTTCACTTGGTCTCATCTCCATACAAAGAATCTTGACTTGAGTGCATTAATCAATCAGACTTGCTGTCGCCGGTGACCTCATTCTGGGTGGTGTAATCAAGGGAATAAAAGATGAGGTAAGAGGTCAGTGGGAGGAGATTGGGCTGAGACTACAAGGAGAATACTATGATGAGAATACTGGGCAGACACTACTGGAATAGACTGTGAAGAGCATGCAGGCTGTGATGCTGCTGCTAGAAGCCTCCACTGGTTATTCACACATACCAGAGCATGTGTGAGTGTTGGACTACAGAACCACATCAAGGAGATGTGTGGTAAAGTAATCATTTCACCTTTATTCCCTTTTATTTTATTGTACTGTATCTTGTAATTAGTAACTGTTAGTGCTTGTATATATCTACATATCTGTTCTGAACTGCATGTGTTAGATGTTAATACCGACCCATTTAGGGGTTAATAAATATATAAAATTTAGAAAGCTTGTCTTGTATTTATCTTGTGAACCCAGCACTCACTGGCGGTGAGTGTGGTTTTTTATGAAAGAAGTCTCAGGTGTGGGCCAGCGCGGTGTTGGCGCACTGAGGATCTTTCACATTGGTGGCAGCGTAGTGGGATCTTAGGATAAACAGCGTGTGTTGGTGACCTTTATCACTCACATGCTGGGGATTATGGTAATCCTATGAGACAAGCTCGGTATTAAAGCAAGCATTAAGATACAGTGAAAGTTTGATACAGTGCTGTTCCCCTCCCTTACTCTTTGTATTCTATCCTATCTTTTATTTGGCAAATACCAGTGGATGGCTAGTGGGCTCAGAAGCAGAGCTCAAGAATTGCTGAACCAGGCTTTTGGAGATCCTGAGCGTATGGCTGAAATGGAGGCAGCCACAGCCATGCAGAGAATCGAGCAGAGTCCTTATTTTGGGGCTAGGCCAGGAAGTGCGGCAAGCAGCCCGGTCCCAAGGATTACTTCACCAGGAGAGACCAGTAGCTCCAGCCTTGTCGGGGAAATGGCTTCATACTGGCAAATGGCCCTACAGCAAGTAGGCACTAGTGACCCTAACACATACCTGCAGGTGTTGTGCCGTTTTCTGGAAGCTGTAGAACAAGAACGGCAGGCTGATCGTGAGGCAGCAGAACGGCAGGCTGATCGTGAGGCAGCAGAACGGCAGGCCTCAGAATGGCAGGCTGATCATGAGGCAGCAGAACGGCAGGCTGTTCGTGAGGCAGCAGAACGGCAGGCTGATCGTGAGGCAGCAGAACGGCAGGCTGATCGTGAGGCAGCAGAACGAGAGCGGCAGTTTCAGCTTGAGCTCAAAAGGATGGAGCTCTCCCAGCAGGCATAAACCACCCCTGCGCAAACTCCAACAACCCTGCAGAGACCCTCAAGTTGGAAGGAGAAGCCAGGCCGGAGTCCACCACAGCCGTCTGTTGTCAGGTCGGGTGAGACAAACTATGCCCCGGGTGGTCCTTCCCCTGTCCCAAGAACTCTGGGGGCCCGGGTGACCTTTCCCAAACCCCAAGGGGATCTGCGGCGGGGCCATGCCTGTAACCAGACAGGACATTTCAAGGAGGAGTGCCCCAACCGCCCTGAGAACTTCCCTGCTTCCCAAGCCACAGCAGGTGGCCCATCTGTGTATCTGGACTGGGGTGCAGGAAAAGGAATGCAGACTGTGGGACTAATGACTGATTTGCCTGCTAATGTACTGTTGGGAACTGATTTAGGAATTTAGGACCTATGAGGTCCCAATATGGGGTGGGGAGCACCCCAATTTACTGTGATAAACTGTCTATGATTAATGTTGATAATGTGTCTGTCATATCTGCAGAGAGGGCCTGTAACCCCCCCTCTGAGATACTTCCCATGGCAGTAAGTGTAAATGCTAATGAGTTGCCTTCAGCTGAGAGCTGGGAAGATGCAAATGAGCTTCCTGCAACCCAGCTCAGCAAAAATGTTATTGATGCTTTGTTCACTCCCGTGCTAGGAGCTAGTGAGACCTTGTCTGTAGACACACCCACATCTGCGGGGGCGTCTCCCTCCCAGCTTGTTAATATGTCTACCACAAATCTCATTGAGGCCCGGTGTGAATTAACAATTGCTAATGAATGTACTGTCAATGTAATTGCCAATGCTTGTTGTGAAAGTGTACAGGGTAGCTCTTCTGAGTCACTGGAAGCGACTTCTACTATTTCGCCCAGTGCATCCGATAAGCACCCAACTGCTAACCGTGTGCCCGGTGGTCAGGTAGGCTATGGGGATCTCATGGCCGATCCAGGTGAGGGACGGACTGCTGGTAGTGCGGTGTTAGCCCGCAGCCAGAGTGCTACAAGGGTGGAGGGCGTTCCGACCCTTGAACCGTTGCCTACACCACCTGGAGTCGGTGCTGAGACCACCATGACTAGCCTCACTCACTTGAAGCCTGAGGAGTCCGGCCGGTATGAGACATACACGTCTCTTCTGTCCAGTTCTATTCCAGGAGTGCCCATGGCCCAAGTGCAGATGGCATGGGGTACTGGAGGTGTGATCCAAGAAGGGGGCATGTCAAATGTATTACCTGTCAATGTATTGTGGGGGGATGTTTTGGGGAAGCATGATCTCAGTCATTTGCCCAAGGTATCACCATCACCCACCCAAGTACAGGAGGAACAGGCTGGTGTCTGGGAGGGAGGACAGGGTCCAAACATACCTGTGCCAGAACTAGAGGTGCCCCTAGGTTTGGAAGCAAAGGGGGAGGTGCAGAATCCCCTAGAACTCTCCCAACTAGCGGCTAGTGTGAGAGAGACCCTGAAAGACCGCCGGGATGGGGTCTCTGAACTGGTATCCCAAAGACTTGGGGTTATGAGGGTGGCTCCACAGGATGCCAGCAATCAGAAAGCGGACCCAGAGCAGGCAGGAGGTAGCCAAGTGTACGTGGCTCAGGGCCTGAGCCTTAGAAATGACCCTAGTCTGGACATATTGAAGGCGCGTGCCGCTCAACCACCCTCGGAGTCTGACAAGGCCCAAGTCTGCTGGGACCCCGGGGGGAGGTGGGGGAAGCCTTGGGGCCAGAGCCTGAGAAGCGGAAGCGGCAGAGGTGCTCTCAGAAGAGGGGCACAGGCCCCTACTTCCTACAAGCCCCATCTAAAGGGGGAGGTATGATGATTCCACTTAAATATGGCTATAACTCAAAGCTGTATTTTGATCTCTGGGTAGCGTATTTCTCTCTTAGTTCCATTTACTCATAATGTGCATAGCTCTAATCATAGGTGTAAGTGGTCAGTAGTGGCAACAATGGAACAATAGGGCTTTGTATCCATCCCAGAAAGGCTCTATTGAATTCCTACATAGCCTGAGTGATCAAATAAACATGCATTGTTCAGCCTGGGCTGGTAGATCAGACATGGTTGATAACATTGTATCATTTCACTTGGTCTCATCTCCATACAAAGAATCTTGACTTGAGTGCATTAATCAATCAGACTTGCCGTTGCCGGTGACCTCATTCTGGGTGGTGTAATCAAGGGAATAAAAGATGAGGTAAGAGGTCAGTGGGAGGAGATTGGGCTGAGACTACAAGGAGAATACTATGATGAGAATACTGGGCAGACACTACTGGAATAGACTGTGAAGAGCATGCAGGCTGAGATGCTGCTGCTAGAAGCCTCCACTGGTTATTCACACATACCAGAGCATGTGTGAGTGTTGGACTACAAAACCACATCAAGGAGATGTGTGGTAAAGTAATCATTTCACCTTTATTCCCTTTTATTTTATTGTACTGTATCTTGTAACTAGTAACTGTTAATGCTTGTATATATCTACATATCTGTTCTGAACTGCATGTGTTAGATGTTAATACCGACCCATTTAGGGGTTAATAAATATATAAAATTTAGAAAGCTTGTCTTGTATTTATCTTGTGAACCCAGCACTCACTGGCGGTGAGTGTGGTTTTTTAGGAAAGAAGTCTCAGGTGTGGGCCAGCGCAGTGTTGGCGCACTGAGGATCTTTCACAATTGGCAACAAAGGATATATAACAAAGTATTGAGATGAACTTTTGTTAATGTAGATTGTGAGCCCTATATGGGACAGTGACTGTCAATGTCTGTAAAGTGCTGCAGAATATGATGGCGCTATATAAGTAAGCTAATAATAATAATAATAATAATAATAATAAATATTGACCAAATACTTATTTTTCATCATAATTTACAAATAAATTCTTAAAAAATCAGACAATGTGATTTTCTGGATTTGTTTTCTCATTTTGTCTCTCATAGTTGAGGTCTACCTATGATGTCAATTACAGGCCGGCCTCATCTTTTTAAGTGGGAGAACTTGCACAATTGGTGACTGACTAAATACTTTTTTTCCCCACTGTACTTGCTGGCTTCTCCTCACTGGACATAGTGAGATGTTCATCAGTGCAGAAATCTGTGTCTATGATTACAGATGAAGCAGTGAAAAGACATGAAAAATAGTTAACTCTTCTGATTCAGCATGGGGATAAGAATAGAGAGGTGCTTGTGACAAGATTAGCTTGTGTAGGACCCCAGGCATTATTTATTGCATATATTGCATATTTAAGATCTGTCCAGATAGTGCTATAACAGGAGAAATATGATACATTTTGGGCTTTGTGCACACTCCTGAGCTTCATGAGACGTATTGTTCAGTAAACTACAGCCAGAGGTCCACACTATGTGACCTCTTGCTCTGAGTGAACTGCAGATCAAGGTACAAGCAAATTATCGGCAGAAAAAAAAAAATGAACAAAGAAAAAACAAAAGAATAAATTAACTATAACTGTAAATTGTCTGAAGGCTCAGACATCAACAGACTGATGTCCCCAGGAAGACTCTCATGATTTGTAAGTTCCATCAAAAACTCAGGTGCCCTTGAAATAATTTATTATAGAGGGCCTATCATTAGGATAAGCTTTCAATATTTAACTGTTATGGTTGAGATCCAAGAGCAAATTACAGCAAAAGCAGAAACTGGCTGATAACAGTCAGTAGAAGCTATTTATAACCAGTAAAGTTTTACGAAATAGAGACAGACCAAAACGTCTTCACCAGTGCCAGCCGCAAGGTCAGATAGGCTTCACTGAATTTGGGCATCTGAATTATCACCACCAGGAACTGTACAGGAAATAAATGCTCTACAAACTGACACCAAACCAGAACTCACAATTAACTTACAGGGCTAATCAAAAACAGCAGAATAAGCCTCCAGGCAAAGGATCAAAATCAGGAGAAGTCGTCAGACACAGAATCAGAAGACAAAACCGATATCCATTAGAAAGCCAAGGGTCAAATCCGAACAGGTACGTCAATGGCAGAATCAGCAGACAAACGAACAACCAGAAAACAAGCCGAGGGTCATAAAAGCAATCCAATGTACACGATCAGGTTCAGAGCCAAACTAGAGAACTAAATTAGCAGGCACCTGGCTCAGGAGGGAGGGGTTTTATATAGTCCTCCTCAGCTGCTAATTGTATAAGTCCACGGAACCTCTGAAACTGCAGAAGCTTCCCAGGCTGACCTTAAAGATATAGCAGCTGAATTGAGAATCCTAACATTAACTCCTTCCAGCTGCAGCCATTTTTGAGTTTCAATTTTTTTACTCCCTGCCTTCCAAAAGTCATAACCTTTTCATCTTCCCTTTCAAATTTAATAAAATGGCTTTGTTGTAATTTATTTTGCTACATTAGATATTTAGCAATATACCTAAAGATATATAGATGTATTTAGAAATTGCTAAAACTTTAAAGTGTACCTCCAGTTATAAACAATTTTGCATAAATTAAGTTATAAATGAGTTACTTTCTACATATTAATCTATGAAGAGGGGAGGGGTGCTGCTGTTACACCCTGCTATTCTGTGCTCTTTTAACACTGCTATGTATGTAGATAAGAGGCTACCAGTGCACAGAATGAGGAAATAAATCAATTAACCAGCTGGCAGCATCCTTCCCTTCTCCATAGAGCTCTATGAGTGAGGCTGAATACGGAGACAAATTTTATGCACACAAGCAGTCAGATTGAAGAAGGAAGGAAACAGATCTCTTTATTAAAAGATATATTACAAAGTTTCTTATATTCACCTGTACTATTCACTTATGAAAATGTTTTTATAACTAGAGGTACAATTTAAGAAAATTACAGAAGTGATCTCCCATCTATTTAAAGTTTTACTCTAAGAAAAGTTTTTGAAGATAGCTCTATATAAATCAATGCCTGTTTTCTCCTGAAACCTAGTGGCATAATCCGGGAATAAAGCCAAACCATAATATCCAAAAAGAAGAAAGACCCACCTGCAGACAGTTGTTTCAAGGTTATTGCCTTTCACCAGTGCAAAGCAGGGTACTGGCTGACTGAGTGAGAGGTCATAGATGTGGGTCAGAAGGGGTACTCTATTATTTTTTTTTAATAGGACTATCTCAAACCCAGGAACTTCTGTATGACAATTCAGACAGACACCCTCATAGCTGAACCACAGACTTAAATTTTCTACAAGGCAATATTTCCTATTGAAACTTTTGGGCACAGAAATCCTCTTACTGCGAATAGTTGAGTCTGTGGCTCAACTATTAGGGTGTCTGCCTTTCACATGCAAGGACCTGGATAGACTTAATGAAAAATTAAATAGATTTATTCTATTTAATTTTTAATATAATTTAAATAGATGGGGGATCACACTGCAGCATCTTTATTTGGATTCACTGCACAGGTCACAGTGGGGGGGAAAGTTAATATTGACCTGGTAAAGGTGCCAGAAACTCAGGAGAATACCAGGAAATGTGGCAAGTTGACAAGTTTGAGTTCACATTCAAATCAATAGGCCATCACCAGCCCCACAGATAGATAGGTTAGGGTCACCTGAACCAAACAGTGTTTCCCCTTGTGAATCACTGCCTCCATTGCCAAAATATTGCTGTTTTTGTCAATATGCAAATGAGCTCTTTAGTGCAATGAGGGCAATGCCATTGCTCAAAAGAAGTACGCAGCATGTCCTCATTGCGCAAAAGAGTTAATTTGCATATTGATAAAGACTGCAATATCTCAACAATGAGGCAGCGATTTACAAGGGGAAAACTCAGTTTGATTACTGTGACCCTAACTTATCTATCTGCGGGACTGGGTAAATATGGAGGGTTGTTGTCACAAACTCCCTTTAATAGCAGTCCCAAGCATGAAAATTGCTTCTAAATTCTATTTTGCAATGATAAGTAGGTGAGCCAGACACCACCCTGTATACAGTGGATATCTAGCCTGTCCAACTGATTTTCACTTGAACATCAAACATCAGATAACAGTGAGGCAGCTAGATCGATATTGGTCTGTAATAAGAGCATCCCTGCTGTGTCCCCTAAGGCCTACTTGTGAATGGAGCGCCAGTGCATTTCCATAATTGACACTCCATTCAGTTCTATGGGGCTGCTAAGACTGTAACCTGCAGCCCATGTAGAAGTGAATGGAGTACTGATCACACTATCTGTATCCTGCTATACCACTGAGTAAAATGGTGAAGCAGAGAGCTGTGAACTTCTTACTTCACCCCATATTGCTGCTGCTAGCATCTTGAACACAAGCAGACATGATCCAGTAACATCACTACATCACGCCTGCAGCTTCATGCTGCTGCGAGCAGAGTCCAGAATGGACGTCGGGAGAACACAGCGACGTGAGTAGTATTTAATTTATTGATTTGCATTTTACTGGGTTCCACAAGTTGACTATATAATGTGTGGCGCCGATAAGGAGGGGGCATTATAATGTATGGGAGCTATAGATGGGGAACATTATAATGTGTGGTGCGTAAAAGGAATGGAAATTCTAATGTGTGGGGGCCAACAAGGGGACATTATATTATGTGTGGGCCACAAGGAGGGGGCATTATAATGTGTAGGGAGCACATATAGGGACATTATACACGAGGGAACTATATTGTGTAGAGGAAATATACTGTGTGGTGGACCTTAGTGTGTGCTCACACTACTGTTATTGCTATCATCCGCTGTGACTGATACAGAGGGAGCACTGTCTGTCTGCAATAATGTAAGAAACATGATGAAAGCTTTCTCCATGCAGGACATCATGTTTTTTGCATGAGACTGAATGGGAACGGACGATTGGGGCTCCGTTTGCATCAGAAACTCTATTGCCGTTTAAAGGGATTGTGCTGTTATGGACACTTACAGACAGGGAAGTGCCTGTGCGTTTGCATGACCGACGCTCCATTAGTGACTATGGGACTAGTCTATGGGACTGCAGGCACTGCCAGGCATTACAGTCAAGGGACCCCATTAAAGTGAATGGAGCACCGGTCACGCAAGTGCACTGGCACTCCATTCACAAGGAGGCTTTAGGGGGACTTTTGGTCCAGTCCCCCCCCCCATCCTCCTCATCACTGGAGGACAGGGCATTTGGGCCCCCAACTATCGAACACTTATCCCCTGTCCTGTGGATAGGGGATAAGTGTCCATAAGGGTACAACCCCTTTAAGGCTGTTACTGTCATCCTATGATGGGTGAGAGCAACGGACTTTACAAACAGTAGTGTGAAACTACCTTTAATGAGACAGGATAGACATCATACTGTGTGGGGTCCACTAAGAGACATTATATTGTGTGGTAGCACAATGGATTGGGTGGCATCAAAAGGGTATGGATGGGCAGGGTTAAAGGCATGGCTTATAAAACATAAATTTTCTACTATACATGCAGCATGACACAAATATTGTCCCTCTTTCTGTGTTGGCAGGTATGAACACTTACATTGTTGTCTCCGTATGGAATCAGTTTCTGTGATCTGTCTAAAGATCATAAAAAATTATTGATTTAAAGGGTCAGATTATGGTATGCATTGTGTAACTGTTTGTGTTCATTTATTTTGCTGAATCCATTATTTTTTTAGATGGATCCATAATGGGTGGACACCCAGCGTAGATGTGAACATAGTCTTAAATAGATATGCCATAGATAGGAAACACATAGAAGATATGAAATATATATAGATACAAAAAATAGATAGATAGATAGATAGATGAAAAGATAGATAGATAGAAAGATAGATGATAGATAGATAGAAAGATAGATGATAGATAGATAGATAGATAGATAGATAGATAGATAGATAGATAGAAAGATAGATATGAGATAGATAGATAGGAGATAGATAGATAGATATGAAATAGATAGATAGATAGATAGATAGATAGATAGATAGATAGATCATATCAAGCAGTTAATATGGGGTATCTAGCTAGATACTGTAGGGTATACATACAATTACACAGCTACATATTACATATCTAAGGCTAGGTTCACACCTGCACTCGGTCTCCGCAGGGGGATTCCATTCCCCATTCCGCTTTAGAAATGTGGAGAGAAAAGTCCTGCAAGCTGCGCTTTTCTCTCTGCATTTTCTGCCCTTTTCGAGCAAAAACTGGGTGGAAACCCAGCGGATTCGATTATAGTCTATGGGGTCTGCAGGTTTCCGATGGTAACCGCTTTATTAAGCGGATTAGGTTTATATTCGGGGGGTCCCCAAGCAGACCCTCAGAACGGAAACCCGAACGCAGGTGTGACCCTAGCGTTACAATTAGATACTAACAAATATAGCATATACACTCTAGTCTTTAAATGACCTGAGCATGACCTCAAGGCACCATAAAAAAGTGAGCCATGATCAGATCACCTGCTGCAGAACCTCTTTAACAACACCCCCCCCCCCCCCTCCAGTAAATGGTCATTCTCCCTCCCAGACAAAAGGCTGACAGCCACCACCCTGTCTCTACAGTAGCAATGTAAATCCAGGACATGGGCTCCTGAGCAGTGGCAGGTTGGAGGGGGTGTATGAAGCATGCTGTACATCTCCCCACCCCTATCCTTCACTCCTCCTTCCAGAATATGATCGCTGAAGGAGCCGAGCAGCTGCTTACAAATTGCTAAACCCTCACCCTCTTCCACCCTGGGCTGTGTAAGCATTTTCTATGTAGACTGGAGAGGAGGACCTGCCCCTGACAGCAGCACATCCTATTAGCCAGTCCCCACAGCTGGATTCTGTAGCCTGGGCTGTGCACACACTAATGGCTGAGCCCTGCATGTAACACATCACAGAGAATATACCCTGCAGGACCCAGCTGATCAGCCATGGTGTCATGGATCATATCCAGGCTTGTAGTGTAAGTATACCCTCCTTACCTCAATGTGACACCCATGCACAGCTCGCCTATGTCAGTGCAAGGTGATCTGTCAGATGCTATATTTAGCTGTTGTCTTTCCCATGTGCTGCCCCTAGGATATAATAAAAAAGCACACAATGGTGTATGTCAGCTCTGACACTATACGGTTAAGGGCTCCTGTATCTGTGCATGGCATCCATTTCTTCATCTTGGCTCTATCGAACAGCACACTTTGTTTTTGTGCAAGGGGGTAAACATTTGCTGTAGACACCAGCAGATGGCTCTGTAGTAGAATTACAGGTATTTGTCATTTCTGTTGCATTATTGCTATTATTGTTGCCATCTCTTTATTGTCACCTGGCTTGTTACATTGTATACGCTGGAATTGCCTGTGATGGATGCGGATTGTGTGTTTCCTGGGTGGGAGAGGGGTCACTCGTGATGAATTATTCATTGCACATCTGTGATAAAATAGCCTCGGGATAGGAGTGCAGGCAGAATTCTGATATAATATGTAGGGGCAATGATGTAATGGCAGGATGGCTGGGCAGGGTATAGAGATGGATATGGAGTCTGGGCCCTTATAGCATATATACATGTAGTACCGTATACCTCATATAACAGTCGATTCTAAGCATTGTGTTTGATGGGAACTGGTTCTGGTTCAGAGGCCCAGCCTTTCTTTGTTCACATGAGGTGTATCCATATCATCGTCTTCCTTGGTGTATATGCCTGCCTCTCTGTGAACATACTGATGGGTTTTCTTATTATGCAATGTATTGTCTAGTACACAGTTGTTATCTTTATATTAATATAAAATAACCACATTAATAGATAAATAATTGTACTGTCATACAGCCTGGCTGTGTGTAACACTTGCTACAGGCTTAAGCTGGCCTTAGACATCCAATGTGTATTTGCCAATGTGTATTTGGCATACACATTGGATGTGTTTGGCAAATACACATCCAATGTGTATTTGCCAAACCTGACGATTTCGATGGAACTGACCAACCATCTTATGTGTGTGAGGGCCTCCAACACTTGTATGACAGTAGATGTCCGGGGAGATAAGGATCGGGCAGTAGGATTTCAGCAGCCCAATCCTTTTGTTCTTGGTGCCTCTGCCAGCAGCTATGTCCCCTCTCTCATTCAGGACAGATGCCCCTCCCAGCCACGCCAGGTGGACATATATATGGGGGAATCGGGCTAGATAGCTGTAGGCTGTTGGTAGCTATCTAAAATATATGATCGACATTACATTTGTTGTGCATGTATCTAAGCCTGTGTTCTCATATCTGTTAGGCTACATACACATGAATGTCCATGAGAAAACGGCAAGGATGGCACATGGATGATATCCATGTGTTTACTGTGCCCTCCAAGGGCCTGTTCATTTCATGAATGACCTCAGGCTACAAACCAGACAGGACGAGGACCTGTAGTGAGTTTTGCTCACGGCCCCTTACATGAAATTGTGATAATACATGGGTGTGTGTATGGGGCCATAAGAAAATAATGGGTCAGCGTGCCAGCACAGCTAGCACACTGACAAAGCACACATTCGTGTCCATGAAGCCTAAGTTTATTCCATCAGGTTTCCTTTACTTTTTTGACCATTTGAATAGTGTCATATGTCACTATTTGCCATCCAATAAAACATAAACCTGATGGATCCATTTTAAGTGAATAGGTATAAAAATAGGATGTTACAAAGAGCCTCTCTTGCTGTAGAGGACCCACCACATCAGTGTATTGTACAGATTGGTTTCAATGAGCACCATGCAATGCATAACTTCCCCTGAGGTGGCGCGGTAAGGAAATTAAACTCTTTCTTCTACGTTACAGATCACAGCATATCATTGAGGGTCCCGGGAGTGGGAAACCCTCTGATCATTTCATTGTCAGGAAATCCTTATACCAGAAGATTTCCAAAGCAGACGGCCCTTTTAATCTGTTCCAGATGTTCACATATATTATTATTCTAGCAAGTAAATGTTGGTGTGATTGGTTCGGTTTAGTACAATAGGTATCCAGGCTCTAGGCTCCTATACCTACAGGCCCCAGACATCGAGAAAGCCAGATGGGTATTTCAGAACAGACTGGTATTAAGTGACAGTGTTCTTGTATAGTACTTGATAGTTGTGGCAAGATCCAGATTGGATATTTTAGGGTTAAACCTTTTTAGGCTCTGCGGTAGGAAAGTGACTGGGGCATTGTTGTTCTCCTGCCAAAGCTTGTAGGGCTGGACTGTTCCTGAGTACTGCTGAGCCATTTGCAGCAAACATCCAATGTGTCATCTGTAATCACTGGAGATATATATATATATATATATATATATATATATATATATATATATATATATAGACACACCCCTCAATGAGCTTACAAATGGCACTTATACCTAATTTTTACTACACAATTAAAGAGGCTGGAGATATCGGCGGTGTAAGTTTCACGGTTTACTGTCAGAAGGGCGTTCCTGACAGTCTAGCTGCGCTGTGAAGAACGCCCTCTCTGACAGTACTCGTTCATGGACTTGTACTGGGGGGGGGGGCGTTCCTCACAGCTCAGCGTCATCGCTGGGTTGTAAGGAACGCCCCCTCTCTGTGTACTCGCCCATAGCTCTGTACTGTCAGAGGGGGCGTTCCTTACTGCCCGGCGATGACGCTAAGCTGTGAGGAACGCCCCCCCCCCCAGTACAAGTCCATGAACGAGTACTGTCAGAGAGGGCGTTCTTCACAGCGCAGCTAGACTGTCAGGAACGCCCTTCTGACAGTAAACCGTGAAACTAAGAACGCCGATATCTCCAGCCCCGGGCACATACCGGGAAAGCCGGCAGTGCGCTGAATTCAGCATGCTGTCGGCTTTCTAGCGGTATGTAAAACAGCATATACATGAGGACGTGAAAGGTCCTCTTTAAAGGGGCTTCCCAGGACTTTAATATACATACTCGTTCCTTAGGACAGTCCAGAAATATTTGATTGATGGAGGCAGGCTAGGACTGGCCCACAATGGAGCAAGGGTCCTACTGACTCCTGACCTAGGGGGGGGCTAGATCCCCCAACCTCTGTAAAAGTGCTGCAGGGCACAGTATACTGTCTGCAGTACATACAGATAGGCAGCGTACAGCATCTCAGCCAGTCTATGCTCCCATATAATAAACCGGGTAGAATATTTAACAAACTACCCAGTTCATTATATATAGATGCGTGGCAGAGATGACATCTAGACCACTAGCCTTCTTCTTGAGCCCCATCACCTTACTGTCACTGTGGGGCTCCCATCACCAGTCATCTTGCACAAAGAGCTAAGTAGACCCTAGTCTATGGCAAGACTGAGTCAGCTACTAAAAGGGCCACAGGACAGAAATGGTCCAAGATAAGGGCTAGGTAGTAGGCTAATACTGAAAAAATGTGTGTCAGTTTTAGGCTTTTTCCAATGGGAGGCAGGTAATATTTACATTTAGCTGTATAATGGGCCCCAGAATGGTCTACTAGTGGGCACCCCAGTCCAAACCTGGATGTAGGTCTGACTCTTGGGGTCCTAGCCAGTAGGGAGAATGAAGGGGCCATGGAGTTTCAGCAGGCGCTGTATCCCCTTCATTGTTTACACAGACTCGGCATTTTTGTGGCTGTTTTGGGTAGTGCAGCTTAGTCATACTCAAGTAAGGTCAAAATATCCCCCTTCCCTGATCAACCCCTTCATCTTGCCAATCAGCAGAGGGTCCAGGGAATAAAACCCCCACCAATTGTATAATAATGGCCTATTTTAATCATTAGTGACCTAACACCCTATAAACCATCTACTGCTGTCTAGTTTATGGCAGCCTGGGTTGGTGTTAAAGGGGTTTTCTGTGTAATTGATATTGATGACCTCTACTCTCGTTCACTCACTTACTTCTACAGGAGCTGAGAAAAGATCCTTCTGGGTCTGTTTTCCACTTACTGGCTGCTGAGAACAGCTGATCGGCTGGGGCGCTGGACCCTTGCTGATCTGATATTGATATGATATTTTTGTACTATATGTGTTTGTATCCTTTTGTTCCTCACTGTTTTCAAGATCACTGCTTGCTGCTAGTGAACAGAAACACAGAAGATTGAAAGCCAGTCCTGATCAGGTCCTTAGGATAGGTCATGAAGATTAGATTGGCTGGCGTCCAACACTCTGAATCCCTGTCCATGAGCTGTTTGAAGGGACTGTGGCACTTGGGTGAGCACTTCTTCCTCTTTATGAGCTGTGACATCATGTTCATCTAGCACAGGGGTCAGCAACCTTCGGCACTCCAGCTGCTGTGAAACTACAACTCCCAATATGCTCCATTCTCTTCCATGAGAGTTTCAAGAACAGCAGAGCAAGTATGCATGCTGGGAGTTGTAGGTTTACAACAGCTGGAGTGCCGAAGGTTGCCTACCCCTGATCTAGCACATGACCTGTTTGCAGCTCAGTCCTGTTAAGTGACTGGGACTGAGCTGCAATACCAGGCACAGCCACAAAACAATGTACAGTGCAGGGCTTGGTACTTAATGAGGAGTCATCGCTGCTAGGGCTCTTTCTTGAGCTGATCAGAGGGGGTGCCAGGTGTTGGACCCCCACAGATCTGATAATGATAGCCTATGGATAAGTCTTCAATATTAAATGCCCAGAAAACCATTAAGATGTCATGTACACAGCAGTGTCTTATGAACAGACCTGTATGACGGTGTACACTAGTGCACTACATGCGTCTGATATGGGTATGTCCTCTTATGCATACTCTAAATACATATGCTGTCAAGAACCATTTTTAACCCTATCAGCTCAATTCTAGAGAAGAATAGTTTCAAACTATGGCATGCATTTGAAAATGTTTCTCCATGTTCCTCAATGTAAAATTGGAGGTACTGTACGGCACCCATAGAACTGTGTTAGAGCCACATGTGAGATTCATTTGAAGCATATGCTGAATACATCTCTGTGAATAAGGCTAGGACTACATGGCGACTTTACTCGCATCGTGAGTGTAGAAGTCAAAGGGCGATGGAAGTTACGGCCAAATTTGCCATGTAGTCCTAGCTTAAGCGTTAAGTGTAGTAGAGCTTTGTCTTGTAACAAACCATGCAGCAGTGTGAGTGGGACCAAAATGCATTTTTAGCTTGAGTATTACCATTTGTTGAGCGCAAACAGAGATTATCAGTCACTTTTCCAATGTTGTAGGACATACTATTTTTATTTGCACCCCATGCCCTGAATTCCAGGTTTTTCCTCAGTTACATGCTTGCACTGGTGCAGATTTGCTCTGAATACTCCCCGAGTTACTTACACAATCGTTCTACACCCCTTTATACACTAAGCCATTGGTTTCATTGATTCCATGGCCTGCACAGATTGCTTCATGAATGAGTGCAAAGAAAAAAATCAATATCTGCCATACTGTGGTCACAAAACAGAGGGTCACTTTGCATAAAATGTGGATCATACTTGCAGTGGGAGCTGTTGGTGCGATTGTGGTGTTCTCCGAAGCCTGCCAAGTTATGGAGCAAAGCCGTATGCACAGAGGCTATAGAGCGGCAAAGGAACCCAAAAGCACAAGCTGTGAGGGACTATATTTTATCCATGGATGGTTTTATATAAAATAAAATCCAAGGAAACAAGCAGAAAAGCTGATTATATAAAGTTATACTATTATAAGTGTCTAAATAATACTACCATACAGTGTCCATGTAATACTACCATATACAGGCCACATAATATTATTATTTATATAGCAGCATTATTTCCATGGAGCTGTACATTCGTGAAGGGTTTTATATACATAGTACAAATACAGCAAGTACAATAAACACAAAACAAGATGACTAATCTGATACAAGTAGGAAAGAGGACTCTACCCGCAGACTTACAATTTATAATATTACCATACAGTTCCCAAATAATGTTATATATTTTATATATTTACATAATAGTCCTTTAAAGAGTGCACAAAAGAATGCCATATAGTTCCCACATGAGGGGCTATTGACGCGTTTGAAAATGAAGAGGAATTTAAAGCCGACTTTTGCATCAAATTCCTCTTCACTTTCCATCCCTCCAGGTTTCCACCCCATGTTTTACCTGCTGTTTAGTCTCGGATGAATGGGGCTAATATGCAGAGGGGATCATGACACGGATCCTGCGGCTGAATCAGTTGTGGAATCTGCAGCAAGATCAAGCAGGACAATGGGAGGCAGATTCAGGACGGAATTTGGAGCTGATTTTGAGGTGGAATACTCAGTTACCTAATGATGCCACTGTACACCATTACCGCATTGTATTGGGGCTCATTTTAATCTAGGGTGGTCTTTGTGGGTCTTAGAAGATGGTGTCCCTAAGCACTTGCCCATGTTATCAACCCTTAAAGCTGGCCTTGATTCTCTGGATTCCAGCAGAGAGACTTGCAAAAACAATTTATTGTAGGAATTGTCGCAAACCGAAGCAAAAATGAGGCACGCTCTGATATATGCCATATTACGAAGGTCAAGGTCTCTATACACCACCATGAGCACGGAACGTTTCTGCAACAAACAGAGCACACTGTGGGGATGAATATATACAGCACAGACAGTTTATAGAACATTTTATATTGTTGATTTTCACTTTTGTTACTGAGAGCTTCTTTCTCCTTAAGATGCAGGTGTCCTTTAAGGCTCTGTGTCCTGATATAACATTGCACCTTACTGCAGATCATCCTCCTGCCATACAGGAACAGACAGAGCAACATGCCAAGGAACATTAGGATCATTCTTCAGCAGATTAGCTATATAGAATTATAAGACGTAGTCCTATTAGTTACAGGCATTTGTTTGGACGTCTGTGTTAAATATGATTATCCTAAAAAACTATGAAACAAGGACAAAAAGTCCTGAACTAGTCCTAACCCCCTTTATGTCATCTGAGCAGGAACTCACAAGGCAGGTTCTCTTGTAGCACGCAAACAGTAACCTTGTTCTGGATTTAGCATCACACTTGAATGGAAAAGAAAATGTACAACATCATCAAAGGGGCTGTGCCAAGGTTGTCATTTATGTACAGACCATGAGAATAGGGGTCCATTGTACAGCAGTGGTCGCCTCGTGGCTACACCACTTCATTCGGATCTATGAGGCTGCCGAATTTAGCCTCTAGTAGTATTGTGCTCTACTTGGCTTCTCTTCAGCAGTCCCATAGAGATGAATGAAGCAGTAGCCCATCTGCGTCAATGCTGCTCCATTCAGGCAGAGGTACAGGGACCCCAGTTCTTGTGATCAGTGGGGATCACATCACATCACATCATACAGTCATCATCTATCCTGTGGGTAGGTGATAAATCTTGGCACATCCCTTTTAATGCTATGGTGTCTCATTTGTAATATAAGCCATGACAAGGTCCATAGCCACAGTCTGACAGATAAGAGAGAGATAAGATAATCCTTTAATATCAATACCAATATCACTTGATGGATACCATTGACCTGTAATGGGTTCCAGCATTTTGATGGCTAGAATGGTGCTACGTGCTGCGTGCCTCTGCACCCCCAATAGCTACGCCCCTGTAAACAGTTACAATACTATATAATAGGACTATACTATAGTATAGAATAGTAGATTCCCACGATCGGACCTGTGGCAAAGAAATAAAAATGAGTTAAAGTTCAACAGAAAAATGAACCATATAGAAACATTAGGCGTTCCCATGGTCTTTGTTTACCCTGCCGTAGGCATGTGACCGCTGCGGCCAATCAGTGCCTTCAATAGTCACATGGTCTACTTATGGACTGGTCAGGGAGTAAGGCTGTGAATATTGTTGCATTTGCTTCTTTTTTTTTTCCGCAACTGGAAAACCCCTTTAAACAAAGGATTCAGTTATTCCGGATTTTATTTGGATTTATACTGTGAAATTGTGCAAAAAAGGAGTTTCCTTTAGGTTTTGTGGTTCATCATTGCCCTTTTGATGTCATGATTTCATTATGTATGCCCACATCACGTGCAGTATCTTTTACTTTTATTTGCAATTTCTGACTATGTCTTAAAGGGGTTTTCCAGGACTTTAATATTCATAGTCTATCCTTATCGTCTGCCAGATCCAGTTCTTTCCATTCTTTAATGGAGCACCACTCCACTGATTCCAGAGAAATTGAAATTTATTTCTCTAGCCTCTACTTTTTCCGAGGCATTAGAATGATGCTTTTAGTTTTGGTGACTGATATGTTAATTAGGCTCTGTACAGTCAGATGGGGGGTGTCAGGGAGGAACAGAGAACAGGCATGATTCTGAGCTATATGACACTGTCCGATCAGAGTGTCAGAGCTCAGAATCACAACCCCATGTGTGATCTGACCTATACAGTCTGACTTATTCCTAGCTGGTAAGCTGCTTGCTGCAACAGAAACCTCACCCTAATACTCTTTTGGCAAGGTGACCAGGCAAAGTCAGGCTCTCCACCTCAGCTCCTATCAGTCAGTGCGTATGAGAACTAGATATTGATGGAGGGCCAGTTAAAGGGAGTTGCTTAACCCTTGGGGCAAATGGCTAGACTGATTTTATTGTGGACATTACATTGGATATCCATTAACTCCAATCCCAACTAGTCATAGCTCATTCATAAGGCAATGCTGCATGTACAGGCCCTGTATGTTTAAGGTCATGTTCACATTTGTTCACAGCAGATTATGTTTCAAGTTTCTGATGCATATTTGATGGAAAATATGACAGCTTTATAGTCCTTTTTTGCAGACATAATGACATTACAAACCAGTTAAGTACATATGGTTGGATGTCTTGCAACAAAGCCGCCAGAGTGTTGTGACTGTTGGTTTTCAACACCTTAAGACGATACGCATTACGACCTTCATTCAGTCTCCTCCAGTGGATCCACTTACTTCACATTTTAATATCTAGACCCTCTTGAATAAATCATTATTGGCTTCAGCTCCGGTAAGTCCGGCTCCTCAATGGACAGGGAACAGTTGCAGGCAATGAAACTCAATCCTGCTTTAGTTGAGACTCTCGCCTTGGATGGGGTTTAAGATGTCTCATTTCACAACGACGTTCACCTCCCGTGCCCTGCGTTTAGTGACCGGTTTATCAGCTGTTCAGGGATTCTCGCTGATACACAAGGCCTTCTCCCTTTTCAAGAGGAAAGAATTTGGCAATGATGTATCTGACTGTGCAGATATCAGCGTGGTGGGATGACAGCAACATGATACTTTGTGTTTGTTTTTCCTTATATTTTGTTTTACTTTTTGTGTTCAGTCTTGATATCATTGTTTTATGTAGTTTTTGTGCATGTTTTAATCCAAAAATAAGAGTCACTACAAAAGACAGAAGTATTTGGCTATATTCACATTATGTTTAAACACTATATTTGCCCCTTATGCCAGGAAAGCTCCTAGCATGCAGTCTAAATGTATACATAGGATTCCACTGACCTAATGTGTACCCAAAGCATCGACATTCTTATTTTTACTGCATGATATAGTGTCATACACTACAATCAGATTCTACATAAGGTGTGTCCTTAAATAGTTCAGGTCAATATAAGAAACTTTGCAATATATCCTACTAAAGAAATTTGTTTTCTTCTCCACTTTTCAGGCAGCGTTACTTTCTATGTATTAGTCTATGAAGAGGGGAGGGGGTGATAGAAACGACACTCAAATAATTGCTGCTAATACATTTTGCTATTCTGAACTTTTTAAACACTGCTACATTGTAGAGAAGAAGCTACTTAGTGCACAGAATGAGGCAATAAGTCAATTAACCAGCCAGCAGCAGCCTCCTACTCCCCCTCCCCTTTCTATACTGCTTTATGTGTGAGGCTGAAGACTTAGAGGAATCTTATGTAAACAAGCAGTCAAGATCGATAAGGAGCCTAATAAGTGCGAAGGAAACAGATCTCCTTAATAAGATGTATTACAAAGTTTCTTATATTCACACACACATGCATTTTAACCCTTAACACAGTCTACAAAATGGAACCATATTAAACATTGTATTCAAATTGCAAAGTCTATATAGTATAAGGAACTGAGCAAAAATTTTAGTCAGGTATGGAAAAAATTGCTGGAAGAATTTTTTCAGAAATAGACGTGTTGATAGATTATTTTGTCAATTAATAAAATTAAGTGAATGAAGACAATAGAAATGTAAATCCCATCAATATTTGGTGTGACCTTTGCCCTTTGGAGGAGGAGTCCTGGAAGTGATGATTCGGCCCCCACAGATATAGCCCTGATCTCATCATCATCGAGTCTGTCTGGATGACATGAAGAGACAGAAGGATTGGAGCAAACCTACATCCACAGAAGATCTGTGCTTAGTTCTCCAAGATGGCGGGAACAACCTCCCTGCCGAGTTCTGCCAAAAACTGTCTGCGCGTACCAAGAAGAACTGATGGAAGGCGAAGGGCAAAGGTCACACCAAATATTGATGGGATTTACAATTCTCTTTTCTTCATTCACTTCATTTTGGTAATTGCCAAAAATGGACTATTAACCCTTCTATTTCTGAAAGCATTCCCTTTAAGCATTCCCTTTAAGAATCCAATACAGTGTCCTACTAATGCCGCCATACACTGCTTAAGTAACAGTACTATACATGAAGAGAGCTGTTATGTGTATAGTTGTTTTCACTGCATTGTGTATTTCTTAAAGCTGTCACATACACAATGACTGAAAAACACTCAAGTATCAATGTACGTCAAGGGATTCTGGGATCGGATTTTATGACACACACAAGTTCTTCCTTCCTATTTAAAGCTTTGGCTTTGCTTGAGAGATATTGATTTCATCAGGCTTTTATCAGGATTACAATCCTTCTGTTCTTCTACCATTATACTGCAGGTGTGACTGTATCTGGCAAAATCTAGTAATACACTTGTATTATAGAACATTCTACTTCTATTCTACTAACTGACGTGTCTGGGAATAAGACACCTATCTGATGTAGGGAGGTTCACTTTGTAGAAGCAGACAATAGCTCACAGCTCCTTCTCCACCTTCCTCTCCTTGCACAATGACTACTGCACATGACAGAGCATGCTCACTATGCTCTCACATATAATTCACCTTTATGCAGATACATGGTTGGCCAGTGACTCCATATTCAGAGGCGTAATTTGAAGTCCCAACACAAAATCTGTAATGAAGCCCCTACCTGGCTTGTGCCATTTAATATAGCGGTATATTTTATATGGCATATAGACCTTTGGGTCCCCTTCCATCATCCATAGTTATCAATAATTGCACTCTAGGTAAAAAAAAGGGCCCCCTTAGTTGTTGGGCCCCATAGCAGCTGCTATGTGTGCTGCCCTGGTAGCTACACCCATGCAAATAAGTCACTTTTTTATGAGTTGCCAGCATAACTATAGTAGCCTATCTACAAAGATGATACAGTAAAAGTGTGACGGGCAGATCAGAAGTCTCAGATCTGTCACAAGGACAACCCTTTAGTGCTGCTATGCCGCAGTCCCCGATAACAGCTGTGCCCTGTGGAAGCAAATATCTAGCATTACCCACAGATAGTGACTCAGATATAATTTATAAGAATTCTGAATGCGGCGGCCAGGCTCATCTATCAGTCTCGACGCTACAGCGATGCCTCCGGTCTGTGCCGGTCACTACATTGGCTGCCTATTCAATACAGAATACAATATAAACTTATCACCCTCATCCACAAGGCTCTCCATAATGCTGCACCTCCCTACATTTCCTCCCTCATCTCTGTCTATCGCCCAAACCGTACTCTCCGTTCACTCAATGACCTAAGACTAACATCCTCTATTATCAGAACCTCCCACACTCATATACAAGACTTCTCCCGAGTTGCACCACTTCTCTGGAATGCTCTATCCCGGACTATTAGATTAACCCCCAATTTCCACAACTTCAAGCGTAAACTAAAGACACATCTTTTCAGACAGGCCTATTACAACTCCTAATGTAAACCCTTCTGTAGTTAGAATCCCTAAAACGTACCCTCCTCTTGTTTATGCTCCCACATTACCTCACAGGATATGATGCCGTATCAGACTAACTTTATATGTCCAGGCCCATCTGCACGTTAAAGGACACGACTGGTGACGGCTCATACAGCTTATATATGTGTAATGACAGTAACCTCTATTACAGAATTGTCTGACCATTGTACAAACAATGCTACATCTGTTGCCGCCCCTGCTACCTCCTGTGTCACCCCCTCTACCTCATAGATTGTAAGCTCTTGCCCTCAGTCCCAGTGTGTGAATTGAATATTTATTTGTAATGTATCTTTTTTGTCAGTACTTGAACCCTACAAATTGTACAGTGCTGCGGAATATGTTGGCGCTATGTAAATAAAATTTATTATTATTATTATTATTATTATTATTATTATTATAAGAACATAGCTGGGCATCCTGGATAATACAAGGCACTGCCTGTGCCAAGTCCAGCAGAGTTAGAAAGTGCTTATTAATCAGGTCACCATGATGTCACCCGTATATGAACAAGCCCATTCTTGTAACCCGTGTCATGTATTACAGTCAGCATGTTGTGATTCAGAGTGCAGCAAGGGTTAGATGCTGAGTCCCTTTGTGCTGGGAGGTGGATATAAAAGCGGTCTTTCCAAGCGAGAGGCTTTGTTGTTCCAGGTTGCTGCTTCATATGAACTGTGGGGACTGTCAAGCTAATAGAGCCATCGCTCCATGTGATAATAACCTCTTATCTGGGAATGACATGTTGCAATTTATGGATCTCTGCTATGTTAGCCATGCTTGCTTTGAACTCAGTTTGTACCAGATTTGATATGCTGCAGATTATTTGATCTCTGAGCACCCTGTAAGGTCCTGTATGATTACATTTGGTGGACCCTTTGGTGGACCTTGTTGACAATGGGACTCCTTGATTCAGCATGTATAGATATGTAGTATAAATGGTGGTTTTGCTGCTGTGGATAGAGTTGGGTTGAATCATATAAACCTCTGTGGTCAGCAGATATCATCTTATATCTAACAATGTGTATGTTTTAGATCTTGTGGTGCTGTATGGCAGCTTTTGTGTGATTCAGGAATGGACAACTCAGTGCTATCAGGGTCATGTTGGTGCTGCTGGTGTCTGCAGAGAAAAATTCAGGGTGTGACAGAACATGAAAGCATGGGGATAGGGGATGATAGGCTATTAGGATGCATACTCACTGCCTTACAGCAAAATCAATGAGAGACAGGCAGTGCACAATACAGAATCATGTTCTGCCTCTACTCTATAAGGCACAGTCTTCTCTGTACATATATCTCTATAAGGCTTTGGCCTGTATCCCTAAACTACGGCATTTTACAGTCGCTATAAAGTGGATTCTAGAGAATCCTATCCACACATTGCAGAAAAATACCCGCAGCGGAAATGCAATTTCCAAAACCATTGCGTTTTTGGAAATTGCAGCATGTCAATTATACTTACGGAACCACTGGCGGTTTCCGTATAGGTATAATTGAAGCAGAAGGTCCACAGAGGAAAACTCTGTGGATTTTCTATGAAAAGCGCTGCGAGAAAAACTGTGGTGCGTTTCCGCCACGGTTTTTCCCACAGCACTTTTGGCTGCACCTCGCTATGTGGGGCGTTAGCCTAATAAGGCTCTAATAAGGCTTTCTGTTCTGATATACTGCATGCCATAAACCTCCTTTACAAAGCTGAAGGTACAATATGGATCCATAGACTTCTGTGGATGCCATATTGTAATACATGTGACAAGACACATTCTAGGACCTAAGTGTCAGACTCCAGATAAAATTGGGTGGTATAGTGCTAGAATATAATATCAGTGTATGGTCTCTGGGGTTAAATAGTTGTGACTACCACCGACTGCAGACATGGCAGTAGTAATAAGAAAGCGCTATGCCACTTTGTCCCTTGGCAGATCCACTTGGCACTTTCTGGAGGCCGTGTAGTTTTCCTTTTATAGTTGATACTAACCATGTGGCACTTGACTTTCTCGACAATCACTTGGGATCTCAGAAACCCACTGATGTGCCACAAATGACTATTCTGAGTCCACCCCTTTAATGCCTTTAGGCTAAGGCCACATGTTTTTCTTCTTATAGATAAAGTTATAACATTTCTCTCTCTCTCTCTCTCTCTCTCTCTCTCTCTCTCTCTCTCTCTCTATATATATATATATATATATAATCAGTTTCTCAGCTTTCTGTCCTTCAATAGGAACCTCATAAAAAGTTTATGAAAAAATTGGCTATAGGGAGGGCACTACATAAAATAACAGAAGAACCTGTTCAATGCGCCGCCGCTGCAAGGGTTGGTTCATGTGGCTGCAGCAATGAGCAATCATTGGTTTCTCTGGTCTCGTGCCATACACTTGAGGGCAGCAAAGACAGGAGGCAAGCAATGGTATTGGAGCAAGAAAGGATGTAACAGGTAAGTATTGTATTCTTTTGGTATTTTTGCAATTCCCTCCTTAGGCTAAAGCCCCACGTAGCGGGCTGCAGCAAAAAAGTGCTGTAGGAAAAACTGTGGCGGCAGTACATCGCCATTTTTCCTGCAGGGCTTTTCACAGAAAGTCTGCAGAGGTTTTCTCTGCGGACTTTCTGCTTCCATTATACCTATAGGAAAACCGCTGGCATTTCTGTAGCTATAATTGACATGCTGCGCATGTTTTTCCGCAATGTTTGGATGGGATTTTCTAGTTACTGCCGTAGCCAAACTTCAGCATTTACACCACGTGTGGCCCTAGCCTGATACTGCTTTTTTCAGTGGATATATATGGGTACAGATTCTTAGGTTATGTTCTCATGGCAGGTAGGAAGATGAATTTGATGGAGACTAACCAGCAGAGTGTCTCAAGCCATGGGTACAATAGATGATGCAGATTTTGTTGCAGAAATTTCTGTACGAAAAATCTGTTCCATTCATCTGGCTGAGGTTCATTTTGTGGCAGGCACCTTACGGTACGGTTATCAAAGCTGTGTCCTCTAAGTAGGTCAGCACCTGTATGTCCATGAAATTATGAGGAAGGTGCACTTATTACCTGGCTCCTATGTTCTGACCAAGTTATTACTCGCTATTGTTTACAGCTCACCATTGTTATTTTGCGACATGTCAATTCATTGCAGTGACTATTTAAATACTCTCATTTACCCATACTGACAATGTCAGAGTCCATTTAGTAACAGTGTGACTATCATGTGCCGTTCCCTTCTCTGCTAAAATATGCATCACACAAGAACACTGTACATGAAATATACATTAACTGCCAAGTTTCTGGAGGTGGGGTTAAATATAGCACTGAAATTCTGCTTATTCAGTTATCCCTTTGTTATATCTGTCTGCATTTACTTATCATATTGGCTGGGAGAGTCTCTTTGTTCTATGAGTGATTTACAACGCTTTCTTCCTTGGCAGACACTATATCTCTATTAGGATACAGTGATGAGAGGAAATGCAGGAAATGGAAAACTAGAGATATTACACTCTTTCCATAAAATCACCCTGGCTGTCCTGACGCTTATCGTGTCATTGTGAATCCAGTAAAGAAAGAGATGCCATTTATGTATTTGTAGTATTGGCATTGGTAAATATATCTACTATAATACTACCCCTATATACAAGAATATATCTTCTATAATACTACCCCTATGTGCAAGAAAATAACTCCTATAATACTGCTCTTATGTACAAGAATATAACTACTATAATATTGCCCTCTACGTACAAGAACATAACTACTATAATACTGCCCATATGTACAAGAATATAACTACTATAATACTGCTCCTATGTACAAGAATATAACTACTATAATACTGTTCATATGTACAAGAATATAATTACTATAATACTGCCCCTATGTACAAGAATATAACTACTATAATACTGCCTCCTATGTACAAGAATATAACTACTATAATACTGCTCCTATGTACAGGAATATAACTACTATAATACTGCTCCTATGTACAAGAATATAACTACTATAATACTGCTCCTATGTACAAGAATATAACTACTATAATACTGTTCATATGTACAAGAATATAATTACTATAATACTGCTCCTATGTACAAGACTATAACTACTATAATACTGCCCCCTGTGTACAAGAATATAACCACTATAATACTTCCTCTATGTACAAGAATATAACTATTATAATACTGCTCCTATGTACAAGAATATAACTACTATAATACTGCTCCTATGTACAAGAATATAACTACTATAATACTGCCTTCTATGTACAAGACTATAACTACTATAATACTGCTCCTATGTACAAGAATATAACTACTATAATACTGCCTTCTATGTACAATAATATAACTACTATAATACTGCTCCTATGTACAAGAATATAACTACTATAATACTACCTCCTATGTACAAGAAAATAACTACTATAATACTGCCTTCTATGTACAAGAATATAACTACTATAATACTGCTCCCTATGTACAAGAATATAACTACTATAATACTGCCTCCTATGTACAAGAATATAACTACTATAATACTACTCCTATGTACAATATAACTACTATAATACTGCTCCTATGTACAAGAATATAACTACTATAATACTGCTCCTATGTACAAGAATATAACTACTATAATACTGCTCCTATGTACAAGAATATAACTACTATAGAAGGCAGTATTATAGTAGTTATATTCTTGTACATAGGAGCAGTATTATAGTAGTTATATTCTTGTACATACTGCCTTCTACAGTATGTACAAGAATATAACTACTATAATACTGCTCCTATGTACAAGAATATAACTACTATAATACTGCCTTCTATGTACAAGAATATAACTACTATAATACTGCTCCTATGTACAAGAATATAACTACTATAATACTGCCTTCTATGTACAAGAATATAACTACTATAATACTGCCTTCTATGTACAATAATATAACTACTATAATACTGCTCCTATGTACAATATAACTACTATAATACTGCTCCTATGTACAAGAATATAACTACTATAATACTGCTCCTATGTACAAGAATATAACTACTATAATACTGCTCCTATGTACAAGAATATAACTACTATAATACTGCTCCTATGTACAAGAATATAACTACTATAATACTGCCTTCTATGTACAAGAATATAACTATTATAATACTGCTCCTATGTACAAGAATATAACTACTATAATACTGCTCCTATGTACAAGAATATAACTACTATAATACTGCTCCTATGTACAAGAATATAACTACTATAATACTGCTCCTATGTACAAGAATATAACTACTATAATACTGCTCCTATGTACAAGAATATAACTACTATAATACTGCCTTCTATGTACAAGAATATAACTATTATAATACTGCTCCTATGTACAAGAATATAACTACTATAATACTGCTCCTATGTACAAGAATATAACTACTATAATACTGCTCCTATGTACAAGAATATAACTACTATAATACTGCCTTCTACAGTATGTACAAGAATATAACTACTATAATACTGCTCCTATGTACAAGAATATAACTACTATAATACTGCCTTCTATGTACAAGAATATAACTACTATAATACTGCTCCTATGTACAAGAATATAACTACTATAATACTACCTCCTATATACAAGAATATAACTACTATAATACTGCTCCTATGTACAAGAATATAACTACTATAATACTGTTCCTATGTACAAGAATATAATTACTATAATACTGCTCCTATGTACAAGAATATAACTACTATAATACTGCCTTCTGTGTACAGGAATATAACTACTCTAATACTGCCTCCTATGTACAAGAATATAACTACTATAATACTGCTCCTATGTACAAGAATATAACTACTATAATACTGCTCCTATGTACAAGAATATAACTACTATAATACTGCTCCTATGTACAAGAATATAACTACTATAATACTGCTCCTATGTACAAGAATATAACTACTATAATACTGCTCCTATGTACAAGAATATAACTACTATAACACTGCTCCTATATACAAGAATATAACTACTATAATACTGCTCCTATGTACAAGAATATAACTACTATAATACTACTCCTATGTACAAGAATATAACTACTATAATACTGCCCCTATGTACAAGAATATAACTACTATAATACTGCCTCCTATGTACAAGAATATAACTACTATGATACTGTCTTCTATGTACAAGAATATAATTACTATAATACTGCTCCTATGTACAAGAATATAACTACTATAATACTGTCTTCTATGTACAAGAATATAATTACTATAATACTGATCCTATGTACAAGAATATAACTACTATAATACTGCTCCTATGTATAAGAATATAACTTTTATCTCTGACGATTTCGGACCCAAAGAACGGAAACCCGAATGCTAGTGTGAACCTAGTGTCAGTATGACTTTGGTCACAATTCATTTTTAGCTAACATTAGAGGTGAAAGCGAAGACAGTCCATAGAAGCACCAGGATAATGGCGGTGCTCAGCCAAGAGCCTCTGGTAACAGCTCCACCTAAATACTAAATATCCAAGCAAAAAGGCAGCGCTCCAGTAGTATCAAACAAAACTGGTGAAGTTTATTCCATCTGTAAGCGATGTTTCAGCTCCACTGAGCCTTTGTCAAACATCGGAGGTAGCTATGGACTGTATAGTAGTATATGTCGGCTATTGACACTGATGGTAAAAAATGTAAACAATCCTAAAAAGTAAATCTTTGTGTCTTTCTCTTCCAGGCTAATATTTGGCACTCTGTACCCTGCATATTACTCCTACAAAGCTGTGAAATCTAAGGACATTAAGGAATATGTAAGTATGGTGATGAAACATTATAAGAACACTCTGATTACAACTAATGGACTGTTATGTCTAGTACATGTCCTGAGGAGGGCAGTGCTGAGCACATGGATTCAGAGAACCCCAAAGAGAAATTTCCTCAGGCCTGCACTAGGCATAACAAGGTGTATTACAGTAGTCTCGTACGGAGTATCCCATATTATGTATTTTAAGGCAGAATCCTCTAAAAAGAAAAACGTAAATGTGTTGATGCTTTATTACCACGAAAAAACTTGAAGGTAATGTCTAGTGTATATATACACTGTGTTCCAAATTATTATGCAAATAATATTTTCTCATATTTTCCAAAATTACCTATATGAATTGCAGCCATTGTAATTTTCCAGTCATCAACTATTCGAGTATAATTGAAAGGTTTTTGAACAAACTGCCTATGATAACAGTATATTTAAAAAAAAAAAAAAAAACACTCAAAATGCATGTTTTAAATTATTATGCACAGCAGAATTTGCAACCTTTTCATTTTTATTAAGAACAAAAAAATGGTCATTGTGAAATTATAAGCATTAGCAGGTTATTACAAACTGAAATCAAACAGTTTTCAAGCCAAAACTTTATTCGAGGTGATGTTACATTTGCACATAGGACCCCTTGTTCGAAAAAAGCTTCTGAACTCTCTCGTCCATTGAATTTGTCAGTTTTTGGATGGTTTCTGCTTCAATTGTTTTGCATGAGGACAGAATACCCTCCCAGAGCTGTTGCTTAGATGTGAACTGCCTCCCGTCATCATAGACACTCCTTTTGATGATGCTCCAGAGGTTCACAATGGGGTTGAGGTCAGGGGAGCATGGGGGCCACACCATAAGTTTGTCCCCTTTTATGCCCATAGCAGCCAGAGATGCGGATGTGTTATTTGCAGCATGAGACGGTGCATTATCATGCATGAAAATGATCTTTCTGCGGAATGCATGGTTCTTCTTCTTGAACCATGGCAGGAAGTGCTGTTTGAGAAACTCCACATACATTATGGAGTTCATCTTTACCCCTTCAGGGATCCTAAAGGGGCCGACAATCTCTCTCCCCATGATTCCAGCCCAAAATATTACTCCACCTCCTCCTTGTTGGCGCCGTAGCCGTGTTTGCATGAGGTGTCTATCAACAAGCCATCCTCCACTCCATCCATCTGGACCATCGAGCGTTGCACGGCACTCATTGGTGAACAAAACAGTTTTGAAGTCAGTCTTCATGTATTGTTTGGCCCACTGGAGCCGTTTCTGCTTGTGTGCAGTGGATAGAGGAGGTCGACAGGATGGCTTACGCACAGCTGCAAACCTCTGAAGGACCCTGCATCTTGTTGTTCGGGGGACGTTGGAGGCACCAGCAGCTTCAAAAACTTGTCTGCTGCTATGACAAGGCATTTTTGAAGCTGCTCTTTTAACCTGACGTAATTGCCTGTTGGAAAGAGTCCTCAATTTTCCCTTATCAGCATGCACACGTGTGTGCTGTGAATCAGCTACATACTTCTTGATTGTGCGATGATCACGATGAAGTGTCTTGGCAATGTTGATTGTAGTCATGCCTTGACCTAAACACTCCACAATTTGTTGCTTCTCAGCAGCCGACACATCCTTTTTCTTTCCCATTTTGGCTGAAAATGTAGGCTGCTTAATAATGTGGGACAGCCTTCTTAAGTAGTCTTGCCTTTAATTGGACACACCTGCCAAACTAATTAGCACAGGTGTCTGCAATTGCTTTCAGTGATATAAAGAGCCCTGACGCACATCACCATCAATGAGTTTAACTGACAAACAAAAAAATTCTTACCTTATCACTACTAAACACTTTTTGCATAATAATTTGGAACACAGTGTATATGTAGTCTGTAGCAGAGGTCACATATTTGTTCTGTTTCTAAAATGTTAGTAATTTTTTTTTTTCAATGCTTTTCCGGGCAAAAAAACGTTTTTTAAAAAAAAGGTCTGTTAGTGCTGTTAATAGGTTAATAAGTGCACCCAAATACCTTTAACAGTATTTTGAGTGATTTCTGGGTTTCTCTGGGAGCTCCTGGTATCCTCTGCATTTGTTTACAGTACAATAGCTTTCTGCTGTCTTAGCCTACAACTACCATGATGCATTTCTGTTCACTTAGATACTCCTCTCACTCCCTCCCCCTCCCTCTCTCACACCCCCCTCCCTGTTTCCCTAGCTAGCCCGCGGACTACTAGCGCTACCTACCTGACTAACTCAGTCCCCCAACCCCCTCCCCACCCCATCAAACTTACCTGTCTTCTTGTCCTGGAGATTATTTTCTTCTGTGCCGCTGTTTCCTCTTCGCTTAACTTCTGCCCACACCTGTGCAATAGAGTCGTTCTTTTGCGCATGCGTGGGAGGCCCGCTGCTTTTCCTATTCACTTCTGCCAGTGTTTGTGCAATAGACCGGGAGTGCTGTATTGCACAGGCGCCGGCTCCCCTGAAGCAATTGACGCTGCCTGCCCAGCAGAAGAGGAGGAACGGAGAAACGGAACGTCACCGGGAAATCAGAAAATGTGCCTGGGGTGGTCACATGACCGCCCAGGGATATGGGTAAATATACATTTTTTGAAAGGGAGTAAATTAGAAGTTAGGCAGGGGAGGGGATTTAGCTTAGTGTTAAATTTTTAGTTTATCCCGGACAACCCCTTTAAAGCATAACTAAACTTGTAGACAACTTTTGATTTTCTGGTACCTTTTGTGTCATATAAATTTTGTAATACACTTTAACAAATCTTGGCGTCTTTCTGTGAAATTCTGCACTCTCTCTTACTCTTTCCCTTACTTCTTTATTGAGAGCTGTCCAATGGTACTCATTGGGGCAGATTTATTAAAGGGAAGCTGTCAGGGCAATTTGGGACACTAAACCACCCACATGGACCTTGAGTTTAGTGTCCAAAATCGCCCTGTTATAACGCAATCCATGGCCGCATTAAAAATAAAAAAGCTTTATACTCACCCTGCCGCTGTACTCCCCGCGCCTGCGCAGGGCTTCAATGAAGCCAGAGGAGTATACCTCGGCTTCAATGCGCATGCCCTGTAGCTCCGGCAATGGCGCAGTGAAGCCGGGGTGTCCATCTTCAGCTTCACTGAAGAACAGCGCAGGCGCCGGGAGGCGTGCCTCATGAATAACCCGGACCGATCTCACCAAACAGTGTCAATCGGACCCTTATGTAGGTAAGTATAAAGGTTTTTTATTTTTAATGCGCCTGCGGATTGCATTACAACAGGGCGATTTGGAACACTAAACCCCAGGTCTGTAAGGACCTGTGGGTGGTTTAGTGTCCCAGATTGACTTGACAGATTCCCTTTAAGCTACTTGCACTTTTTTTTTGGCGTGTATTACAACTTTTTGATGTTTTTTTTTCTGCTCTCCACTTCATTTATGAAGCATTTGCGCCCTTTTTCACGCTGTTATTCTGCTCTTGCCACTTTTGTTTTTTGGGAGAGAAAAGGGGCGTGGCCTAAATGGAGATCCTTTTTATGCTGTATTTACTACTTGCACCTTTTATAAAAAGGTGCAAAATAGGCGCAAGAGCACTCCAGTCCATGAACAGCGTAAAAGAGCACTGGATAGTAGGAGAACTGAACTGAGGTGGAGGAGAAGATGGTATACTGGATGGAGGGCACTGTAGGGTATATGTTGAGGTCTCAGTGAGTGGAGTAGCTGGGAAAAGCTGAGAAGATGCAGCTGCAGGGTCATAGATCGGCACATGCAGTGCAGCAACATGCCCACCAGCCATAAGGCACAGTCGGAAAGAACGGAGGAGTCTCCCATGGGAGAGTAGTATCACTCCCCAAAGCAATGCCAGCATCCTAGGGAGACAGGAACGCAGTGGAAGCAGCTGGATGTGGGTGCTTGTGCCAACAAGGCTCAGGCTGCAGGTCCTATGTCAGCGCCGGCAGAGTGCAGGAGCATGGGAGAGTGCCAGCCGACTCCGAACCCGCATCACTTGCAGAAGACTGTCAGCTGTCTCCCAGGGGGGAGGAAGAAATTGGAGATCAGCACATTGGGTGCCTGAACTCTATGTGAGCCCCCAGGGCACCACTAGGAAGTTGAAAGTGAGCTGAATGCACCCCGGTGCTAGCAGCATGGCTGGGCTGTGAGGGAACGCCCCCCTGACAGTACTCCATTCCATAGACTTGAACTGTCAGGGGGAGTGTTACTTGCAGCCCAGCGATGACGCTGAGCAGTAAGGCCTGTCCTTCTGGCAGTGGAGGGATATTGGCTCCATATCTAATGGCACCGATATCTCTGGCACTGGGGCGCATACCGGCAAAGCTGACAGTGCGCTGAATTGGCAAAACAAACGGAAAAAATATCAGAAAATTGACCAAACCCCTTATATAGTAAGTGAGAGAAGGTCTGGGACAAGAGATAACTCCAGGACCCTGACAGGTGGGGAAAGAAGAAGCAAAGCAGGAAGCCTCTTACTTCCCCACTCCTTCATGCTGGGAGTTGGTTGTCATGCACATGTTCATTTCACCTAGTAGGATGAGGATGGGATCCACCAGATCTGGCCCCCTCTCTCTTAGGGTCCCATAGTAGCTGTGAACATCTGTGTTGTATCTCATGTGTTAGAATCCACCTCCCTGACATTACTGCACCATAGGATATAATATAGGCTGGTGTCCTCTCGTCTCTCCAGGCTTCACTAGTTTATGTGTTAGATATGTGTGTGGAGAGATAACGCACACATGTATGTGAGTTACTGATAATTCCTCTATTTAGTCTGATCTACCATAGAAAAAAACATCATTTCTTCAGTGCATTATGTAGAAGCTTGTGACTCTGCCCCTGGCATGGAAACTGTTAATTAAACATGTCTGAAATTGCAGCACAGTCAGCATATGACCCACATAGCGAAATAGAAAACCACATTTAAGATGGAAAAATCCATTTAAAGACCAAAGAAAAAAAGAGCGTCTATGCTTTAGGGAAAAAAAATCTAATAAATATTCCATAACATTCTGCAACAATTAGACCGTCTGTTCCTACTTTTATAATGGTATTCATGTTATTGTAATATACACTGCCAGCTATACACAGGCCCATCCTGGGGCAAGATCCAAGACCCATCTCAAAGAAGTACTGCTTGGCTTGGAAATATTCCTAGATAGCTAAATTCAGGAATATGTTGACATATGGGATGCCTGCATGGTCAGACTGGCCCACAAGAGAACCAGAGGTTCCTCCAGTGAGTCCAGATGCGTAAAGGGAATGTGTTACCAGAAAATGACCAAGTTTTTATGTTAATCATATTTTTTAAGAATTTTTACTTGCCTTGTTTTGGAAAATCAGGGAGGTTCTGAAAAAGGGCACAGAAAGTGGCATGCTATATGTGACAAGCAAAACTTTAATTCCTATGCCCCGTCCATATATATAGGACATGCCCCAAACCTATGTCATTTAACAAACAGTATATATTACCCCTTCATCACCTCTTAGTGTGGACACAGATCAGACCCCTTAAAGGATACAGACCACAGACAAGACCCTGTAGTTAAAGGGGTTCTCCAGGGAGTGTTTTAACATTTACTTTCTCCAGGTTCTATTTGGGATGAATTTCAGGTTTCCAGAACCAGGACCCACCCCCGAGTCACTCTGCCCCCACATTTCTCTCCCCTGTTTACAGGTAACCTACTACTATTGGGCTGACTATATTATTGGAGTGATCTTCTCCGCCAACCCCCATATTACAGATAACTAGCAGTAAACATGGGAGAGGAGACAAGAGGTGGGAGTGACATGAGGGCCAGAGGTGGGGGTGACACGGGCCAGTTGATAATTCCCATCACATGACCCAGGGTCAGAACCAGCCTGGAAACTCAAAATAGAACCACAAAGGAAATAAGTGATTAAACAGTCTCTGGAGAACCCCTTTAATAAATGCAGACCCCAGACTGCCTCTTATTACAGAACCCACACCATATCCAGCAGCAAATTGGTTATGCACCTAATCCCATACTTTGTAGAGGAGATTCTACAGTTTCCATATGCCTCTGTTATTCAGCTTTAGAGCCCCATTTCATATAAATCGCTGTTTCATATGCAAATGAGAAGAAACATGCTTTTAAAATTAAAGGGGTTTTCCAAGATTTAGATATTGATGGCCTGTCTTTGAAATGATTATCAGTATTTGACACAGAGTTCCCCCATCAGCTGATATTGGGAACCTCAGCCAACAGAGCTATACAGTGTTCAGAGTCAGAAGTACATGTCTCTGTATACTGTGTAGTGTCTGTTACTGCAGGCCAGATTCCATTCAAGTGAAAAATTGTTGGTGGAAAAATTATGTTGGGTTTGCTTTGTAAAGCCCAGAATGTAATAAATTCCTTTCTTTATATCTTGTCCAGGTAAAATGGATGATGTACTGGATCATATTTGCAATTTTCATGACATTAGAAACTTTTACAGACATATTTCTTTGCTGGTAAGTACAAAGCAAATTACATATGTGATAAGTGTTTCAATTATTTGTGGCTATCAAATCCAAGAAAAAGCTGCACTACCAGATATGACCACTAGTTAATGATGGTGATGTATTATACTCCAGAGCTGTACTCACTATTCTGCTGGTACAGTCACTGTCAGTGGCGTAACTAGGAATGGCTGGGCCCCAAGGCGAACATTTGACATGGGGCCCCCCCCCAAGCCGCCGCCCCCAACACCCCCAAGCCGCCGCCCCCAACCCCCCAAACCGCCGCCCCCCAACCCCCCCCACACACACACAAACCGCATTCTTGCGCACACTATTATACCCCATAGTGGCCCCTGCACACGGTATTATGTCCCATAGTGGCCCCTGCACACGGTATTATGCCCCATAGTGGCCCCTGCACACGGTATTATGCCCCATAGTGGCCCCTGGACACGGTATTATGCAGCATAGTGGCCCCTGCACACAATATTATTCCCCATAGTGGCCCCTGCACACAGTAGTTTGCCCCATAGTGGCCCCTGCACACAGTAGTTTGCCCCATAATGGCCCCTGCACACAGTAGTTTGCCCCATAGTGGCCCCTGCACACAGTAGTTTGCCCCATAGTGGCCCCTGCACGCAGTAGTTTGCCCCATAGTGGCGCCTGCACGCAGTAGTTTGCCCCATAGTGGCCCCTTCACACAGTAGTTTGCCCCATAGTAGCCCCTGCACACAGTAGTTTGCCCCATAGTGGCCCCTGCACACAGTAGTTTGCCCCATAGTAGCCCCTGCACACAGTAGTTTGCCCCATAGTAGCCCCTGCACACAGTAGTTTTCCCCATAGTGGCCCCTGCACACAGTAGTTTGCCCCATAGTGGCCCCTGCACACAGTAGTTTGCCCCATAGTGGCCCCTGCACACAGTATTATGCCCCATAGTAGCCCCTGCACACAGTAGTTTGCCCCATAGTGGCCCCTGCACACAGTATTATGCCCCATAGTAGACCACCCATGAACGATTATTATACTCTGGGGTCTTTTCAGACCCCAGAGTATAATGATCGGAGACCCAGGGGAGGATAAAAACATAGAAAACACTGCAACTTACCTCTTCCTCGCTCCGGTGCACTCCCGTGTGCTACTTCGGCCATCTTCAATGTCGGACCGGATCTCGCGCAATCCAGGCCGGCGTCGCGACGCATAATGACGTCGGCTGACGTCTGGGACGTCACCAAACAGGCCCGAAGCCTTCGGAGCGGCGGAGAGGTGAGTTACAGTGTTTTTTATGTTCGCTCACCTCCCCTGGGCCCCCGATCGTTATACTCCGGGGTCTCAAAAGACCCCGGAGTAGAACGATAGCAGTGATTGTGGGGTTCGCGGTAGCGACTGCCACAGGGCTCCGGGCCCCGTAATGTTCCGGGCCCTGTGGCAGTCGCTACCACTGCTACCCCGGTAGTTATGGCCCTGGTCACTGTGTACATACATTACATTACTTATCCTGTACTGACCCTGAGTTACATCCTGTATTATACTCCAGAGCTGCACTCACTATTCTGCTGGTACAGTCATTGTGTACATACATTACATCACTTATCCTGTACTGATCCTGAGTTACATCCTGTATTATACTCCAGAGCTGCACTCACTATTCTGCTGGAGCAGTCACTGTGTACATACATTACTTATCCTGTACTTATCCTGAGTTACATCCTGTATATTCTCCAGAGCTGCACTCACTATTCTGCTGGTGCAGTCACTGTGTACATACATTACATTACTTATCCTGTACTGATCCTGAGTTACATCCTGTATTATACTCCAGAGCTGCACTCACTATTCTGCTGGTGCAGTCACTGTGTACATACATTACATTACTTATCCTGTACTGATCCTGAGTTACATCCTGTATTATACTCCAGAGCTGCACTCACTATTCTGCTGGTGCAGTCACTGTGTACATACATTACATTACTTATCCTGTACTGATCCTGAGTTACATCCTGTATTATACTCCAGAGCAGCACTCACTATTCTGCTGGTACAGTCACCATGTACACACATTACATTACTTATCCTGTACTGATCCTGAGTTACATCTTGTATTATACTCCAGAGCTGCACTCACTATTCTGCTGGTGCAGTCACTGTGTACATACATTACATTACTTATCCTGTACTGATCCTGAGTTATATCCTGTATTATACTCCAGAGCTGCACTCACTATTCTGCTGGTACAGTCACTGTGTACATACATTACATTACTTATCCTGTACTGATCCTGAGTTACACCCTGTATTATACTCCAGAGCTGCACTCACTATTCTGCTGGTGCAGTCACTGTGTACATACATTACATTACTTATCCTGTACTGATCCTGAGTTACATCTTGTATTATACTCCAGAGCTGCACACACTATGTGAGTATGTAAAATATGTAGACAGTGCGTGGAAAATCAGCAGTGGAAAAAGTCCGCCGCTTTCCATTTAAAAACGAATCAATGGTCAGTGGGGTCGGCTGGACTCTGTGTGTAACCACTGTTTTAGCGGTCCGCCTCTCCGTTGTGAACCTAGCATAAAATACTGCCAAATAATCAATCCTTAGCAAAATAATGGAATAGTAGTAGGCCTATAATCCCACAATAAAGAGCTACATAATACTAGTTAATTTTATGGTCCAGGGTGGTAAATGGTTTAATGTCCCCATCCTTTGTGGTGTGGTGTAGGGCTAGGTTGGTGTAGAATGTTATACAGAATAAGTGAAGAAATCTAATATTGTACATATGTCATCTGAGACATAAACAAGACCAGAATTTCTGACAATTATATTTCAGATATAATAATAGCAAAACCTATCATGTACCCCATCATGGAGACTTTCAGTTTTGTTTCTTTTTTTTAATTTATTGTTGTTTTATATAGATGACATTAAATGTTATTTTGTATCTTTTAGGTTTCCATTTTACTATGAGCTAAAAATTGCTTTTGTGGCCTGGCTGCTGTCTCCCTACACAAAAGGATCTAGCCTTCTTTATAGAAAATTTGTGCACCCAACACTATCCTCAAAAGAAAAGGTATAGTACAAACAGGATATTTGGGATAGATAGATAGATAGATAGATAGATAGATAGATAGATAGATAGATAGAAAGAAGATACAGTACATATGTGACAGATTAATGTGTGATGGATAGATATGAGATTGATACAGTAGATATAAGATCGTAATACAGTAAATAAGGTTGGATAAAGTCACAAGTCCATCAAATCCAACCTATAAACCTACCTCGTTGATTCAGAGGAAGGCAAACCCCCATGAGACTGACCCCAATTACCCCATCAGAAGAAGAAATTCCTTCCAAACTCCAAATATGGCAATTGAACTAAGTCTCTGGATCAGCATCCTATCCCAAAAAATCCTAGATCCATAACCTGTCATATTCTTACTTTCAAGGAAGTCATCCAGGCCCCTCTTGAACTTGCACAAGTTATCAGCCATCACCACATCATGTGGCAGTGAGTTCTATAGTCTCACCGCTCTTACCATAAAGAAGCCCCCCCTATGACTATGGCAAAACCTTCCTCTTGATAGAGAGGATCCCACCATGTCACAGTTACAGGCAAAGGTGTAAAGAAATTGGAAAGATCTCTGTACTGACCATATGAGATAGAGTCTTCTCCCAGATAAAAGGGCTGGCCCAGGACATGGAGTAGCAGATTGGAGGGGGTGTATGAAGCCTGCTCTACATCTCCCCATCCATATCCTTCACTCCTCCTCCCAGAATAGGAGTGTAATTTAACGTTCTTAGTAACAAGTGCATTTTCTATTTTAATTTAGGAAATTGATGAGTGTCTCATCCAAGCAAAAGATCGTAGTTATGATGCCCTGGTACACTTTGGCAAGAGAGGACTTAATGTTGCCGCCACAGCCGCAGTCACAGCCGCTGCCAAGGTAATTATTGCAACTTAGATACGTCGATAGTAAGGCTGGAATCACATCTGCGTCGGAGAAAGTACTGCACGGAGGACTCTTTCCTCCACTGCTTTCAGTTTTAACACAACGGACCCTATTTTCGTCAGTATGGTCCGCCAGACTCTGTGTGTAACCGCTGTTTTGGCGGCCTGCCTCTCTGTTGTTCGGGTCCCCCGACAGACCTGAATGATGGAGAGCCAGCATTAGTGTGAATTTAGTGTAAAGTTTAAGGGAATCTATCACCACCAGTTGTTGGGAATAGTTTCAAAATAATGTATTTTTTAATTTCACTTATACAAAAAAAAACTATTTGTACAACTCAATTTTCAACTTTGCTGCACATGCTGGGGGTGAATCAACAGAGTCACTTACATATTATTGAAAGGAGAAGTTACAATTACAGATGACAGATCTTTCTCTATTCAAATAATGCATGGACTATAAAGAAGCTCAGCCTGATAAAAGGAGAATGAAGTATTTAATAAAACATATTATTAAGTTTCTTATATTCACCAGTACTATTCATTCATGAAAAGTTTTTTTTAGAATTGAAGGCACTCTTCAAAGGGGTATTTCAGTTAGAACAAATTACCCCCTATCCAAAGAATAGGGGTAACTTGCAGATTGGTGAGTATACCACTGCTGGGACCCCCACTGATCTCAAGAACCAGGGTGTTTTGCACCCCAGGTCTGACCATGGCAAGTGCCACTTAATTCATATGAATGGGGACTGCTGGAAATAGCTGAGTAAGCATTTGGCTATCTCTGGTGGTCCCCATTCAAATGAATGGAGAGGCACGCACTGTATGACCAGGCACTCTGGTCAGAACTGGGTTATAAAATATCCCTATTATTTGAATAGGGAGTGACTTGATCTAACTGGAAAACCTTTTTAGGTTACATTGTCTCCCATGTAGGGTGGAGCTTGGCTTCATTGCTGACATGGGGGCGCGTTGGAACAGGCCACCGTTTCACCCATAGAGGTGGGGCCAGGACCATCTATTTAGGAAGGAATTTGTTCCCACCAAACTCTGGTGAGAATAGCTTGTGCAAGAGGGCAGTAGTCAGGTTGGTAGAGCTGATGAGTAAGCATAACCCAAACTCCCAGCACGCCTGGTAGTGGCTGAAACAGTCCAATCCTGATCCAAGGATTAGCCTGTAGTCAGGTAGAGAGAAGTGTCCACAAGTCACGTTGACATAGATATGCTATAGCTATCACCATATGTTTCTAACTATAGCAGTCCAGCTACTTTCACTTTGAAGCCCTGTCTAGTTTACCAGACAAAGCAGGAGCTTTCTAAATATGGTCCGCTTAAACAAATGCATTGTCTACATAAGCACCAAGTATCATATACATTACTGGCAGGATATACAGTATACCTAATACAGTATATGAAGGTTTCTACTGAACTTCACTTGAACTTACAGTGGAATGAAGAGATCAGACCCGGAGGCGAGCAATTCATTTCTGTTGGCTTTCAGCACTTTCCGGGTGTACAGTCATGGCCAAAAGTTTTGAGAATGACACAAATATTATATTTTCACATGATCTGCTGCCCTCTGGTTTTTATGTGTGTTTGTCAGATGTTTTTATCACATACAGAAATATAATTGTATTCATATTATGAGTAACAGAAGCTTATATTGACAGAATGAGTTAATGCAGCAAGTCAATATTTGCAGTGTTGACCCTTCTTCTTCAGGACCTCTGCAATTCTCCCTGGCATGCTCTCAATCAACTTCTGGACCAAATCCTGACTGATAGCAGTCCATTCTTGCAGAATCAATGCTTTAATTTTGTCTGAATTTGTTGGTTTTTGTTTGTCCACCCGTCTCTTGATGATTGACCACAAGTTCTCAATGGGATTAAGATCTGGGGAGTTTCCAGGCCATGGACCCAAAATCTCTATGTTTTGTTCCCTGAGCCATTTAGTTATCACCTTTGCTTTATGGCAAGGTTCTCCATCATGCTGGAAAAGGCATTGTTGAGCGCCAAACTGCTCTTGGACGGTTGGGAGAAGTTGCTCTTGGAGGACATTCTGGTACCATTCTTTATTCATGGCTGTGTTTTTAGGCAAGACTGTGAGAGAGCCGATTCCCTTGGCTGAGAAGCAACCCCACACATGAATGGTTTCAGGATGCTTTACAGTTGGCATGAGACAAGACTGGTGGTAGCGCTCACCTCTTCTTCTCCGAATAAGCTGTTTTCCAGATGTTCCAAACAATCGAAAAGGGGATTCATCAGAGAAAATGACTTTACCCCAGTCCTCAGCAGTCCACTCCCTGTACCTTTTGCAGAATATCCGTCTGTCCCTGATGTTTTTTCTGGAGAGAAGTGGCTTCTTTGCTGCCCTCCTTGAGACCAGGCCTTGCTCCAAGAGTCTCCGCCTCACAGTGCGTGCAGATGCACTCACACCTGCCTGCTGCCATTCCTCAGCAAGCTCTGCACTGCTGGTAGCCCGATCCCGCAGCTGAAACACTTTTAAGAGACGGTCCTGCCGCTTGCTGGTCTTTCTTGGGCGCCCTGGAGCCTTTTTGGCACCAATGGATCCTCTCTCCTTGAAGTTCTTGATGATGCGATAGATTGTTGACTGAGGTGCAATCTTTCTAGCTGCAATACTCTTCCCAGTTAGGCCATTTTTGTGCAGTGCAATGATGACTGCACGTGTTTCTTTAGAGATAACCATGGTTAACAGAAGAGAAACAATGATGACAAGCACCAGCCTCCTTTTAAAGTGTCCAGTGGTGTCATTCTTACTTAATCATGACAGATTGATCTCCAGCCCTGTCCTCATCAACACCCACACCTGTGTTAATGGAGCAATCACTGAAACGATGTTAGGTGGTCCTTTTAAGGCAGGGCTGCAATGATGTTGAAATGTGTTTTGGGGGATAAAGTTCATTTTCTAGGCAAATATTGACTTTGCAAGTAATTGCTGTTAAGCTGATCACTCTTTATAACATTCTGGAGTATATGCAAATTGCCATTAGAAAAACTGAAGCAGTAGACTTTGTAAAAATTAATATTTGTATCATTCTCAAAACTTTTGGCCATGACTGTAGTTATCACATTATTACCTTGCAAATATTCCAGAAACATAATTAGAGAACTCCAAGCGAAAATACAGTATGTAACCAGTAGTGTGTCACCCCACAAGACTGTATTCACCAAGACCTCAAATTGTAGGTCTAAATTGCAAAAAATGTCAGAACGTTTCATTCTGCATCAAAGCAAAGAAGATCCTATTAATATTTTATGTGAAGATGTCTAGTGTCGGGACAGAATGGTGTCTTAGTATTTGTATACAGAGCGAATGCGGTGAATTATATTAGTATATGGAGGGGGTAGCTGTAATGGGTGCAGAGGGTGCAGCTTCATCTGGTCCCTGGTGGCAGATAAGGCACAGTGACCCCTCTATTAGATACAAGGACGTCAGAACTATAAATGAAGCATGAGAGTAAGGGGGCTGTGGTACAGATTTAGAATCAGGGTACACGAGCATCAGGTTATGCCTCTGTTTAGGTGAGGCTGGGTGCAGATTTTAGCTATAAGACTATGAAATGAGAACAATGGTGGTTGTACGTGATATGAGCTGCCCCGCTGCAGCCTGTGATTCTTAGAATAACATCATTCATAATCAGGCCAGGGCTTGGCAGTGCAGAATAAATTCTCTGCCAGAACAGTGATATAAACTTGCGTCTCCCGAGCCCTAAGATTTGGTTTCTACTCTCAAAATATTCCAGCTGTATTTTATATTTTTACTGACATGTTATGACTATGGCTGTTAGAGATGGATGTGAACTGACTATATGCCATGTTCCTTGGAGCGGAGACAAATACTATTATAAGCCAAAACTAAAATTATATATAATTAAATGTATACGTGTTATATATATATATATATATATATATACACAGTACATAGAACCTAGAATATAAGACATATTTTCAGTTGTTTCACACTTTTTTGTTAAGTATATAATTCCACATGTGTTAATTCATAGTTTTGATGCCTTCAGTGTGAATCTACAATTTTTATAGTCATGAAAATACAGAAAACTCTTGGAATGAGAAGGTGTGTCCAAACTTTTGGTCTGTACTGTATATATATATATATATATATATATATATACACAGTACTGTGCAAATGGTTTAGGCAGCTGTGGAATAAGTGCTGTAAAGTAAAGCTGAGTACACATCTCATTGGAGACTCCGTCGAAGTGTCTGTCTGAAAATCTGCAGAGGAAAAAGAATATATTATATATTATATTATAGACAATGGGGTCCATCATGTGTTACTGCTATTTTAACAGTGCAGAAACCCAAAGGCAACGTTACTGTGAACCTAGCGTAAGAATTCTTTCAGGAAGAGAAGGGTTAATAGTTTATTTTTGTCAATTAACAACATGAAGGTAATGAAAAGAGAAATGTAAATCCCATCAATATTTGGCGTGATCTTTGCCCTTGGACTTCCATCAGTTCTTCTCGGTACTTGCAGAAAGTTTTTGAAGGAACGTGGAGGGAGGTTGTTCCCGCCATCTTGGAGAACTAAGCACAGATCTTCTGTGGATGTAGGCTTGCTCCAATCCTTCTGTCTCTTCATGTCATCCCAGACAGACTGGATGATGATGAGATCAGGGCTATATCTGTGGGGGCCGTATCATCACTTCCAGGACTCCTCCTCCAAAGAGCAAAGGTCACACCAAATATTGATGGGATTTACATTTCTCTTTTCTTCATTTACTTCCATTAGTTCCTTGATAAAAATAAACTATTAACCCTTCTATTTCTGAAAACATTCTTACGTTGTTGCATTTTTTTCCACATCTGCCTTGAACCTTTGCACAGTACTGTATACCTTATAAACTTTGCAACTTCAATGTGTAATATGGACAAAACATCTATATTTTTCTTTCCCCCAAGGGACAGGGAGCACTTTCAGAAAGACTAAGGAGTTTCAGCATGCAGGATCTCTCCAGCATTCGTGGCGACAGCCCCTCAGCCTCTCCAGTCACAGCAAGGACAACAAGCAAATCAACCAAGGCTAAATTATCTCGAAGCGCAACGCAGGGCAGTGAACCCTCAGGTTGGTACACTTATGACATAACCCGTTCTTACCTGTGGTTCTTCATGTCATCCTGTCCTATCAACCATTCATCTCAATGTTGACATGCTGACATGCAGTAGTGGCCAGCAGACTTTATTTATCTTCTTCTTTCTGGACCAGTAGCCACGTTGACAGATTGGTGCAATACGTGATCCTACCTAGAGATTCCAGGCCTGGAAATTAACCTGTAAATCTCCAAGCTAAAGACCAAAATGGCATAGTGCAAGGTGTCTCTCGATTGTAGTGATATGCACAAGGATTAGCACAGAAGTAGAGTGCGTCATGTCAGGGTTTCCAGCAGGGATCCCTGTGACATCCATCAGTGGGGGGCATCAATAGAGTGGTGACATGCAGGAACGTTCTCCAAAACATAAATGAATAGGGGACTATTGCATGGCAAAAAGGAGGCATGATAGTAAAAAGTTCCAGAAACCTATAAGTATTGTATTCCAAGGATTCATTCACACATCTTGGATTTGATACGGATTTCAGCACAGGTAACGCACCAAAATCTGCCTGAAATCCACAAACAATCCTCATTCCGTACATGATTCTGAACTGATTTTTGTTTAGGCGGTGAAAAAAAAAATCTGTGGCGAAAATAAGTAGCATGTTATTTGTATTAGCAGGAAACGCCAAGAATTAGCCCCATTGGATGACAGTGGAAATAATCCTTGTGCAGATCTGCAGCACAAACTGTAGTACAGCATAGAAATACAGGGGTCAGCCGCAGGAGTCTGCTGCGGAAATACACATTGGATTTTGAGTCCACATGTGAACTAAACTGAAAAGGAATGTATCACCAATTTTTTTGGCGAGTGAAATTTATCACTTTTTTTTTCTAATCTGTTTTTATTTTATGATAGTAGATTTTTTTATTTTATTTTCTTTCATGATTATGGGGGCAGCCATCTTGCCTGCTCTCTTAACATTTAGCAGTATGCTTTACAGCACAGTCATGGCCATAGGCAGCAATAGACTGGAGCCGACTCATGGAAGTCTATGGAAGAGTTAACTAGACATGATTTGTACAGGGAGCGGGAGAAAATAAGCTGTGACATCATCTATTGTCAGTAGTGGATGTAATGATGGGTCAGTGTTGTTATCTATACAGGTGTTATCTTCTATTGTAATACTTTCTGTGATGTAAATGAGGTGACTGCTGCAAAGTACTATTATAGCAGATGTCGGGTCTTTTAACATGTATTACACATCAGAGACCCACTGGCAATGTCTGCAATCAGAGCTCACTCTAAATGCGAGCATTAACACTTTAGACCCAGGTCATGTGAACCTTCCGACCCCTAGGTTTGACCCCCCTCCTCCCCCGATCTCACAGGTGATAAAATACCTGTACTATGGGGATTGACTGACTTTAGTAAAGCCAGCCCCCATATCATAGGTAATTAATTACCTGTGAGACTGGGGGAGGTGGAGTGACCTGGGGGGGTTGAAGGCTGCTTCAGATCACATAACCTGGAGGTTGTGACGTTGCCAGAATATCCAGGTCCATCATAAGCAACCCCCTGGACCAGGTAAGTAAATTACTACTCCCTGGGCAACCCCTTTAACATACCTCTCAACCATCCTGGATTCAGTAGGACAGTCCTGGATTCCGGGTCCTGTCCCGCTGTCCCGGTTGGTGGGAGGTATGTCCTGGCTTCAACTCGTCTGAGCCCGGAGGATGCAGATGAGTTAAATACAATGGTGAAGCAGGGAGCCATCTGCTCCCTGCTTCACCATTCGGCCCCCGTCTCTGCTCCAGGAGCTGTAGGTGCGATGTGATGACATCACTTACACCATGCCTGGTGTCTACAGGAGCAGACTTCAGACAGACCAGCAAGTGAGTGAAGAGAGGTGAGTATCAGTGTTTTTTTTATGTTTGATTGGTACGAGGAGAGGGACATAATATTGAGAGTGACTGTAAACTGTGGGGGCAGCTGGAGGGGGACATTAAAATTTGGGTGCAGGAGTGTGTGTGTGCCTTTAAGAATCTACAGCATTTGACTATGCAGCTTAAAAAAAAGGGAGGTGATTTTGTTACAGATATGTCATGTTTTGTACAGATAATATACGTTGTACAGCATGTTCCATTTGTTCAATGAAAGCAGGGTGTCAATTGAGGGGTGTATAGGGTAGCAATCCTCTGTGATAGCTAAGACGTTTGTCAGCTATGAGCAACCTAAGACCAGTGTTGACCAGGAGAGCTCTCATCTAATCTTCGGAGGGCTGTTTCATGGTCATGATCTATAAAGGCTATTGACTGGATCCCTTAAACAATAAACAAAAGAGCATAAAAGTCACTAAAAATGTGTCCTTGCTGTATAGAGTCACATTGTGTATGGTAGAAAGAGACTGTACATGTACTATGACACTTACAGTGAGGACAGAGAGCTGCTTGTTACATCTCCTATGAGGCTTTGTATCAGTGATCTCATCGGCATTGTTATATACAGAGGCCATGTGTGTTGTCACCGCTCTCTCATGAGCGCACAGTCATACAGTATGTATAAATCCTCTGGTTATCACCATAATACAACTATCATGTGATATATAATATTATAATATATGATAATATCATTTTTCTTCATTTGAAGATAATCTGACACTATGTGAGATCTGTTCACATATCGAATTCAGTAAAATACTCTAAGGCTAAGTTCATACATGTGGAGAAATCCAACGCAGTTTCTGCTGATGGCTGGCTGTCAGATTTTTGCTGTGGATTTCCAGTTTTATATGCCACTGATCTATTGTATTCAATGGGGCTGATCTGCATTTGGGCATTGATGCAGAATTCAGTACGGCTCGGGTAAAATCTGCTACTTATAAACTACAGCTCAAATTCCTACTGAAGTGAATGGGACAGGACATGAATTTTGGTAAAAATCCATTAACCATTCTGGAACTGCACTTAAACTAGACTCCATAATATACCATCCACTTGCTGACACAGCCTCCTGACTCCTCTCCTCTAATAGACCCCTCCGTGTCAAGTCTATAATATTCATCGCCAACTATCAATCCATCAGTCTGTTCCTCTAATTAATACTGATGACCTGTTCTTAAGAGACGTCATCAATATGTAATTGGTGGGGGTCCAGCACCTTAGACCCCCACAACTCACCTGATTGAACAGCAGTGATGCGTCCACTTCACAGTCCAGTAATGTCACATTCATTCATCACATGGCCTGTGTGCAGCTCAGTCCCATTCAACTGCATGAGGCAGAGCTGCAATACCAAGCATGGCCACTATACAGTGTATGGCACTGTGTAGTGAAGGGATCACAGCGCTGGTCCGAACAATGCAGTCTCTTCAGGGGCGTAACTAGGAATGACTGGGCCCCAAGGCGAACATTTGACATGGCCCCCCCCCCCCTTTTCAGACCCCAGAATACAATGATCAGAGACCCAGGGGAGGATAGAAACATAAAAAACAACGTTGCTTACCTGTTCCTTGCTCCGGTCCAATCCTTGCTACTTCGGTCTTCTTCAATCTTGGACCAGGCCGGCGTCACGTGATGCGGGCCGGCGTTGCGACGCAAAATAACGTCCACTGACGTCTGCGCCGTCACCAAACAGGCCCGAAGCCTGGAGAAGCGTAGGAGAGGTAAGTACATTGTTTTTTATGTTCCCTCACCTCCTCTGCGCCTCCAATTATTATACTCCGGGGTCTGTTCAAAGACCCCGGAGTATAATGATAGCAGTGATTGTGGTGTTCGGCCCGCGGCCTCACATACCGATCCCCGCTCCTGCTCACAGCCACCTCCGCAGAATCGGAAGTGCAGGCGGCCGTGAGCGGGACCCCGTGGAACGGTAAGTATATAGGGCCCGTTACCTGCTGGGGTTACTCCAGCAGGTAACGGCCTATTAAAAAAAAAAAAAAAAAAGCATCGGGGGCCCGCGGGGCCCCGTAATGTCCCGGGCCCTGTGGCAGCTGCTACCGCTGCTACCCCGGTAGTTACGCCTCTGAGTCTCTTCAAGCATTCAGTCGGTGGAGGTGCCACTTGCCAGACCCCCACCAATCTGATAATGATGTCCTCTGAAAACCCTTTAAAGAGGCTGGCCATAGGGGTGGATTCACTATGTGCGGGCTGAAGTTATATTTTTATAAAGTAGGCAGTGCATTGTAAAATAAAAAAAAAATTCTTACAACCCCACCAGCTTCTGCGCCGTCTCTTCCGGTTCGCTGGCTAGACTTTGTTGCATTACTGCAGTGCATGCTGGGGGTTTTCATTTTGTCTTCCACATCTTCAGTCTACAGCCAGCCATCACATTGAGCTGTGCCCACTACTTTTACTTATTTTAGTATCTATAAATTCTCTCATTTTGAGGGTGATATTAAAATTCGCCTACATGTTCTCCATAGTCTTGTCCATACTAGGAATGTTTCACGAATATTAAAGTTAGCCAGGCTGATAAGTGACAGTCTGTTTAAAGGGATTCTTCAGGAATTGGCGCAACCTGTAGGGTGGCCAGGGGAGGTGTAAAATAAAAAAAAGAAAAAAAAAGAAAAGCATACTCACCTGTCCCTAGCGCTTCGTTGTCAGGCTTAGGCCAGGGCCTTGTTGCCGGCAGTCCTGCACCTCACATGACTGCTGAGACCAAGTATTGGCATCAGCAGTGGCTGGTAAGGAGCCAATGACGTGTATGGGAGACATCATCGGCCCATCTCCAGTGACCGCTGAGGACACTTATTGATCATGTCAGGCACAGGGCTTCTGTCAGGTGCCCCATGGGTTGCTGCAATTCCTGGAGAACTCTTTTAATGAGCCAGAAATGTGTGCAGAGACCTTGTCACTTTCCTTCCCCAACTCTTTTCTGCTAGACATGTATTATTCAGCAGAGGCTGACAATGAGAATAAAGCTACTGGTAAGGTTCTGTTCACACCATTGTTGTTTATTTCCCTTATTCTGCTCCATTGTGGGATCCGACACAGACAGCGCCTGACAGACGCCACTGACTGTAATGAGGTCCCTCAGGTTTCTGTCATAGTGTCCATCAATTTACCAGGTGAAATAGTGCAGCATGTTGTGCTCTTTTGTACGGTATTTTTAGGAATCTATGACAATGGCTTTTAACTGAGCCTCCAAAGCAGATGTAAAGTGTCTGTAATATATGGGTCAGGATGATACAGTATAGAAATAGAAATGTACTGAGCTACAGATTACAGTTCATGATGACATATATGACCCTTTTTACAGTGTGTGCGTGTTGTTCTGCTGGGAAATACATACGAGGTGAGTGATCCCTCCGCCATCTGTGCTGCTAACAGCCCTGGACCGACAATAATCTGATAACCTGAGTGCTTTGTGTGCCTGGTACTATAGTCTTCTAACAGACTGTGCTGAACTGTACCGCTAATGGCAGTGTTCACACTAGTGTCTGTTTGCTGTATATTTTTTGCCATTGGACATAAAATCCAATCCTCAAGAGAAGTGGTGGGCAACTGGCAGTCACTTGCGACTCTCAGGCGCTCAGCTTATGGCTCCTTAAAGGGGTTGTGCAGGATTAGAAAACATGGCTGATTTCTTCATCTAAGGAAGTGACTTTACGTCCTTTGGTCACATGGCAATTATACAGCTCAGTCCCATTAAAATGAAAGGGACTGATCTGCAGTATGGGCATGTGACTAATGGACGAGTTGTCACTTCCTGAGAAGAAGAAGGCAGCCATGTTTTTTAATTCTGCACAACCCCTTTAATACAGTCATGTGCACTGTACAGTGCATCCAATGTACAGCGCCATACATATGCTCTGTATATTTCCTACAGCGTATATATCGCCAACATATTCCAGAGCACTCTACACAGATAACACTAGGTGGGCTCACAGTATAATGATGTCTTTGGTCTGAGTCTAGCTCGGAACCCCAGTGATGCAAGGCAAGTGTGTTAACTGTCCATGTGTAGGTGGCCACCTCTCTGCTACCATATCTGAGGCGCCTTAACCACCACTGGCAAAGAGATTCTTTGCAAAACATCTGATACAATATTTTATACTTTTGTGTCAAAAAGACAAAAGTGTTGCAGGTATGATTCCTTTATTGGTTAACTAGAAAAATTACATTTGCAAGCTTTCAAAGCACTTTCTGATACAAAAGTATCAAATATTGCATGATTTTTTCTGTACTACACTATTTTTCCCAAATCATCTGGTAGAAGGATATAAGGAAAAACATTAGTGTGAACATAGCCTGAGCCCCCAGCTCTACAGCAGTACAATATACCGTACCCCATGGCCCCCTGCATGAAGGGTTTGCTGTGTGTGATGTAGATGAAACTGCTGTGATATATTTGTAAACTTTAACACCACCATAACTCAGCATGACAAGTCATTGTCAACTCCTTTCAGCTTCCGTTACCCAAAACTTCCCCCTAAAATAAACACACAACTACTTTGGTGGATTTTATTGGCCCAGCAGCCATTTTATTAACATAAAATACAAACAAATTATAAATACTGTAAATATCATAACCATAACTTCCAACTCTAACCTCCCTCGCTCCAAACGAGGCCCAGACGTGGGAGGTCATCGGATCCACCATATCTGATTATGAACAACATGTATTACCTGCAGTGGTTCCAAACCTCAGCTCGAAGGCACCAATTCACCCCACCCGGGTGATCGGGATTTCTTCTTATTCCACCCGCATATTGCAGACCAGACCCAATGCCAAAGCCATAATAACTTCAGGTAGTCCATAGCTTTATAGGTTCCCTCCTATCCTCCATACACCGTAAGTGACCACCAACTCCGAGAACCTCCCGTCGCCAAAGCTGCCATGACAAAGTCTAAGCCTATTATCCACTGGCCAACAAATCCACCCATCTTAGACACAACACCTAGCGCCCCGGGACGTGTGCCACAACATAGTAGGTCAACCTGTAAAGATCTCGTATTAAGGGAGGGAGGGTGGGACATTGTTCCTTATGTGTGTCATTGCCTCCGAGAGTGACCATTGAAAGTGCGAGCTCCAGCTTATAAGGATCCCACCTTCACTAATAGCGCACCCTGTCTCCCTCAATGCCACCCCCTAGTACGCCCCCCTCGGCCACCTACAATTAACCCCTTCCAGTCCCTCCACGCTCTTGTCATGCAGGCCTTCCCTTAGGCCATGCCTGTAGTACGGCCTCACTTGACATGTGAGAATATGAAACTTTATAATATACGTTATTAGCAGGGGCAGATTTGGCACTTTTAGGGACCCAAACAAAGTTATGTCTGTGGGAGTTAGCTACCATTATTCAATGCCTATTGCTCTCTTTTGTTACAGGATGAGAACAACGGAGATTAAATGACAGATACAGACGGAGCCCCCTCCATTTGGTGTCTGACTGTATTCACCCCCGATGCTAAAAACGGGATGGATGCTTTCTTCTGTAATGTTTTTACTTTTTCTAATAGAAGAAAGTCCTGCATGCAAACATGACAGAAGATTGAAGAAAGTGTCCGCCATGTTGTTTCCATTAGAGTCAATGGAAGTAGAGGAGGCTACGTCTGTGTCCATTACACTGCTACAGTTAATGGATCAATGGGCATTGACAATGGAAGTGCGAACGTAGCCTAATACTGTCTCCTTAATGCCCCCACACTATTCTTTCCCCTCACACATAGTATATGCGCCCTTATTGTCCCTACACAGTATACTACTTCCTTAGTGCCACTGATGGTCAGTATTTGGTCAGTGTGGGGTCCCCCTGATCTATGGGGCTCCATGAAATTGCATATTGGGTTAAATCCCACTGATTATGAGAGGAAAGAAGCATCTTCTTAATCTCCCAGTAGCCAAGTATGTCCTTATGGTGCTGGGGTTAGGGCCCCAAATCTGGAGACACCACCCGCTTCAGTCGCAGGGTCCGTTGTAGAAATTGTTTAATTCTGCTGGAGACGAGTTGTGACTCTTTTCTGGCAGCTCTCAGCACATGCACAGTGCACAGCTGAAGCCTAGGACAGAATACCTTGGTTCACTCCCAATGTGCACTGAAATGGTCTGCTTTTTATCCGGAAAGAAGCTCCCCCCTGCTCCATGGACTTGTCTGGAAGTGCAGCTGAGCCTCATTCAGCGGCGCTGAAACATTAAACACCAAATCCTGTTTTTATAATCTCATATTGCCCCTATCTATTCTCTTTGTCTTTCGCCAAGTCAGTCTGCTCATTTCTATATTATACTTTCTGAGAAGCAAGAAACTGTAATTGGCAACCATAAATTATACAGAAAAGCTGCAAGACTTTCTATAAAATCAGACACGATATTAAATTTGAAGCAAATCTCATTAAACGGGTCGTGTCCTATGTCCGTCAATGACATAAAGTACTTACTGGGCTGAGGTCCAGCTCGCCATATCCTGATGAATGTCATCCTATATGAATACCTCCCAACTTTCAAAGGACTAAAAGAGGGAGAGAATCTGCGGCACGCTAAGCGCGCCTCTGCGATTTTTGTCCCACCCACTTCCTCTTTGACTACGTCCATTTCCATCCATTTCTCTTTGTGCCCCCTCACAGTATAATGCCCCTACAGTCATCCTGACATGGTATGTCCCCACATTATAATGAACCTCTCCAGTTTTCATCGAAGCATAATGTCCCCCTCCAGCTGCCCCCTCCAGTATAAAATACCCTTCCAGTTGCCCCCACAGTATAAAATCTTTCTCCTGGTGCACCCACAGTATAATGTCCCCCTCCAGTTGCCTCACAGTATAATGCCCCCCTCCAATTGCCCCCACAGTATAAGGTCACCCTCCAGTTGCCCCCTCAGGTTAATGTCCCCTCCCAGCTGCTCCCACAGTATACATTGCCCCTGCAGTTGCCCCCACAGTTCTGTGTCCCTCTCCTGGTACCCCCACAGTATCAAGCAAACATAAAAAAAACCTTACACTTATCTCACCCCATTCCCCTGCTGTTCTTCTCTTCTATCTCTGCTCCCAGAAGCTTCACCAACTCACCACATCACACCTTCTGCTCCCAAGACACCAGGAGCAGAAAGAGGGGCCGAATGGTGAAGTAGGGAGGGGGTGGCTCCAGGCTTCACCATTGTATTCAACTCACCTGCGGCCTCTAGACACAGGTGGGTTAAAGCCGGGACATACCTTCCACCGACCGGGACAGCGGGACAGGACCCAGAATCTGGGAGTGTCCCACTGAATCCGTAATGGTTTGGAGATATGTTTATGGACAGTCTTGCCCTTCATGGCCATTATCTAGTTGCTATATACTATTTATAGTGCTGGCCAAAAGTATTGGCACCCCTGCAATTCTGTCAGATAATACTCAATTTCTTCCAGAAAATGATTGCAATCACAAATGCTTTGGTAATAATATCTTCATTTAATTTGTCTTCAATGGAAAACCACAAAAAGAATTGTCAAAAAGCCAAATTGGATATAATTCCACACCAAACATAAAAAAGGGGGTGGACAAAAGTATTGGCACCCTTTGAAAAATCATGTGATGCTTCTCTAATTTGTGTAATTAACAGCACCTGTTACTTACCTGTGGCACATAACAGGTGGTGGCAATAACTAAATCACACTTGCAGCCAGTTGAAATGGATTAAAGTTGACTCAACCTCTGTCCTGTGTCCTTGTGTGTACCACATTGAGCATGGAGAAAAGAAAGAAGACCAAAGAACTGTCTGAGGACTTGAGAAGCAAAATTGTGAGGAAGCATGAGCAATCTCAAGGCTACAAGTCCATCTCCAAAGACCTGAATGTTCCTGTGTCTACCATGCGCAGTGTCATCAAGAAGTTTAAAGCCCATGGCACTGTGGCTAACCTCCCTAGATGTGGACGGAAAAGAAAAACTGACGAGAGATTTCAACGAAAGATTGTGCGGATGGTGGCTAAAGAACCTCGACTAACATCCAAACAAGTTCTAGCTGCCCTGCAGTCCGAGGGTACAACAGTGTCACCCGTACTATCCGTCGGCGTCTGAATGAAAAGGGACTCTATGGTAGGATACCCAGGAAGACCCCACTTCTGACCCAGAGACATAAAAAAGCCAAAACTTACCTGAGAAAGCCAAAACCTTTTTGGAAGAATGTTCTCTGGTCAGACGAGACAAAAGTACAGCTTTTTGGGAAAAGGCATCAACATAGAGTTTACAGGAAAAAAAAAGAGGCCTTCAAAGAAAAGAACACGGTCCCTACAGTCAAACATGGCGGAGGTTCCCTGATGTTTTGGGGTTGCTTTGCTGCCTTTGGCACTGGACTGCTTGACCGTGTGCATGGCATTATGAAGTCTGAAGACTACCAACAAATTTTGCAGCATAATGTAGGGCCCAGTGTGAGAAAGCTGGGTCTCCCTCAGAGGTCATGGGTCTTCCAGCAGGACAATGACCCAAAACACACTTCAAAAAACACTAGAAAATGGTTTGAGAGAAAGCACTGGAGACTTCTAAAGTGGCCAGCAATGAGTCCAGACCTGAATCCCATAGAACACCTGTGGAGAGATCTCAAAATGGCAGTTTGGAGAAGGCACCCTTCACATCTCAGGGACCTGGAGAAATTTGCCAAAGAAGAATGGTCTAAAATTCCAGCAGAGCATTGTAAGAAACTCATTGATGGTTACCGGAAGCGGTTGTTCGCAGTTATTTTGTCTAAAGGTTGTGCTACCGAGTATTAGGCTGAGGGTGCCAATACTTTTGTCCAGCCCATTTTTGGAGATTTGTGTAAAATGATCAATGATTTGACTTTTTTTTTCATTCTCTTTTGTGTTTTTTCTTTGCAAGCAAAATAAATGAAGATATTATTACCAAAGCATTTGTTATTGCAATCATTTTCTGGAAGAAATTGAGTATTATCTGACAGAATTGCAGGGGTGCCAATACTTTTGGCCAGCACTGTAGATGCTGATTTCATAAAGGAGTACTCCAACCAAAGACATATATGGCATACCTACAGGCTTTTTTTGTATCTTTCACATACTTCAGTGTACATGGCGCAGACCACTGTCCTGGACAGCTTGCATTACATAATGGGGATAGTGGGACCCCATTTAGCCTATAGTTGGTGGTCCTAAAACAACAAAGAAATAAGCAGTGAAGATGAGGAATGCACCTAAAAAAAATGATGTATAAAAAAAACACAGTCAAAATGTGCTGGCATTTTCCATGCCAGTGTTCATATTCCCTCCACTCCACACTCCAATGAGGGTGTACCTCATTTATGAAATTGGCAAAACAGAAAAAAGTCCCAAATTTTTGAGCAAATTCCAATTTGCACAAAATAAATTGCAACTTTTTTAATGCCTTGTATACCAGAAAACTGGCGTACAAGGCCTAATAAATCTGCCCCTTAGACGCTAAGTTGTTTTAGTGGAAACACTACTCAAAGTTATCCGTCCATTAGAGTTGAGTCACACAATGCAGTTGTAACACAAAATAGTGCAATGTATTACTACTTACAAATGACTTGGGACCACGGCAGCCTGAATGGTTTGGAGGTCTCATCCTATGATCATTCAGAATTACATTGCTAGCATTGGCGTCCAGCACTGACCTTGATAACAGAATCAGTACGCTTCACTGGATCCTGTGCTAGAATACCATAACATTTAGTAAAGCTTCAGTTTTATGAGCGGTATTAAATGGGGCATTACTAATACAGGGCCATTTAGGGTTGGTGGATGGTCATATAACAGAGCTCCTTATCTCGGACTGTCGCCACAATCTCAGATGACTTTAGACCACAACTTCCTGTTTGGTAGAAGAAAACATACAGATTAGCAGATTATGGAGGTAAGAAAAGGATATGTTAAAGCCATTAGTCGCTGAGTTTACCACATTTACCTTATCTTAAGTGATTGATCCTATATATTACAATAGTGTAGGAATAAAGAGGTTATCTTACAGTGATGCTCTGTTAGGACATATAGAGTCATAGGGTATTCCAGGAATGGATAGCCACTTTAGAGAACCGAAGAATTGTGACACAGGATTACCATATCAAACAATAGGAGTGAGGGCCCTGCTCGCAAGAGCTTACATTCTATGAGGAGATAGGGGGACACAAGAGGTCAGAGGGCTTGTTTGCTACCATGGTCCAGCCATCTTTTAATACATAAGGCCATATAACTGAAGCTGTATGAGCCTTTTGTGAATATACAGATACTAAGTGCAGGGTAACTTCTAGATGGAGGGGTCAGGATCTGAGGAAGGATATATTAGCATAAGAAATGTTAGTGTAGTGTGCAGAGGTGTAGAACAATGTGATCAGGTCATGTGATAAGCCTGCCTAAACAGATGTGACTTTAGTGCATGTTTGAGGCTGCCATAGTTGGGTATTAATCAGATTGTCCGGGGGTAAAGCATTCGAGAGCACCGGTGCAGCTCGAGAAAAGTCTTGGTGACGGGAGTGGGATGTTCAGAAAATGGGATACAAGTCTGAGGTCATTGGCAGAATGAAGAGGACGATTGGGGGGGTAGATGGTGATAATGGAGGAGATATAGGGAAGTGCAGCGCTATGGATGGATTTGTGGATCAGTGTGATAATTTTATATTGTATTCTGTGATGGATGGGCAACCAATACAGCGACTGACACAAGGTAGATGCATCTGTGTACCGGAGTGACAGAAAGATGAGTCTGCCGGACGCATTCAGGACAGATTGTAGAGTGGAGAATTTAGTTAGAGGAAGAACAAATAGTAGAGAATTGCAATAGTCAAGATGAGAGAGAATCAGAGCGACAATGAGGGTTTTTATACAGGTTTTTACACAGTGAGAAAAGGGCGGCTTCATATGAATGGTCGCCAAATAATGCTACATTATCCCTGCAGCTGATCGCTGGTAGAAAGAGAAACCGGGTTAGCTTCTATATAATAATGAGTTGTTTTCAGTATATGACATCCACTGTGTGCATACTCTGTAGTAGTCTGTGATCACTTCTGCAGGCAGAGATGGAGAGGAAAGCCGTCCATGACAGCAACTACTGTAGCTACTGTACATGGATTCGAAACTAGCTTTGAATATCTGAGCAGAAAAATCTGGTCATCTGGACGTATTGTCAAGTCATTCTGGTGACCTGGTAACCAAGTTTTTTTCAAGCCAAAATGAGTGGATTCAAAAGGAATGACAAATATGGAGATATAAGGGAAGGACGTATACTTCTTACTGCTGAAACCACTCTTGGCTTTGGCTCCAAAAGAAGCTGCAAAATCTGCACCAAAAAAGCAACTAACACTCAGTATGTGTCTTAAGCCTAAAGTTTGGATTACTCTATAGAAAAAAGTGTTACCACAAAAAGTCTAGGCGTGCCGTAGCTCCTATTGCTTTCCCTTGCAGTCATTATTTAGCAGCTGTAAATAATACAGTCTCCATTTCTTTGGTGCTTAGGAAGCTTGTGGTTAGACAGGACATCACTAGGATATTGTCTGAAATCTCAAGTTACGGTCAATCGGAAATACACATTGCACATATCCGAAATGTAATGATCCAGCAGTGTCCTTATATCAGCTTCTGTAAACAGGCTTAGTGGACTACGGTTGATGAGGGTTGTATCGTGGTAAGTATACAGTCATGGCCAAAAGTTTTGAGAATGACACAAATATTATATTTTCACATGATCTGCTGCCCTCTGGTTTTTATGTGTGTTTGTCAGATGTTTTTATCACATACAGAAATAGAATTGCATTCATATTATGAGTAACAGAAGCTTATATTGACAGTTAGAATGAGTTAATGCAGCAAGTCAATATTTGCAGTGTTGACCCTTCTTCTTCAGGACCTCTGCAATTCTCCCTGGCATGCTCTCAATCAACTTCTGGACCAAATCCTGACTGATAGCAGTCCATTCTTGCAGAATCAATGCTTTAATTTTGTCTGAATTTGTTGGTTTTTGTTTGTCCACCCGTCTCTTGATGATTGACCACAAGTTCTCAATGGGATTAAGATCTGGGGAGTTTCCAGGCCATGGACCCAAAATCTCTATGTTTTGTTCCCTGAGCCATTTAGTTATCACCTTTGCTTTATGGCAAGGTGCTCCATCATGCTGGAAAAGGCATTGTTGAGCGCCAAACTGCTCTTGGACGGTTGGGAGAAGTTGCTCTTGGAGGACATTCTGGTACCATTCTTTATTCATGGCTGTGTTTTTAGGCAAGACTGTGAGAGAGCCGATTCCCTTGGCTGAGAAGCAACCCCACACATGAATGGTTTCAGGATGCTTTACAGTTGGCATGAGACAAGACTGGTGGTAGCGCTCACCTCTTCTTCTCCGAATAAGCTGTTTTCCAGATGTTCCAAGCAATGGAAAAGGGGATTCATCAGAGAAAATGACTTTACCCCAGTCCTCAGCAGTCCACTCCCTGTACCTTTTGCAGAATATCAGTCTGTCCCTGATGTTTTTTCTGGAGAGAAGTGGCTTCTTTGCTGCCCTCCTTGAGACCAGGCCTTGCTCCAAGAGTCTCCGCCTCACAGTGCGTGCAGATGCACTCACACCTGCCTGCTGCCATTCCTCAGCAAGCTCTGCACTGCTGGTAGCCCGATCCCGCAGCTGAAACACTTTTAAGAGACGGTCCTGCCGCTTGCTGGTCTTTCTTGGGCGCCCTGGAGCCTTTTTGGCACCAATGGAACCTCTCTCCTTGAAGTTCTTGATGATGCGATAGATTGTTGACTGAGGTGCAATCTTTCTAGCTGCAATACTCTTCCCAGTTAGGCCATTTTTGTGCAGTGCAATGATGACTGCACGTGTTTCTTTAGAGATAACCATGGTTAACAGAAGAGAAACAATGATGGCAAGCACCAGCCTCCTTTTAAAGTGTCCAGTGGTGTCATTCTTACTTAATCATGACAGATTGATCTCCAGCCCTGTCCTCATCAACACCCACACCTGTGTTAATGGAGCAATCACTGAAACGATGTTAGGTGGTCCTTTTAAGGCAGGGCTGCAATGATGTTGAAATGTGTTTTGGGGGATAAAGTTCATTTTCTAGGCAAATATTGACTTTGCAAGTAATTGCTGTTAAGCTGATCACTCTTTATAACATTCTGGAGTATATGCAAATTGCCATTAGAAAAACTGAAGCAGTAGACTTTGTAAAAATTAATATTTGTATCATTCTCAAAACTTTTGGCCATGACTGTAGAACATTAAGAGGGGTTTTGAGACTTTGATATTGGTGACCTTAGGAAAGATTGTCAATATCAGATGATGAACTGAACAAAAGCAAGCGCCGCATCCCCTTCACTGTTTACCAGGCACAGCACCATATATTCAGTAGTGGTTGTGACTGGGATTGCAGCTCAGTTCGACAGCTGGAATGAGCTGTAAGGGGTAGTTCACACTAGCATTGTTGTTGTTAACTGTACATTTACCATGTCAGAGTAACAGACAAAGATGGAGCCCCCTCTGTCTGTATTTGGTTCCACTGAATCTAATGTAAACAAAATGACGGACGCTGTCATGCACAACTTTCTGTTCCGTTAGAAAAGGAAAACATGACGGAAGAAAGCTTCTGTCATGTTTATTACATTAGGTTAATGCAGACAGACACCCAATTTAATGTCCGTTGCTCTCATCCTGTGACGGACTAGAGCAGAGGACATTAAATAACAGCAGTGTGAACCTAGCCTAATATGCAAAGCCACTAACAAACGTATACGGTAAGCAATGAAGGGGACATTTAGCCAGCTGAGCGGGGATGTGTCAGGAGTCAGAATATCTCCAATCTAATATTGATGACTTATCCTAAGGATGGGTCATCAAAGTCCCAGAAAACCCCTTTCCCATAGTTTTGACAAGGGTGGTAGTCTCTACAAAAATGGTTGAATGAATTTGCATGCATATAAACTATGCATTAGATTAGATGTACACACGAAACACAGTCTGAATGGATCCTAAGGCTACAGGCACACAAACATGTGCATATATGATATGGGTATGTGGATAAACATCACAGTAAGCACATGGATGATATCATTGTACCATCCATGATCTCCATTGACCCATTCATTACCAGCAGTAAACAGACAGGAATAGGACCTGTCGTGAGTTTTGCCCTGGGTTCACGGCCCCCCACATGGGTATGGGGCTATAGAAAATAATGGGTCGGTGTGTTAGCCATCAGAAACACAGCTACACACCGCCAAAGCACACATACGTGTGCATGGAGCCTTGCAGGTAGTGATGTTGTGCATTTTGCATGCTTTCTCTGATGTGGCAGTTTTGCAGCTACCAGCTTGTAAAATACACTGTAAAAATACAAGAATTATTGACTTTTCTTTGTTTATGGAGAAAACAGATTTAAGATTTTTTTATCTTTTTTTTTTCTCTATGTGCCAATGTTTTGGGTCTCTGATGTAAGTGTTACAGATCTGCATGATAGTGTTGAAGCCTTGTAACCACCTTGTTGTGTGTTAAAGGGAATCTACCATCACCAGCACATATTTAGTCTATGGGGTCCGCGGGTTTCCACGAGTAACCGCTTTTTAAGCGGATTGGGTTTCCGTTTTTCGGGTCCCTAAGCGGACCTGTAGAACAGAAACCCCAATGCAGGTGTGAACCTAGCATTAGGCAAGCAATGCACAATAGATACAAAGTGATTGAACTCCCATAGTGGCCTCTGCAGGGGAAACATAGCATTACATGGCACACAGAATGCAATAATGTAATATATGGTCATGTTGAGTCCTCCAGATTGGGAGACACTCTTTACAGTGGCTCTCTGACTTAAAGAGGTTATCCAAGGAGAAGAGAAGCTTCCTGGTGGCAAGGATAGTGATAACATAAAGAAGCGTCTATATTTACTGCTCCGGTTCTCCATGTTGCTGGTCCTATAGGATAACATCAATCACTACAGCTGCAGCCAATAACAGGCGTTAGTCATTGGCTGAATCTATGGTCGTTGAGGTCATTCTTTAGTTCCGGCAAGGAGAATCAGAGCCACTGCTCAATAATGGATGAGCGAGGAAGAGTAAGACACTTTATGTTATCACTATCCCTGCCACCAGAGAACTTTTATGCTCCCTGGATAACCCCTAAAACTTATAGATAGGGTTCCCAGGCAGAGAGCTCAGTCTGTCATATCGATATACTGTAACAGGATTATCCATTTTTCAATGTCAGCTGTAAAAAGGTGAATATATGATCTATTCTAGTTTTCTGCTTTTCATAGTAGTAACAGGAAGTGATTTAAAGGGGTTTTCCAGATGCAAACCAATTTTTCATACTGATGATCTATCCACAGGAGAGGCCATCATTATGTGATCTGTCAGGGTCTGAAACCTGGAACTGCGCAGATCATCTGTTTTAGCAGCTTCTGGCATCCAGATGATGTGCAGCACCACTCCTATACAAGTAATAGAAGCAGCCCAACAGCCCCATCCACTCCATAGTGGTGGTTGTGGTGAACTGCAGCTTTGCTCCTATTAATTGAATAGCAGTGGTGCTACATGTGCCACCCATCCACTAGCACCCTGAGGCTGTGCAGGGTTGGGTGTCGGCCATATATTGACGACCCATCCTATGGATAGGTCATCTGTATGAAAATTAAATTTGGGTCTGGAAAACTTCTTAAATACTTGAATGTGACTTTTATGTGATGGTAGAATTCCTTTAATGGCTGAACAGTGTGATTCCCACTAACCAGCGAGTCATGTCCCCTGGCATTCAGTAGATCCACTTATAAAAGAGAGTGATATATGTTACTGGCCTTTATCATGAACTATGCCTTGCCTGGAAAATAAAACTAATATTTGGAAAAGGTTCACTTGATGATTCCCATCTATATCTAATGATAGTCGCTAAGTGGCTGACAAAATTTAGCATTGGATTATGCCCAAGTCCTATCCTATGCTAGACTATAAATACATCTAGGTACCCTGTTTTTGGAGCAACTTTTCTAAAAATATCAGCAAATCGAGATATTGAGGAATATTTTTTTAACACTGTTTTTAATGTAGACAGAATTGAACCAGGCTAGATGGACCAAATGTATCACAGTGGCTCATGTTGGATGATAAATTTGGCACATCTTTAGAGAATTTAGTCTAACTTTATGCCACCTCTTGGTGGATTTACTTTAGACCACTTTTTAAACGACCAAAATTTAGGCACAGTTTGGCATGTCTTCAGCCACACTCCTTTACACTAATACAGGCCGCTTTTTCTGTAATCTATACCCCTTTGCTTAGAAAGATACAAAAAGTGTCAAAAACACTTAAAAGGACACTCCAGTGATTTTTTTTTTTTTTTACACTCATTATATTGTACTCAGTAGTAATAGTTGTCTGCTCCCATTGTCACATGATCACAGGGTAACTTGTTTTTTTCCAGCATAGATTGAGAGCTACCATGTGACTTCTGATTCATCAGAGACCCATACCCCTGTTTTTCTGCCCTACCTCTTCTGTCAAAATGACTCCCTGTTTCTTCTCTGTTTCTCAGATAATCTGCTCTCTATAGATCCATCTATCAAATACTGCCCCTAGTTCCCCACTGTAACCGTCAGGTCACCATGCCCCCATTACATTCACCATCTTTGGTGACATCATTATCACAGTCTAAAGTCCTAGAACATCCATTTTAGTAATTAGCTCTGAAGTTTTTTTCAGAAAAAGTAATAGGCATACAAAGGTACAGATATTATACATGGGTATAGGTACCAGACATGGGTACAGGAACTAGACAAAGGTGTCAGTACCGGACATGGGTACAAGTACCAGACATGGATGTAGGTAGTAGACATGGGTGCATGTACCAGACAAGGGGGTAGGTACTGGACATGGGTACAGGTGGCAGACATGGGTACAGGTGGCAGACATGGGTACAGGTACCACACATGGATGTAGGTACCAGACATGGGTAAAAGTACCAGGCTTGGGAACAGGGATCAGACATGGGTACAGGTACTAGACATGGATATGGGTATCAGACATGGGTGACAGCATCAGTAATAGCATATTTTGAATCTATTTCAATAATTACTTTTTATAGCTTTAAAATGATAATATTATTATGGCTTAGTTTGACCCAGAATGGCTCATTTAGCCTAGTAAATTTGCAACATTGTAACCATAAGAAATATATCTACACAGTCATATAGAAAATACAGATTTTTTTTTGTGATATAAAGCCAAAAATTTTAAATGAAGCACATTAGACAATCATTAACCTGATCTGGCAACCAACAACAAACATACCACAGTAACCCAGTTGCTTTAGTTTGCACACCCTGAACTAAAACTTTTGAAGAAATCCTGTGTGGTTTTAGTATAGAAATGAAGCCCATTAGCTTTACCCATCTGGACTTTTGTGACTTCAGCTAACTTTCTTACGTGGAGGATTTGTTTGATCTGAAGTGCATTGACTAACATTAGATACTCGATAATATGTCCTTTACATGCATTGCTGTTTGACACTATTCATATTTATTTAATGTGTAGCTTGGTGTGGACATAGTTGTTGAGGTGGATCAGTGTGAGACAACCATTAACACATCCTATGAGATACAGGAAGTTATTTCAGATGAAGAAGATGATGGTGGAATAGTTATACTGGAACAGACCCCTATACACAAACCACCACGGAAGAAGGACCGACCTATTGAGGTATGGGATGTAGATGCTCAGGTTCTCTGGGTCTTTGAGTTCCTATGTGTCTTTGCAATCTCAACCATAGACACTAAGCCAATGCTAATAAGCCAAGTCTTAAAAATCTGAAGGGTGAGTGCCCCAACCACGGGACCAACCATTGCTGTGACTTTTTTGACTGGGTTCCATAACTCAAATTGATTTTAATGGAGAAGTGCCGACTCCATAAAAACCAGTCCAGAGCCCATTCATTCTCAAGATCTGTGGTGGTAGATGTGGAGGTTAGTTGCGGAAAAAGTAAAAAGTAGTAGAAGTAGTTTTTCTCTTTATGTATCAGTACCCTTAGGTGGGTTCAAGTGGCCACTGTTTCCACACCGTGAGTCTATCTCCTTGAACAAGAAATTCTGTAAGAACTACAAGGTGCTAAGTCCAATAACTCCATTTCAACAAGGTGTACATAGAAGATAAGGGGACCTAAAATAAAGACACAAATTAGACACTTTTCCAGTACTACTGGGCACCACCACACTCCTAACTACTCAGCAACAGGAATTCTTGGCACCTCTATCTCATTTTCACTTGTGTAAGCCATATTTTTGAAGATTGCTTCCCTAGGCTGGTTCAGTGGAGCCATTGTGCCCCCAAGCATAGTGTTATTAGTGCATCTAATAAATGCCGAAATCTATATCCAGGAGAAGTAAAGGCTGAGTTGCTCTTTGAGGCTAGAGCCACACAGCAACTTTGATCATGACTCTTGTCGTACAACCAAAGATCACTGTGTCGCCCTGCCTAGCCTGCGACTTCACTCATTTTAGTGAGTGGGAGCTGCTACCATGAGTTCTAGTTGCAAAAAGGTCAAAGATTGCTCAACTTTTTTGCGATGGTCGCGGCACACTCACTTTGCAATGCGACTCCATTCACTTGAGTGAACATGAGTGAAGGAGTTACAGGGTGACACAACAATCTTTGGTTGCATGATGGGAGTCGCAGCCAAATTTGTCGTGTGGCCCTAGCCTAATACTAAACTTTATATAGCATATGAATAGTCTTTTTTATTAGGTAGAGAGCATAGGTTTTCCATCTTTCTTTCTTTCTTTCTTTCTTTCCCTCTCTCTTTCTTTCTCTCTCTCATTCTCTCTTTCCATGCAATGCTCTGTTTAACCCATCAGTTATACCTGCACTTGCCTTTAACATCTTGAAAAAGATCAGGTTTAATTGGATATTGTAGAAATCTTTACCCTACCCTTCCGTTTTTCGCTAGAGACCACTTGCTGCAATGTGAGATATTTTTGTCGACCATACCTGCTGTATGAAAGTGAGAGTGAATGTGGTTGTCACTCAATAAACCAGGAGACATGGCATGATCTACATATTAGTAACTCCTGAAGAACTGCAAATGTGTTCACTCTTGTTTCTGTGTTATACAATGATTCTTATAAGTCCTTCAGTACTGAGAACGACCATCTTAACGTTATTTCATTTGCTTTTTATTAAATTGATCAGGGGATAAGGAGTGGAGACCATTGATGTCATGAGCCCCAGTTTAATCAGATGGACTAGGTGATGTACAGGAGCAGTGCATGTGCCTACCAGGGTTATGTCCTGCTTTTCTGTAGCAATATTATGCATGGAGCTAAGGAGATATTCACATGATCTATGGGTCAGCTAGTATAAGTTTACATTGTAAATATTATTAGAGTAGGGTTGGCAATGGATGTTCTATAGTAGTGACCAGTGCAAAACTACAATTCCCATCATGTCATTATAGCCATGGCAGCGATTTGCACTCCTACCCTATATCACTGGGAGCAGTAAATTTTAATCCAAACATCTGCATCAATCCAACCATATCTGCATGGGTAGTGGTTTTATAATATGACGGCCCTGGTAACCCAGAGACAGTTGCCCCTTGCCACTCTTGCCAGCTTTCTCCGATGTACCAATGCACTAATGGAGCAAAATGAACCAGGGATATTTAGAAAGGAAAAACAACTGCAATCCAATGAGGGTTAGGACAAATCAGAAAATGTTTTTGACTATAGATGCATTAAGTTCTGCTGCAAGCACCTTGTATAGTTCTTCTGGGCACCAGTGTCCATTAGGGTAACTTCTTTCAGAAGAAAAGTGAATTGTTGGAGAGGGCTGAGATTTATGGACTCTCACAGGTCTATACGGGGCGTTGGAATCTACAGTAAATACAGACTTAGTTCTGATATTTAATTCAATCTACCATTTGCAAACCCCAGTCATTTTAAAGTGAGTCTGTCCCCAGAACCAGCATATCAACCCAACCCCGCAGATAGATGGGGTAGATTCTCCTGAATCAAGCAGTGTTTACCCCTTGTACATCACTGCCTCTATTGCTGAGATATTAATGTTATTGTCAATATGCAAATGAGTTATTTGGAGCAATGAGGGTGTTGCCATTGCATATTGACAAAAAATGGCAATAGCTCAGCAACGGAGGCAGCAATGTACAAGGGGAAAATACCATTTGATGCAGGTGACCCTAACCTATCTATCTGTTGCCAGATTTGCAGTGCCACATCTGAGACTGTAGGTACACCTTGCTTTGCCTTTTGACATGGATGATTTGCAATTTTAGGAGGCATTCCTTGGTTTTAAGGATGGTCATACATCCAGTTTGCACTGCTTTCACTGCAGCCCAAGGACTTACGCTAGGTTCACACCAGCATTTAGGTTTCCGTTGTTCAGGTCCACATGGGGACCCAAAAGGCGGAAACCCTGTCTGCTTAAAAAGCAGTTACCAGTGGAATCCCGCATACCCCATAGACTATAATGGGGTCGGAGTCTCGTACGGAGACTTCAACGAAAATGTGAACCTAGTCTTACATGCCACACATAGCCGTTGTATTACTGAACTTTTACTTCCTTCTTTATTAGACTAGACTTTATTGTAATGTTATTTGTTTATCGCCTGAAACTTTTATCAACTTTGATAACAGCAGATTCTCATCAGTACTGCCATAGGAGGAAGAACTAGAATTTTCTGCAATATTATAGAACGTACTCAAGAACTTATCACTATTTTATCAATGGATTTCATCTTGTGTATCTCCAACTCTCTAATATTGCTTACTCGCTCTATTATTACACCAAATATTTCAAGGAAAGGTATATGCAGATAAGTTCTCCTTGATGGAAGAAGGAAAACTCACTCTAGCGGCACCTATTGAAAGGTAGTTGGTCTGTAAGACTCCCTAAGATATATTAGTAAAGCATATATGTTCTGTGAGACTCTTCACGCTGTAAAATAACTTGAAAAGGTGACATCTCACTAAGGAGACATTGTACCCCATCTGATCTGATATTTCAAGTGACTCTTCTAGAGATTTACTCTGTCTTTGTTGCAGTCCTATCATGGTAATCCCATCCAATGATGGATATAGACCACTTCTGTCTTAAACAAGGCAAGATAAAAACATGGAAAAGAGATCCAGCAAGCCATAACACAATATCTCAGTATGGGAACATGCATAATACAGGTGGTTTACAAGGGATTGTCTCGTGGTAACAACCCCTATCCATATACCCTATTAGGGCACAAGGACATCATAGCTAGTCTCCCTTTTCTTTTACCTACCGCTAACTACTGTATGAAGGAAACTCATATTAGTCATACCTTGGGAGACAGATAGGTCAAGAAGCTGCATGAATAGCTCCTGTTTTTTGTTCTATCTTTTACATATTGTATTGAGTTGAAAAGACCCTTCTGCTTTCAGTAAATGTTTGTGACGGAGCAGTATGTGCCGATTGTAAGATTGTCCAGGCTCATTACATCCATTTCCATGTATGTGTCTTTGTTGTGAAGACCAAGAACTGAGATAAAGATCAACTCCTGCACTCTCTCCATCCCCTCTCTCCCTCTCCTTCCCTTGGTTGATATCTTCAGACACAGGAGAGACCGAACAGAAGGTCGCTCAGTCTCCACCGAAAGCAGCTGCTGTGAAAAGACCAGAAGACTCCAGGAGCAGAACAAGCTTAAAAAAGCCTCAGTAAGACTCCATTAACCATGACACTGCTGGTTAATGTGAGTATGACATCTGCTATTTCTATATATCCGAGATGATAGGATTTACGAGGTTGTCCTTCTCATGTAGATAGGTGATCAGTGCGTTTCATGGGATAACCCCTTTAACATTACCAGTATAAAAGCTGAGAATGGGGTATATACACACACATATCCTAATAGGTGAACAATGCTCATACAAAGTAATGAACCAGCCTGTGCAACATTACACCCCTCGAAAGAATTTCTAAGGGGCTTATAGTCATAAAATCTCAAATAGATATGTTAGTTGCTCAGCCAAGCAATAAAAAAGATAGCAAACCATACCGATTATAGCAATAATTCACAAGTAATAGATACCGCCCCTCGGCCCTGACATGTGTCGCTTGCAGGTGCTTTATCTGGAGAATTATAGCAATAAGAGTCACTTTGACTGCATAGAATGAAGTATGGCAGATGTTTTGGAAGTATTTTCTCGTAGATGAAGTTTGATGTTTTTGTAGTCCAAATTTACCAAAAGTTTCTAGAATACAGATGACCAGTGTCATGCCCTACTCTCTTGTGAAGTCTGATGCCACATCATCCATGCATTAAATAGGGTTACATCTATCATATCTCTAAGATTACAAGAACCAGGAGATCGAAACCCTTTCATAATTTGCCCTCATTCGTGACCTGGTGGTATGCAGAGAACTACAGCAAAGCCTCAGACAACTCAGTCTGTGCTTGAAAACTATGCAATTTTTGTACACATAGAAAAATTGAAGCAAACTGTAACCTTCATGTCATGTAGACATTTGTACTGCAGGTGTTGGAGGACACCAACTTCAAATTCCTGTAGGTTAGGTTTCACATGGATATACTAGAGCTTTATGAATGTGCAGCACATCTAGTGCCAAAGACAGGTTGCATCCAGTTCTGTGAGATCAGTAAAGCCTACCTCATCTTAGGGAAAGCCTGTCCAAATAGCACAGGATGGCATCCGATCCATCATTGGCTCTAAATATACCGCTCTTTCATGATCCATCATTGGCACTAAATATATCGCTCCTACATAGAGCAGTAATATGCTTGTCTGATACCAGCCATACACTGGTGACAAGACGTATCAATTATGCATTGACCTACTTACTGCATTGTCTTTGTGCCAGGATATCACAACGGTTTTGAGATGTAACTCTCGGGAAAAGCATTACATTCTGCTTTGTCTTAGTATTAGGACCTGCTCAACCTAAAGTCTTAATCTGGCCATACACATTAGAGGTAAACCGGCCAAACCAGCTGATGTAATCTACCTATTATGGGGGCCTCCCATCTCTCCCCTTGTCAGATGTTGGAGGAGATATGGATCATGGAGATGGATTTTCATATGCTTTATATTTTTGTTCTCATGGATAAGCCACCACTAAAGGTGTCTGATGGCATCATATTTCCCTTTTCCTAAAGAGAACACATACATATTTGGTGAATCAGATCTGTATGCACTCATTAGAGATGGGCGAACCTCCCAAGATTCGTTTTGTTTCGGGTTCGGGTGGCTCGGGTCCCTGATTTGTTTCAGGTAAAACAAGTTTGGATAGAAGTGGATGTGAAATTATTATACTCTGGGGTCTCTTTAGACCACCAGTGTATAGTAGGTGGAGGTGTAAAAAAATAAAATTCATACTCATTCATTCGGCATGCTCTCTTGGTATCCTTGGTGATGTCATGCTCCCAAGGTCACCGCTGAGACATGTAATTGTGATGTCATGATGCTCAGCTAGCCTAGGTGACTGCTGTGTCCCAAAGACAGGCCTCAGTGGTAACCCCAAGTGCATGACGACACCAGGAGAACGCCGGACACAGTGAGGAGGACTAAAAGAGATGAGGTATACATTTTTTTTCCACCTATTACACTCTGGAGTCTGAAGAGACCCCAGAGTATAATAATTTACAGCAATGTGTGTCTGGGTGGCCATTTTAATTTGGGTCGAACCAGGCTCCTGCCAAAGTGGTTCACTCATCCATAGTACTCATCTTGAAGCCACCATTCCAAGAATAAGCGTCACCTCAGCTAGTCCATCATCCCAAATCCATTCTCATGAACTTAACCTAGAAGAGAACAGATTTCTTTTGAAAGCTCTATGGTTGTCGTTGAGGTAGAGGTGGAACACAGAAACCTCGGAAACATCGGCCCCAGCTGCAGAGGAGCCCCAATACAGGTCAATAAAGGGCTTTTAGGAAGTTTCACTAACTTAAAAGATAAGAGTGTTTACAGCAGCGGAACAGCCATCCATGGCAAACATTTCTATGTGAACTCGCCAATACATAATATGAATTCAGCTAATTCCTATATGTGTATCATGATGGATAGGTCAGAGCAGTTCCCTGATACATTTTGCTCCTGTTGTGTATTAAGATCCTGTTTTACTGGATTTTTACTAATAACCATATCTGTGTCAAAAATAATCTGAGAGGATAGGTTACCTTTTCTGACTCATAGGTCTTGTGAATATGGCGGAAAATTGGACAAAATGGCTGCAAATGCAAATATTCCTTTCTGCCTTGCTGCAGGTTGTGATTGTATGTGGATGAAGCCATTTCTACATTGATAGGTGCTGCCATGGTATTGTTATCAATGTTGGTTACAGCATTAAGTTATTCTTAATACAGATCTAGAATTGTATTATAAATAAAGCTACAATAGTTGACAATGTTCAATGCAGTTAGAGTACATGGGCAAACCTGAGGGTCCTAGAACATGCACACCCCACCTCTGAGGAGCTATATGCGGCCAAACCGGATTCACTGCATACTGATCTATGATGCCTATACAGTGAGCAAATAAATCCAATGACAGCTGGAATTGCTAAACCATCAGTGGGGGTCTAAGCACCCAAAATCCCACCAACCAAAACTTCTGACAAGTCAAATTTTTTAGGAAACTACAAGTAGACTTTAAATTATAGGTAGACTTTAGCACCCTAAACCGTATAATATTAAACTATATGTCTATACAATTTTAAATGCCAGCCACCATACCCAACTAAACATCCAGGGATATTTGATATCATCGCATAACCTCCCTAGACTAGCATGGATAAAAGCTATGTATAGAAATAAAGCATGTTATCGTCTAGGATCTTAGCACATTAGAGAGTGAGAACAATATGTATGGGTGGATTGTCAAAAGTGTTTTGAAGGTATCTGTGTATAATAGGAACTGCTATTTTGGCCAATAGGACTGTTCAGGGAATACACCAGACAAGAGTCTGGTGTATACATGAGGAAAACATATCCCCTGCCTTGTCCCACCCTGTTATTGCAGATATGGTTATTACTCACTATTCCTTGTAACGTCTACAATCTAATTCTCTTCTATATGTCTTTGGAGTTTGAGAAGAAACCATAGAACCCAGAGGAAATTTAGACACGGGAGAACTTACATACTCCATGCAGATGATGCACTTGGTTGAACCAAGGACCTCAGTGCTGTAAGACAGCAATGGTAACCACTGAGCCAACATGGCCAACCAACTATCGATCACTGCTGAAAGTTATGGGGGAGTGTTCTCCTCCTGAATACACCGGCCTCATAAATTATGTATCCAGTCCAGTGTATTTTCCAACTCTAATTAGCGAACGGCTCAATATTTTTTGTGCCGACCTGTCCTGTCTGTACTATGCTGCCCTTAAATAGAAAAACACATTCTACAGTAAGATCTGCTTCAAGCTTTGGATGTGAATGGAGTCCATAATATGATATAACCAAAGGTCATTTACTTTTTTATAATGTGGATTAGGCCTATTGTTAAGGTAAGAGTGGTCAAGTTTTAGTCACTAGGACTAATTTCCATAGAATGGGGTGGTGGATTGACAGAAAGTGGTCTTACATGAGTGGTCACTCTCCATTAAAATGAATGAGAGTTATGGATACCCTAAAGGTGGTAGACCATAGAACCCCCAATAATATTGAGTCATTTTAGTATTAGATATTCCTAACATACTATTCTGTGTGGCCCACCTTCCATCTGTACACAACATGTGCCTGTCCACATAGTTTCTGTTCTTATTATTGTACGCACAGATCTAATAGGTTGTTTGTATATCATCCCAAAACAAATAGACCTTAGTGACAAATCACAGCTCCAAAGTCACCTCAAAATGGGGTTGTCTTCTGTTGGGACCTTAGGGACCAGTATTGTGCTGGAGTCTGGGTCCTAAAGTCTGGTACTCTAGTAGACCAGTCTGTTTGGGACAGTTCCTTCATAGTTATTAACCTATGCTTACATAAGCAGGACTGGATTAAAGTTGGTGGGGCCTTCTTCTCACCTCTGGGATCCAGGACAGTAGCCTGTAGACAGTGTTTCCCTCAACACTGAAGTCTTTGGGAGTTATGAAGACTAAGTTCACACTAGCATTCAGGTTTCCATTCGGGTCCACTTGTGTATTTGAAAAATGGAAATCATATCTGTATAAAAAGTGGTTACCCACAGAAGCCCGCGGACCCCATAGACTATAATGGGTTACGCCAGGTTTCCGCCGATTTCAGTTTAAAACTTTTCTCTCCGCCTGTTTTAAGCAGAATGGGGGACAGAGTCCCCGAATGCTAGTGTGAACGTAGCGTTAGCCCTCAAAAGAAAGTCCTATCTTTTCTGTCCAGATAGGATCACAGAATAGTCATCAAGAAAGCTAGGTGGTGGAGTCCTCCATTATCCCCAAGGTGATAGAGGTTTCAGGGCCCTTGACTTAGGATGGGTCTTCGCTGGAAACTCTGTCGCAGAGACGGACGAAAATCGGCTGAGAAAAAAGTCCTGCACAGAAGAACTTTCAGTTTGGAAATGGCAGACACCAGGCTGAATCCATTATAGTCAATTGGGTCCACCAATCTTCATTTGTAACCCCTGTTGTAGTGGTCCGGCTCTCCGTTGTTCAGCTCCTCTGACGGACCCAAACGATAGAGAGCCTGGTGCTAGTGTGAGCCTAGTGTAATAGACATTTTTCTGATGAGTATTCCCCTAAAATGTTATAACTTGCATAGGATGCAACCAAGGATTGATTCTGTGTGGTCTGGCTAATAAACTGTGTGAACAAAGGGAGGGGAAGAGAAGAAAATTCCAGAAATAAAGGAATCCTTCGCAAGGCAGGGAAGAGTTCACAGCCTTACAAATGATTATCTGCTGAAACTAGTATGAGAGAGCAGAATATCTCTATGACCAAATCCTTCACTGTGAGAGGCATCAATGATTCACAGCTGATAAAAGAATTGTCTGGCTGCCTAATGCACCGAGCACAATGACCACATCAATAATAATAAAAATGTAAGAGATTTCCTTTGACTGGTACAATTAAATATAATGGACAAATCCAACAAGTCTTGAAGAAACATATCATTTACAGGAAACCAGTCGAGTATTTAGTGGAAGTCTGGACGATCCTAACTAAGGAGTAAATAACCCTAGAACTAAATGTGCTAAAAACAAGCAGAAAACATACAAGACCACATGGCAAGTTCATGGAGCACAAAATTGTCTATTTCCTCCTAATTGCCTACAAATTATAGGAGTGAGGTTTAGTCAATGGACAAGGCATTTGGGAAAGTTCCTGCTTTAGCAAGTGTCTTCCCAGTCAGACAGTGGTCATTGAGAACTACAGGAAAGCCAAATGGATTACTCCAGTGAACTCTGATTTGGGTATTTAAAGGGAGTCTACACCACCGAAATCTCTTCTAACCCACTTATATGCTGTTGTAGGGCTGTTTAGCGACATAGTGAACTTACCCTTTTGTGTCAAAGTGCAGTCTTGCTGCCGAGAAAATCAGCTGTTAATCCATATACACAGAAGACTGGTGTTTGGTGCACACGGGGCGTGGCTGCTCCTGCCAGTGCACCTGTTTTCGTCTTTGGTTGCCAAACAATGCCAACCCCTAATATAAAGATTGATAGGTCCTGGTGTGCGGCAACCCCAGGTGTACCAAACATCTTGCACATATGTCACTAACAGCTCATACAATAACATATAAGTTATTAAGCCTGTTTTAGTGGTGGAAGACTCCCATTAAAGGGGTTGTCCAGGGGTTGTTCAGGGTTAAGCTCATGATAGGCCATAAATACCTGATCGTGGGGGGCTGAGAGCCGGCCCCCCAGACCGATCAGCTGTATGGAGCCGCTTATGGCGCCTATCTTTTACACTATGCAGGGCCACAAAGCTGCATTCACTGTATAGTAGCTCAGGAGCTCAGGGACCTCAATGAGCCCTGATCTGCAGTGACGGTGCCTGGCCACCTTACAGGAGACCAAGATTTCTGCTTCCAGCCCTGTATAATGTTTAGGACAGGTGCTGGTAGTGGCTCTGTACAGCTGATTGGTGGGGGCCCGACAGCTGGCCCCTGGACCTATCAGTTATTAACCCCAGACAACCCTTTTAAATAGGTTTTCAGAAAATAGCTAATTGCTGTGGGTCTGACTACTGATACCTGGCAAACAGCGGCCACCACAGGGAAAATGAAGTATTACAAGCCAGCCAATCAAATGAACTGGTGACTATGTAGTAGATGGATAAACCAAGTCTATCAGAGCAAAAGCAGCTTTGTATTTGCAATATGTGATCCCCATACTAGGGCATATGTAAAGTTGTTGGCATTGTGAAATAACCCATTAAATAATAAGTAGCATCCTGTGACAGCGCCCAGATCTTCAATCTCCATCTACTGCTGTTCATCTATGGAAGTTACATGGCTGTAGGCGTTATTTTAGCTGCAGGTCTAGCTTAAATGGACCCCAAACCTTCCAATTAGAACAGGGGTCACAGTTGCACGAAGCTTTCTTTGGGTGCCATCTCTTGAATTTACAAGATATACTCAAAATAAAAATAGCTTTGTTTGGGGACTGGGATTAGATTATGTAACGGCATTTTACATTCATAAACATATCTTGCTTCTTCACAAACCTCATAGGGATTGAGAGATTTGCCTGGGAATTGGCGAGCTGAGTCTGTTGCCATGTAACACTGTAACGCCTTTATCCTAGCAACACAACAGCTTTATAATCATCTCATATCCATGTTTATTACCACGTTCCAAAGTCTAGAGGACATTAATTCATGTTTATTCATGCGAAAATTTCTCTAGCATCATAAAGGAGTATATCCCGGGCAACAAGATATAATTATACAGTATAATGGGGAGGCTTAGCTACAAAGTATGTCCAACAGAAAACAATGACTCTCACCCAAAAACACTGCACAATCTGAGTCCATTTCTATTCCAACTATGGTATTTATAGACTCCTACAATTTACAGCTGGGTTTCGATAAACATCCAATGGAAGATGTGCCTCACTTATGACCCCTCCTTTGGGTATTCTGGTAATAAGTTATCACCTATCCAGAGAATAACTGCTTGGTTGGTTTCCCCAGTTCCCCTATTGTTGGTGATCGAGCATGGACACAGTACTACTCCATTCAACATCTATGGGACTGGCACAGATAGCTAAGCTTTGTACTCAGTCTGATAGACACTGAATTTAATGGTAACCACCAACCCATTCAAACAGGTGACCTAGGACCCTATTATTGGGATCAGTGGAGCTCCCAGTAGTTATCCCCATCCACATAACTTATTACCAGAATAAGGACCTTTCATGCTCTCTAACATTGGCCATACTATAGACTGCTGGAAAGCTGAAAGTGCGCTGAATTCGGTGCACTGTCAGCTTTGCCGGTATCTGCTCCGGTTAGCAGAGATATCAGTGCTGTTAGTTTCTACACCGATATCACTGCACTGTTGAGGGGCGGGCCTTACAGCTCAGCGTCATCACTAGGCAGCAATGACACTAGGCTGTAAGGCCGATCCCTCTGACAGTGCAGTGATATTGGTGCTGAAACTAACGGCAAGGATATCTCTGCGACCAGAGCAGATACTGGCAAAGCTGACAGTGTGCTGAATTAAGCATACTGTCAGCTTTCCAGCGGTATATAATATAGCCAGTTTTTGAGGACTCTTTAAAGAGGACCTTTCACAACCTCCACGGATTCCAGCACAGTTAGAATTTTTTTCTCTAGCCCCCACCATTCCTAAGCAATAACTCCTGTTAGTTTTGGTATCTTATATGCTACTTAGGCTCTGTACTGTCAGGAGGGCGGAGTCAGGCAGAAGCAGGCAAGGGGGCGTGATTCAGAGATCCAATCAGAGGCAGCCAGTGTCAGAGCTCAGAATCACACCCCTTTGTCTGCTCCTACTTGACACCGCCCTCCTGACAGTACGGAGACTAAATAGGATATCAGGCACCAAAACTAACAGCGCTGATTTCTCGGGAATGGTGGGGGCTAGAGAGAAAAATTCCAACTGTACCAGAATCAGTGGAGCAGCGACTATTAAATGATGCAAAGAACTGGACTTGGCAGGGGTGGTGAAAGGTCCTCTTTAATGTTGAATATATATATTTTTTTCTGTGAAAGATTGTCTTCTATCCTTCAGTTGTTAAGTATGATCTGCTAAAATAAATCAGTAAAGTATACACATTGCTAAGTGGCACAAAGCTTTCCTTAGACTAATGCATGATAGATAGATAGATAGATAGATAGATAGATAGATAGATAGATAGATAATGAGATAGATAGATAGATAGATAGATAGATAGATAGATAGATAGATAGATAGATAGATAGAAGCTGGCTAAGATAGATAGATATGAGAGATAGATAGATAGATAGATAGATAGATAGATAGATAGATAGATAGATAGATAGATAGATTTTGTGTATTGCATAGTTATGTATCTAATTCAGTTATTCTCTTGTTCTTCAGCCTCCACCCAGAGTCCATAAGCCTCGATTCAGGAAGAAAAGTACCTCTGCCTCTAACACGGAAACTGCATGAATGCAGCCAACATCAAGAACCACAGAATGTCTCTTCACTGCCTTAAAAGAGCAATTCCTACCAAGTGACAAGGTGGCGATAGAGTACAGAAAAAAAAAATCAGGCGTGACTTTTCCCAGAATCCTTCACTTCCCCCGTCATATCCGTCAGTGTTCAGCTTTCAGTACGTAGCTGCCTTGAAACTGCTCCAAGAACATGCGAGGACATTAGCATTATGATTGATTGTGAGCCCCGCTTGGAAGTCGCAGTCCCCTAAGCCTATGATGTGGAAGTTGCCATTGTCCTGAGCGGTATCAGTGACCATCCACTTCCATGTCCTGACCTGGTGCCCATCTTAAGTATTGGTTTACTATTGACACTGAATAGCCATGAGTGTTGGAAAGTAGATTTTTCTCTGTATCTGCTACATGTTTTTGTTTGTATAAATTATGATTGTCTTTCTATGTTTTTGTTTCAGCCGTGATCTTTAGCCCATACCGGCTATATTTACCCTAGTGGACTAGTCCTAAAATAGTAATGGATAGGATGAACAGCTGCCAATGCATTCTTCAAGGTAGTAGTTACCCTACACTGTAAGTATGAGAGTAGAAAGAGGGTTTCTGGTTTCCAGAAATGGTGCCACTCTTCTTCAAATATGTAATTTTTAGAATATGATCTCCCCAGATCTCCCTCTTTTTGTACCATACAGTACCACTTTGTACCATCATACCCAAGGAAAAATATCCTTAGACTTCTGTGCAACAGCGCCCCCCAATTCTAATATAGCTTAAGAAATCAGTTATAAAATGACATTGTAGTGAAACATCTACAGAGTTGGTAGACCCTCCATGTAACGGACACAGTGCTGTCCAAACAAATATTTTCATTTGTAGGAAACTTTCTCTGGGTGAAAAATCCCTCTACTAGGTGAAGTCATGAATATCTGGATCTAGCAGTAATGTTCTGCAATGGGTCTGAAGATCTCACAGCACATAAGAAGCAGATACAGAAAAGTTGCAGGTTTCGTTTTTGCCATCTTATTACTCAGCATGTGCCCCCTATCCCAACTCTGGCATCCAGTACCCCATCCAACCATATATAATATATACTATGCACATGGTTCTTTCCTCAGTCGTCTACGAGAGTTAAGAGACAGCTGAGCCTTAGACTCTCATAAACTTTAATGGATTGTGCAGTTTAGTAAAACCATTTTCATACACCTTATTAGGGCCTTTTAAGTTAAAGGGGTTATCTGATTTCTGTGATTAATGGCGTATCCTCACGATAGGCCATCAATATTAGGTCTGCAGGAATCCAACACCCAGGACCCCTGCAGATCACCAGTACTGAGGCAGTGCGGGAGAGCCGTGCTGCTCACTTGCCATAAAATTGTAGTGGCAAATGTAGGTACTGTTGGAGTGTAGGTGCAGTTTGTACGGCGAGTGAGCAGCACTGGTTTGGTAGCAGGGACTTGTGGGGGTCCTGGGTGTCGGACCCCTGCAGATCTAGTATTGATGACCTATCCCAAGGATAAGCCATCAATTATAGAAACTGGACCCCTTTAATAGAGGAGGTCCATATGTTGGGATCCTCATCCCTTGATCAGAAACAAGAAAGGTTATAAAGAGAGTCTCTCAGTTTGGAGGACCTGTCCTATCCTGCATTATAATTATGACAGCCCATTGGTTTATATGGGCACTGGGTGATGCTTAATTTCCCCAGTGGTGGTTCTACAGGGAAGTTAAAAGCTTACTCACAGATTATTATTGGGATTCCCAGTGATTGTCGATGGACCCTGCATGTTTTTTTTTTAACAAATATGGATTATCCAAAGCAAATAATCCCTTTAAATCCATTCCTTGCACTCATTTGACAGCCTTCTCTTCTGACCTGGTTGTGATTTAACAAACAGGTTGGAGGAAGGGGCAAGGGTGGAGGCCTTCTTGGACCAAGATATTCTGCAGCACTTTACATCCATTGTCAATCACTGTCCCATATAGGACTTACAGTCTAAATTCCTTATCAGTATGTCTTTGGAGTGTGGGAGGAAACTGAAGTACATGGAGGAAACTCACGCAAACATGGGGAGAACATACAAACTCCTTGCAGATCTTGTCCTTGGTCAGACTCAAACCTAGGACTTCAGCACTACAAGGCCACCATGCTGCCCTTTTCCTATTCAGAAAGGGGCAGCAAATATCCTCTGCTATTTTGGCAACTCCCATCTAAGAAAGATGTGCATGCATAGCCATCTCTTCAGAGGACTACCATTCTTGGGATAACTGTGGGTCCCAGCGGTGGGAACTGCCTTTATCTGATACTTATGACCTATACACTTAAAGAGCACCGGCACCAAGGTTGAGTCTCAGTATGTCCGTGGCCACAACAATTTGCCAATCCCAAATCCAAATATTGTACAGGAAGATCACAGCACGGCAGAGTCTTGCATCGGGTGAAAAATGGCTGTCCTTTACTGAATCAAACTAGGTACATCACAAAATGCATATTGTACAATGTTTTGGCCAGGATACCTGCCTTTATCAAGCATGAATATGCCATAAATGATGATATAGAAATACCCCTTTAAGTATTCTAGTGGCTTGTGACTACAATACAGTAGATCAGGATCAGTAACTATGTGTAAATACGTGTTGTATATAATATTTATTTAATTTTTATTTATGAAAAAATATTTAAAAAATACAAAAATTCTTCACTTCTCACAAATATAAGACATAATATTAGAAGCTCCCTATATCCACTCTGATCAGGAAAGGGAGAACTGCAGTATAGGGTGACCTACGGTCTACAGAGGGTACAGTACACGCACATGGTCATGGGTAGTCAGATTCTAGCTTCATGGTTTTCTGGGGGTTCAGGGACTAGAGGTTGGGGTTCATGGAATATCTGGAATCTTTGGGAGATTTTCCCGGCATATGTGCCGAACAATTTACAAAAAATTAAAAATTGAAGTGTGAACAGAGATTTACCTGACAATTTAAATTCCATAAGACAATTTTTTTTTAATTTAGGGTACAAACCTGCTCTAATAAATCTTAAAAGCACTTGCCAGCAGGTTGTTGAAAAGGTGAGACTTTTGCAGATTTGTGTCAAAAAGGGTGCTTTTAGCATACTTTGCAACTTTTACATTGGTAATATAGGGATGTTTAAAAGGGTTGTGCAGGAATATACTTTAGAGACAACGGGAGCTGAAGGTGGAGTTGATACACGGCCACTAGACAGTGTACAGAGCTATCTGCTTCCAGCTCCATGCACTGTATAGTACAGAGACGGGATGCAGCTAATCTGTGCGGTGGCCACCCGTTAACCCCAAACTGATCAGATATTCATGGTGTATCCTACAGGTAGGCTAAAAATAAAATCCAAAGATCCTGGACACTCCTTTAAGTCCTGCCTGCAGACTGGGTGGGACCACCCATTTTTGGCATTTTTTTTCAAGCCATGCCCCTAAGGACATACCCTAATTCACCAGGATTCATTCTAAAAATTCAGGACTGTCCTAGTAAATTTGGGATAGCTGGTAGCTATGATTTCAGGTTGTTTTGGGGTGTTACTGGGCACAGATTAAATGTAGGATTTAGAAGATATTGAATATGCATTTATTAAAACTGGCGTAGGCTGTAGTAACTGTGTCCACCAAACGTAAAACGATGGACCAACCTTTCATAGTTATGTCTGATTCACAGTGACCGCAAAAATTGACCACCAATTTTTATATTTGACCCCCCAATATACCTAATGGGCACAAGGAGATGCCATGACCAAAGCTGTCCTCTAGTACAGTTTATATAAAGTGCAAGAGAAAGTGGCCACATATCCTAATATATGTTTCTTTTGGTTCTCCAATCTCTGGTCCATAACAGTTCCATATATCAGCCCCAGAGGGAAAAATTGAGATCTTCACCGCATATTATAAAGTATGAGACCCTAATAAACATATTTACACAGATTTGGAGTATTCCTTTAAATTTGGAATCCGAGTCTCATGTATTGTAGGTTAAAAAAAATCAAATCAAATCCCCCATTTAGTATACGTGGGTCTATATGGTGACCCACCCATAGTCATGATACTAGTGTCATTGAACCAACGTTTAGGTGAGTACCTGCCCCCCTCTGTGCCACATGACCCTTACAAGTGGAAGCAGCCATCTTGGAACCAACACCTTGTGACTGTGTGAGCGAGACAATAACAGGTTCTCAAAAATATTGTGAAGACTATTGCCAATTGAACAGAACATTGAGTAGCTCCTATAGCAAAACTAGTGCAAAATGGAGGAACCGTTCATAGCGACCAATCAGGTCGCTGCCTTCATTTTCCATAGCTCTGTGGTTATATGGGAACGACAATGTCATTGGTTGATTGACATCGGGATCTGCTCCACTTTTCTTTGCTACTGTGCCCTACTGTGTTAAATTCGTTGAATTTGTCAATAGACAACATTATAATAGCAAAATATTATATAAAATTAATACAGCGTAACAATAAAGGGGTTTCCGTCCAAATTTAGTTTTAGAAAAATCTGATTAATAAATCATTATGATCCGAGACAGAATGGTTGCTAGGGACAATCTCCCTGACAACACTATATAAAGGCTTAAAGGGGTTGTACAAGATAAAAAAAAAAAAAAACAGCACCACACCTGCCCATTAGTTGTGTCTTGTGTAGAGGCTAAGCTCTATTGAAGTGAATGAGGCTGAGCTGCAATGCCGTGTACAAGCTGTGGACAGGTGTGGCAGTGTTTTTGGAAGTACTGATGTTGTACAATAAGCAATATGGCAAAATGTCTCACAAGCCTTATCTGTTCAGCTCGATATACATGTAATCCAAATTCCTGAGTTCCAGCACTGTTGATGCTAAATGGATAGCCTCAGGCCTTATTCATGGCCATTATTACAACTACAAGGGTGAAAGGGTATATTCACATGGCCATTTTACACTGTCAAAAAATGGACCGCAATGTCTATTTCACGTCTGTGGAAACCAAAACGGCTGTGTGAATAAGACCTTAGACCCTGTAACACCCCCGCCCACTTTCTGTACATCACTGAGTGGCGTTATGATGACCTGGCGGTCTCACCATGTCATTCACCATCTCGGCCTGCATTGGTAATCAGATTTTTTTGAATTTGGTCGGAAAACCTTTCTGAAATCCATGAGTTTATCCAAGCCTGTCCATTACCACCGCCGGTCACAAACTGAGTGCCTCCTTCTTATACTGTAGCGTAATATTGTGTCACTGTGATGTCTACTGTAACAGCCAAAATACACGTGTTTCTTTGGCTGCGATCCGCACCGAGTGTTCGATTCATGGTAGTGACGCTGCACTGATAACACATTAGGCTAGTTCACTGGAGTAACATCAGTATTAAAGGGTTGATAAGGATTAAAAAAAACATGGCTGCTTCCTTTCAGAAACAGCGCCATGCCTATCCATTGGTTGTGTCTGGTATTACATCTCAGCGCCATAGAAATAAATACAACTGAATTTCAATACCAGACATAACCTGAGGACAGGTTTGGCACTGTTTTTGAAATGAAGCAGCCATGTTTTCCAACCCTGTACAACCTCTTTAATATCTTCTATCACAATCTTAGATTTAGTTCTGATCTCACAATATTTATCATAAAAACTAGATTTTTCACTGATTTTAGTGCCCAGTTCGATTTCACAATTTGTTAATTTCACAACTAAGGAAAAATCAAAATGCATCTTGTAATTTGTGTAATGTATCTGGCAGGCCAGAGGAACTTTCTTTACAGGTGTTAATGTATATTTTGGGTGTATTATTGCATTGTATGTGCTGCATGTTGTTTGGTTTCTTTTTATTTTACTTTTTTCATTTTCTTTTTACAGAGCCGTACATACTAAAAAATAAATACAAATGCTAAGCTTATGTCGTGAATGTGTCAGTGTATTTATCACACTTTATTGGTCACAATATAGTGACAATCATAGTGCCCCCAAAATACTCATTTCATTTTGCTTCATAAGATTGGGCAGCAGGTGGCGCTGTTTCATTTACTTCAAAAATATAACACTAGCCAAATGCTGTATATCGAGTTGCACCAGTAGTACCATAAGTGTATGTATACTATTATTAGTATTATTATAATAGTGATGGAAGTACAGCAACTAATACAAAGTATACATACCACTGGCCAAACAAATTAAGACAAGGTATTCATTCTCTTCAAATGATATGTTTAGCTATTTGTTATCTGTATAATATATTGTAATAGAAAACATCTAGGAATTTATCATTTATCCTCAATGACATCACCATCGAAGTACAGTTTGTGGCATGTGTGAGGGGGTGACTATTTCTGCACAGTGTACACATTACTTATTTCTTGGTGGAAGGGATGGACATGAAAATAAGCAGACATTAAAGTTGTATTCACACGACCGATGGACAAAATAGCCGTGAAAAAAAGGGACATTTGTCACAGCCATCTTACATCTGATGGGCACCTGTTTTCATGGATCCTTCATAGATTTGAGTCTCTTGAGAGATCCATGAATATGGACAGAAATAGGACATGACATATTTTTGGACGCTCCATTCAAACGGGCTGTCAAGAAAAAAATCATGTGAATAGTCAATAGCCCTATACACACGTATTGAATTTAATACAACTGTGTGAATGTAGGCTAAGGGTGGGTTAAAGAGGTTGTCCAGGCATTTATTTTAATGCCTGGACAACTGGGGGAGGTGAAAAAAAAAAAAAATCATACCTGTCCCCGAAGCTCCGGTATCCTCCTGGCGTATTCCAGTCCTTCTGCTCCGGCTCTGACATCACGGATCCCTTCCGCTGAAGCCACTGATTGGCCTCAGCAGTCACATGTGGCTGGGACTTCCGCCACACATCAGCACTGGAACCAGAAGACCGGACCACACAGAGAGGTACTGGAGCACCATGGAAAGGTGAGTATTTATGAGTGAAGTATTTATGAGGTGAGTTTTTTTTTTATTTTTTTCACTGCCCCCTACCTATTTAATACTTAAACGGGTTGTCCATTTTTGCCTGGACAAACCCTTAAAGGTTGGGTTTACATCTGCACTGATAATAACCAGAGCTTTCAGTTTCAAAACATCGGACACCCAACAGACTCCATTATAGTTAATGGGGTCCACCGAGCTCTGTGTGCAATCACTGTTTTACTGACTGGTCTGCCTCTCTGTTGTTGGGGTGCACCAACAGACACGAGCAATGGAGAGCCAGTGCTAGTGTGAACCTAGCATACCACTGTTAATGTCTGTTGTTGTCATCCATCATAGGATAGCAGAGTAAAAGACTGAGCGAGCTCCGACTGTGTTCGTTCCCATTGACACTAATGTAAACAACATGACAGACACTTTCTTCTATCTTCTGTCATGTTTGTTTAAGAAGAAAAAGTCTGCATGTCAGAAAACTAAAAAAAATGATGGATGAAAGAAGATAGAAGCAAGTACCTGTCATGTTGTCTACATTGGGGTGAATTCAGACTGATACTGGACGGAGGGGACTGCTTCTGCATCAGTCGTTTAATGTCCATTGATCTCATCCTGTGAAGGATGACAGCAACAGACATTAAGGCGGGGCCCCATATGGCATGAACGCCGCAGAAAAATATGCGGCGTTTTACAGTCACATAGAAGAATCACATCTCCACTTTGAGGTAAAATAGATGATGCAACCACGCTGCATTCTCCAAAACCATTGCGGTTTTGGAAATCGCAACATGTCAATTATATCTATGGAAATGCCGGCGGTTTCCCTATAGATATACTGTAATTGAAGCAGAAAGTCCTAAGAGGTTTTTTCCGCACCACTTTTTTGCTGTGGGACGCCACGTGGGGCCTTAGCCTATCAATGGTAGTGTGAATCCACCCTAACATTGACTGACAGGGACACAGGAATAGAAGGGGGGATAAGAGAGAACTCAATTAGTATGCAAATATAATTTCACATGCTTGCTGGTTGAGGAGGAGGCCAGGAGATCAAGACTGCAGCTCCATAAAGCTGGGGACACGTGGGCACTACTTTTAGCTGGTTAGTTGCCATGAACTTACCAGCAGTGAACAGTAGCAGCATAGTGGATAACATATCTACAAATCTCATTCACATACTGTAACTAAAGCCCACGGCACAAAGTGACTTGCACTGCAATGCCAATGTTGAAAGATGCGGGAGACCTGCGAGTGTGCGCCACAGCAAAGTAAACTTCCGGGGAACTTTTAGGGAAATGCACTGCTGAATTTCCCTGACTGAAATTTAGCAGGTGTCCATCCCATGTGACGCCAGTCTTAAATTTCAAGTGACAAAACACCAAAGGAACATTGAAGGAACATCATCAGAATTTTGAAAAAGAAGTTGTCACATTCACTGGAGAAAAGTTAAAGGGGTTTCCTGGGCAAACGATACAGATGACAATATCCTTATAATTATTGATGTGGAGTCATCAATATCAGCAGAGGTCTGACAGCCAGGACTCCCACTGAGCAGCTGTTCTCTGCAGCCACTGTACACAGAACAGAGTCGGAATCGGATAGTTCTGTTCTCTGTGTAGTGACCGCACTGAGTTACTGCAGCAAAGCTCCCATTCCCTTGTATATGAGTTGAGCTGTCACAGCTATCTGCTTCCGTCTCTGTTCTCCAGTCTGTCAGACACCTACCTCTAGGTTTACACTTGCGCTCGGGTTTCTATTCTTCGGGTCCGCCTGGGGACAAATGTTGGAAATACCCATTTAATAACCAGCTAACCAGATTATATAATTATTACTGGTGAAATCTTGCATAACTCAATTAACGCCTTTTTAAGGATCTTCTTTATGATCTAAGCTTACAGAGAGTCCAGGTGTACCCCAATATAAGTGCAAACTACCCAGACTCTTGGAATAGCATTCAAGTCACACACACAGGTCAGTCCTTCAAAAAGGATCAGCCAGACATTGAGTAACCTGCTGGATCACTTATGCTGGGGCTACATGGTTAATTTTACAGCGACAACCTGCAACACCTGCACTAAGTGAAGCCTGCAACCAAATTAACTTGCATTAATGTAAGTGTCACAGGGTGACGCAGTGATCTTTGGAAGCGTGACAGGAGTTGCAGTCAAAATCACCATGCAGCTCTAACATCCAAACTCTTTTCCAATAAGGTTACTGGCTGCCTACCTGTAATATTCTGAAAGGGGAAGTTAAGAATACAAGAGCAAAGAGAAAGTGTGAGGGCATTGTGGAGGTCACTGTTATGGGGGTCCTGGAGCTACCATTTTTATGGCTGTCAATGTTATGGGGAACTTTTAATATTTATTGAAAGCCCAAGGTCCTGCTTTTCCCATCCAAGTGTTGCTATAATAGTGCAATATGTTAAGAGGCACTACAACTGCTTTAGAGGTGGCCGCCATTGTTATAAGGGACCTATGACTGCCAAGGTTATGGGGGTCCTGTGGCACTTTTTTAATGAACAAAAAGAGGGAAACACTCGGGAAGTTACAGTTCTGCTCATGCCAAACCCTGACCCAAAGGAAGGCTCTGATAACTGCTGCTGTATACGTATACTGGGATGGTTCTCCCTGTGTGGGACTTGGCTCTCTAGGGGTTGTAGTGGATGTTCGCTGCTGATGACTAGGGAAAGAGAAGGCAGCAGGACTTGGAAGATGAGGCACTTGTCAGAAGTCGCTCTCAGCATCTCTGGGATGAGGCAGAGGGCGATGGGACAGACCTCTTAGGACAGCACATGACCATTACGACTGCCAAGCTGGACACTGGTTGAGAGAAATGCTGTTGCAGTCACATTATTTTTTTTTTTTAGCTATGTTCATAGCTATATTGTCTACAAAGTTGATTTTCTCTTTTTTTTCTGCATTACTTATCATCCAATAAAAATCATCCAACTTTTATAAAAAAAATTGAAGAACCAAAATGAATCATAAATATTGTATTTAAACTATACCAGCATAACACAGGTGCATTCATGTGGCCATGTTATTACCGCAAGGCCGAGCCAGCCCTCAATGACCTAAAATGAATAGCAACATAGGTCCTATGGTGCCAACCATCCGGATAAGTAGACCCATAGTTGGATCTGGACTTGCGGCTATCTATCTACAGTGGCTTGCGAAAGTATTCGGCCCCCTTGAACTTTTCAACCTTTTGACACATTTCAGGCTTCAAACATAAGGATATAAAATTTTAATTTTTTGGTGTAGAATCAACAAGTGTGACACAATTGTAAAGTGGAACAAAATTTATTGGTTATTTTAAACTTTTGAAAAAAATAAAAAACTGAAAAGTGGGGCGTGCAATATTATTCGGCTCCTTTACTTTCAGTGCAGCAAACTCACTCCAGAAGTTCAGTGAGGATCTCTGAATGATCCAATGTTGTCCTAAATGACTGATGATGATAAATATAAACAAAAAGATTTCCCAAACTTTAAACATCCCAAGGAGCACTGTGCAAGCAATAATATTGAAATGGAAGGAGTATCAGACCACTGCAAATCTACCAAGACCCGGCCGTCCCTCTAATCTTTCATCTCAAACAAGGAGAAGACTGATCAGAGATGCAGCCAAGAGGCCCATGATCACACTGGATGAACTGCAGAGATCTACAGCTGAGGTGGGAGAGTCTGTCCATAGGACAACAATCAGTCGTACACTGCACAAATCTGGCCTTTAAGGAAGAGTGGCAAGAAGAAAGCCATTTCTCAAAGATATCCATAAAAAGTCTCATTTAAAGTTTGCCACAAGCCACCTGGGAGACACACCAAACATGTGGAAGAAGGTGCTCTGGTCAGATGAAACCAAAATCCAACTTATTGGCCACAATGCAAAATGATATGTTTGGCGTAAAAGCAACACAGCTCATCACCCTGAACACACCATCCCCACTGTCACACATGGTGGTGGCAGCATCATGGTTTGGGCCTGCTTTTCTTCAGCAGGGACAGGGAAGATGGTTAAAATTGATGGGAAGATGGATGGAGCCAAATACAGGACCATTCTGGAAGAAAACCTGTTGGAGTCTGCAAAAGACCTGAGACTGGGACGGAGATTTATCTTCCAACAAGACAATGATCCCAAACATAAAGCAAAATCTACAATGGAATGGTTCACAAATAAACGTATCCAGGTGTTAGAATGGCCAAGTCAAAGTCCAGACCTGAATCCAATCGAGAATCTGTGGAAAGAGCTGAAAACTGCTGTTCACAAACGCTCTCCATCCAACCTCACTGAGCTCCAGCTGTTTTCCAAGGAAGAATGGGCAAGAATTTTAGTCTCTCGATGTGCAAAACTGATAGAGACATACCCCAAGTGACTTGCAGCTGTAATCGCAGCAAAAGGTGGCGCTACAAAGTATTAACTTAAGGGGGCCGAATAATATTGCACGCCCCACTTTTCAGTTTTTTATTTTTTACAAAAGTTTAAAATAACCAATAAATTTCGTTCCACTTCACGATTGTGTCCCACTTGTTGTTGATTCTTCACCAAAAAAATTAAAATTTTATATCCTTATGTTTGAAGCCTGAAATGTGGCAAAAGTTTGAAAAATTCAAGGGGGCCGAATACTTTCGCAAGGCACTGTATCTATCTATCCACACACAGACACGAGAATACACTATGACCTGTAAAATTATTGTAATCACTGTATGGCAGTGTTCACACCTGCACTGGAGTGTCCATCACAGACTACCTAAAAAAAAAAAAAAAAATGATGATGATGATAGTGTAAGTGGGCTACAGATGTGCATCATATGCAGATGTGACCACAGCCTTACGCTCACACGCTGCTTCAAAAAAAATTAAAGAATGTATTGATATTTTTTAAGGGCTTCCAGCAAGACAACCATGATTATACTGCACGTGGTATAGCAGGTAAACTGAACATATGATAGAAAGCTATATGATGCGGGTTCAATCGGGTGTTAATAAAGCTATCAAAAAAAAACCAAAAAAAAAACCACGTGATAACCACAGCGTGATAAGTTCTACTGTACTATGCTATGTGAAATGTTTAATAAAGTTGTTGCGAAAAAAAAAAAAGAAAGACGCACGCTGCTGTCTAGAGGGGGTGTGGTCAGCCAAGGAGGCGTGGGCGGTGTCAGTTCGGGCTGCGCGGTCACTGCTCTCATTCATCCCGTACCGGGACATGTTGTGCTGAGTCGGACACCGGACTGATTCCTCCCCGTTACTGCAGGGAACATGCTTCGCGTGTGCAGGAAGGCCCGTGCGGCGGCGCTGGCAAAGGTAATGCCGCAACATGGCGTACTATTGATTCTGGCCTGCTAATAATGTCGGGAGTTGGGTTTCGAGGTGGCGGACACGTACCGGTCTCAGCGGTTATGACAGATGTCTCCATACCCAGGATGTGGCGGCGTTACACCGACCACTCTGGCCTCACGGAGCACCGCGTATTGCCTTTGTGTCCAGCCAATCAGCTGTCACCTTAGTTAGCAGTGACCAATCACAAGGCGCCGTTCTTGCCAATTCCGCCAATCACTGGCCGGTTTAATGACCTTTCAACTGTACTACGTAGAGGGGCAGGCTTAGCTGTGAGCGGCGTGTTCGTTGTCCAATAGGATTTAGTTATATTTTGATTGACATGAGGCTTATCCAATAGGAAGGGTCGGCTTTGGCAGGTCTGACACTGACTCCGGTGTAAGTCCTGAGGACAGATGCTGGAAGAGCAGCATGTCAGTTGTGAGGACGGGGTGCTGAGTGAGAGGACTGGGGGGCGCTGTCTGCCTCTGTGTGACCCTAAGTCTCGGCCCAGTCCTGTACCTGCAGCTGAGGTTACAGTGTGTCTGCCTGTAACCCCCAGGAGGACGTGACCTTGTAGTGGGTGTCACTCCCAGACTCTGGGCCTCAGTCACTCAGCTCCATACCGGCCCCTGACTGGCTGAGGGATGTCCTGTGGGAATCCAGAACTATGTACATTATATTTACAGTGTGAGGAGTCCATGAAGGAGCTTACAAACATGATAACGGCCATGGAGGGGTTAATGTGGTACCGGTCTGACCAGTACTTTGGTAGTTTTTACTGGTTGTTACAGTAACCCACACCACATTAAGGAAAAGGGCGTAAAAAAACCCCTCAAAATTAATAAAATATATAGTGATAGGATTTTTGAAAAATCCTCGAAGAGTATAACTGTATAAGAAAGTAGTATACCATATCCACTTGTACATATAAGGCGATGTTGACATCTGTGCCGGCCTGTCCACTGGAGGACCAGAACAATAGACAGGCAGACCGTTACAGTAGCGCATACATACGTACATGGAGTACAGCGGGGTCCGTCAGGTGTCCGTTGATTTTGGAGCACAAAAAAAGTGCGTGGGTGACTTTTTTTTTTTCTTTTGACGATTTCAGGCAGACATTGTGATAGTCTTATATGGAGACTGTGACTCAGATGTGAATATAGCCTAAGTGAAGACATCGTGTTCTTAGTACTTTGCAGTCACTTTTGCGTGTTCGGTCCATGATTACTGGACCAGGGATTAGCTGCAGCAGAAACGTGAATGATGGATGTGCTGTAGAACCAGCAGGAACTGCAGTGGCGAGATATTCAGGGGCCGTTCACATTGCTTTTTGATCATGCTTTAAATTGATCAGATATATGGATGCAAGAAAAGGATGGAAACTGATGAGTCTGTTTACAGAGTCAGTGTTAAATAAAAATGAATAATTTTCTCAAAGTTGACTCTACGTAAACAGATGATCATCCGTAAAACTGTTCTTTTAAAGGGAACCTGTCAGGTCAATCTGGGACACTAAACCACCCACAGGTTCTTATAGACCGGGGGTTTAGTGTCTCAAATCACCCTGTTGTAATGCAATCCACAGGCGCATTAAAAATAAAAAACCTTTATACTTACCTAGTGATGAGTCACATCGGACCCATCTCTGGTGCTTCCGGCGCCTGCGCTGTTCTTCATTGAAGCCAAAGATGGACACCGCGGCTTCACTGCGCAATTGCCAGAGGTATGGGGTGTGCGCACTGAAGCCGAGGTGTACTCCTCTGGCTTCACTGAAGAACTGCGCAGGTGCGGGGAGTACAGCAGCTGGGGGAGTATAAAGATTTTTTATTTTTAATGCGGCCATGGATTGCATTATAACAGGGTGATTTGGGACACTAAACCCCAGGTCCATATGGAAGTGTGGCTGGTTTAGTGTCCCAAATTGCCCTGACAGATTCCCTTTAAGTGGATGATCAGAACGTGATGTGAACGGCCCCTGGGTTGGGGCTACATGGAAGTTTTGAGCCTGTGACCAATGCTCAGTGTTATTTTGTCACTAGAAGTTGCTCTTGCAGTGTCCTTGAGGTTCCAGTACAACAGTAGATGTTTATTTTAGTAAAGGAGTCGCAGGGTGACATGGCGATTTTTAGTTGAGTAACGGAAGTCATAGCCAAAATTGCTGTGTAGCCCTAACACAAAAGGTCTTTTATAGGGGAGCAAAAAGGCATACCAGTGCAAGTGCATCTCCTGTCCTGGATAAGCTCACTTACTAATCTATATGCAGGTTCCCCATCTCTTCCATTCCTACATTTGAGGAGTGCTGTGGGGTGATGGAAGTCTTGTTCCTCTGCTGACGCTTTGATACTTGATCACATGACCCTCTCTGTTCTACTGTATGTACAAGCAGCAAAAGAGGCTGAACAGAGACTTCCACCACCTTGCTGCATTCTACAAACTAAGGCTACATTCACATGCACATGAACATGTTCATGTACGGGTTCGTGAGAAAACAGCACAGACCCATAAATTTCATTTATAAGCCTGTGCCTCAAAACAGACACGAATAGGACCTGTCCTGTGTCTTCCCCCCAGTCAAGTGTATGAGGCCGTAAGAAAAGAATGAATAATTGTGCTAGCCATTAAATTCACAGGAAAGCATGTTATAATCCCTTTAAGGCTGAGGCCCCACGTTGCGGAAACGCAGCTTTTGTTGTTGCTGATTTTGCTGTTTTTTGTTTTTTTTGTTTTGTTTTTGAACCAAAGCCAAGAATGGCTATAAAAGGAATGGGAAATGTATAGGAAGTTCTTATACTTCTACCTGCTGCTAAATCCACTCCTGGCTTTGGCTCAAAAAAACACAGCAAAGTCTGCAACAAAAAAAGCTGCATTTCCGCAACGTGGGGCCTCAGACTAAAGGGTACTCCAAGATTGGCCAGGTCATCAATATAGGATTGGTTGTGGTCCAACACCTTGTGACCCCACCGATCAGCGACTTGGGGCAGTTCCGATTACAGAACCCCCAGGTCCAGCATGGAAAAAAAAAAAACCCAGAAGAACCAAGTGAAATAAACTCCCTGGACCCAACCGCTTTTAAAGGTATCAAGACTCTCCATTCTGACTCATAGAGGAGGGCCCACCCTTTTAATTCTTCTTTATTCCCCCACTGCATCTGTTTACTTTCTTGCATGAGTCTGGATCAGCTAATTGTGTTGCACTATGGCAGTAGCAGAATGCGATTGGCCAGACTGGTCATGTGACCTGCCATCAGGCTTGAGGGTCAAGCAATCCGGTGGTGAGGTAATGGTGTAGAATTCTGCTTTTATTTTTGTAGAGAACCCCTTTAAAGCCAGAGCTCTACTGTGACTACAGCTGTTATCACTATGTCAGCTACTGTATCTCTGCTGAACTGCATGCATACAAGGCTGATGTTGCTGCAATTTTGTGCCAAAGTCAATAGTGGCCTCAAAAGGAATGGGAAATATATAGGAAGCTCGTATACTTTTCCCTTCTACTGAATAAACCCCTGACTTAGGCTCAAAAACCACAGCAAAAAACAGCTTTTCCACAACGTCGGGCCTCAGCCTTAAAAAGTATGTTTGGGGGTATATTTGTAAGAATCTCAAGTGATCCCTGAATCCCTTACCATGCATACAGTTCTAATAAACCTCCATATGATCACATGGTGATATTGTGATTTAATGTTATTTGGTTTTTACTTGCTTGCTCCAGGGGGTTTTAGAACTGTACCTATGGGTTCTGACCCCAGGTTACATGATCAGAGTCAGCACCTGGTCTCCAGGGTCGCTTCACCTCCACTCCCGATTTCACAAATAGTTACCTGTGTAATGGGGCTGGCTTTTTTATGGTCTGAGAGCCCCTAGAGCACAGGTAAACTAACTGTGCAAAATAAATGGGAGGAGATAGGGGGGACGGGGGTGCTGGTTCTGATAATGTGACCCGGGGTCAGAATCAGTCCAGGACCCCTAAGTTACAGTATCTAAAAGCCCCTGGAGTAAAAAAAAGAGACTCCCTGGAGACCCCCTTTAATTGTTGCATGTGATTTGCAGTACCATCTTGTGCCACACCACATGTGATGAGCCGCGGTCTGTGTGAGATTAGAAAGAGTCGATGCTTGTCAATGGGTATGCTGAGTATTGCAGCTCATCTCAATACTGCAATACCAGACACAGCCTGAAGACAACAGTGGTACCCTTTCTGAAACAAAAATCAGACGCCATTGGTCTGATCTCATAAAACCATTCCATCTAGAACAACCAGCTAGCTGCTGGAACACCAGGCTCCCTCAAGAGGCAATGGCACTAACACTACTATTGGCTCCAGCTTTCACATAATCTCTTCAATGACCCTGTGCTTGGTCTAAACCAGCCCCAAATGCATTTCCCTACTGATGACCTATACACAGGATAGATCATGAGTATCTGATCTGAGGGGGTCTGACACCCGGACCCTGCATAGAGTGAACAGGGAGTGTAAGCTTCTCTGCCCTTATTGAGTCCATTACTTTATTAGGAGCAGAGCAGTTTCTGTTCCCCGTTCACTGCAGTGGCTTCTGGCGTCCAGATACATCACTGCACAGAACTCGTTCCACTGCTCCAGTGTGCATTGTGCTTTACATCACTCCATCCCACCTTTGGTCATACAAGGCTTAGATGCAGGTGCTTGGCCATGGGCACCCATGCCATGAAGCTCTTGGTGGACGCAGCTTTTGTGTTAATGCCGGAGGAGGACAGCAGAGTGTTGGACACTTATGTCTTTTTCTTTCTGTTTTCACAAATTCGTCATAGACTTGAGTCTATTGACTGGTCTGTGAAGTGAACAGAAATAGGATATGTCCCATTTTTTGACTGCTTTAAATGGGACCATAAAAAAAAAAAACTGACATGTGAATATCCTCATTGTAATAAATGCTGTGTACATGAGACCTAACAAGCTCCCATACAGGGTAGAGCTGTGCGTCTTCCTTAGGCCTACAGCACGTTTTAGTGCTACAGCATCTAACTAGTTAAAGTAGTAGCTGTCACTTGATGCAGATTTCGTAGGCTCAGAAGCTATGTCCGCTACCTATGCCTGTGTGTAGGAGGGGGCTAAGCTTGGGTTCATTTTGGGGGATTAAGGAGCCACCAGATGACCCATATCCCAGCCCGCAGAATTTGACAGTCCTAGCTTCTTTGCCTGGATTGTTTCCGATCAGTCTGCATGGTGCGCCCCATGATGTCTGGCTTGTGTAATAAGAGCTGGCTGGATACTGTGCTGTGAGTGCACCAATGTGGAAGGAATATGAAGGCCCTGCCCAGTTTCTTTCCCAGTGCAGCCCTTGTATACCTCCGCCTAGGAATATGAGGGAGAACACGGCACAGCTGGTATAAATATCCGGGACAGGAGGCTCACACCAGCCATGGAGGACATGAGTCACTATAGGAGAGCAGAGCGTAGCTCAGTGGGATGGTTCTGGGCGTTTCACCAGCTGGTCCTGCCATACTCCTCCTCTCTTATATTCTGTCATGTGCACATCACATCACATCGTACTCTGGAATTTCTTGCATTGATTCCTGGGGACTGCTGGGTGTTATTGTTCTCCTAATGGTAACAGCAATGAACAGAGAAGACGTCATTGGGGCCGTTAGACAGTGCAGACTTGGACTAGACGATCTCATACCCTGTGATAAATCTGTCACATTGTTAGACTGTCTAGACTACCATTATAACTCCTATTAGTTGGCTTAGTTAATGTCAGAAAAATGCGCCAAAATTTGGCCTCCTATGTGTCAATGACAAACATTTGTAATGTACTTTTCACACACAAGGGACTCAAAGCGCAGGGAGCATTGTTGAGTAGGGGAGTCAGTGGCTGCCGTACAGGCGCTCATCCCCAACACCCACAAGGTGTTTTTATGGGAAGCCGATGTTGCCATTGGTCAGATTTGAATCCAGGACCCCAACTCTGCAGGGCAACAGCGCTAACCACTAAGCCACCATGTGGCCCCTGTGTGGCCACACCCCTTCTTGTAAAGCCACACCCCTCTGATGTACATTTAAAAAAAAAAAAAAAAGGGTCTTAACACAAATTGGCACATTATGTCACACTTTTGCAACATTTAGCTTTGTAAGTTTTCCTCTACATGTATTTAAAGGTAAAGTATCGCCAATAAATGACTCATTGTTTAAATAACATTTTTATATTAAATATATTTTTGGTTTTTAATTTTGCATGTTATTATCTATATTTAAAAAAAAAATATTTAAAAAATCTTCCAGTTCTTGCCACTAAGCCTAAAATAGTTTTTGACTTCTTGTCTCCTGGAGATGGACCATGATCCATAGACACAATGGTCTTGAGCAGACCCTATCGGCTTTTAAAGAAATCTAGAAAGAATATTTGTGGCCAGAGTCAGAACTGCAGGATTTTTAGGATTTTCTTAAAATATCAATAATATGGAAAAAAAAATTAATAATAATAAAAAAAAAAAAAACTTCGCCAAAAATTCTTTAAAAATCTGTTTAATATAAAACTTTAAAAAAATAAAAAAGATGATGCTGCGCTGAGAAATCATAGGATTGATAACACAGAAGGAGAACGCAGTCCTGCATACAGGACTTTTCTCTTTGCATTTTTCGGGGGAAACCGGGCAGACCCCATTATAATCTATGGTTTCTGAGGGTAAATTCTTTTTAAGCAGATTGGACTTCCTTTTTTCGGGTCGTCAAGCGGACCCGAAGAACAGAAACCCCAATGCAGGTGTGAACCTAGCATCAACCAGTATATTTGACATTCCCCTGCCTCCTTTCTCACAGCCATAAAGTGAAATGATAACCTGACAGCTGTCTGATGTGTATGGCCGGCCTAGTTGTAGGTCAGGTAGTAAGATTTTCATTGCTTTTAGCCTCTAAAGGAAGGTTTGGTGTTTCCTCCTGTCTATGGTTTAAAATATTGCTAAAAAAGTCTAACTGAAATAATACTTCTTAAAAAGTCTGGCTTACATCTTTGTGACACTCTTTGCTTTCTTTTATAGGAATGCCTATGTGTGAAGAAGTCACTTAACCCCATCCGCGCCACAAGAGCCTACTCCACAGAATCATCAGGGTATGGTATCAGGCTATACATTTCTTGGGGGCCGTGTGGGTGGACTGAACATCAGGGTCCTGAAACCAATACACATGTAGCACCTGTTATAGTTTAAGGCTGAGGCCACACATTCCAGAAAAGCTGCTTTTTTTTGTTGCAGATTTTGTGTGTTTGAGCTAAAGCCAGGAGTGGATTTAGCAGAAGGGAGAAGTATACGAAGCTTCCTTTATATGTCCCAGTCCTTTACATGAAATCACTCCTGGCTTTGGTGCAACAAAATGCATCAAAATATGCAAAAAAAAAAACCAAAACGCGGCTTTCTAGAATGCTGCATTGATAAATTGGGCTACTTCCACACGGCCAGTTGTAAAAAAAAAAAAAAAAAAAAATGTATTTACAGAGCTGTGGAAGGCATCTTTTTTTGCAGCACAAGATGTCGTTTTTATTCACACCTTTTTGGGGAACGTCCGATGTCTTGATCATGTTTTTATTCAAAGCAAAACAGCAGTTTGGCTATTTTGATCTTTGTAAGGCTATGTTCACACTACCGTTATTACAGTTCATAGCTGTGATCAGACATAGAATGAGAGCAATGGACATTAATGTTAGCGGAGTAACGGACGCAGACGGAGTCCCCTCTGATGGTACTTTCTTCCATCATGTTTGTTCACTTTTGTAACAGAAGAAAAAGTCTTGCATGCAGGACATATGGGATAAATATTTTTATAGTCTGGGCATTTTTTTTTACATTTGTAGGGAAAGGAGGTGATTTGTGTTTTTTTTTTTTTTTTTACATTTATTTAGTTATTTATTGAACTTGAACTTGCGATCATTAGATTTGTATTGCAGTCTATGGGATAACCACTAAATTGAGGCCAGGCAATGTAAGAAGCGGGGGCTTGGTCTGAAGTTTACTAAATGTTTTTGGCTCCTGTTCTTTCTCTGAGCGACGCTAAAAGTGCTAGGTCTTCAAAAGGCCTGGGAAAGTCTCATGCCTTTTTGGCATTATTGCGACCTCTGCCTGCCTTTTTTTTTTTTTTTTTGTAGATTTTTAGAACATTTCTTGTGTGATGTATTCTGCAGGTTTCTGTTTGTCCCACATGTCTCTGCAGTAACACAGATTTCAGTATTATCCTGCACTATGCAGGCCTGGAGCCGCAGTGTCCTTGACGGCCTCTCACCTTATATGTAACATGAAACCTCTGTGCCCGGCGCAGGGTACTTACAGTACAGCGCTGAATATACAGAGCCGAGGAGTCATGTCACTGTATGAAGGTTAATGCCAGGAGGAATACTCTACAATGCAGGTTATATCCCTAGCATTAATCTGCCCCGAGATAAAGGTGGTTGTGTGATGTCACCTGCCCTGACACAATGAATAAGGTTGCACACTCCCTATCATTCCTAGAAATTTAAAGGGAATCTGCCCCATTGAAAGTTCAATCCAGTCTGTAGGCTATTGGTTATGTTATATGTTGTCGATCATGTAGCCCTGTTCGAGTGCATTTCCAAAACCAGGAGTGGATTGAAAAAAAAAAAAAAATCTGTCATTTATATTTTCACCCCTTTTTTTGATCCATACCTGGTTTTGCAAGAGTAGCAAAGTCTTCTATAAAGATTTGTATGCCTTTATTATATGTAATAAGCAGGTTTTTGTTGTCTTTCAGGCCCTCTGCTGGGAAGATCGTGGCTGCAGGGCTCCTCTTTGCAGGTGGCGGGGTCGGGGGGCACTATCCTTTATGCCAACTGGGATCCAAAGTTTCGTGAAAATGTAGAGAAATCCGTTCCTTACTCTGACAAACTTTTTGAGCTAGCCTTAGGATCGGCACCATATAACCTACCAGTGCCAAAGAAACCAGTAAGTTGAGTTGTGCCTGCATGTCATCCACTTTAAAGAAACTTGTCCATAGGATAGGACGTGGTGTGTGATTGGCAGGAGTCAGTCAGACCCTCCGGACCCCCCCACACTGGTCAGCAGGAACAAGTTTGACAATGCAGCCCTATTAAAGTAAAAGGGGTCATGCTGCAGATCACTGCACATCCAGAGAGGCAAAGGAGCAGCAGTGCATGGTAAAGCAATGGATGGACTTCAACTTCTAAGGATCAGAGGTTGGACCGCATGATCCTAAAGCCATGGCATATTCTAGTGATAGGCTTTTACTTGTCAAGATGGGAATAACACTTTAGTGGTGTGTTTAGTGCAAACAACTGCAAGTATCAGTGTCCTTACTGAAATGTATTTTTCACATGCAAAAAAAAAAATATAGAAACCCATAGCTCTGTTATAGGAGATGTCCAGGAATTGGATCAATCCGTGTTGAGGTTGGAGGAGGTGACCCTGCGGGGTCTCATTGCCAGAAGTCATGTGGCTTCTGAGACTAATCAGTGGGACCAGTGACGTTACTTACATATACGGCACAGGTTCCGATTTTATTTTACACCTCCCCGGGCCAATTCCACTACTTTAACCATATACTTCCCCGACGGGGTAGTATTGTGTAATCTCCCCTAAAGTCACACATAATACCATAGTAGATAAGGTTTGGTGAAGACACAGGACCAACCTATAATCCTACCTTGTTGATCCAGAGGAAGGCAAAAAAAACCCGTGAGGCTGACACCAATTGCCCCATATTAGGGGAAATATGCAAATACAGTAATCAGACTAAATTCCTGGGTCAACATCCTATCCAAAAAAACAATGTAGTTCCCCCTAACCTGGCATCCAGTCCCCTCTTGAACATGTACAAGTTGACAGCTGACTAGATGTTTGCTTTTATCTCAGGTGATGGCTTCCGGTCCACTAAAGATTTCTTCAGTATCAGAAGTGATGAAGGAGTCTAAGCAACCTAAGAAAGAAAGTATTGAGGCGTCACCTGCAGCGGGTGACATTGTAGAAGGTAACGTTTGTATGTATAGAGAATCGGGGGTTCTGAGCTGGAAACATCCTCCCTTGTTAACCATGGCATGTACAATATTGAAAGTTTTATTTGTTGTTTTTCATTAATTCAGAAATATGTTTCTTTGTAGCTCCGTCACATGTTGCACAGATTATTTCTGCCACTGGTGACGCACTTTCGGTCCCAGCGTCTGTGGTGCATGAAGAAGAGGTTCCAAAGGTATCTGAGACCGAAGAGAAGAAGCCAAAACACCCCGAAAGCGCAGGTAAATTTGCAACATCTGGACTATACGCAACAATTTGTATAGTCCAAGTACAAACTGTCCACAAATGGAAATTTAGGCATTGTGGGCCACAGTTTAGGCTTGTGTTATCCTTCTTGAGCTACCGTGTTTCTCCAAAAAAAAGGCAGGGTCTTATATTATTTTTTTCTCCGAAAAAAGGGCTAGGGCTTATTTTCGGGGTAGGTCTTAATTTTTTCCATGAACAACAATCACACATTTGATCGCTTTTTATTTCAACTTTTATCAGAGGTGAAACAGCAAAAAAACAGCAGTTCTGCACTTTTGATTTATTTTTTTCACTACGGCATTCACTATAGAGGTAAAATATTTTAATAAGTTTGTAGAGTGGGCGTTTTCGGACACAGGGATACCTAATGTCTATGTGTTTCACAGTAATATTTTATTTTTATATGTATTCTAGTGAAAGTGGGAGGGGGCTTGAACCAGCAATCATCCCATAGACTGCAATATAACCTATTGAAGTCTATGGGAGATTATCTACATTACAGCCTCAATGGTAATATTCCTATGACAGGCCTGGGAGCGGCTCCCGGCTGTCAAAGGAACGGATCGGCTCCTGCGATCTCACCGCACGGGAGCCGACCTGCAACGTGAAAGGTACGGGGCTGGTGAGGACCGACCCCGGGGATAGTTGCTCTGCTTCGGGGGGTCGATTTGGAGGGGGGTGGGGGGTCACGGACTGGCACACTCAACAATGCCCGCAATCAGAGTGGACTCTGATCGTGGGCATTAACTGCGGATCTCCAGTACAACGGAGACCCGGTATAGTAGCTATAGGGGGTGGGGACCGGCCCTAGGTACTGCAGGGGGGAAGGTCACACTTAGCAATGCCCGCGGTCAGGGTCCATTCTGATCGCGGGCATTAACTCCGGCGGTTCTGCTGCTATAGTGGGCAGGAGAGGGGGTTACGCTGAACAATGCCCGTGATCAGGGTAGAAACTGATCGCGGGCATTAACTTCGGGTCTCCGCGGAGAGCCAGTATTGCAACTATGGTAGCTGCTCTGCAGCAGAGCGGCCGCCATCTTTAAAGACCCGGCAGATGTCGGGAAGGGGTTAAGTTAGCTAGGGCTTATTTTTGGAGTAGGGCTTATATTTCAAGCCTACTCCAAAAAACCTGGAAAATGTAGCTAGGGCTTAATTTCGGGTAGGTCTTATTTTTGGAGAAACACGGTATTAAACTCTATAATGTGAGATCTGGCCATGGCCACAGGGCTGTATCCATCCTTCTACCCTACAAGAAATATGAATGGGAGGCCAGCACCTCACTGATGTGTTCCCAACATTTTAGCATGGGCTCTATATTGATTTTTTGCTATAATTCAGGCTTTCATGGATTGTTGTACTCTCTCATCTATCTTTGCCCTCTTGTTTCCTCTCCATCCTTATAAAAGCAGAGCACTGTAAGGAGTGCGACCATGAAACGGCTCACCATCTGAAGGAACGTCCTGCAGAAGAGGTGGCCGCTCGCCTCGTACAGCAGGACAAAGAAGAGAAAGAGAAGATTGAATGTAAGTTGTAACTGACCATTTGTTACAGATTGTAAGGCTTTGCAGTATTTGATGTCTTCATCATATATTTAGGTATATTTGTATTTATATGAGCCTTTGTTCCTCAGCTATAGCCGCTTTACTAGAAGAAGCTCTGAGTGGTACAGCCCGCGTCACCCTTCAGGCCGTCACTGCACAGGAGTCTGCTGTACAAGCCGTCAACTTTCATGCTCAAAAGTTGCGTGAAGCAATGGATGACACCCAGGTGAGTAGATACCAGCTTTGTTATCCATCATAAGAACAACTCTAGGCTGTAAATGATAATTGTGATGTCTTGAGGATTTCGAGGTGCTGGTTTGTTACAAACTGGTGATCACAACATCTTTTAACCTCTTAGATCTCTGCAGAACAGAAGTCCTTGCAGTGGCGGGATTTGGAGGATGCCTTGAAGGTGCGCAGCAAAGCTGTGGATGAGGCGGCTGATGCTCTACTCAAAGCAAAGTTCGTATCAGCCTGTTCTATACAAGCCTATTGCTTCAAGCCACCCTATACAGTAGTGTATTGTAACCATGTTTCCTGCATGATACATCCTGGACTGTATATACATATATATTATCTTTACTGAACCTTTACTTTTGCTATAGGGAAGGGCAGCAGAAATACTTAACCCTATATGGAACACTTACTGCACTCAAGGATCTACTCCACAGACACATGCTATAATTGCCTATGTATTTGCACAATACAGTACATTGGTGGTAGATCTTACACATGTGCACTGACAATTTAAAGGGGGTGTCCCATAATAAACACTGGTCACGTATCGCGAAAGGTGATGAGTGTCTGATCAGTGGGGGTGCCACTTCTGGGAAATCACAAGAACAGGATCCAGAGCCTCCTGTTTGAATTGGAGCTCCATTCAGTCTATAGGATGAATATAGTGGGCTACTGTCAGTCAGTCTCATAGACTATGAATGGAGAGGCAGAGTGCTTGTGTGATCACCACCCCATTCAAACCAAAGACTTTGTAATTTGGCACAGATTTTGAAGCATGTGCGCCCCCTAGTGGCATGTCGGTGACTTTATTTCTGTTAATCTTAGGGAAGAGCTGGAGCGAATGCGAAGTGTTATTGATGAAACCAAGAAGAACGCTGTTAATGGTTCCAAACCTCATATCATGTCAGCTGAGGAAAATTTACATCGTATGATCGTGGATTTGGATAATGTTGTTAAGAAGGTGAAAAAAAATGTGTGTGTAATGTATTAGGGCCAGTTCAATCTGCGTTTGGCTTTCCGTTCAGGTAATCTGCTTGGGGACCCCCTCCCCCCCCCAACGGAAACCTATAAACCGCTTTTCTAAGCGTATAGGTTTCCGTTAGGGGGGTCCCCTAACAGAAAGCCGAATGCAGATGTGCACCGGCCCTTAGTGTGTATATTGTACGCCTACTCCCTTTTCTAACATGAGTCTGTTTCTTATAATATATACTTGTATGCCCTTTAGTCTAGCAGTCCAGCTATTACATCAGACCTGTATCCTCTTACTATAGGTACAGTCTGCTCAGTCTGAAGCTAAGATCGTGGCTCAGTACCATGAGCTGGTGGCCGTTGCTCGACAGGATTTCCAAAAAGAACTGGATAGTATTACACCAGAAGTGCAGCCAGGCTGGAAGGGGTTAAGTAAGTATCTGCAATTTCCCTATGTATGGCCTGCTGGTGCCAAATACATCTCAGATTAGTGTATAGATGGCCTTGTTCTTCCTCATCCTGTGCACAACATTGATGCCTAGTACTGACGCCCTCGATTCTGTAATAGATGTTTCTATCTATTGTGTCATATACACTGAACATGGAGGACGTGGCCATCAGCTATGACTAGGAATCTGAATAGACGGCACTTCACAATCGTGTCTCATGCTCAGTTTCTTCACTGCTGTGCATGTAACCTCCTTACGCCATATGATCTATACTGATCCTATGTGAGGTAATTGTAAGCCCTGGTGTAGTCGCCATGGATAAGGGCCCTGTCACCACTGCTCTGAATTCTTCAGATATTCCTTCTGGAAATTTAGACTTGTCATTGGGGTGTGTCTGACGGCATACAAACACGAGTCCATGATGATCTTGATCATCGGGTGCTGTATATTAAAGGGGTTTTTCCCATTAATATAGATAAGACTCAAGAGAATAACTTTTACATTTATCTTACAATAGTGTACATACAGTCCCAAGTAACATACAGATATTTGTGTGGAAAACCCCTTTAAGGATAAGAGTCTGGAGGCTGCTCATAAGCTGGCATGTGGTGTCTTTAAGCTTCAGCTGGAGGTCACTGGCCTTTAACGCTGCCAGTCTATACGTGGGAGAGCTCATGTCTATGGGGGTTGCCAGATAGTCACTTGATGTCTGCTTTTGGAAGAAACCTGGATCAAGATGGGGATTTCACCTGTCTGGTTTCTCAAAAAGTGGTTTTTTGGCAGCCACTTATCCTTTGGCTAAGATGATTGTACATGATATTCCAGCAATCGTGCATGTTAAAGGGGTATTCCCATTTTATAACGCGATGGCGTATCTCTAGGACCCCCAACAAGTCTAAGAATGAAGGGACCACAACACTGCTCATAGCTGGGAGTACTGCAGAGGATGGCCTCGGTATAATCTGTGGGGATCGCAGAGGTCAGACCTCAAATCATAAAGTGATAGTCAATGGCCATTTAATACCGAATGTGGAAATGATGGCTATATATTGTCTATGGCTGGCTTTGGTGGACTGTTAATATACCTGCTAAGCCTGAATTTCTCCTCGCTATATATTGATCGCTGTGTTAAAGGGGTTTTCTGGGACTTGCATATTAAAGACCTATCCTTTAGGCTAGGTCAGCAATATGTGATCGGTAGAGGTCCAATACCCAGGACTCCTGCCGATCAGCTGTTTGAAGACGCCATGGCACTCACAAGCAGTGCGGACGTCACCTTCATGAAGTGCATGTGGCTGAGTTGCAATGCCAAGTACAGCCCCTACAATATATAGTGCTGTGCTTGGTATTCCATGAAGAGGGCCGCAGCGCTCACCCTAAAGCTGTGGTGTCTTCCACTAACACTTCGGTGGTGGTCGCTGGTATCAGGTGCCAGTGGTCACATATTGATGACCAATCCTAAGGTGTCCTGGGAAACCCCTTAAAAGTCTCCTGTTATGTGCTGTGTATGTGTGGATAAGCCATTGTATTTGTATAGGTTTCTTCTGTGCATTTTTTGCCATTGAATATGACACAAAGCTCCAGTGTAGAAAAAATAATCTGTCTTACACCAGGACTATGGAGACGAATCATTTTGTGGTAGATAAGTCCTTATATGAGCTCTGACATAAGACAGACATGACTTGTCTATAAAGAGTCTCTTCTGCATCAAGTGGTGCCTGTACAGACAAGCTGGGGCTGGAGAGAGGCTTGTGATAAGTGCATGTGTGGTTTTTGCTTGTTTTTACCTTTCTGTATGTCGCGTGTTACGTGCATGGTGCACAACTCAGTCAGCGCATGTCATGTATACTGCTCTTTCCCTTGCATTCGCTATTGTACAGCTTTTCATCAGGTACATGTAGTAATATACAGCCCGCTGATGGAGAAGTGGTAGGGGTTGGGGCTGTTTTGGGATAGCGAAGAGTTTTACACATTTCCTAACCACTATATTGGTAAATTTCTCATTGTTTTGTATGCCGGTGATCACTCTGTAGTTGTAAGATGACCATGACACAACCTCGGAGTTGCAAGTGACTTGACATAGTCGCTCTTTTGTGTTGCTCTTGGTTGTGGACAGTAACTCGATTTGAAGACCTAGCTCTAAAGAGAGGAAGCGTCACCACTCCGGACATATACTTGTGCTCTCCTTAAAATTTTGGAGAAGTTTTCTTCTGTTGTTCCTCCTGGAAATAGACAACTGGGAGTTTTAAAGAAAATATTCTCCAGAATTTTTATTTTTATGGGGAATACTAGTATATATAATTACAGACAGACCTGTCAGGAGAGGTGGTGCGGTAGTATATGTGTTATATTTGTTCTGTATCCTGGGTACCTGCTGTTATGTCAGTGACTCTCTTTACTATGGCACTCTCTCTGCTCTGCCTCCAGCATTACCTCCCAATACACTCTCATCCCTATCTGAGGAAGCTCATACTAACTCTAGGAATCAGATCAACACCTTGGGGTGACATCTGCATTGTGTTATACAATATTTTTTGGGGGGAGATGAGATAACCTACCCTCTAGGAAGAGAGTGAAGGGCAGCATGCTGGAGTGCTATCTGCTGGGGTGGGAGTTTTGGCGTCTCTGCATGTAGAGTCTTGTAAGTTGCTGGCGTTAACCTCTCTAAACCTTCCTTTTTCTGTTTCAGAGATTTCCGATTTAGGTGAGTTCTGCTCATGTCTCCCTTCTAACCCTGACACCTTCCTGTACTCTCTGCCTGTATAACCTGTACTCTGCATGTCACATCATGTTGTCTGTCTACGTCACCTGTACCTCTGTGTAATATCGCGGGCATAGTGCTGCTCGGACCAGTAAGTAATAGGGTCACGTACAAATATTCCTGCAGACCTGTATGCTGACATTACTATGATGGGACAGACCTGGCTACTTGGTGTCTCTGAGCAAATATCAAAGGGGTTTGTGCAGTTTAGAAAACCTCTACCAGAAGTCTGAGTTAATAGAGGGCGTCCTCTGTGCAGAATCCTCATACTTCATTTCCCCTGTGGTGGTGCTGCAGGGAAATTAAACACTTACTACTAGGTTCACTCACAGATTACAGCTGATCATTGGGGGTCCGAGCATGGGGACGCTTTGTGATCATCTTATTGTATGATATAAGTATGGCTTGTCCCAAGCAGCTAATGCCATGTGACCACTTTGTACTGTAGCAGAGGCAGGACCACTGAAGGTTATTTCACCTCTTCCATTCCTCCAGGGTATCTGAAATGAGAACTTAAGCAACTTTGCAGTTAGTCTAGATTAACAATGTCTTCTTGATTTACGTCTATAGCTACTATGCAGACCTATGTGTCTCCTGGGTAACAGAAGACAAACTGTGTCTCATCCTGCCCTCCTAGTAGCTTCTGCCCCCTACATCTAACTACCATATCAAGTGTACATAGAAGGGACTATGACTGCATGATCTGGCTCCACAGCATTGGTTTCTAATCATGGAGACACATAGGTTTGCACAGGAGCTGTATACCCAAAACGCTAGTATAGTTTTAGTCACAACTAATTACAAAGTTACTTTTTTGCTCACCATGCAGAGGATTACATTGTAGGGCTGGATGAGTATACCCCAGAGTATAAGTAATGGAGGTGATCAAACATAAAAAAAAAAAGTGTTATGCCCCTTGCAGACGACCATGTGCTAGGTCAGTGTGCTATCCAGGTTTTTCCTGGATTGCACACTGACCCATTCATTTCTGTGGGCTCGTGCATATGACCGTGTATTACATGGATCAGTGTGTGGGCCACAAATCTCCGAACAGATGCTATTCCTGTCCGGTTTTGCGGCCGTGCTTCAGAGGCCCCTATTCATTGAAAGAATGGGGCCGCCAAAGCAAGTCCGGCACATGGATAACATCTGTGTGCCGCCCATTCCATTCGATCACGGCCGGCGGCCCGCACGCGGTTGTGTGCAACCGGCCTTACTTGCCTCTCCTGGGCTTCGGCGCGACTCCCTCGTCTCTTCCGGTCTTCTGACTGATGAGGCCTGTGATTGGGCCCCAGTGTCATGTGGCATTGTGACACATACACACAAGTGTTTCAAAAACGCGTGACCCACGTGACAACAAGGAGTCACGCCAGAGCCCAGGAGAGGTAAGTAACACTGTTTTATGTTTGGTTATCTCCGCTCATTATACTTTGGGGTCTGAAGTGACCCCACAGCTTTGGTTCAAACAACACAAAATCATGTTGGTTATCCTTGTTGCTGTTTGGTTTCTTTGATTAATCGCCCAGGCCTATTACATTGTGTCTGTCAGATCTCACCTGGTAAGTTTCTCAACCACTTCTTGGCATTCTTCACCCAATATTCACTTCTTCTACACACATAATCTCCCATTATAACATAAATCCATTTGGAAAGATCTGTAACTACTCTGCTTGCACTTTAGAGTTTTTCACACCCCCAACCTCTAGTTCAGGGAGCCAACAGAGAGCATATACGACATGTCCCGAGTCCCTGTTGACTGGCGGATCACATGACCTCATCCAGTAACATGGCAGCTATGTCTAATAGTGTCTAATGACACTATTATCTGTAATCGAATCTACATGATATCTTGCTCTCCATTTACATCCAGAGCTGCAAAAACAATCCTACTAGTTTCCCATTCACTCACAAGCTGCCTGGCCTCCTATATTCCTGCCATTGTGACCGCTGCACCCAATAGGTTCTGGTTATTTGTACTGCTAGTGTGAACAATAGGCACCGCAGCATTACAAACGACTTGCAGTGCATGACTGGAAAAATAATGTGACTGCAGCTGTGGATGCGAGTGGAGTAGAAGACCCCGATATCAGAAAGTGTAAGGAAAGCTGAGTATTTGCAGAATTACTCATGAATCTGAACAGGAAGTGATGGATTGTCTTGTGCTTAGATATAAGCTGTTGCCTATGGGAGACTTCTGCAGTGTTGGAGAAACCCCACACCGATACTGCCTGTATATATACTGACTGTCCTTGTTCTGTGCAGCTGGCAAGCTGAGCACCGAAGACCTGAACTCTCTTATTGCCCATGCCCACCGCCGCATCGACCAGTTACACAAGCAGTTGGCAGAGTACCGGGTGCGGGAACAGCAGCACATTGAAGCCGCACTAGAGAAACAGAAACTGGAGGATAGCAAAGCTCTGGAGACCGCCGTGTCCAAAGCGCTGGAGCATTACCGGGCCGAGATCAACCTGGAGCAGGACAAGAAGGTACTGGGAGTCGTCTTTGTATACAGATAGAGTAAAGGGAGTATTTCTGGCACCCTGATACTATGGTGGTGGAAGCTTCAATAGGTTCTGTGGGTACCATCCTTGCTTTACAAGTGCAGTGAGCACTTTTATCAGGGGTCATTATATTACATGTGGGGTGCACTGTGGAGGGGGTCATTATATTACATGTGTAGCACTGTGGAGGCCATTTACTGAGTGAGGGGGCCATTATAATACATCTGGGGTGCACTGACGGGGCCATTACATAACTGTTAAGAGTCTCCAAATGAAGCCTTATTTTGTTAACGTTTATAAGAGATCGCTACTTTGGGGGTACTCTGTTGGGACTTTTCCTCACTAGGGGGCTCTTCACTTGAAAAGGTTGAGAACCACTGGGCTAGATGACTAGGTCAGAGCACTGTCAAAGCGTCAGTTCTTGTGTGGTGTGTTCCTAAAGCTGATCCATTGTAGGTAGAAGAGGTGCGGGAGGTGATGGAGGCGGAGATGAGGACTCAGCTGCGCAGACAGGCTGCCGCACACACTGACCACCTGCAGGATGTCCTTGGTGTCCAGGAGCAGGAGATGAAGGCCGAGTTCCAGCAGGTGAGCTCACTTTTTGGCACTGCTTAGAGTTTGGCCTGGGCATTACTAGGGCAGAACTGACATTGCACTCCTTATCCACAGTCCCTCTCCGAGAAACTGTCAGAGCAAGAGATGCAGTTCAGACGTCTCTCTCAGGAGCAGCTCGATGGCTTCACGCTGGATATTAACACTGCCTATGCCAGGCTGAAGGGCATTGAGGAGGCTGTTGAAGGTAAGAGATTGGGTGGGTTCACTCTCCAGTACAAGGTTTGACGTTTTGATGGAGGGCATGAAGAGATCACAATGAATTACAGCTTAGGCAGATAGAGCTCTAAATCCTGTCTGCCTGCAGTCACCACTAGGGGGAGATTGTGTTAAAGAGGACCTTTCACGTTCTCATGTACAGTGGGGAAAAAAAGTATTTAGTCAGCCACCAATTGTGCAAGTTCTCCCACTTAAAAAGATGAGGCCGGCCTGTAATTGTCATCATAGGTAGACCTCAACTATGAGAGACAAAATGAGAAGACATATCTAGAAAATCACATTGTCTGATTTTTAAAAAATGTATTTGCAAATTATGGTGGAAAATAAGTATTTGGTCAATAACAAAAATTCATCTCAATACTTTGTTATATATCCTTTGTTGTCAATGACAGAGGTGAAACGTTTTCTGTAAGTCTTCACAAGGTTGGCACACACTGTTGCTGGTATGTTGGCCCATTCCTCCATGCAGATCTCCTCTAGAGTAGTAATGTTTTGGGGCTGTCACTGGGCAACACGGACTTTCAACTCTCTCCAAAGGTTTTCTATGGGGTTGAGATCTGGAGACTGGCTAGGCCACTCCAGGACCTTGAAATGTTTCTTACGAAGCCGCTCCTTGGTTGCCCTGGCGGTGTGCTTGGGATCATTGTCATGCTGAAAGACCCAGCCACGTTTCATCTTCAATGCCCTTGCTGATGGAAGGAGGTTTGCACTCAAAATCTCACGATACATGGCCCCATTCATTCTTTCATGTACACGGATCAGTCGTCCTGGTCCCTTTGCAGAGAAACAGCCCCAAAGCATGATGTTGCCACCCCCATGCTTCACAGTAGGTATGGTGTTCTTTGGATGCAACTCAGCATTCACTCTCCTCCAAACACGACGAGTTGTGTTTCTTCCAAACAGTTCTACTTTGGTTTCAACTGACCATATGACATTCTCCCAATACTCTTCTGGAACCTCCAAATGCTCTGTAGCAAACTTCAGATGGGCCCGGATATGTACTGGCTTAAGCAGGGAGACACGTCTGGCACTGCAGGATCTGAGTCCCTGGCAGCGTAGTGTGTTACTGACGGTAGCCTTTGTTACGTTAGTCCCAGCTTTCTGCAGGTCAGTCACTAGGTCCCCCGTGTGGTTCTGGGATTTTTGCTCACTGTTCTTGTGATCATTTTGACCCCACTGGGTGAGATCTTGCGTGGAGCCCCTGATCGAGGGAGATTATCAGTGGTCTTGTATGTCTTCCATTTTCTAATTATTGCTCCCACAGGTGATTTCTTCACACCAAGCTGCTTGCCTATTGCAGATTCAGTCTTCCCAGCCTGGTGCAGGGCTACAATTTTGTTTCTGGTGTCCTTCCTCAGCTCTTTGGTGTTCACCATAGTGGAGTTTGGAGTGTGACTGTTTGAGGTTGTGGACAGGTGTCTTTTATACTGATAACAATGTCAAACAGGAGCCATTACTACAGGTAATGAGTGGAGGACAGAGGAGCCTCTTAAAGAAGAAGTTACAGGTCTGTGAGAGCCAGAAATCTTGCTTGTTTGTAGGTGACCAAATACTTATTTTCCACCATAGTTTGCAAATAAATTCTTAAAAAATCAGACAATGTGATTTTCTGGATTTGTTTTCTCATTTAGTCTCTCATAGTTGAGGTCTACCTATGATGACAATTACAGGCCGGCCTCATCTTTTTAAGTGGGAGAACTTGCACAATTGGTGGCTGACTAAATACTTTTTTTCCCCACTGTATATGCGGTTTTACATACCGCTAGAAAGCCGACAGCGCGCTGAATTCAGCACACTGCCGGCTTTCCCGGTATGTGCCCCGGGGCTGGAGATATCGAGGGTCTAAATTTCACCATTCACTGTCAGAAGGGCGTTCCTGACAGTCTAGCTGCGCTGTGAGGAACGCCCTCCCTGACTGTGCTCGTCCATAGCCCTGTACTGGGGGGGAGTTCCTGACAGCTCAGCGTCATCACTGGGCGGTAAGGAACGCCCCCTCTCTCTGTACTCGCCCATAGCCCTGTACTGTCAGAGGGGGCGTTCCTTACTGCCCGGCGATGACGCTGAGCTGTGAGGAACACCCCCTCAGTATAAGTCTATGTACGAGTACTGTCAGGGAGGACGTTCCTCACAGCGCAGCTAGACTGTCAGGAACGCCCTTCTGACAGTGAACCGTGAAATTTACACCCCCGATATCTCCAGCCCCAGGGCATATACCGGGAAAGCTGGTAGTGTGCTGAATTCAGCATGCTGTCGGCTTTCTAGCGGTATGTAAAACCACATATACATGAGGACGTGAAAGGTCCTCTTTAAATGCATGAGGATTTAGTACTCAGTTCATTGTCAGTTGTATACTGTGAGCTCTCCCTAGTGGTGACTGCACACAGACAGAATTGTATTATTTAACTCACGACTGTCCTGCTTTTATACACTGTAATTAGATCGCCCCATCTAGACATTTTCACAGAATCCATCAGAAGGCATATCTGATCTAACACAGCATCTAGGAAGTGAAGGTGTTTAGCGGTGGGGGTTGTCTGCGTCCAGACAAATAGATTTTCAACATTTCGTACGTTTTGGTGACTGTGTGTTGTTCTGGTGCAGGACATGCCGTTGCTGAAGAGGAGGCCAGAAAAGCCCATCACTTGTGGCTCGCCATTGAAGCTTTAAAATTTACATTGAGATCCGCCTCAGGTGAAAACCCCACCGAACCCCTGGAGGGCGCTGTCCAGGCAATAAGAGCAAGCTGCTCCAGTAATGAATTCACAGAAGCCCTGACCACCGCTCTGCCCCAAGAGTCCCTGCAGCGCGGCGTATACAGCGAGGAGGCCCTGAGAGCCCGATTTTATACCGTCCGTAACCTTGCCCGCCGGGTTGCACTGATTGATGAAACCAGAAACAGTCTCTACCAGTACTTTCTCTCCTATATACAATCCATTCTTGTGTTCGAGCCCAAACAACTCCGACCACCCAGCGAGCTGACTTCCGAGGACCTGGACACATTTAAACTACTTTCTTACGCCTCCTATTGCATCGAACATGGAGACCTGGAGCTGGCCGCAAAATTGGTCAACCAGTTGAGAGGAGAGTCTAGACGGGTGGCTCACGATTGGTTAACCGAGGCCCGTCTAACCCTAGAAACCAAGCAAGTCATCGACATCCTATGCGCCTATGCCAGCGCGGTGGGTTTAGGTACAACACAAGTACAGTAACTTAAAGGGAAGTGTGATGTAAGGCTCAAAGTGTGGCAGAATTGGTTCCCCTTTTGTCACTCACTAAAAAAAAAAAAAAAACCTAATTTAAGTTCTGGTTGTTTTGGCGTTATGTACACTATACCGATCACAGTAGGGTTTTGTTGCACTCAGACCTCTCCTCTATCATGTCCACAGACTCCGAGAATGTTACGTCCTCTACCCTGTATTTCATTTTTAAGTTACTGATCAAACCAAAATGAGAATAATTCTAATAATTTACTGTTCATGCCTCCTGGAAGATCTGAATAAATCAGATTCCGTGCAGTGCGTGTTCTTTGTGTTAGGCTTAATATGAAATCTTTCAGCATCGTTGTCCAATAACCTATACCTCATCCCCACTGATGTGAATGCTGCAGTACCAGACAGAGCCTGTAGGCAAGATTTGCACGTTGTTTTTAGGAACCAGCAGGCCCTGGTTTGTAATACTTCAGGGTGGGTCAGTGGTTATCCACTGTGGCACAAATCCACAATAAAAGTGGCCACGAATCTCACACTACTGAGAGTATATTGTAGAGTCAATATGGCTAAACATAATATTCTGGTAGGTAGGTGCAGGAATGGAGTGGGTAATGTCAGGTGCTGCCTGGTATGCTGTGGATCCAGTAGGTGGCGCTGCCTCCTGTGACTATTATGAGGCACCACCTGCTGTATCCACATCAAACTAGGCAGGTTAGGGTTGAATATAGAGGCATAGTTACCTTCTACATCAACAGTGCAAAAATGCTGAGGCACCGGGCATGTTAGCTGTGAAAGCCTGGCAGGTGGAGCCGAGGTAACGCCACCTACTGGATCAACAACACACCTGATTTAAACCACTCTATTCTAGACTTAACTGTTTCTGATGTAAATTACAGTAATTTGATCAAGTTTTGAGGTCCAGCCCCCAAACAAGTTTACTTTTTCAAAAAGTGGCATGTGGGAGTGCAAACACATCAAAAGTTGCAAATTTTGTCAAAAAAAAAAACAAAACTTTGGCCATATGCCAAAGTTTAACTTTATTCATACATTTTATGCCAGTACTGTAAAATGTGAGGGTAAATCTGCCCCAGTAAAAGCATCATGTACATGACTATGGGCACCAGCAGTGTGCAAGCTAGCACATTCATCCAAAACTCAGGACAGGTCCTATTCCTTGTGGTCCGGGCTCATTAATTGGAATGAATGGATAAAAGGAGGGCGCAGACAGAACACAGAAATCATCCATGTACCGTCCACACCCCATAAAGACTTCAGGGCAGATTTATTGTCCCTTCCAGTGCATGGCCTGGCAGAGGGCACGCATTGTCATAAATAAGGGGCACCCTCCACTTACTATGGGGCTATGAAGACTGGGATTAATGTCTGTTTTTATAAATATGCCCTATTCTGTTTGTTACATTGCCGCCTGTACAAGGTTAGACACAGGCAGGTAAATAAGCAAACTGATCTGCCACAGGCTTGCTGCAGCTTAAGGCCAGACAGACTTGGTCTGGAAGGTACAGATCAGATGTATTTTCTGGACTGAACATGGTGTTCATGGGACTCCCAGCATCATAGTCCTATAAGGTAATAGGAGCCCCTACTCCTTCATGGCTCTAATGTCTTGTATGGAAAACATGACAGCACGGGACAGTAGAGGAACAGGAAGCAGTGACTCTTACCATCATCGGTGACTGATGCTGGGAGCCTGGGAAGTATGGCCAGCTGGTCCGTATATTTGGGTGAAGCCACCCATTCGTGGTGACACACCTGGCCGGCAGGGTGTATGGAATCCTTTAGGCTGCAGGTTTTTTTGGTGCAGTTTTGCTAAAAGCAACATTGTGTGTGACAAATTTATCAAAATGTTGTACAGCTGGAAAAGACCAACCATTACACAGAGATATATGGGTTTTTTTTTTTTTTGTTTTTTTATGGACACAAAATTATGCTATACATTTTTTTTTTGTCTCTCAAAAATATAATAATGCACTATAGGCATATATAGATGTCTATTAGGCCCCACCAAAACAATGTCCAAAAGGTATATGTACATAGTGAGTGCAGCTCTGGAGTGTAATACAGGATGTAACTCAGGATCAGTACAGGATAAGTAATGTAATGTATGTACACAGTGACTGCACCAGCAGAATAGTGAGTGCAGCTCTGGAGTATAATACAGGATGTAACTCAGGATCATTACAGGATAAGTGATGTAATGTATGTACACAGTGACTGCACCAGCAGAATAGTGAGTGCAGCTCTGGAGTGTAATACAGGATGTAACTCAGGATCAGTACAGGATAAGTAATGTAATGTATGTACACAGTGACTGCACCAGCAGAATAGTGAGCGCAGCTCTGGAGTATAATACAGGATATAACTCAGGATCAGTACAGGATAAGTAATGTAATGTATGTACACAGTGCCTGCACCAGCAGAATAGTGAGTGCAGCTCTGGAGTGTAATACAAGATGTAACTCAGGATCAGTACAGGATAAGTAATGTATGTACACAGTGACTGCACCAGCAGAAAGTGAGTGCAGCTCTGGAGTAAAAACAGGATACTCGGCAGACAGGAAAGAATGTAATGTTACACAGTGCTGACCAGCAGAATAGTGAGTGCAGCTCTGGAGTATAATACAGGATGTAACTCAGGATCAGTACAGGATAAGTAATGTATGTACACAGTGACTGCACCAGCAGAATAGTGAGTGCAGCTCTGGAGTATAATACAGGATATAACTCAGGATCAGTACAGGATAAGTAATGTAATGTATGTACACAGTGACTGCACCAGCAGAATAGTGAGTGCAGCTCTGGAGTATAATACAGGATGTAACTCAGGATCAGTACAGGATAAGTAATGTAATGTATGTACACAGTAACTGCACCAGCAGAATAGTGAGCGCAGCTCTGGAGTATAATACAGGATGTAACTCAGGATCAGTACAGGATAATATGTAATGTAATGTATACACAGTGACTGCACCAGCAGAATAGTGAGTGCAGCTCTGGAGTATAATACAGGATGTAACTCAGGATCAGTACAGGATAAGTAATGTAATGTATGTACACAGTGACTGTACCAGCAGAATAGTGAGTGCAGCTCTGGAGTATAATACAGGATGTAACTCAGGATCAGTACAGGATAAGTAATGTAATGTATGTACACAGTGACTATACCAGCAGAATAGTGAGTGCAGCTCTGGAGTATAATACAGGATGTAACTCAGGATCAAGCTGGATTCAGACCTGGGCTTGGTTTCAGTTTGGGGATTCCGTTTCCCATTCCAATTGAAGAACGCAGAGAGAAAAGCCCTGCTTTTTTTCCACGGGTAACCGCTTTTCAAGCAGATTGGGTTTCCGTTTTTGGGTCCCCAAGTGGACCTGAAGAACGGAGACTTGAGCACAGGTGTGAACCTAGCGTCAGTAAGAGAAGTTATGTATTTGCAGAGTTATTCAGGTTTTTATATAGATATATTCTATATATGATGTGTTGCACATAGCTGACATGAGCTTTACATTAATCAGTAGAAAACTAAAGAAAAACTTCAGGAATAATTTATTGTACATTCCCTCATGACATAGAACGCACTTAAAGGGAATCCACCTCCAGTCAATATGTTTGGGGGAGGTGATAGACTCCCTTAAAATAAAAAAAGACAACACTTCGTGAATATTTTATTCCCTCTTCTTTTAGCTGAAGGCTCCACACGCCAATCCTATAATTTCAATCACGGTCGCTGTCACTACTACTGCCTGCTGCTGCTTGGGCTAGTGCCCTGGGTCAGGTCTTGTAGGGTTATCCTATAAGAAGAACATAACATAGGTCACTAAGGGTGAAGATCAATGAGATTCTCTCCACTACATCTCAGAAGGATGGCTGTATTATGGAGCAGTAGACATGCGTTGCTTTATTGTGCTCCATAGAGCGCCACATTACACAGACTCCCCAAAACACAATGTTTCTGGTATCAATGCACTTTACAAATATATGGGCTCAGTATTGAGACTCCATATTGCTTAGGACCTGAAGGCAATTGATAGTGATTAACTATACACAGTATAGGTCATCAGTATCAGATTGTTCAGGGACAGACTATTGGACCCCATCCTGATCAGCTCTTTCAGCCACTGGAAGCAGCGCTGCTTCTATTCAAGTGAATGAGAATGGGGCTGCAGTTCCAGGCTCCACCACTACAGTGTACAGAACTCTGTGTACTACATACAGCTTTTGGTCCCTCCACTGTAGTGGTGGCACCTGGAACTGCGGACCTGCCCCCCTTCACTTTAATAACAGCGCTGCTTTGAGTGGCTGAAAAAGCTGATCAGGGTGGGGTCCTGGAGCCATACCCCAACCAATCTGATACTGATGGCCTATCCTGTGGTGGGTTATGGACTCGTGTAGAAAGGCTTAGGGATGAGGTTCACACACTCTGCAGTGGAATTACCTACATGACATGTACAGATGTTTCCTACCAAAGACAATGAAATTCATTTAGAGGTCATTGTATTAATAGATTTTTTTGATCTATCAGTCGTTGAGCCTTCAGGTCTTGTGCACACATCACAGAGGCTGTATAGGGCTATTCTCCCCCACCAGGAATGCCACAACCCTGCTCATAAACCCACCATTACACACATATATCAAAGCACATGGCTTACCTCTGTTCTTCTGTCAGGGTGAAATCATTCAGCACCTGCTGAGCAATCTGCGGTGTGTCTGGCAAGCTAAAGCTGACTGCCAGCTGCACCAGGTCTACCGCCACCGCTCTATTTCCTGCAGCTTTAGCCCCATCTAGAAGCTCTTTAATGACATTCGGCCTGGAACATGAAATGATAGTATTAAAACACAGAGGTCAATCCCTCTTATATCCATCTAGAGCCAGACTGCAGGTCACAGGACTCAGAAGTATATGGGGAGAAGTGAGCGTAACAGGTTTAGTCTGATGCTGGAAACAAATAGGAGCTCTCTATCACAACCAGACTTGGTTTATTCACATCAGCACATATCAGCACTTCTCCGTATATGTCCTGCATGGTCCTGAGCGAGACGAGACAGCTATTGAGCAGATTCTCCTCCAGTCACTGCGTGCAATGTACAACACAGCTAGTCCACACACACACACACACACACACGCACGCACGCACAGGGACAGCTGCAAATCAGCCCATGTGATCGATACAATAATATAAAGTGGAAGTGGAGCTTAAAGAGCATCACTGCTGCTGCTTCAAGCAGCTGATCTGCTGGGGTCCTAGGTGTTGGACCTTCCTGCAGCTCAGTACGTGGGGCCTTTGCCTTAATTTGTTTTTAATGACCTGTATGAAAAGTGCATGTAACCAGTGCACATCACTACAGGCCTTTCACATGACTGACAGGCGAACACTGTAGACACCCAATACATTACAGAAGGTTTGACCTGCATAGATCATTGAACTCGTACTCACCGGGGAACAAGACGCTTGGTTTGGAAAGACCTAAGAATTTTCCTGTTAAAATAAAAAATATAAAATCAGCAAATTATAATAACTACAAAACCTAAGTTATAAATATGAGGTTAAAATGTTCTTTTTTGGGTCATTTACCACAGGAAGACTCCAGATAGAAGTGGTACACGGTTATACTTTATACAGGTTCTGTGGGGGTGGAGCAGAACATGCCCTTGATCAAGTACTGCCCCCTCTGGCCCTGTTCTCGACATAACATCTGACAGCCCAAATTACATGTTGCTCATCTGTCCAAAAGCCCTTGCCCAGCATAATGGCTGTTCACCACCACACTTTTTGCATTTGGTTAATTTTTTATTTTTTTTTTTTATCTTATACTCCACCCTCTCAACTATAACATCTGCTAATTTCCAAAAATTTAAAAGTATAAGGTATAAACAATGTCTGTAATAACCACTTTGTATAAATGTTCTACTGGTTATTAACAGCTGCCCACAAGACACATAGCTATAATAACCAAAATACTGCATGCTCCCCATACAAGAAATTCTAAGCCGTCTGTACCTCTAAGGAGAGCTTGCAAGTAAATAAGAACCTGTGATTACAGCAGCCTAGGCTGTTTCAAACAGCTATTCTTTTCAGAATTAGAGGGGTGTGCACAAAGTAGTATACCAAGTGCAATGTGAGTTAGTAGGCTTGTAGAAAGAGTGATCAGGACCGGGCTGCAGGTCCACTGTATCTGTTACATGACACAATGCTACCAACCGCCTGAAGGTAAGTTAGGAAAAACAGTATACACACAAATGGCTAAGCTCCTCACAAAACTGCTGTAAATGAAGATCTAAGAACACTATGAAGTTCTTATTTTTCACTACAGGTATGTTGCTCTGCATCAGCACTGATCTGATACTACGGTAGTGTAGATGAACTATACAGGTAAGAACCTTACCAAGCTTCCTCCAGTCTCCCAGCTCTTGTCAGCAGTATCGCTATGTTCCCAAACGCAGATGCAGATTCCTTTAGTTGGATTTTGGAATTCTCACTGGATTCATACACAGACTTTATGGACATGGCAGTGTCAGCAAAGGCAGCCTGGAGCTAAGGAAGAGGCGGACAAAGGAAGAACTGAGCAAACACATTCCCCACATACACAGGAGCCATAGTACTGCTGCTGCTATTGGTACTTACCAATAACTAGCTGTAGTAGTTACATGGGATACATAAACCACAGCTTTGTATTTTGTGTCACTTTCCTGTCTAATATGTGCATGAGGCTGGCTGTATACAATTAATCTCCTGACCCCCTTATACACATGCATGCTCAGCTTGGCCAAGCAAGCAAGACGTCTGACTTAAACAGTGAAGTAACCCACTACAAGAGAATACATTTCCCAGAGGGAAAAAAAAAAAATCCTTCTCTTCCCTAGTATCTGCCATTGGTGGCATGAGTCAGGAGTCCCACATTATCGTAAGATGGTCAGTCTGTCCTGCTGAAATCAGAAGGGTTGTCCAACATTACTCCAATGTGTAAGGCCTGTGTGTATAGTGGGTAGAGTTATTATCCTGCCTTATTTGTATTTTATAATATTATTTAGGCCCCAGCAGTACAATACAGCTTTCAGTAACTCGGCCACCAACGATATTGTGATGACTCTGCTTATTCTGTCCCAGTCTACATAGCAGAGCTGATCAGGAAGTTGCTGAAAACAGGAAACGTCAGCAGAAATTTCCTGTTTTCAGCAACTTCCAGACTACACAGCAAAGACGCTAAGGGACAAATAAGCAGAGTCATCACACTGTAAGATCAGCAAAATATTAAGATTTTTTTTCAGTGTACAATATACACATACCTCTGCATTTAGTTTCCCGCTTGCCATCAAGTTCAGGACCTCCTCAAGCAGGTACTCCTTGTTAGCATGACCGATTTGTTTAATATCTTGGAATAAAGAGGGGGAAAATAATAAAATATAAGACAACAATACACACCAGGGTATGGCAGCGTAGACATTGTACTGAGCTTGGTGAGTATAATGTAAGGAATCCTTTCTTTGACATGTGCTATTACCTACACAAGCTGCAGGGGGCTGTTCTGTGGGCAGATGTAAAATGTACACAAGGCCTTGCAAAAATGGCATTAAGCACTTTGCATGGTTATATTTTATCACTTTTCCTTACCTTTCCAGATTTCGGGTATGAGCTCCAGACGATTCTCCATCTCTAGAACCTGTAGGAGGTTCTGGAAGCCTCTGGAAGTGGGATAATAACGCTGATTAAAAGAAAAAAAAATGGATCGACATTAGAACCCAGGATATTTAGCCTCAAAAATATGACATTAGGTACAGAAGATCCAGTGAACGTACCGATGGGACCAGTTCTCGGTACCACTTCAAGACCATATCAGTGTTTTCCATCATACACACTATATTGAAGAGCCGGCCACTGCGGAGAGACAAGAGACATGTCAGTAAAAGTACCTGGCTGCTGAATATAGAAAGCACCAAGCCAGGTGCCAGTCCCCCAAATACTCACTAGTACGCAAACACCTGGGAAGTCTTTCCTAACAGCCTCCAGTTATCCCCGGTGTTCAGCAGCTTGTGGAGTTCATAGGCCAAGTCCAGATCCTTTGCTTCTAAACACTGCAAATAAGTAAACATATATACAGTGAGTGTAGGAAATAGACTGGTACATGTATACCCATTGATATGCGTCTACCTGTATCATAGTCATATGGGATATTTCTACTGCGCCAACCGCAGCCCATATATCTGCCCAAACCTGATGATCAAACGGATCTATAGATCTCCATAATGAATATAAAGTCCGAAATCCAGTGTTCTCCATTATAAGCCAGTCTGCAATGCACCCTGACGCACATTTATCATAGAATTTACTAAGTACTTGTTCATGACAACAATCATTCTGGAGCATCTACCGTTCCTCTGTTATTCCTCCTAAAAATTTATGAATAAACTGAATATTATATGTTAGGGGGTGTGTCCCAATACTCTGATACTGTCCAAACAGAGCTATACTGTTTAGGGACACGGGCGTCTTGGCCACCAATGCAACCAATTCAGTTGCATGGGGCCTTAGGAATGATAGGGGGTCTATGCTGCTGTGGGTAGCAAGGTAGCCGCCTTTACTCCAACAGGTAATGGCTGATACATGATATGCATCGAGCTCCGCTCCTGCACAGGTGCACCTCCAGCAAACACCGCTCATTATACTCCTGACATTGTGTCTGGTCATAATGTGTGGTGTTTTCTGGAGACAAAAGAGAGGAGGGCCAGCGCCAAAGTGCAGGTTGGTGCCTATTGTCACTGTGTGGGGACATTATGCTGTGTGGAGGTCAGTAAAGGGGCATTATAGTCTGTGCAGGGTGCATGTGGCCTAAAAAAGTAAAATTAGGAGCCCCCAGTAATGCTAAATCTACACCTGGGGACACACCCTATTGACAAAGGAAATGGTAATATCCAGATGTCACTTTATTCATACATTTCTAGGAAAAATAAAAGAGGAACAGAACAACACAGAGTAATAAGAGAAGATGCTCCAGGATTATTTAATGGGGAATGCTAGGATTTACTAGACATGTCAGAGGAGGTAACTGGCCCTGAAGTAATAAGACAGAAACCCGTCCATTCTGTTATGTGACTTCATTTCCTGTCTTTAGCACAGCCCATGATAGTAAGACTATATGCCTGGTAATAAATTTGGTTTATGACTGGCACAATACAGACCTCATGTTTCTCAAGTTGAGAGTTTTCTACAAATGTATCCAGGCAAGGCAATCGGCTAAAGAGCCTGGACCCTAGAATACTAAACATTGTGAACACTAGGTGGCGCCATTCTTCCTATACAGTAATACCTCGTACACTCGCGTTTCCGAATTTGCGAATTCACAGATTCGCAATATTTTTTTGGCAACTAACATATATAGATTTTGCTCTTTTTTTTCAAATCTGTGAAATTTAATTAAAAAAAAACACCTTCGCTATTGGGTAGTAGCGTCCTGTTCATTACGTACCCGGTAATTAGTTTCATTTTACTGTGAGTGTATAAGAAAAATGAATGAATGTATTAATATACAGTACTGTACAGTATACTTTAGTATACTGTACAGTACTGTAGGGTAAAGTTTATTGATATTTAGGGGTTAAACATTAGAAATCGGCATTGTAAGCGCTTCTAAGCGCTTGTACCAAACATTCGCGATTCCTTGCGATCCGCGACCCGCTCTGTAACCTAACCTCGCGAATGTACGAGGTATTACTGTACAAATGAGCATCACTGCGAGATCGTCTGCTTAATCAATATCCCTCCCAGCAACACTGACAAGCTCAGACCTCCTCTCGCCTCCTGCTGAGTCCTGACGCTTCATAGTGTGAGCCGTGCTGTACTGTGCATGCGCACCTCAAGTCACCTACACCCAGAAGTGAAGGAGGACAACTTCAGCCATCAAAAATTATTACTATGCTTACTTTCATAGCGCCATCATATTCCACAGCACTTTACATTTTAAATGAACAAACTGTAGCACGGTGCTCACAGCTCTGAAAACTAAGGTACTGTGGGTTGTTTAATAACATTTTTGGTTCTGACAGACTCCCTTTAACAGCATGTAAATGACAAGCATTGGTATTTTTTTTTTTTTTATGATTCTAGAAGACTCCTAGGGTTTACTCACCACTCTCATGGCTTCACTGAAAAAGAACACTACAAAAAAAAAAAAACACAAACAATAACCCACATTAGTTATAAAATGTATAAATGCTTTACAAGAATGAAGGGACAGACTACGAGAGATATTCCCACATGATGACACAGAGCACCCTCGGGTACGGATAGCATGTAGGAAATGGTTTAAGAATTGACAATCTGACCAGACATACAATACAAAATGTTCAGGCATGTTAAGGCATACCTCCAGTTTCTACAAGCTTGCTAGCTGACATTACCCTTGTCAATCCTCCCTTCTCACCTTTCTTACATTACAAACAATATCAAACAGTGCAGAGGCTGCTGTAATCACAGTACTTTTTTAGCTAGTCAGTTCCTACAGACAAACAACTGATAATTTACTGTTTAGGTGAGACATTCAAGTTGCTTTAGCGGCATCAATACCTCTAACTCTCTCTGCAGGGACTAAACTCACAAAATGCTTCGGCCATAAAGAAAAAATATGAGGACAACATACTGTCATCTGGATCCTTGGCTGTAAAGCTCTGTCCTCGTGCCTGCTCCAGAACAGAAGAGAGCAGTAGGGACTGGCTCATTAAGTCACCTGCAAAGATAGTAACATAAATGAATACAGCAAGAACTATAAGCACCACAGATATTTCTTAGTAGGTAATGATAGTTTTGTCGATCTGCCTCAGAATAATGGGAAGCGTGCAGTATTATGAGTGCAGCTCTGAATGCCAGAATGCATTCAAAGCTCCACAACTTTTCATACAGAATAGTTTTAGATTTGAACAGCGGAAAAGGTTTTTTATAGGTTACATGATGTGTGGTCATGTGACACAACTCTGTGTATGCATTAGCGAGCTGAGTCAGGATTGGTCACCTGAAGTCACCATGGATGTCCCATCAAAAACCCAGCATATTATTATTTTCCTACAGAGGGCACAGTAAAAGGAGCTTACAATATCCACAAGCATCTAAGCAAACTCCATCATTAAAGGGGTTTTCAAGGACTGTTAGGCCGATTTGGGACACAAAACCACCCAGAGGTCCTTATAGACTTGGGGTTTAGTGAAATGTAAACTCCGGGCTCACTGTGCATGTGCCCAAGGTCTGGAACATGCGCACTGAAGCCTAGGTGTACTCCTCTGGCTTCAGTGAAGAACTTTGCCGGTGCGAGGAGTACAGTGGGCGGGGGGGGGGGGAATATAAAGCTTTTTGGGGGTTTTTTGTTTTGTTTTTTTTTTTTTATTACGGCCATGGATGGCTTTATAACAGGGCGATTTGGGACACTAGACCCCCAAGTCTATAAGAACCTGTAGGTGGTAGAGTGCCCAAAATTGCCCAGACTGATTCCCTAACTATTAATCATCTATCCTTAACGCCAACACGGACCCCCACTGAAAGCTGTTTCAAAGAAAGAGAACAGACAGGGGGTGTGGGGGGTTGAGTCCCTCTCAAGGAGGCGGCTGAGCTGCAATGCCAAGCAGAGTCACTATACATTGTACGGCACTGTGCTTGCTCTTGTCTAAACACTGTGGCCTCCTCAAACAGCTGATTGGCGGGGCAGACCCTCACCCAACTGATATTGATGACCTATCCTAAGATCATCAAATATCAAAGTCCATACAGCAGAGTCATGGAAAACCCCTTTAAGTTTGAGGTTGGAATTGTATAAAGACGTCATCCTTGCTGACTGCACAGTATAAGAATGGTGATGTAACTCACGATATACTGTAAATCACATCAACATGTATTCTTGTACTTACCAGGTTTATAGAAGACTCCCAACAAATGGTTATATGTGGCAAGGCTCGGCTCTAAGGAGACACAATTATTGTAAGACACTTGTATAAAGAGGAGAATAAAAGTTATGTTCTTTTGACACCCAAACATTTTCAATTTAACATCATAATATCAGACAACTAAGGAATAGTAATGTTAAGTAACGTCCATATCATCCTACCTATACCCAGCGCTTTCATCTCCATTAAGGTCTGCATCGCCATGCCTTTCACTGCCGGCCCAATCTTGCGTAAACTCTTAAGGACAGAATTGAAGGTCATTAAGTTTGGTGACACCTTTTGATGCACCATGTGGTTCAGAAGCTCCTGGAAAATAAAATATGAGTACCAAGTTATGAAATTGATTTTTTTTTTGTTCTTAATCTGACCTATCTATAGCCATTGCCATAGATAGCAGAGGAAACTCCAGGGAGTCCTGCTCAAGTTTGTAAAATCCTTTTTAGTAGTGTGCACCTCTCCACAGAAACATACAAGGGAATGGGAATTATCCGAGCAGTGACGGTTATCCTTCAACATCATCGGGGCCTCCAAATCAGGTTCAATTCCAATTCCACCGCATGTTCTACTTTCGCACACACAAGCTCACTCTCCATTACAGTTCATAGGAGATCAAGTGTGCTGAGCTTATACCTTACATCTCATCCAATATAGTGGAAAACAACAATGCCCTAGGGCCCCATCCTTTCTCCTGCCAACATAATCTCAAAGACATGGTTTCCCTTGGCCTGAGAACTCCAACTCAGTGCAACTATTCTTAAGATGTTCTTCATGTCTTCAAGTATAATAAAAGCTAAACATGATTGTAGTTATATTTATAAAAAAAAAAAAAAAAAAAAAAAAAAGTTGCACTGTTTCAGACTGCAATCTTCATTCTTTCATTCATGTTCAGACCCCTGCTATGCAGTCCATTCCCCTCCCAGTAAGGCTAGGGCTCGCATCGTGCAACCAAAGATTGCCAGGTAGCTCTGCGACTTCTTCACTAATGTTAATGAATGGAGTCACAATGTGACCCCGAGTGTGCCACAACTTCTAGTGACAAAAAAAGTCTAACAAGGGAGAGAAGGGCAATGAGAGAGTAGTGTTTTGAGCATGTCAAAAGCAGCAGAACATCCAGCTATCCAAAGGAGTTATATACACTCAATAGCAGCAAGCAAGATTCACATGTAAAAAGTGTACATTATCTTTACAGGGGTTTTCTAATAAAAACAAGTCATAACCTTATCCATAGATAGGGAATAACTTACAGATCAGTGGGGAGTCCAACCACTCAAATCTACACTGATCAGGAGAACGGGGGAACTTTCACCCCCATTCTGAATGGAGAGGTGGTCAGGCAGCAAGCACACTGCTCTATTCATTTCAATGGGAACGCCAGAGATAGCCAAACGCTGCACTTTAGCTAATGCTGACTCTCCCATTGCTTGCTGCCTGACCACCACTCCATTCAGAATGGGGGGGTAAAGTTCCCCTATTCTCCTGACCAGAGGAGATCTGAGCTGTTGGACCCCCACTAATCTGCAAGTTATCCCCTATCTATGGATAAGGAATAACTTGCTTTGTGAGAAAACGCCTTTAACACTATTTTCTACTAAATAGACCCTGTGGACATGAATGCTATGGTAAAGCCACTTACCACTACCAGGCCGGCCTTATCCTTGACCTCTTTTTTTGTCTCTGGAGCTCCTAATATCAGGGCATTGAAAGTGTACACATCTCCTGCAGGGTGTGGGAGAAAAACCATATTATCTGGCTTTCTGTATCAGTAAATACAATTACAAGTGAAACCCTTTTATAGCTACAGATCAGCAATTCAACAAGTCTTTATACTAGACTGGACTCTACTTTAAAGATACAGAGCTTCAAAAAAAATAAAAAAATGGTATGGCATAAAAAATGAGCAGTCAGTCTGCCCTTTGAGTGTAATATCCCATTGTCAGATATAAACCTGTGAAATTGGTGCATAGGTATATCGAGTGGACTCACCGGTGAATCTGTTATTTAGGAGGTCTGTGTACATGCTGAATGCCTGGGCATAAGCGCCATGCTGAAATAACACAGAATACATTTACAATTGCAGCCTGGAAATGTTACTGGTCCATCTAGTCTCTGTATGTCTGGTACATTACCTTCACCATTCCTCGGATCATGGTGCGGTAGGAATGGGCGTTTCTTTCTGGCATCAGGTTAAAGATTCTCTCTGAATTGCTATTTTCTCTGTAGTACACAAAGAAAGGGAAAAAAAAAGATTGTATTACAAGTCCTCAGTGAAAGCAGTTTATGTGGACAAAAACACATATGTATAAATGGAGCTATAATAGAAGGTGGGAAAGGTTGGCCAAGTGGTCCCTATGACTGAGGTCTCCCCTAGAGGCAGGGAAGCAGATGCAAAGAGTATGTGGACAACACAATTGCCATAAAATGTAAATCCACTCAGGTCCCATGCACACATCCGACCCATTCATTTCTATGGCCTCATACACATGTCCCTGGTTTTCATGGATCAGTGTCCGGGCCATAGAAATAGTCTGCAAAATATGTAGCAAGTCCAATTTCTGTCCGTAGTTGCAGATTGGGCTTTCCCATATAACTATGGGATCGTACAAGTCTTTTGTGGATTTATAATTTTAGATGACATACTAATCCAGACATTTTTTCTGCAGACAGTAAAAACCACTATGGCCATGTTCATTCTCTTACTTCCATGTTTTTCCAGCAGGGATACTCTTCAGATGAACATTTCTCTTCTTCATGTTTTCCTGAAAATACTAAAAAGTTAAATTATGTTATAAGACAGTTTATCCACTTTGTACACTACCTACCTGGAGTTATATCCGATATTATACTCCAGAGCCCGGGGGGGATGCACTCACTATTCTGCTGGTGCAGTCACTGTGTACATACATTACATTACTTATCCTGTACCTGGAGTATAATACAGGATGTGACTCAGGTACAGGATAAGTAATGTATTTACTGTCTATATATAAAAAGTGTATGCACATGCTTTAAGCACCATAACAAGTACTCACGCTATCACTATCCTCTTGCTGAAGATGCTGATCATCTGCTGTAGGCTCACGGTCTCCATAGAAACAAAGAAGATCTAGAAGTTTATTTGTAGTCTCCAATGAAGGTGTTGTTCCTACAAAACGAGATAGATATATTAGTTACATGATAAACATGCAGCAGATATAGAAAACTGACACACTGTAACAGTTCTTCTGCTCTCTTTAGCCACAGATCAAAGAGGCTAGCAGCATGGACAGTCTATTGATCCAGAATTCTTATTCTAATCCATATTGTATGTCCAATAAGTGGGACCCCCACCAATCTGGAGAAAGAAGGACAGAGGTCCCTTGTACAGCCCCTCTGCACATCAGATCTCCAAGTCACCTGCTCTACAGAGAGCTGTGTTGAAACCAAAGATATTTAGGAGTCTGTTATAAAACCAGTAGATAGAGGAAACATAGGTCATCGTGACACATACCGCCTTGAAGAAGTTGGTCAAACAGGTCGACGGACTCCTTTACTCTTCTAAGCTTAATCCGTTCATTCAGTGCTTCCTCGCTGACACTTTCAATCTGAGGCTGGATGTTATCAGGCATCAGACACTGGAAGGAATAGATTACATCATGTCTCTATGGTCATCGTGCAGATATGGAGCACATCGAAAAAGAGAGCAGAAGGAGCAGGACATACCGGTACCGTTACTCTTTACAGCAATACATGGGAGTGTCAGAAATAGCCAAACATGTACATTCGGCTGCTTCTTCTGCTCCCATTTACTTCTATGAAGAGGAAGGCTGCACGGCTGCTCTACTCTAGCGTCAAAAATAGGGATTTTAGACCCCTTGGTTTCAGAAATGTTGGGGGTCATAGAGGTCAGTTTTGACAACCACTTGGTAGGTGATAAATGTCTGATCGCTGGGCGTTTGACAGATGCGAGCACAGCAATCACAAGAATGGGGGACCCCCATGTCTGCTGTGTGAATGGAGCCTTAGTGCAAATATGCAGCACCCCTGCACCATTCACTCCTAAAGGACTGATGGAAATAGAGTTGGGCCAGAGGACACGGTGGTCTTCTTTGTGCACCATTCATGGTGATAACATGCTAGTTATTTTCTTCAGATCTTGCCCAATTGCTGTTTTTTCCTTATCTCTATTAGGAGAGAGCCATGATCAGTAACATCTTGTACACCTACAGGAGACTGAGGTAGTCTAAGACACACCCCTGTCTCATCATTGGTTCATGCTACTGCTCTGCCCCCTCCGACTGGCTGCTATGCATAAATAGATCTGTATCAAAGGCAATACCTATAGTGATACATTCTATAAACTACTCTTACTAAGGGGGAGCCTGGAGGGTTACTTTAAAGTAGTCCATGTTGGGTAAACCAGACAAGACAGTAAGTTAAACCATTAACCAGAAGACACGTCTTTACTTACTGGAATGTGAGGATCTGCAATGTCATTCTGAAACAGGTTCGGATACATATTCACGATATATCTTGCTGCATTTTTTCCAGATTCTTTGGACAAGGAGAACAATTTCTAAAAAGAACATGTAAAATGAAGATTACTTATGGTGACGTCAGTAACCACTAGAATATTCTTCAGGGACAGGGGTGAACACACAGCACTGGTAACTATAGGTTATCATTGTATGGCAAACGGGCCAAGGGACCAGTGTGAAGGATAGTAAATGCTACACTACTACTGGTAATGAACGCTTGCTTACAAAATCTGTGGATGTGCTGGGAATGAGGTAGGGGTCATCCTGAAATGTGTAAGACGGGGCTGTAGGGTCCTGGAAAAAAAAAAAAGATCAGAAAGAGTTCATTGACAGACAGTATATAAAATATACATATAGAAGATACAAATTATAACAAAATAATACAGCACACTTACATGGTTGACAGTGTAGGCCAGGGCCTGCAGAACAGCTGTCTTGTCCCTGTATAGATGGGCAGAATATTGATTAAAATGACTATATATTAATAATAAAAATAAAATAATAATAATGTCAGCATATAGCAATATGGGGTCATTGTCATGGTCTGACAATCACATCGCCACACTACATATACATAGGTGATGATAGCCTACTAGTTAGAATAAGGGGTGGAATTTCACAAAATCAGACATCCGGCCACTTGCAATATATATAACATTACAGAGAGGATTACATATTCAAAGGTACTGACCAAGTCTTTCTTCTAGGAATGTCAATGTCTTCAGAAGCTTCTAAAACATAAATATAAAAAGTTTAGGAAGACCAATAATAAACTCCACATTATATGCCATAAGAATCCTGGAAAAATAACATTGAATGCAAAGAAGAGCGATGTGTCAAAAATCCAAAGGCTCAAAATCCATACAATCCTAAAACTTCTCACAGCTAAGGGTCGAATGCAATCTACACAATCCTCCATGAGTTACTGAGTGCGGAATTCAGACTGAGACTCATCGGACTGATCTCTGGGAAAGTACAAGTTTAATTTAATAGCAGGATAGTTGGTAAATGTCTGATGGGGAGGGGGCTCCCTGCTGGAGACCCACTGACCACAAGAATGAACGGAGCATGTGTAACCTTCCATCTCCAACCATCTCTACAGGACTGCCAAAGAGAAGCTGAATACATACCCGGCTATTTCTGGCAGTCCCAAAGAGTTGAATGGCGTGGCAAAGCACATTCTCAACTATCGCCCCATTCAAACAAGGTACACAGAACCCCCATACTCAGGATCAGTGGGGTCCCAGCAGTCAGATCCCCACCAATTAGACACTTAAATTGTACAGTGCTGCGGAATATGTTGGCACTATATAAATAAAATTTATTATTATTATCCTGTGGTATAACTTGGTATAATCTCTTTAAACATACATGCATTTCTGTGACCCCATGTGAAACATTGTGGGCTGCAGTTTGTGCACCCTTGGCTTACACTTTGAATATGACTGTAGCAAACCCTCAGCTGTCACAGCAGGTCTGTAGAGCTTTCAGCCTCCAGATGTAAACTGGGATACTTATATTCACCGACAGCAAGCAGAGATCTTATATAATACTAAATACGGTAAAACCAGTAAAAGGTAAGCTGGAACAGTGATAGTGAGGGTATACGACAATGACCTCACATTACATATGGTTATCACGATCACCATAATAATCCATTGAAGGAGAGGAGAAAGCCCGGAGACACTTACCTGTAGCCGCCTGATGGCTGCTCCTCCGACACAGACCCCTGTATAAAACATAAGAGGGATACCGTGCTTAGTAATAATTCCATGGCATCCAGGCCCTTATTTTACTACTGTAAGTCAGACAATGATAGCAGATGATTCTTCACAACTACCTGGCATGCAGATATGCTGTCACCCTCCAAATGTGGCCCCCACTGACCAATATCATATCCTTCTGAGAATGCATAGCCATTTATTGTACAGTAGTTAATGGCTGGCCCATTACACATTGATGGTATATTCTAGCGATACATTACGGCGTATAGTGAAGGGGTTGTACGGCCGTCCTCTCCCACCCATCAGGCCTGTAGAAATCACACACAGGGCAGGACAGTTGTCAATGGGGATCCCTTGTACCCCGATCTGAATGAAGCAGCATTTGGCCAGGTGCACAGCAGCGCTATTCACCTCTATGGGACTGATGTGCTGTGCTAGCCTCGACAGTCCCATAGAGATGAATGGAGGGGCAGCGTGCATACTCTACCACCGCGCCATTCATACAGGGATCATGTGACCACCATCTTCACAAGTCCCAGCGGTCGGGTAAGAGATAAGTGTCCATCTTGCGGCAACCCCTTTAATGATGGCAATACCCCTTTAAAGGTGCTTACAGGTGTCACAGGTCATGCCTGGGCTCTAAATATGTCACATGCATGTTACATGACGATCACACATACATGTCACCTGCACATCACAGAAGCTTAACATACATGTACCAGCTCAGGACACGTCTGTCACAAGGTCCAGGCAGCACATGGCTGAGAGCTGCCATATACATAGTAGTATCATATCCTGTACACACATCCCACCATGTACTCGCCCGCCACCATCACTACCTGAGTATACCAGCAGCGCGGAGCTGCACAGCACCCAGCCTCATACAGGGCAGCGCCATGACACCACGACGAGGACTGCACCACCTACAAAGAAAGCCAGGGGGAGTCTACAGCCAGACACCGCTGTCTGCCATTAGACGTCACTACAGTGTGAAAACTGACACTCCCCCATCACCGAGAAACAATGGTACGCTCCACTTCCGGGTCATGCACATGTGTACAGTGTCCTTGGCAGACCGGCAGAGTCTATCAGTAATGAGAGGAGGGGATGTTGTCCGTAGTAACCAATCAGCGGCCAGCTATCAGTTACTAGCCTGTTGTGGGAAAATGAAACATGAACTTTGGTTGCTATGGGCAACAGTGAAGGCCCTGCTACTTATCAGTGGTGGGAAATTCAGACTATTATATGAGCTGTCTATTTCCCATCACTGGTTAGGAGCTTTATGCCCCCTAGTGGTCAGGTCCTGAACTGAAGTAGTATATAGCCAGCTCACAATGATTTGCGTATACTCCCATAACCTACAAGGGCTAAGGCTTCATGCACATGACTGAGAGCCATCTGTCTGTCATTGATTTAAAGGAGTGGCTCTGATCTACACACGTGGATAAAATTGTTAGTACCCCTCGTTTAATGAAAGAAAAACCCGCAATGGTCACAGAAATAACTTTAATCTGAAAAAAGTAATTTGCCAAACTACATGTTGACAAGCCACAAAGCTTCTGGGAGAATGTCCTATGGACAGATGAGACAAAAATCAAAATTTTTGGCAAGGCACATCAGCTCTATGTTCACAGACGGAAAAATGAAGCATCTACTGTGAAACATGGAGGAGGCTCTGTTATGTTCTGGGGATGCTTTGCTGCATCTGACACAGGGTGTCTTGAATCTGTGCAGGGTACGATGAAATCTCAAGACTATCAAGGGATTCTAGAGAGAAATGTGCTGCCCAGTGTCAGAAAGCTTGGTCTCAGTCGCAGGTCATGGGTCTTGCAACAGGATAATGACCCAAAACACACAGCTAAAAACACCCAAGAATGGCTAAGAGGAAAACATTGGACTATTCTGAAGTGGCCTTCTATGAGCCCCGACCTAAATCCTATTGAGCATCTTTGGAAGGAGGTGAAACATGCCGTCTGGAAAAGGCACCCTTCACACCCGAGACAACTGGAGCAGTTTGCTCATGAGGAGTGGCCAAAATACCTGCTGAGAGGTGCAGAAGTCTCATTGACAGTTACAGGAATCGTTTGATTGCAGGGATTGCCTCAAAAGGTTGTGCAACAAAATATTAAGTTAAGGGAACCATCATTTCTGTCCAGGCCTGTTTCATGAGTTTTCTTTTTTAAAAAATTCTGTTGAAGCCTGGTTGGAAAGCAATGTCTGACTTTCATTTGTTCATTTTCATAGAATTTTTATATATTATTACTTTTGTCAGATTCAAGTTATTTCTGTGACTATTGTGGGCTTTTCTTTCATTAAACGAGGGGTACCAACAATTTTGTTCACGTGTGTATATACTGTTAGAGCATTGGAGCGCCCTCGGTCTGCAGACTTGGTAGTGTGCATGAAGCCTTATTCGTCAATGTAAATCATGGACTGCATGTGACCCATTGATTTTAATGGGTGCATGCAGCAGTCCCTTAATGTTCCACACGGACCTTGGTGCTCCATTAGCCTACATGCATACGACCGAATGTGTACGCCAAGGGGGAACTGATTTCATAACAGAAAGTATATCATCCAAGTGCTATTTGTCCCCCATTGACTTCAATGAGGGCTTCCATTCCAATGTCACAAACTGAATAGACCCTAATCTATAGTTCATCGGAAGGGAGCACCATACTCCCCATCGGAAAAACAGATCAACCAGGAAGGATTGTGTACTGACCATGAGGATAAGGCCTAAGGAGCTGGTCCTTACCAGTGATGGGACATGGCCATCTCTATATGAGCGATTTATATCCTATCATTTGTGGGGACCATTTTTTTTCCCCCTGTATTGGTCAGATCCTGAACTGTGATAGTATTTAGACCACACATCGCAGAAAAGCTGCTTTTTTAGTTGCAGATTTTTCTGTAGTTTTTGAGCCAAAGCCTAGAGTGTCTTCCGAAGGAATGGGAAATATAAAAGACACATTATACCTTTCCTTACTGCTAAATCCATTCTAGACTTTGGCTCAGAGTATCGCAACAAAATCTACAACAAAAAAAGAGCAACTTTTCCACAAAATGGGGCTTCGGCCTGAAAGTGACTTGGCGGAATCCATTCTCTGTAAAGACTTGGTTGTTATGGAAAAGTGCAAAAGTTTTCTTTTTTTTCTGGGTCCTGTGTGTTCCATTTCCTTTTTTTGCAAAATAAAGTTATATCGGTGAGCACAGAATTAAATAAGTCTGGCTTCACATTTGTGTCAGAGTCTCCATTGCAGTCATCACCAAAAATCGCTAGACCTAAAAGTCCTGCAAGTCCTAATTTTTCGTATGGCGGTTTCAGTTTAAAACAGCGTCATCTGACAGACCTCATTATAGTCAATGGGGTCTGTCAGTCACCGCTGGTGTCCGCTGTTCTGGTTCTCCGACAAAACAGAACAACAGACACCCGGGCAAAGTGTGAACTGAGCATAAGGCGTATTATATTTTTGCTATTATTTCTTCTAGATCTTTAACCACTTCATGACTGGACACATTTTCAGGTTTTTTGGTAAATGCGGTTTTAAAGGCTATAACATTTTTTTCGTTCAAGTAATTTTTGCACCTCTTTTCAGTGATACATATCGCTTTATTTTTGAGCATTTTTATTTTTACATTTTTTCTTGTTTTTTTAATATTTATATATCCAGATAAATGCAACAACAAATGGGAGGAAAATGTGTCTGTTTTTCACATTTTTTTCTGTTTATTATTTTTTTAATAGTACAAAGTGCTACTAAAAAAATGTCCTAAAAAATAGTTTTCCCTCTCTATTATGGCGATTTTTATGTAGGTGACACATAGTTGTTTCAAAATAAATGATTATGTGTGAACTGGGCCTTATGTGTTGTATGCTGAGAAAGATTTATACTGTATGTTTCAGACTACAAGATGCGCCTTTTAATAATAAAAAATCTAGCTAAAAAGTTTCTGTGTCTTAACGTCCAGAAGTGCCAGACCCCCCGACCACTTCCATAATGATTGGGGTAAAGCGCTGATAAAAATGCTTTACCCCTTCACAGAAAGAGCTGTAGGTCCTCATACTTCACAAGGAGGACCAGCAATGCACCCCTGCTGATCTTTCATTGATAACCTATACCGGTCATCAATTTGTAAGTCCTGGAAAACCTCTTTAAATTTCATTTTCTTGGAAAATGATTTTTGGAGGGAAACCTAATCCAAATGAATATACCATAAATGTACAATAGATGCCTGATGTGGAGAAGGAATAGATAGTTAGCTGTACATCATCTCTCCATTCACTGCTATGGCAGTTACAAACCCAGCCAAATGCCTGACCAGCTATCCACTCACGGTCTGCCTGGATAGGGTAGTCACTACTCCGGTCAGGTCAGGAGACCCACATTCTACACTTAGGATCAGGTTCCAGGAGTGGGACCCACATCTGTCAGACATAAATGCCTTAGTCTAAGGGCCCACATTGTGGAAACACAGCTTTTATTGATGCAGATTTTGCTGCGTTTTTTTGAGCTAAAGCCAGTAGTGGATTGAGCAGGAGGTAGAAGTATAAGAGCTTCCTATATATTTTCCATTCCTTTTGCAGTCACTCTTAGCTTTGACTCAAAAAAACAGAGCAAAATCTGCAACAAAAAAAAGCTGTCTGCCTCAGCCTAAAGGGATATATTTCTACCAAAGCAAGTTATTTCCTATGCGTAGGATAGGGGATAAATTGCAGATCAGTGGGAGTCTGACCGACCAGTCAGACCTCTACTGATCAAGAGAACCGGGAACTTTCTCCTATTCATTCATGTCAGTGACAGTACCGGAAATAACTGAGCGCTATACAGTACTTCGGCTAGCTCCATTGAAATTGATGGAGCGGTGTATGCGCTGCCAGAGCATCGCTCCATTTGGAACAGAGCACAAAAGTCCCCAGTTCTCCTCATCAGTGGGGGACTAAGCGATCAGACCCCCACTGATTTCTTGATATAACTTGGCAGGAAAGCCCCTTAATGCTCTTCTGCAGCAGAGTTGGCTCCATTCAGATTACTGTATTTTGCTGCAGAGCATTGTCCCAACCTAGTGTCGAGATTATTTAATTCTCTAGTATGCTATGCAGTGGACCACCATAAAGGGGTTCTCCACTTTGGACAATTCCTATTTGTTAGACGTGTCACTATCAATGGTTGGTGCCATGCTCTACTGCTTAATCCTCCTGTGATAAGTTGTCATCTGCGTTTGAACCTTGGCAGGAAATGTACAATATGCCTACAGCCCTGCCACAGGATAAATGAATCATGTACGTGCCTGGTCCTCCAGCGGGAGAGACACTCTTTGTATCTGCTTTCTTCATTAACTGGGTCGGTCAGGGCTGGGTCTGAATGGAGGATTGCCTCTATTAGCTCAGACTTTCTTAATAAATATATATATAAGAGGTATTTGATACTGTGTTTTCTACATACACTAAGAGCCAGTCTTCCCCTTCCTGACCTTGGCCAGCCGTAGCTCTTCTGAATGATGATGGAGGAGAACGGTGACCTGATATCCAATGAGCCCTTCGATCAGTAGTGATGGAAGCGCTCATTGGTTGCCGGCAAGTCTCAGGAGTGAACGGTGAGGAGTCACTGCTCCTAGGACTCCTCGCCTCTTCTGTGCGCTGGCATCGGTTTGATGTACGTGCCAAGACCAGAGAAAAATCAGGGAGTCCATAGAGCAATACTACTGAGAATCATACTTACTGCTCATTCAATTAGCCCCATATCATATAAGCATTATGAAGTGAGAGATCTGGAGTGTGTGACACCTTGGGGCACTATACAGCAAGGAACCTGAGGGCATTATACTATGTGGGATCTCAAGAGCACTATACTGTGTGGGACCCGAGGGAACTATACCAACATCACATTGCAGGCCAGGTCTTCATTATACCAGTCCTGTGGCATGCCAGAGGTTTGGTGGAGATGACCTCAACCACTGGGAATTTAACAACTCCTCCATCTGGTTGCTGCATGTGTAAACAGGTGTAATAGATGTGTAAACCAGTATGGTGGCCATCAGTATGAGTGGGAAAAGTAGATTGTTAAGAATTATTGCTGAGTATGTTAAAGTGACATTACCATAATTGGAAATGATTTTCTATGAGCCATTGAAATACCGGGCACATTATTACCTCCCATGTACAGATGTAGCAGAGAGAACCCCAACTTTTGCAATTAGTTAAACTGCTGCAGCCTGATATCTTACAGAAGTGAACAAAAACCAATGAAAAAAATTGTTTTTTTTTTCCAATGACTTTTTATTTATTTTTTGTCTTCTGTGATAAATTTGTGTTAACTCTGCTACATCTGTATTTCTGTTTGGCTTTAGATTTTAGAAGCCATTGTATAAATGTATAAAACTACTTAAGTGTTATGTAATATTGAGGACTACAGGGAGACAGATCATCAATATCCAAACATGATTTATTAAATACAATTTTACCTAAACCTAAGCTGTTGATCCAGAAGAAGGCAAAAAACCTGGAACACGTTCAGCCAATTTGTGTCACAGGGAAAAAATTCCTTCTTGACCCCAAGAAAAGGCGATCAGTTTGAGAACCCTGGACCAAAGCTATACTAACTTACTAACTAACTAATGACATAGAAAACGCAGCAAGGAAAGTCATTTTTGGTGCCAGATCTTCTTCACTATATCCTGGAAGCATGCAGTGCCTCTTCTTCACAGATTGGACTCTGGAACTTGCTTCATGACTGCGTTCATCTCCATCGTTGACCATGTTCATCCTATTGATGACTGTATTCATCTCCACAGTTGACCATGTTCATCTCCATAGTTTATTACGTTAATTTCCACTGATGACTGAATTTTTCTCCATTGTTGACTACTTTCATCTCCACTGTTGAAAAAGAAAACAAACACCTCGACACCTCTATTACACATATTGGACGCTGCAGCTTCCATCGCGACTGCATTCATTTCCATCGTTGACCGCACTCACCTCCATAGTTGGCTGGGTTTATCTCCATCATTTACTACGTTCGTCTCCTCCGATGACTGCGTTTTTCTCCACTGTTGAAAAAAAACAAAACAAAGACCTCTACCTCCATTTCACAGATAGGACTCTCCATTGTTGACTGTGTTCATGTCCATCATTGACCCTGTTCATCTTCACTGTTGAATTCATCCACCTCTATTGTTGACTGCATCCTTTTTGACTGTTCTTCTTCACTGTTGACTGTGTTCTTTTCACTGTTGAAAGAGAAAACAAACACTGCCCCCTATGGCACAGGCCAGTTGTCCCTTATGTGGCATGAAGCCTATAGTTCTGCAAAATTTAGGGTCGTCACATGGACTGAGGATAGACCATGTCACCTTTGGCCCCCAGTTGTCTGCATATATTTATAAAACTTTTGGCTTGTAAATAGCCTTTGGAAGTTATTTATGGGCCAATAGTTTTTGCTCCGCAAATATGGAGTTTAATTTGACAAAACAGTAAAATTCTACTACTATTACTACACAATATGGTCAAAATGGAGTACAATATAATGATATTTTATATTGCACATTGCAAATAAACCACTGACCATTCCTTCTAGGATTACCTTACTCCTCACTTGCCTTCAGCCCAGTTTAGAAGACATTGGTAACCTATCAGCCCCTAAGCAAGACCCAAGGGCGTCAAATAGACATCCGGAATGTGCCATGTTACAATCTATCCAATGACTCTCAGTTGACGTCTTCCATCTTGGTTTATTTCTCCTCCCTCTAGGTCACATGTAACACACATTTCCATCCTTCCCACCTGGGGCTCTTCTCGCTGGAGTTTGCAGCATGGATGTCAGAGAAACCATCTTTCCCTGTTACCCCACATTAGGCCACCGCCTGTCCAGACCACTACAGCCTGTTCAGCCTCTATGCAGTCTAAACAAGGCCCAGGATCTTCCAAAACATAAGCAAGAAACCATGAGATAACATGCAGATTAAACTCTCAGCATTCTTAGGATCTTAGCATGTATGGCATGGAAGAGATAACCTGGAGACAGAATATCTTCCTGTATAAGGAGATATTTGTTCAGCAAAGACTCATTGAATTTTACATTGCTCTGTTCACATTTCAGAAAGCTGCCTGCTGTCAGATGCCCATTTCTTTGTGGTAAAGAATATCACAGTATGGATCAAAGAGAAAGTGAAGGAGAAGAGTAATCCACTCTACCGTCAGGTCAGACAGCAGAGACGTGTACCATCTGATACCATAATGTACTAAATCCACAACTGGACCTGGGTAATCAGTGGCTGATGAAATCAGAAGGCACGATATAGATATATATATATATATATATATATATATTCTACTGAAAAATATTAAATAAAGATTAAGAATAAACAATTTCACAGCCCTTGTCTTTTTCTCGAACCCTCATGTTCTTCCATGGTCCTCCCTGCAATAAAATAATGACATAATAGGAGTTGTATACTATCTGTATAATGGCCAACATTCCAAAATGCAAAGTATATATACAAACTCTCCCCCACCTGGCGAAATAATGGGAGACTTTTTTGTCTTTAATGGTGCCAAAATCAGTGACAGAACCTCCAATAACAGTTCTGCCAGTCATAGATGCCACCTATGCCCAAAATGCCCCCATACAAGGCGTATCCTTTGGGATTCCCTCCTTAGTAGCCCCATTTAAGTTTACTTTAAGGTTTGGGATGTCCCCATGTTTGGTTCATGAAGTTCTCTGCTTCCCATATTCCATCTTGTGACCTCACAGAAGAGCTTACATCATCCAAACCTAGAGATTCTGGTCGCAAAGACTGTAGGACATGTTGTACTTTACAGCCACAACCAGATGTGAGGGTAGTCATCCATGTTTGTACTGAATTCACCCATTTAGGCTAGGGCAATATGTCAGCTTTGGCTGCGACCTCTGTCACATGTCCAAAAATTGGGGTAGTCTTGTGGCACTGAGGTTGTTGCTACTGGATTCAGTGCTAGACTTTTTATGACTGACACTTACACAAAATCTCATTCACTTACATTAGCCGCAATGTTACAGGCTGACACAGCGATGTGTGGACATGCAACAGCCAAATTCGCCATGTAGCCCTAGCCTAAAACGCTGTCTAGTTCCTTATTTACCTGTAGCCTCGGTCCTGGATCCTCCTCGCGCTTCGTCTTCTTCTACTGAAATGAGCATTTGCCCATTGAACACAAGTCTCCATAGAACCACAGGCACTGTGACATCATGCTGTGAGGTAACCATGGCTCATGTGATGATGTCACAGACATGACCAGAAGGGACAACACTGACACCTCCCCTATCTTTGCAGTATTCCACCGTTGTCATAGAAACAGTCTCCTCATTTATAAATGCCCATAGCAACCAATGACTTCCACCACTTAATAATTCAGGCCGGAAATTAAGCCTACTCAGGAAATAGCGTAGATTAATGGTAAAACTTATGACTGATGTCACCGTGTGGCCCTAGCCTTGTCTCTTGGGTCAGACCCTTACAGATGGAATATTACAGCATATCCTATGGATATGATAGAATGTCCCAAGATGGTGAAACTGTACTGAGCATAGAATGGAGGACAAATTGTCTACGACACTTTCCCACGATTAAAGGGTCAGAAACATCCACTTTAAATGCAGGTGTCGCCATAATCTGCTAAATGCCCTGGATCTAGCCCCAGGTACTCCTTATAAATTTTTCCGGGTGAAGCTTCGGCAAGCCGCCATTTTCTTTGCATCTCAACCATTCAGATAAACTGTTGTGCATATTATTCAAGGACGACTTGAGTCTGCTCTCTGTTCTAGCTTATGAAGGAGAACAAGCAGGGAACCTTCTTCTACAATACCTATACACACTATTAGGGTGTTCTCTTCATGAAGGAATTCCTTTAAATCATAAGAATTTATATCATATTGATAAGGGATAAGTGTCTGTAATGGGACAACTCCTTTAAGTTAGGGCAAATCCTAAGTGTCACATCGCTGGGAGTCTGACCACGATCAGAATGGGGGATTGAAAGCGGAGAAGTGTCTGTAATGGGACAACCCCTTTAATAACAGTTGACCTCTGGGAGCCGCACCAGTCTTCAAAATAAAGGGACAGCGCCCCCTAGGTCTGAGGCAGCAAGTGTCACATTTATGGAGGCATCTGTGGCTTTTTTTCAAGGTTGTGTGAAAAACAGGAGATTTTGATAATGTATATGACAAGCGTAAAAGAAGAATGGGGATTACAATACTCCACTGAGTAAGAATACAAAGGTATAATGGAATATTTTATTCCACCATCATGTTTTGGGCTGAGGTTTCTTTCTCCACAGGTCTATTCTTTCCATAACTGTCCGATCATCCATATCGTTTGATAATTCTGTATTCCTTTAATATGAAGAACATGGCTGCTTTCTTCCAGAAACAGTGCCACACCTGTCCATGGGTTGCATCTGGTATTGCTGCTGAATTGGACTGCATTGTAATACCGCACACAACCAGTGGACAGCAGTGGCACTGTTTGTGAATGAGAGCAGCCATGTGTTCCTAATCCTCAACAACTTCTTTAATGCAGTTAGAATTATAATGTAACATGGTTTGACAAATTCACACATGAAAACTCCAGGTCTATATACTTTATTGGACATCATAGGTTGATGTAGAGGTTGAGGTCTACACATTGAGGTTGGTGCGGTCATGGTACTTCTGGTAGGGGTCGTTGATGTACCAGTTCCTCCTCTTCCAGAACGATGTGGTCATCTTGTCCAGCAATTTGCTCTGTGTTTTGTTACAGAACACGATTTCTCGGAGACGCTTCTTCCTGGCGGCCGTCTTCTTCCACAATCTCTTTTTATAACCAGCCTGTAAATGGATATTAGCATTAAAGTTGTCTCCTTATATGTGTATTGTTAAAGAACCAGACAGGAGGATTTTCTATTTGGACAGTCGATCCCGTATTATGTTTAGAGGTTATGGGCAACTTTGTAGACCCTGCACACCCGGCTCATAGACCGTATCTGATATCAGTGTCTAGTCAGCTCACACTACAGTATAGACTGTATATAGCAGTCCCAGCATAGCGTAGGAGAAGACTGTATATAGATGTCACAGCATAGTGTAGGAGACGACTGTCCATAGAGACTCACAGCAAAATGTAAGGGGTACTGTATTTCTAAAGCAGTATTTTCTCTAGTCTCCACCGCTAGACTAAAAGCTACCCTGTCGCTGAGCCTTAAAGGGGTTGGTAGGGGGTAACTTGCTGCTTGGTGGGTGTAAAGCTGCTGGGACCCCTACCAATCTCAAGAACCATGGTGTTTTTCCACCCCAATTCCTACCAGGACTCCCGCTTGTACAGTGTGCCACTCTATTCATTTCAATGGGGACCGCCAGTGATAGCTAAATAAGCAAGTAACTTTTTCTAACTTAAAGGGGTATTCCCACAAACATAGCCATTTTTAAATTTGTAGATAATTAAAAGTTATTTTTGCAAATATAAGTAATTAAACATTTTGCACAGTTTTAAAGAATTTCTCTAAATATCTTGTAGTCACAAGTGGTTGTCTTGATCGGTTGCCAGTGGAAACGACCATGAATGCAGGAACTTTCTAATGTCAGAAAATCAGCCATGATTTCCTTATTGTGTCGGGGATATCTTCTCATACATGTAGTGTCCCTGTCTGATAACCTGTCCACAATAAGAAAATCATGGCTGAGTTCCTGACAAGTCCCAGACCATAGAAAGTTTCTGCATTTGTGGTCGTATCCATTGGCAACCGATCAAGACAACAGAAAGTCACCACTAAAATGGTTACAGAAAATCTTTAAAACTCTGCAGAATTTTTAATTACTTATATTTGCAAAAATGTTTAACTTTGAATTATCTAAATATAGATATGATTATGTTCATGGGAATACCCCTTTAAAGACCCCTTTAAGTCAGGACCTACATATACACTGTAGATTGAAGTCCATTTCTCAAAAATACCTTCCTCCGAATCCACAGTCCACAGTGCAGACGCATAAATCGTTGGGTTACAGATCTCACAGTCTTCCTCTTTCCTTTCCGAACACTTATATACGTGACTGTCCTTGAAGGCTGCTGGAGGATGCTGGGAAGTAATGGATTTACTCTAAGGAAGCAAAAAAGGGATGAAGGTAAATAATGTCCGCCAGTCCAGCTATTGGTAGAAGACATTTCATTAATCTAAAAGAGCCAGTTCTTGTATGAAAGGATTTGTTGTAATGTAAACTGTGGCATCCTATTAGGCCTTGCCAATGACAGAGTCTAATGGGAGTACAAAGATGACAGACCTGAAAGCCTTCATAAGGTCCTCAGCTGCCATGACAATCCAATCTTACTGCAGGGCTGCTGGTGGGGGTGACAGGCTATCTGCTTAACCCTTTAAATGCCACAATGATTATTAACCCCAATATCTTAAACATGTTTTCATATTGATGATCTATCCACAGGATAGGTCATCAGTATGTGATCTGTGGGGTCCTTACACCCGGACCCCACACAGATCACCTTCGGATGCCAGAAGCTTCTAGTGGCCGGGCAGCGAAGCTACTATTCAAGTAATAGAAGTAGTATTGAAGTTCCCTGGAACCACCGCTATGCAGTGGATGGGGCTGCTGCATCGTTCCCATTACTTGAATAGGAGCAGTGCTGCAAGTGCTCCCTGTCCGCTAGCAGCTTCCGGGACCCAAAAGCTGCTGCTACAGCTGATCTGTGACAAATCACTGATACTGCGAATAGGTCATCAATATGAAAACTCAATTTGGGGCCGGAAATGGTATTATCTAGCCTTTTGACATTACTGACCCCCACCGATCAACAGTTTGCATCAGCCTCTGGAACTACACAGTGGATGGAGCCATAAGCATTGTGTGTGTCCATTGGGTAGTGGCTGTGCCGGGTTACTGCAGCTCAGTTCCTATTAAAGTAAATGGGGCTGAGCTGCAGAAGTCTGGCATTGCTACTACACAGTAGATAATGCAGTCTATTTTTGGATCTCTCCAAAGTGTAGTGTCGGTGTCAGCAAGTCACCCATTGATCTGATACTGATGACCGATCCTAAGTATAGTTGATCAAAATCAAGGAGCTGGACAATCCCTTTTATGGTTCAATGGCTGGAACTGGAGTGCCAGCTGAGCCCACAACATCAATGTACATGAAGTTTAAGGTTAACTCTTCCGCTTGCGCTGTATTAAATAATGGGAAATAATGTATTAAGCAAAGTATTCCTAGCAACCAAACTGTCTCATGGGAAAGGCTGGCACTGACATTTTGGTGAAGACCCTCTATAAAACCAGGGAGACCCTCACTTACCTGCTGAGAATGGCGCCGCTCTGAGTAGGGGCTAGTCTATGGGCTGCTGGAAGGAAGGCGCTCTGCGTGGATCTGGCAAGTGGGACGCACAACGCTGACAAATGTCGTACGTTATTGGATACGCAAGGATTTACCAGATGCCTAAAGAGAGCTAAAGAAAAAAAAAAACCAGATAACAATAATCTAGACTTGGTTGCTATGCAGGATTGTGATGGCGGCCATATTGGTTGCACCCTCCCCCCTACAATGTTTCCGATGCCTTCATATATACAGAGGTCAGGCACAGTTATGAGCATTTACATACCTGCAGACGGAGAGGACTTCACTGCCCATTGTCTAGAAGAAAAAGCAGAAATTTTTTAACAAAGACACAACTGAATATAGATAAAGAGAAAAAAAGACATAAAGTGACATTTTCACAGTGCGCTGTATAGAAAAAGGTCTTCCTACTGCCTGGAAACTGTCAGCAAGCTGCTGGAAAGATATCTAAAATGCTCCACAGATTCCTTTGTTATAGGGTTTCTGCACTGAGCAGGGTAATATACAAAGTATAATTACGGTAACTTAAAAGGAAAACCACCAAAAACTATATAACAGGGGGCCCCATCATTGCCATCACTGTCCTGATTGCTGGGGCCTAGAGGTCAGACTTCCACCCCACCACTCAAATATTGATGGCCTACACTAAGGTCCTAGATAACACCTTTTAAAGGACTTACAAATGATGACCTATCTTTAGGACAGGTTCCCCATATGTGATTGGTGTGTGTATAGGGGGGGGTCCGACATCTGGGATCCTGGCAGTCAGCTGACTGAAAATACTGAGGTGCTCACAAACGCTGCAGACTCTTCTTTGTGCCAATAATGTCACATTCATTGCTCACATGGCTTAGTCCCATTCAAGTGAACGGGACTGAGCTGCAATACCAAGCACAACCACTATGTAATGGACGGCACAGTGCTTGGTATTCAGAGAAGTGTCACATCAACCAGCGACACCTGGGACCCCCACTGATAACTTATACTAAGGATAGGTCACCAATCAGTACGCCCCAAAATCCCCTTAAGGCAGAGGCTCCACACTGCAGGAACACAGTCGGTTTTGTTGCAGATTTTGCTGCTTTTTTTTGAGCAAAAGTCAGGAAGGGCTATAAGAGTAATGGGAAATATATAGGCAGCTCTTATACTTCTCCTTCTGCTCAATCCACTCCTGGCTAAAACCGCAGCAAAATCTGCAACAAAAAAAGCTGCGTTTCCGCAAAGTGGGGCCTCAGCCTTAATCTACATAAAAACCCAAAGCTGCATATGTGGCATCCCAGAGCTGGCTATGGCTGGGCTGAGGGTGATCTCTGTGCATTGTATTATTTCCTGTTGCTTCATAGCCTGTGAGACATAGCAGGGGGTCCTGAGTCTCACACAACACAGCGCCACCTAGTGAGCCTCACACATGCATTACACCTCCCATAGGATTGAATAGTAACCAAATGTCCAATGGGAGGACATCGCCTGGGAAAAGGGGAGGAGTCAGCTGATCACTGGGTCCCCATGGTAACACCCCTGCAGGAAGGTCCTGCGTGTGAGGAGTTAGAAGTGTGGAGTGTTAGGAGGAGGAGGTGAGGAGATAAGTGTGATGTCCTGTGAAGAAAGCAGTGAGTTTAGTGCAGGAATCTCAAGTCCTAGACAGGCCCAGGAAGGTTGGAGAGCTGACATACTCCAGCTATTCAGAAGATCCTGTCCCCTGTCTGCCTAGCCATCGCCCTGAAGGAAGTCAAGCATCATTATCTTGTCAGCCTGAGACTGTGGAGAGAACATTCTGGAACACGTGCTCCATAGCAAGTATCACAGGATCCAGGGGCCAAGGCCAGACCTGTGGAATATCCTGCCACCCTAACTATTGCACCCCGAAACTCTGAGCTATCAGGACCACATAACGTGAGTGGGGAATATTGTGTGCTAGTATCATGGTGGGCATCCTCCTATGTGCCAAATAGGAGCCCAGACGCACCTTAGGGCTGTAACACTGAAGTATAAGGGGCTAGGAACACCTTTCATCAAGTCTACCCTGCACCCCAGGACTTTGCTGTGTCACCAGGCGTACCCCGTAGTTTTGTGTTGAAGAAACTGTTTAAGCATTTGTGCCTCCACACCCATGGAAGTAAAAGTTCAACTTTACAACCGTTTCTGTGTCTGACTCTGCACCGACAACATCAGGGCGCCCCAAACACCACCAGTCGGCACAGTATAGGGGAAGCGCCCCGGGGGGAACAATCACCACCAACATTTGTGCAGCCCCCTCATCACCGGTACCAGTGGTGGTAACGTGGGACAGCACCAGCGCTGCGCCCTCGTGCCCAGAGACCGTGACAAGTCTGCGCTGTTTGCACCCCGCAATCCCAACTGCAGCGTTACCTTCCATCTGGTCACCGCAAGAAAAACTGGCGTCACGAACAGGATACGGGTGTGTGCCATTTTGAGAAAGTCGCCACGAAAAGTGCGCCAAATTGTCTCCAGAGCATCGGTCTTTATTGTGGACTTTGCTAAGATCAAGTTTATTCCCTGAGAGTGCTTGCCACAAAGAGGGGGAGCCCTATACCCCTGAAGTAAGCCCTAAAGACTGTCCTCTCAGTGTGTTACAGCCCTGGAAGAGTTAAAACGCCCAGGACTTGTTTGCTGCGCCACATCGCTGTGTAAGAACGCCCACAAAGGGTTAACTGTACCTTGCAAAAGTGCGGGAGATTTTTAGCACTGCCCATGAGGCCAGGAGACCCATCTGCCGCCATCTTAGGAGAGCCCAGAATGCTGAGCGCAATGCTCCAGCGCACCCATACAAGAAAGTGAAAGGCGAACGTGCCAGCGCCATTTCTGACTCTCCGGTGCCGCATCACCGTCCCTGCTGTGCACCGCTGATCTCTGGTCCACGCTGCAGTTGCTGTCAGTGAGTACTGTGCCTCCCTGTCCTTGTCTTCAGTCCTCCCACGGCCCCAGCGAGTGTTTTCCGTGTACAGTGTCCGTGGGGAGTGCCACCATTAAAGAGGGGGAGCACACCGTCAGCCTGCATCACAGTGACTCTGTTAATAGCTACAGCATTCTTAAAGGGACAGCATTCCAAGTTGTAGTCTCCATTCCCTGCCAGCAAGCAGTTGAGTTTCTTAAAGAGACGGCGACCTAATTTCAGTCATACCTGCAAACAACATGACTGAGCAAAGTGACATTGTGCCATCTGTTTCTAGTGATCCAGCAGTGCCCATGGCGAGCAGCCTACCATTCTCCATGCCATTTTACCCTGGCGCACCATGGCTGCCGTGCTACAAAGGGGAGGCGCATACCCTCAGGGACTTTCGTGAGAAGATGCTGTCTCTCTTCCAGTTCTATCCTCTGAATACAGAACAGCAGATACAGATCCTGCTGGGCCAGCTTGAGGATGCTGCAGCTAGGGAGGTCAAATCCTGGCCTGCCTCTGACAAAAGAACCCCTGGGCAAATTCTGGACAAATTCCAGGTGAACTTTGACGTGCGATCTGTCTCCGAGGTAAAGATGCGCTTCTTTTCCAGACGACAACTACCTGGTGAGACCCTGCGGGACTATGCTTTATCCCTCCAAGAGGCGTTCAGAGCTGTGGTGCAAGTGGATCCACGTGAAAATGTGGACTCTGATAAAATCTTGCTTGACCGCTTCATAGAAGGGGCGGGTACCACATTGCTCCAGAGTCAGTTGCGAATGCTTGCTGCACAACATCCCAGCATCACGTTTGCTGACTTCAAGGCCCTTGCCATCCAGGTCTTGGGACAGGAGCAGCCCCAGCCGAGCCCAGTCATCTGTGCTCCCTCACCTGGACCCTCAACAAGCATTGCTCCAGTTGTCCTGCCACTACCTCTGGGTACCTCACCTGCTGCCCAAACTGCGCAGACTACACCAGCAGACTCCAGAGATGACCTTCTGGCCCGAGTGGATCATCTGACCCGTGCCATGGAACAGATCACCGTCCGTCTAGATCGTCTGACCCAGCCGTCTTCATCGTCCAGTGATCCTTTGCGAAGTCTCAACATCTCACCTGAGTCGCCACCCAGACGTCCGTCTTCAGTGAAACCTCCACAGAGTGAGAGGCCATACTGTACCTATTGCCATAGATATGGACACACCAGGCCTCAGTGTTTTCAGTTAAACGGGCCACCCCCGAGGCAGCGGGCCGCCCCTCGGGAGGAAAGAAGAAGGGCCCAGGTGAATCTTCAGTGCCATTGTCACGCTTCGTCTCAGCCTGCCCACACATCACAATCCGGGTGAACGGCGTCCCTCTGACAGCGTTGGTGGACACTGGATCTCAGGTAACAACCCTGCGCAAGCAGGCGTTCCTTGAACATTGGGACTTAGGTGTGTTGAATAGAACACCTGACACATGGATAAATCTGTGTGCCAGCAATGGACAGCCCATACCACAGCAGGGTTATTGGGAACCCACTATCCAGATTGGGGACTTGAAACTGCCTAGACAGGGTGTAATTGTCACTGATGTAGAGGATGATAGGTTTGCAGTTGGAATATTAGGCATGAATGTTTTACGCCATTGCTTTGCAGAAGTGTTGGATGCCTTGCATGCCTCTCTCCTTACAGCTTCTCCCAGTGACCAGCAGAACATTCAGCGGGCCATTCGTGTACTCAATGCCCAGCACAAGTTCGCCAACAAACAAGGTGAAATTGGTCGAGTCCGGATCCAAGATACCCGTCCAGTAACCCTACAGCCTGGAACAGAAACTATGGTGTGGTGCCGTGCCCGTCCGGGCATAGAAAATCAGGACTACGAGGCCTTTCTACAACCCATACAGGTAGATGGCCAACCACTTGTCATGGCTGCCCGCAGCCTTGTCACAGTTTCCAATGGACGTGTTCCTGTCCGCTTAGTCAACTTGGGCGATGCTCCAGTGAACCTCCACAAGTTCCACTCTGTGGCCCTGCTACACCGGTTAGCACCAGAAGACATTCTCTCTGGTGATTCTACCGCCACACAGCGTTCCACCCAAGCTGCTGAGAACATTCAGAATGGAGCCACGAAGTCCTGGTGGGATGAATTGAATGTGGGAGACGCCAATACCCCTATAGAGCACATCAATGGGGTTCGCAATGTGGCCAAGCGTTACCAACAGGCATTCAGCAAACACCCATTGGACTTTGGTAAGACCACGACCATACAACATCGCATTCTGACTGGCAACCACCATCCAATCAAGGAGCGTCACCGTCCAATACCACCCGCGATGTACCAACCGGTGAAAAAGTTGATCCAAGAGATGCGAGATGCTGATGTCATCCGGGAGAGTAACAGCCCCTGGGCAGCCCCGCTAGTCCTTGTCAAGAAGAAAGACGGAACCCTACGATTTTGTGTGGACTATCGTAAACTCAACAACGTCACGCACAAAGACGCATACCCATTGCCGCGGATTGAGGAATCTCTAACGGCTTTGGGATCAGCTACCTGTTTCTCGACCCTGGACTTAACCAGTGGATACTGGCAAGTCCCTATGGCGCCTGAAGATCGTGAAAAGTCTGCGCTGTTTGCACCCCGCAATCCCAACTGCAGCGTTACCTTCCATCTGGTCACCGCACATTCACCATTCTTCAGGTTTCAGAGCTGAAATCTCTCAGTGTTACCTGCTGGTACAGTATCAGCCCAGACTCTGCATTTATTATATAAAACGCTGCATGTCCTCTGCATTATAGAAGCTCAGATGAATATTCTGAAAACATGCTTGCTGACTGTTTCCACTGACAACCAGCAGCAGTCTGCAGCCCAGTGCAATATATTTACAGTCCCAGATTATAGGTGGACAGTCCCTTTAAGCAGCTACAGGTGTCCCAGAAAAAGTACTAAACCAAAACTGCACAAACTCCGGATATTGGGAGAACCACAAGTCCCAGAAAGCATAGCGTACCAAACTGATGGAGAACGGACTTCACAGTTCTACAATAGTATAGCTTTTAAATGGTAGAGAACTACAAGGCCCAGGTAAACAGTCATTGCCAACTATACATGACAGTCTGGCACTTGCCGTGTGTAGACAAGCCATGTCCTCTAGCAGAGGTGATGTATATATATCACATATCCCCATTCCCCCTACAAATGGAATGGTCTCGTCCCTACACCCCAATGAGCACAATTACCACACTCTGCACCCCATCCCTACAACCCCCCCTCTACCTGAGCAGTGTACCCGTCCTAAGACAGGCAGCCCGCAGCGGACCACAGGGCAGCGCCATATTGACAGAACCTTAGCTACAGGACTGTACCAACCGGGAAGGGGGAGCCGTTCTTATGTTGTCATACCCATAACCCTCATTCTGTAGCCCAGCTTCTATCTATAATAAATACAGGGATACGTGTCTTCTGTACTCGGAAAACACATAACAGTCAAATTGTTTGTAGTGACTGACAGGTGCTGTTCACCAGATCCTCCCCTCGTATAATCTGAACAGTGGAATAGTCCAGCTTCCGGGTCCTGCACGTGTTTGGAGACGTGAGGGAGCTGCTGCCGGAGAGCTAGCACTCTACAGCATGTTCTTCTCCAAGGACGTGCCATGGCGGCGCCTGCAGGGCATCGCTTTTGGTGTTTATTCCTCAGAGGAGATCAGGTAACCGGACTGTCTTGTTATATTTTATTATATATCACACGTGACGTCATATGGGTAACATGTACTGCAGGCTGGCCTCCTGTATGTTATTATACTCTGTACTGTGTATACTGACCATGGCTACTGAAATAAAAATATATCTTATTAGCCATGTACATATACATAAGTGTGTGAGTTATACTGCAGAGCTGCACTCACTATTCTGCTGGTACAGTCACTGTGTACATACATTACTTATCCTGTACTGATCCTGAGTTACATCCTGTATTATACCCCAGAGCTGCACTCACTATTCTGCTGGTACAGTCACTGTGTACATACATTACATTACTTATCCTGTACTGATCCTGAGTTACATCCTGTATTATACTCCAGAGCTGCACTCACTATTCTGCTGGTGCAGTCACTGTGTACATACATTACATTACTTATCCTGTACTGATCCTGAGTTACATCCTGTATTATACTCCAGAGCTGCACTCACTATTCTGCTGGTGCAGTCACTGTGTACATACATTACTTATCCTGTACTGATCCTGAGTTACATCCTGTATTATACTCCAGAGCTGCACTCACTATTCTGCTGGTGCAGTCACTGTGTACATACATTACATTACTTATCCTGTACTGATCCTGAGTTACATCCTGTATTATACTCCAGAGCTGCACTCACTATTCTGCTGGTGCAGTCACTGTGTACATACATTACATTACTTATCCTGTACTGATCCTGAGTTATATCCTGTATTATACTCCAGAGCTGCACTCACTATTCTGCTGGTGCAGTCACTGTGTACATACATTACATTACGTATCCTGTACTGATCCTGAGTTACATCCTGTATTATACTCCAGAGCTGCACTCACTATTCTGCTGATGCAGTTACTGTGTACATACATTACATTACTTATCCTGTACTGATCCTGAGTTACACCTGTATTATACTCCAGAGCTGCACTCACTATTCTGCTGGTGCAGTCACTGTGTACATACATTACATTACTTATCCTGTACTGATCCTGAGTTACATCCTGTATTATACTCCAGAGCTGCACTCACTATTCTGCTGGTACAGTCACTGTGTACATACATTACATTACTTATCCTGTACTGATCCTGAGTTACATCCTGTATTATTCTCCAGAGCTGCACTCACTATTCTGCTGGTACAGTCACTGTGTACATACATTACTTATCCTGTACTGATCCTGAGTTATATCCTGTATTATACTCCAGAGCTGCACTCACTATTCTGCTGGTGCAGTCACTGTGTACATACATTACATTACTTATCCTGTACTGATCCTGAGTTACATCCTGTATTATCTCCAGAGCTGCGCTCACTATTCTGCTGATGCAGTTACTGTGTACACACATTACATTACATTACTGATCCTGAGTTGCTCCAGAGCTGCAATCTCTATTCTGCTGTACAGTGAGGCTGGCTGTTCTGTGAGACCAGTGACAAGACACATGTTGTATAAATGTCTCTATAATCTGGCAGCAGAGATCTAGAACCTTGTACATATTGTTATCCACACCAGTCAGCAGACATAATAACATCTGGGTGGTGGCAGTGATGGCCGCCACATTTGATACATACTTTGTATAATTTCTGTCAGTCCTTGGTTCGGCCATGCCCCGGATGCTGGTTATTGCAGACTTGTCACCTGTGTCACTTTCTGTTTTAGGAAGCTGAGTGTATTGGCTGTTACCAATCCCCAGTACCTGGACCCTGCAGGAAATCCCTTGAAGAACGGCCTGTACGACCTGGCCCTGGGCCCTGCAGACAATAAAGAAGTATGCGCCACCTGTGCTCAGGATTACCTCAACTGCCCCGGACATCTCGGCCATATTGAGCTGCCTCTGACCGTGTACAATCCCCTGCTGTTTGATGTAAGTGTTGTGATGCCATTTGTAATATGACTTGTGAGACAAAGATACCCACAGCTCTCCCTAAACATGACCTGCCTGGGTCTCCTGTCCTGTGATTTTTGCTTGTACACTTCCCAGGCCCCCGCTGCTCTCTATTTCATGGTCCCTGTTGACATGCAGGAAACGGAGCGATATCTTCTGCATGTCAAGCAGGACCAGGAGTAGAGAGCAGTAACCAGGGATCAGAGAGTATCGCTGCTCTTCACGGATTATCCTGGGGGATACATTTTTTTAAGAAATAGGCAGAATGGGTTGAAAAACAAAAGATTCTTTTTGCCTCACTGATTCCTTGCTGCAGAACTTATCTACAGGAGATTTCCCACCACTGAGACTCGCACTGGAATGATATCCATGTCCCCTGGATAGGATGGTGGTCATATATACTGCTGCTCTGTTCATGGTCTATGGTAGTGGTTCTCAATCTTTTCAAGTACCCTCTAGTGAGAAAATGTCCCAACCGAGTACCCCAAAGTAGTGATCACCTATAACAGCTTTGTAATTGTCCCAACATGTAACATAATGGTCCCCAAACGCAGGGGTGTCTTATATTATATGCCGCACTGCATGCAGGATCCTTTAGAAGCACAATGAGCACTACAAGCAGTACTGATAGAGGTTCTTATTGCAGTTACCGACGCCCCAGGAGCTGCATTCATCACAGCGCTCTGTTGCGGGGCCTGCTGTGATGTCAGCACATGGTGAGTAATGAATGTAGCTCACCGCTTGCTCCCAGGGGCGCTAGTGACTGCAATGAAAACCTCCATCAGTATTGATTGATTGAAGTGCTTGTTGCGCTTCTAAAGTAAGCAAAGCATCAGTGGCCATGCCTGGGTGTCTGTCCTGGGCAGGGGGAACCTGCATGCAGTAGATCATGTAATATAAACCAATGGGGCTTACCTACTGAGGTACATGTACTGCACGTGGAGAACCACTGGTCTATGGGACTGACGGCCAAGTCCTTGCATGACTGGCTCACCAGCGGGACTGATCTACCAACTCTGGGGATAAATGATGATTATGGGAGAACCACTTTAAAGCTAAGGCCCCATGTTGCGTAAATGTAGTGTTTTTATAGTACCAGTAAAGTGAGTGAGATTTTGTTTAACCACTTCAGTACCGGGCCAAATTCTGGTCCAGGACCAGACACATTTTAGGGTTTTTTTGTATGCGAGGTCTTGAGGGCTGTAACATTTTTATCATTTTCATTATTCAACTAATTTCTGCCTCTTTTTTCGGTGACACATAGGGCTTCATTTTTATGTTGTTTTTATTTTTGCATGTGTTTTCTTTTTTTTTTTTATATCTGGGAAAATATAACCAAAAGACTCCGTGTCCGTTTTTCACTTTTCATTTTTTTTTTTTTATTTAATAACACAAAGTGCTACAAAAAAACTTTATAAAATAGTTTTTACTTTCCATTATGGTAATTTTTATTTTGTATGGTATCATCGGGGGTGGGTCTATAACCTTTAATTGGCGTATTATTTTACTTATTTTTTTAATTATTATTTACATTTTTTTTTTAACTTTTCTATAAATTTTTTTTTATTTATTTTTTTATATTGTGTCCCCATAAGGTCATAACAGACCTTTGGGGACATCTGATCACAGTTTTTTTTGTGGGGGAGGATGATTTTCCCTGTAACTGGTGCTGGTACATTTAGCCCCAGTTGCAGGAGGAATACAGTCTCCTGCACGTTACTTACACATTACTATAGAGCTGATCTGGGTCCTGTAGGAACCAGCAACTCTTACAGATGCTGATCCCGGCGGATCACGTGAACACCGGGTCAGAGGGGAGCCGCAAGATGGCGGCGCCCATAGCGCTGTATACCGCACTCATTGAACGCTGTATACACAGCGATCGGGCAGGCAGGGAAGGTAAGTTACAAGCCGGCTCCCCGTTTCAGCAGCTGCACGATTTCATACCGCTACTGAATTCTTCTTGGACGTACCGGCACGTCCTTGCAGAAATAGACAACCACCTTCCGGACGTATATAGTCTATGGGCGGTATGGAAGTGGTTAAAGGGGTTGTCCACTTTCAGACCAATATTGAGAGTCAAATGTTATTATTTGTATAATAAAAAGTTGTGCAATTTTCCAATATCCTTTCTGCATCAATTCCACAAGATTTTTTAGATCTCTGCTTGCTGTCATTCATTCTGCTTACTTCCTGTGGATAAAAATCAGTCCACGGTCATGTGATGAGCACAACACAGGTGCATAGCTCGTTACCCGGCAGATGTCTAATTAGTGACTGTAACGAGCTGTGCACCTGTGTGTCCACCACATGACCATGGACTTATTTCTGTCCACTGTCAGTAAGCAGAATGAATGACAGCAAGCAGAGATCTAGAAAACTGAGGAATTGATACAGAAATTATTTTGGAAAATTGTAAAACTTTGTATTATACAAACAATAACGTGTTGAAAACGCATCATGTCAATTTTATCTGTGGAAACTCAAGCATTTTCCCTGTGGATTTAGTAAGGGAAGAAAAACCATCGAGAAAAATACAGCTAAAATGCAATGTGTTTTCTCTGCGTCTTTTCTACATAGATTTTTTTTTTTTTTATAGCTTTGGTACTCTATGTGGGGCCTTAGCCTAAAGGGGTTTTCTGGGACTCTATTAACTGGTGACCAGTCCATTTGGATCGGTCATTAATTGAAGATCAGCAGGGGTCAGACACCTCGGACCCCCGTGAATTACCTGTCCGAAGTGGTTCCACTTCACAGGCGATGCATTGTTTCGTTCATTGGTCACTTGGCCTGTTCACAGTTCACCCCCATAATCTATAGGGCAGCGCAGTATCTAAAGTGGCCGCTATACTCTGCATGGCGAGTGAGCAGCATGGCTCCTGGCATGTAAACCTTTCCAGGAGCTGTGCTTTCCCAGAGCGGCTGATCTGTGGAGTTTGGACCCTCGCCTAAGGATAGGCCATCCATTTTATCAAGTGAATAGCTCCTTTAAGGCTAGGACAACACTGAGACTTTAGTTGCCCAACTAAAATACCAGTTATGCCACCTCATTGCAAGCAGATTTGACTGCACTATAGTTTTCAATGTGATATGACTGCTACAGTCCTGAAATCTTATGCTGTGCTGCCACATGCTGGTGACAGGCGGTACTGCATTTTATATAGTTGACTTATTAAAAGTGATTAAACTGTCCTTGGCTCTTCAGGGTGATCATCTCTTCCCCTCCCCCCTTTTAAAAATTTTTTTTGCTGGGGGGGGGCCCCCCCCCCCCCCCCCCCCCCCCCCCCTTTTCTCCCCCCCCCCCCCCCCCTTTTTTCCCCCCCCCCGGGCCCCCAAAGGGGGGGGGGGGGCGGGGGGGGGGGGGGGGGGGGGCCCCCCCCCCCCCGGGGGGGGTGGTCTTTTTTGTGGGTTCTATTCTTTTCTTATACCCCCCCTGTTTTCCCGGGAGACAAAAAAAAAAAAAAAAAAAATTTTACATTTTCCTTTTTTTTTTTTTCGTGCTTCCCCTTTTTTGAAAAAACCCCCCCCCCCGGGGGGGGGGCCCGGGGGGGGGGGGGGGGGAGGGCCCCGGAGGGGGGGGGGAAGGCCCCCCGGGGGGGGGGGGGGGGGGCGGGGGGGGCCCCCGCCCCCTTTTTTTTGTTTTTTTCCCCCCCCCCCCTCCCGCGGGGGGGGCCCCCTTTTTTCCCCGCCGCGGGGGGGGGGGGGCCCCCCCCGTCCTTTCCTTCCCCCCCTCCCTTCCCTTGCTGTGGGGGTGGGCGGTCTGAACCCCCCAAAAAACCCCCCCGGGGACAACACAAAACCCCCCAAGCAAAGCCCCCAACGCCCGGGGGGGGGGGGGGGGGGGGGGGGGGGGGGGGGGGGGTGGGGTATTTTTATTTTTTTATTTTTTTTTTTTTTTTTTTTTTTTTTTTTTTAATTATTTTATATAAAAAAAAAAAATTTTATTTTTTATAAAAAAAAAAATATTAATTATTTAAATAAAAAAAAAAAAAACAAAAAAAACCAAAACACCCCACCCCCCCCCCCAAAAAAAAAAAAATTAAAATATTTTTTTTTTTTTTTAAACTCGTTTTATTGAAAATTGCGTATCAGACAAAGGAAAAGAAATCAAAACAAATACATAACATGTTGCGCACCAAAAAACGAGAATTTCAATGTAAATTCACTCAACGCACCACATCCCACCTCGCCAGGTCCTCGTCCCATCCGGACCATATAACGTAGACTCGGTACAGAAAGAATATAATCAGGACATGCGTAATACTGTATACATCAGTTATCATGTACAAAACATGCAGTCAATAAGTCAAGGGTAACAACAAGGATATACTCCAAAATGAGAGGTCGTGGATACTCCGGGTGTCTCGCACCCCTCACGGCATGAGTAAATTAATGGCAGAGCGCAATGAGGGAGCCGTATATTGGGTTACCGGAGAATTGCACCATGTTCCCCACACCTTATGGAATTTCTGAGGGCACCCTCTACCTTTATACACAATCTGGTTATAAGGAAGAACAGTATTAACAAGTTTCTTCCACTGAGATACTGATGGGGGTTTCGGAGCCATCCATCGCAGTGCGATAGCTTTCCTAGCATAAAATAAAGACTCCCTCAAAAGGATTCTAACATGGTGTTGCCATATTTCTTCATCTAATACGCCGAAAAGGCATATCTCTGGGGTTAATGGTATAGGTTTAGCCAGAACTTCCGCCAGGAGATCCACGACCCCTTTCCAAAAACATTGTATGATCGGACATTCCCAAATCATATGCCAAAAGTCTGCCTGTGGACAAAGACACCTAAGGCATCCGGGGTTGGGCAGACGTCCCATTTTGTATAGACGGGAAGGTGTCAAGTAACATTGGTGTAGAATATACGTTTGAATCAGTTTGTTGTTAGCTGAAGGTGACACATGTTGAGGAGATTCAAGGATATCTTGAAACATCTCATCTGTGAGAGTTGGGATATTTATGCTCCATCGCGTCAAGGCCGGGGCGTCCAAAGTGGACACCTTGGCCTGTATCAGATGTGCATATAAAGTAGATATCAAACCCCCAGGGCCCTGTGAGCGAAGTATGCCGATAAGCGGATACTCAGATATATTGTCCAATCGATCCGGGAACTGAGAAGAAAGTGCATGTCTAATCTGTAGATATCTAAAGAACTGCGTTCTAGGGATGCCATAGGAGGAGCTTAGCGAGTCAAACGTTTTAAAAACCCCTTGTATGTACAGGTCACTAAGAGAGGACACGCCATACTGCGACCAGGCCCGGGCGCCAGGCAGGGCAAATAACGTCGGCAGACCAGGGTTGTGCCAAAGCGGGGTCTCCGCAGGTATATCAGAATAAGTGGACACCTTTTTCGCCTGACGCCAGACCTGTCCCGCCAGGGCATGGATGGGCAACAATTTCCCCCTAAACAAGGCCGGGTGTTCCAACACCGGCCACAGATTATGCAGACCCAGGTGGTGAGCCAGATGTGCCTCGGACCTCGGTAGGGGATCAGATGAGAGCCACTTCCTAATAAAACGGAGCTGTCCTGCCAGGTAGTAAAGAAACAGATCAGGGAGTGATGTGCCCCCGAGCTGCTTTGGTCGTTGTAGAGATGACAACCTAAGCTTAGATCTAGAGTTTCCCCATATAAAGGAGATAATGAGGGAGTCCATTTGTTTAAAAAATCTAAGGGGCACGGACACAGCAGAATGGCTTATAGCATATAGACATTTGGGTAGTACTATCATTTTAACTAGGTTGATTCTACCAGCCACCGACAAAGGCAGTGTAGCCCAAAGATTAAACTTAACCCTAAAGTGCGAGATGAGCGGAAAGATGTTCTGTTCCAAAAAACACCTATGGTCCCTAGATATAAAGATGCCCAGATATTTGCAGGTTGAGACTGTAGTCAATCCACATACCACATTCCCCTCAGCTACACTTGACGCACGGCCAATATGCATGTATGAGGACTTAGTCCAATTGGTCCGTAGGCCAGAATAATTACCAAATTCATCAATTATAGCCATGGCTCTGGGCAGAGACCGGGAGGGGTCGCTCATAAACAGGAGTAAGTCATCGGCATATAGTGCTGTTCTCTCCTCCCGGGTGCCTATCACTATGCCTTTATATATGGGGTCATTCCGAAGCAGTATTGCCAAGGGTTCCACCGCCAGAGCAAACAGTAGCGGTGACAATGGACATCCTTGTCTTGTACCCCTACCCAAAGGAAAGTAGGAAGACAACGCGCCATTAATGGACAGTGCCGCTCTAGGGGAACAGTATAGAAGGGAAATCCAGGTAACAAACCCCTCTCCAAATCCGTATCCTCGCAACACCTGCAATAGAAAAGGCCACTCGACAGAGTCGAACGCCTTTGTTGCATCTAAAGAAGCCATCGCCCAGTCATGTGAGGATGATGCCCCAATCTGAGTTATCACCTGAGCCCTTCTAAGATTATCCGATGTGGATTTTCCAGGCATAAAGCCTGTCTGATCCGGATGGACAAGGTCGAGAACAACAGAATTTAGCCTTTTCGCCAACATTTTAGTAAGGAGTTTATAATCTATATTAAGCAGTGATATAGGCCTATATGAGCCACAGTCCAGCGGATCCTTGTCAGGCTTAAGTAACAGGATAATGGTGGCGTCATAAAAGGACTCCGGGAGACTGGGACCCACAAAGGCAGCGTTATAACAGTCAAGCAACACCGGGAGAAGCAGGCCCCCATACTGGGCATAAACCTCCACCGGGATGCCGTCCGGACCCGGCGATTTGCCCCTTGCCATATCTGCCAGGGCACCCGATAGCTCCTCTAGCGTAAAAGGGGAATCTAAAAATTCACGTTGGTCTTCTGACAATGTAGGAAGGGGGATCAAGCCCAAATAGGTGGCAAGCTCTCCGTCAGTGACTCTAAGCTTGGGGGTATAACTCACTGTAATACCTATAAAATCTGTCACTAATGGCCAAGCTATTGGACAGTACCTCCCCCGTCTCTGAATGTACTCGTAGTATTGCAGGTGAGGCTGTGTTTTGATGTATCAGTTGAGCTAGAAAGCTGCTCGACTGGTTGCCGAGTTCGTAAAACTTCTGTTTGCTAAAAAACAGAGACCTACGTGCCTTGTCATGCAGTATATGCAGATATTGTCTACCCGTCTGCAACCATTGAGACCTAGCCTCATCAGTTGGATTAGCCACGTATGCGGCTTCGAGCGAGGCACACTGGGTCGCCAAGGTGGTCTCCAACAGCGAGGATTCCCTCTTTACAAAGGAAATGGAGGACTTAATACAACCCCTAAGATATGCCTTCATAGTTTCCCATAAGAGGAGCGGAGAAGTGTTTGGGGAATTAATGGTCAAAAACGTCTGAAGTTGATCAGGTATTCGATCATGTGGTACAAATAGTTTCAACCAAAATGGGTGGATTCGCCAACCCTGTCGTGGCTTAGCAGCCGTACTACTATTTAATTGGACCAACAACGGGGAATGATCAGACACTGCCCTGGGTAAATAGGATATGGTCTGCAACAAAGAATATGCTTTAGTATTTCCAAAAGCATGGTCAATCCTGGACAGAGTATGTCTGTTGGCCGAGTGACAGGAAAAGGTGCGGGCCTCCGGAAACCGGACCCGCCACAAATCCAACCACCCCAATTCACGGATCACTCCGGCCATTGTAGTAGGGCGAGGCAGAGAGGGGGGAACCTGGCTCCGCGGAGAACCGATCCAATGCAATATCCATAACTTTGTTAAAGTCACCCAAACATAATGCAATAGCCCCAGGGAATCGGGTCGCAAACTGCGCAGCCTGCTGGAGCACAGCAAGATCAGACGCCGGTGGCAAGTACACACCCAGGATAACATACAGGACAGAGTCAACCCAGGCCTGGACAAAAACGTATCGTCCCTCGGGGTCCCTTACAATGAGGCCTGGCTCCCACCTGAGTCTACGATGCACCAAGATGGACACCCCCCTGGAATAGGAAGTGTGTGTAGAGTGAGCCGCCCACTGAACCCATGGCTTCTGAAGTCGCCTGGAATTATCTGGAACCAAATGAGTTTCCTGAAGGCATATGAGGTGTGGGTCAGCCCTCCTAATCTGAGAGAAAACCAACGACCTCTTTCGTGGGCTACCCAGGCCCCTCACATTCCAAGATAGTACACTAAAGGACGCCATGGTCGTCTAAGAGTGTAATGTAATCATGGCAATTCAGGACCCCAAAAGTGACCCGCCTATGAGTGTGTAGCACGTGGCTGAGTGAGACACAAAGTGGTGTGCAGCAACCTAAGAACCATATACAAACGAAATGAACCATTACACCCCTAAAGGGTGTGAGACATACTACTGGCATAAACAAACAATATTTGTTAAATTAACCGTGGCTACAATTAACGGGGGAAGAAGTGCACCCACAGTGGTTGGTATACGGGGCACTGTCTTAAAGGTATGGATAATCACTAGGCTAGGAGATATACTATTCAACAGAGCCAGGTTCACATGAGTAAATGAGATACACCGGCGCCCCGGGGGTTCGCCAGCCCAGGTAACTATAAGACTACAGGATACTATAATAACAGAACCGCACTTTTCATAAAACTACTTATGCAATAAACAAGAGCATCCCGTAATACATAAGTCCTTATGTATGGTCCGATCGGACCTCTCACCACACGCCGTCAGGATCATCGTCTCGGAGATCGAGGAAGAAGAGCTAGCCAGTCCTCCACATCCCTCGGTGAAGTAAAGAAAAGGGACCTGCCGTCATGGACGACCCGAAGACGTGCTGGGTAAATCATGGAGTATTGTATAGCCTTTTCTCTCAACCGCCTCTTAACGGCCACGAAGGATGCTCGGGTCTTCTGGAGAGCCGCCGAGAAATCTGGAAACATGGCCACTGCTGCTCCGTTGTACTTAAGCTCGCCGGCCTGGCGCGCAGCCCGCAACGCCGTATCCCGATCCGTGCTGTTAATCAGACGGGCCAACAAGGGTCGAGGAGGTGCGCCCTGAGGCGGCGGTTTAGCCGGAACCCTATGGGCCCGTTCCACTGCAAATATTGGTGAGAAGTGAGCCTCCGGCAGGACATTTTTCAGCCACCCCTCCACAAAGGCCCGAGGATCTTCACCCTCCGCCCGCTCCGGCAGGCCCAGGATACGGAGGTTGTTTCGTCGCAATCTATTCTCCAAGTCATCCGCACGCTGGGTCCACAAACTTGCAGCTCTCTCCAGCTCCTGGAGTTTGTCAGGAAGTGGGTTAACAGTGTCCTCTACCTGAGAGACCCGATCCTCCACCTCACACACCCTGCCTCGCAAGGTCTGAAAGTCCTGACGGAGCAGGCCCAGGTCGATTTTTACCTCCTCAATTTTCCCGGTCAGCGAGGAAGTGCCGGCATGGATCGCCTCCAGTAGCTGTCCAGTAACTTGCTTTAAAGTGGGCTCGGGGTCCTCCTCTGGAAGGGCAGGAGAGGCTGCCTCAAGCGATGGTGATGTAGAAGAGGATGCTGCCCTGGAGAACCCCCTCAGGCGATCAGAGACAGAGGTTGATTGCGGGCGACTCATTTTAGAGAGTCGGCGGCCGCTCTTCCTGCGTTCCGTACGGGTGGATATGTTGGCAGAGGAGGAGGTGTGATTGTAGCAAGACCTGGCCGGCCCCAGAGGATTATAGACAAGGTCTCTGGCTAATAGCAGTTGCACAGTAGGAGCCTCTATGTCAGGCCACCAGGGCCAATAAGCCAGCCGAGGACAGACAGTAACTCAACAGTCCAATAGTATCGATGGCAACAGACTCTGGATTATAAGCGATGTCTCCAAGAGAGAGCCGTCACCAGAGTAATGAAATAAATAGATTGCAGGAGGAACTAAGAGGGAACGGATGGCAACTCAGCGATCCAATAGTGCCGATAGCAACAGTCACTGGATTATAAGTAAGGCCTCCAAGAAGGCCAGTAGCGAAGTGATGGAGTAGATAGATTGCCAGGAGGAACTAGAGGAGGACAGATGGTAACTCAACAGTCCAATAGCACATACAGCAACCGTCACTGGATTATAAGTAAAGCCTTCCAGAGAAGCAGTCAGCAGGACGATAAATCGTACAGAGGCACACACCTTCAATGGGTCAGAGACAGTTGATGGCTGCCACAGATATTGCCTTGCACTACTGCCCAGAGGAGCCAGGGGATGGTCCTATCGTGCCCAGCAGCAAGGAGGAGAGAGGAATGCCGGCTCCCAAACTTCCAGGCAGGGATAGAGGGAACCGTCAGAGATAGGCTCAGCTCGCCAGGAACGCCAGACTCAGCGCCCCCTCATCAGCAGATGGCCAAACCGGTCAGGGTTAAAATGGCCGCCCGCCACGTGGAGAGAGGGGGAGACCGCCGTCCGGGTGCCAGCAGGACCAGCGGCCCCAGCGGTGCCTGCACAGCCCAGGCCGGCCCACGAGCGCAGCCCCAGAACAGCAGCTCCACCCCAGCTCCAGGCCACAGCAGCGCGGGACAGAGCGGCTCCGGCAGCGGCGGTGGGAGTGTATGGCCGCCGGCCACGTGTAGCGATCACCGACTACTACCCAACGGAGAAGGACACCGGCAGAACGGGAGCTCTGGAACCAGGAGGAGGGCCTCAGAAGTGCGTTCCAGCGGACAGCGAACCCGGGCACCGGTAAGCAAGGATGGATTTCAGGATGGATGAGCGGCTCTAGCCGGAGCTCCGCTCACATGCGACCGTCCATGTCGCGCACTAGCCACGCCCCCCGTATTTTTTTTTTTAAAAAAAAAATTTTTTTATTTTTGCGCCCCAAAAAAAAAAAACCCCCCCTTTTATTTAAAAAAAAAATAAATATAAATGTTACGTATAATTTAAATATAAAAAAATTTATAATTACATTTATAAAAATAAAAATTATATATTATAAAAATATTTTTAAAAAATATAATATTTTTCTTTTTAAAAAAAAAAAAAAAAAAAAATTCTCCTCCCCCCTCTCCTCCCCTCCCCCAGCACCTTCACTTTTTTTTTTCTTTTCTTTTTTTTTTTTTTTTCCTTTCTCACTACCCTCAAACCTCACCCCTCTCCCTTTTCCTCTTCTTTTTTCAGTGAGTTTGGTGTTGATTTTGGTTGTTGTTTTTTTTTTTTTCTTATCCTATTTCTTTTTCTTATTCTGTAGGTGGTGCGGGGGGTGTTAGTGGTAGAGAAGGGAGGGATAAAAAATAATTATATTTTTTTTTTTTTTTTTTTTTTTTTTTATTTTTTTAAAATATAATAATACAATTATACCTTTTTAATATATTAATTATTACTTTTATTTATTTTTTTATTTTTATTTTTTATTTAATAATTTATATATATTTTATTTTTATTTCCCCTCCTTTCTTTTTTTTTTTTTTTTGTCTCTTTATTATTTTTTTTTTTTTTTTTTTTATAATAAAAAAAATTATTAATTTAGGCGTGGGACGGGAGGCCTGGCTTCCCTCCATCTTTGAAATTATTTTTTTTTTTTTTTTTTTTTAATATTATAAAAAAGTATAAGTGGGGGGGGGGTTTTCATGGCTTATAGGAATGTTGACCTCTCCTATGGATGACTCCTCAATAGAAGAACGTCAGGGTCCGACACTCGGGACCCCCCATCGGTCTGCTGTTTGAAGAGACCACAGCGTTCAGATGAGTTCACAATGTCATGCCTTGTATAGTGGTTGTGCGTGATATAAGAGCTCAGACCCAGTCATTTGAATGGAACTGAGCTGCAAACAGGCCTTGTGACCGATGAGCGAGGAATCATATGGACTGCGATGCGGAGGTGACACTTGGAACGCCCCTGTTGCTTCAAATGGCTGATCTGCCTAGGTCTTGGGAGTCAGACACTGCCAGTATGTAAATGATGAACTATCCACTAGGGATCCTAGGACACGATTTTGTTTGTGATAAATGTAGCAGGTGAAGTGAGTCTGAATATTAGACCTGTGTGATCATACTCTTACGGTATCCACTGCTAGGATACTAGGACAGACATATATGCCATTATAGCGCTCTGGGATATGGGAGCCATAGCTGTGGCAGTGCAGTACTGAACAGAATGGCCAACCACAGTGATACCTTCCATTCTGACAGTCAAGGGGGTTAATTCAAGTATACGAGGATACGGGGAATGTGAGTAGACATCGATTCTGTAATGTAGATGTTGAGTGGCAGCTTTGAAACCAGTTTTATTGCAGCTCTTTGGTCCTGACAGTGATTTATGTGTTCCTCAGGGCGCCGCAATCCGTAGTACGGAGAGAACACAACTGCAAGCTAACCATGATGATGGTCTCCAAAAACACATCAGACGAGACTGATCTTGAACCTCAAAGTGAGTAGCTCAATCTGCCCCATTGTGGGGAAGTTGTACCTGTGTTACCTGTAATAGACTGGTTGAATCAAAAGCCAGAAATTTGTGTGGGTAAGATGATCTACTTCTCTGACTCTGGCCCCCCCCCCACTATCATGAGAACCTGTGTGCCCCATATGAATGGCGTGCCTGTGTGTGCTGCTCCTCTGTTCATCTCTATGGCACTGACAATGGTGCCCTTTATTCTTTACCCCTCCATAGCGCCATACATACAGTTGTGGCTGTGTCTGGTACTGCAGCACAGTCCCATGCACTTTTAGCAAATGTATGGCATTGCTGCTGCCCCACCCAAACAGTTAATAGTAACTTATCCTGAGGATGTCATCTTGCCAAAGTTTCTCTCTAAGCCCAGGTGCTTCCCAGCTTTTGACTTTTTGTGTTAAGCATTTCTTGGCAGCCTTTTCTTATTTCAGACAAGTTTTCACCTTTTCATACTTCCTTTTCAGAAAATGAAGGAATGGAGCTCACCCATCGAGGCTACATGACACCCACCACTACAAAGGAGCACGTGGAGGCTCTCTGGGAAAATGAAGGTAATGCCATGCCTATACTGTGTACTGTATCTAGTGGCAAACAACATGGTCAGAATTATGTGATCATCACATCTACGTGGCTTATTGACTGTGTCTCTAGAGCCAGAGGATTGACTCTCAACTGGTATTCATTACAAAGCTACCTAGGAAAAAATTGCTGCTGCTTTACAGCACTACAGCCAATGATTTGCATGGTGACCTAAGTACAGCAACAGCGCCGCCATCATAATCCATAGCATAGGGACTGTGATAAGAGGTTAACCAGGACTGCAGATATTTAACCCTTTCAGGACCAAGCGTCATTGATGCCCCAATGCTCAGGCCAAATTTAGCACTTTTGTTTGCATTGCTTTACACAGCAATATCTTTTTAATGGCTTTGCATATCCTAACTATTTTTACCATGTTTTTTTTTTCAGCACACATAAGGCATGAAATAAGAAGCCTAAGGGTGGGTTCACACTTGCGCCGGAGTCCGTCCGCCATGAATCCAACTGAAAATCTCGGAAAACTGTATAGGGACTGGATAGGGAAAGGTTTGCGACGCATTGCTTAAAAACCCATTCATTTGAATGGGTTTTTAAAGCAATGCGCGGGTGTGCGCTTACACCCTCTGCGCCGCAAATCCATTTTTTTTTGTTGGAAACAAAGTCCTGCATGTCCGACTTTGTTTCGAGCGAAAAAAAACAGCTTTGTGGAGCAGAGGGTGTAAGTGCACACCTGGGCGTTGCTTTAAAAACCCATTCAAATTAATGGGTTTTTAAGCAATGCGTCGCAAACCTTTCTCTATACAGATTTCCGAGACTTTCAGTCGGATTCGCGGCGGACGGACTCTGGCGCAAGTGTGAACCCACCCTTATTTGTTAAATAAGTTGAATATTTTTTTTTTTTGCTAGAAGTAGAAGAATGTTATAAAATGTGAAAAAAATGTCAATTTTGATTCTTTTACCTAAAACAAAATTGTTCTTATATAGACTATTGCACATAAACATATTAAAATTTGCTTTCCTAGTTCTTCTGATCACAGGGGCTACACATTTATATAGTTTTTCAACAAAAAAATTTGGTTTTATATCCAACATGGCTTATTTTCTGGACCCCTGGTCCATGTGTAAATGAACCAGTAGTTTAGTATAGTAGAGGACTGTAAACTGCTTGTTTTATCTCTAGCTAGGCTCCCTGCTGAGAGAGAGAAAACATCCAGGAAGAAGGTGATGGGAGGGGCTGGTAGGGGAGCAAGTTCTGTTAGCACAATGTCAATGGGAAGGCTCTTTCACTTTACAATGATCACTATAAAGAGTTAAATTTTGTAGATAAAAGTGATGATAAAAATCCTTAAAGCTTCCCTTATCACAGTGTAACATAAATACAGATTTGCTACATCTAGGGGATAACAGATTGACTTAGGTTATATCCAGTCATGTTGGCCAAGTGACTAAGCGCTTATGGAGGTGGTCGGACCCTCTATGGGCGCAAAAAAAAAATTAAAAATTTCAAAGCCTTTTGTGTCTCCGCGATTTCTTGCATATCCTATTTTGCAGTGACATTCCACATCATGTGACCACTAACACCACCACAGTATTGTGCCGCTAGAACCTCTTTGTCCATGTTTAATCCTGTCTTGTGACCGCTCCTTATTTTATACTTCCAGGTTTTTTCCTACAGTGCCTGTTTTCTGGCATGGCGATAGACGAGGACTTCACCGCAGATGTGTTTTTCCTTGATCTTTTGGTGGTTCCTCCATCACGGTAATACTCCCTGACTTTATCCATTGAAATCTAAGTTCAGAGGAGAAGTTAGCTACTTCCTGCCTCACTCCTGTCCTTATTGAACTTAATGTTGGATTGGAGGTCCTTGACAGTAGCTGAAAGTAATTGCATTGATGTCTTTGGAATGGGGGATGCTGCAGAAAAAAAGAGTGGTGCTGCCCCACTGAATCCCCCAGTGCATCGCAAGAGGTCATTATAGGACCTGCACAGGAAGGAGGTGGGGAGAGAATAGGGATATCACAGTGAATGACTGCTACAGAGAGTCAATGTTGGGATGGCGGCTCACTGTTTGACCGGGTACTAAAGACATTGGTCCTGGGAGAGTTGAAATGGCTGATCGTTTTCTAGGACAGGAAGTAGCTGTCTGAAGGAGTCAGCCTAGATCTCTCTGCATGTCTCAGCAGAACACTAAAATCCTCTGGTCAGGTTTAGTAAAGAAGAATCGCCATTGGAGGGTGGGATAGTATGTGACTTCTCCAGCAGCCATCTCTGTTTGTCCACTGTGACATTTCTTCTTGGACTTGTTCTCCATTTTTGTTGTCTTCCTTATGATGGACCCTTCTGTCTTTGCAGTTACCGGCCTGTTAATCGCATGGGAGATCAGATGTACACCAACGGGCAGACTGTTAATCTGCATGCTATCCTGAAAGATTCGTCCGTCATACAGAAGTTACTGGTAGTAATTGCCGAGGACCAGGCCAAGACTCCACAGGGTACTGAGACTGAGGTAAGACATGTCATCTACCTGAGGGCATCGTCCAGCACTTCCTTGTGTTACTGCTGTTGGTTTATATTTTTCCAATCTCCTCCATTGGTGTTCCTTCACTTGACAGGTATAATATATCACAGCATATGACAGATGGCTTCTAGCTAGGTTGACATGGAGGAATCTGCCACGGATTTGGGAGCGGATTCCACCCCCAAATCCATGGCAGATTCCATTTTGAATCTTCCGCCTATTGCTTTTCAGTGGGATGCAGAGATCGCAACAGGTCGTGGAAAAAAATCGTTGTCCTGCTCGATCTTGCCACGGATTCTGTGAGTTGGGAGTCCCTGCCGATTAGACCCATTCATCTGGGCCTTATCAGCAGAGGAAAGCCGCAACGGAATGCTGATGCAGGGGCATCGGCAATCCCGCGGGTGAATACGGTGGCAGAAAATGAAGAGGAATTTCTCTTCATTTTCCTCTGTATGAACCTAGCCTTATAAAGCCTTGATGCTGGTGTGTATGGTGCCTTAAAGGAGTTGTGCCGTTATGGACACTTATCCCCCAGTCCTGTGGATAGGGGATAAGTATCTGATCCCTGAGGTCCAAGGTCCTGAGGACCCCAGTGATGAGGATAACTGACAACCGAAAGTCCCCCTTTAGCCTCCTCTGCTGGTCCCACAAGCTCACTGGCACTTGGATTTATGGGGACTTTCGGTCCCCCATCCTTCTGATCACTGGGGGACCTGGCATTTGGGCTCATGATATCCCACTAAAAACAGTGGCTAATATTTTATAACGTCACTAGATGGCGCCCTCTGCTCTCATTAGTGAATATAATCTTGAATGAAATTACAGAAGGCTATGACTTGAAGGGGTATTTTGGTCACGGCCAGTTACTCCCTACCCTAAGGATAGGGGGTAATTTGCTGATCAGTGGCAGTCCCAGTTGTCAGATCCCCACCGATGAGCAAATTGCCCCCTATCCTTAGGATAGGGAGTAACTGGCCGTGACCAAAATACCCCTTTAAGTGAAACACAGGACTCAGCTGTCTCCTGTGGTCCCATTGAAATGAATTGGGCGCTGCGTGCTGTTCAACCAGATGCTCCATTCAAAGCACCCCAGTTCTCGTGATCGGTGGGGGGTAACTTGCTGTGACTGGAATAACCTTTTACCATGAATTAATATCTTCCTTCTTTGGGTTTTCAGGAAAACCCTGAGCCTGAGAAAGGCATCGATCGATCCTTCTTGAACATGCTGCCTGGCTTGAGCCTGACGGACAAATTGTACAACTCTTGGGTTCGACTGCAGGGACACGTCAATATTGTGTTTGATAGCGAGATGGACAAAATCATGGTTGATAAGTTTCCCGGCGTGCGTCAGGTAAATGTCTGATCGAGGGGATCTTTAGTTCTCTGGTTCTGATCAGACGCTGGTCAAAAGTATGCCAAGTGTATGTATGGAGAGTGATAGTGACCGCAGGTACAGACATTACTATGTAGTGGTTAAAGGGGCACTCCTGCTTCAGATGTTCATAAGCAATGCCTTAATATGCGTCTCATAGGGAGATGGGGGGGAGTGCTGCTTTCTCACTCTGCCCGAAGTCTATAGGATATGGAGAAACACTCCACTGAGACACACTCTATTGTGCTGCTGTGATTGGAAACAGTCATCAAGTTTGTTGTCAGAAACCACTTTGCTGAGCTTCTCTAACAAAAGGGGCAGTTGGCATTACCTGTATGAGATTACCTGCAGAATAGTGAGTGCAGCTCTGGAGTATAATACAGGATATAACTCAGGATCAGTACAGGATAAGTAATGTAATGTATGTACACAGTGACTGCACCAGCAGAATAGTGAGCGCAGCTCTGGAGTATAATGCAGGATGTAACTCAGGATCAGTACAGGATAAGTAATGTAATGTATGTACACAGTGACTGCACCAGCAGAATAGTGAGTGCAGCTCTGGAGTATAATACAGGATGTAACTCAGGATCAGTACAGGATAAGTAATGTAATGTATGTACACAGTGACTGCACCAGCAGAATAGTGAGTGCAGCTCTGGAGTATAATACAGGATGCAACTCAGGATCAGTACAGGATAAGTAATGTAATGTATGTACACAGTGACTGCACCAACAGAATAGTGAGTGCAGCTCTGGAGTATAATACAGGATGTAACTCAGGATCAGTACAGGATAAGTAATGTAATGTATGTACACAGTGATTGTACCAGCAGAATAGTGAGCGCAGCTCTGGAGTATAATACAGGATGTAACTCAGGATCAGTACAGGATAAGTAATGTAATGTATGTACACAGTGACTGCACCAGCAGAATAGTGAGTGCAGCCCGGGGTATAATACAGGATGTAACCAGGATCAGTACAGGATAAGTAATGTAATGTATGTACACAGTGACTGCACCAACAGAATAGTGAGTGCAGCTCTGGAGTATAATACAGGATGTAACTCAGGATCAGTACAGGATAAGTAATGTAATGTATGTACACAGTGACTGCACCAGCAGAATAGTGAGTGCAGCTCTGGAGTATAATACAGGATGTAACTCAGGATCAGTACAGGATAAGTAATGTAATGTATGTACACAGTGACTGCACCAGCAGAATAGTGAGTGCAGCTCTGGAGTATAATACAGGATGTAACTCAGGATCAGTACAGGATAAGTAATGTAATGTATGTACACAGTGACTGCACCAGCAGAATAGTGAGTGCAGCTCTGGAGTATAATACAGGATGTAACTCAGGATCAGTATAGGATAAGTAATGTAATGTATGTACACAGTGACTGCACCAGCAGAATAGTGAGCGCAGCTCTGGGGTATAATACAGGATGTAACTCAGGATCAGTACAGGATAAGTAATGTAATGTATGTACACAGTGACTGCACCAGCAGAATAGTGAGCGCAGCTCTGGAGTATAATACAGGATGTAACTCAGGATCAGTACAGGATAAGTAATGTATGTACACAGTGACTGCACCAGCAGAATAGTGAGTGCAGCTCTGGAGTATAATACAGGATATAACTCAGGATCAGTACAGGATAAGTAATGTATGTACACAGTGACTGCACCATCAGAATAGGGAGTGCAGCTCTGGAGTATAATACAGGATGTAACTCAGGATCAGTACAGGATAAGTAATGTAATGTATGTACACAGTGACTGCACCAGCAGAATAGTGAGTGCAGCTCTGGAGTATAATACAGGAAGTAACTCAGGATCAGTACAGGATAAGTAATGTAATGTATGTACACAGTGACTGCACCAGCAGAATAGTGAGCGCAGCTCTGGAGTATAATACAGGATGTAACTCAGGATCAGTTCAGTATAATAAAAGTGTCTGTTATGTAAACTACATTGATGTGTAAATGCATTTTATGCCACCATATGAATCTTCTACTTCTATTACAGTTACTGGAGAAGAAAGAAGGTCTCTTTAGGAAACACATGATGGGAAAGCGTGTGGACTATGCAGCTCGATCTGTTATTTGCCCGGACATGTACATCAATACTAATGAGATTGGCATCCCTATGGTATGTATCAGAAGGCACATCAGATGGGTTTTAACAAGAACCTGGCACCAGCCATGGACTCCTTTCCATTATGTCCATTCAGAGCTGCACCTGTGTGCACAGACACTCCTGACAAGACGCCACCAATCCCCCAAAGTACACAGGAGGACATACCTTTTGCTTAGTGGCTGAGAGAACTCATGGAAAGGGAGGTTTGTTTTCCTTATACAGAGTTCCTAATGCTATGCATATAGTAGATGCAGGTATTAAAGGGGTGATCCACTTCTATAATATTGATGGCCTAGCTTTTGGTCTGCCGAGATGAGACCCCACATCAGCCATTCAAGACACAAATTTTAAAAAAATGTAGCGGTGAATTTAGGCTTCATAGACTTCAGTAGGACAGCTCTGTAGTACCTAAAGCCGCTGCTACATTTTGTACAGCAAGTCAGTGGCATGGCTTCTGTCATGTAAGCATTATCTAGAGCCTTACTTAGCTAGAACAACTGATCTGCGGGGGTCCTGCCTGTTGGACTGCCGCAGATCTAATAGTGATGGCCTTTTTTTTTTTTTTAATAATTCAAATATTTATTGCATTTTTATAAGAATACAACAAGGTCCAAAATAGACCAATTACACAAAAACGCACACATACAAAAATAAACAGTGTGGACCGGGACCATCTGGGGAACTCCCCAGATGGACCCAGCCAGCAAGGCAACAGGAGTATGGAAGAAGGAGAAGAAAAGGGAGAACAAGTGGAGGAAGTAGAAAGAGAAAGGAGAGCAGAAAAAGCGAAAAAAGCAGAGAAGAGAGGAAGAGGAGGGAAGAGAAGGGAAAAAAAAACGGGAGGGTAGCTAAGGTGGTGTGAATAGGGGGCGAACAAAAAGACATACCAGATAAGAGTCCCAAAGAGGGTTCAGAGAACCATCCATGTCAGGTCCTCAGCAGCTGGACCCGCAATCTCCAACATAAGGGCAGATATTAACATATATGCAGTTATAGTACTGAGCCCAATGGCAGAAACCATGTACAAACCACCACTCCCAGGACTAAGAGGAAGGCCCAGAGCCCAGAATGCCTGATACTCTCCACAGCGTTGGAATTCCAACCAGTAGTACCAAGTTTTGTGGAAGACTTCAACCGTGTCATGCAGGAAGGAAGTGAGGTTTTCCATGCGCCTAATCTCATTGACCTTTAGAATCCAGAGGGAGAGAGGAGGAGGTTCTACTCGCCTCCAGTACTGCGGAATACAGGCACGGGCAGCGAGGACCAAAAAGCGGAGAAGTGAGCGCTTGTAAGTTCGCACCGAAGACTCGCAATGATGGAGAAGAAACAGAGTTGGCCCCAAATGATGAGATGTCTCAGTAAGTTGCAAAATGATCCATTTAACGCCATCCCAAAACGGGGACAGGGCAGAACAGGACCAGAAGACATGAAGCATATCACCTTCCTCTTGCCCACACCTCCAGCATGTCGGGGACACCTGTGGGAAAAACATATGCAACCGTGTGGGGACCCTATACCAACGGGAGCTTGACGGAGGCCTCGTGCAAGAGGCGGAAAATACGTCTCCTCTGCTCATGGGAGAGGGAAAGGGATAGGTCCGCCTCCCACTTCATCATAAGGGGGGAACAAACCCTTCAATCGGATCAATCAGAAGCCTATAGATAGCTGAGAGAGAATGGCGGAAAAGGCCATCCCCCACACAAATGTGTTCCAGAAACGTAGGTTCCGATGTATATTCTGTCGGAGCCGGGAGTGAGTGCATAAAATGACGAAGTTGCATATCGCGCCAAAAGTCGAGAGGGGGCAAGTCAGTTGGGGGCTGAGTGCTTAGTGTCGTGCGCCACCCGGAGTCATCTCGGAAGTGGCGTACTCGATAGAACCCGTGGCGACGCCAGATGCTAAATGCCTTATCAGAGATACCCAGAGGAAACCTAGGATTCCCCAAGATAGGATAGTACGAAGAGTTCAGAGGGAGGAAGTGAGAGCGAATAAAGCGTCTGGAGCAAAGTCGAAGCGTGGGGCCGATGGTGGGGTGGGAACGAAGGGCCATCAAGGAAGAGGGCTCCAGCCATGGGGCCGCCTGCAACGGAACCGCAGAGAATGCTTGTTCTATGTATAACCAGGGTTTGACTGAATTATGTCTACACCAGTCAACTACACAGGCCAGATGTGCAGCAAGGTAATAGGACTTCACGTCAAGAAGAGATAGGCCACCACAACTTTACGGACAAAAGAGGAGTGACCTGCCAACTCTTGATGATCTGCCTGACCAAATAAATGTTAATTGGATGGTGGAAAGTGTCTGAAAAAAGGATGCAGGGATATGGTTGGGTAAAGCCTGTATTGAGTATAGGAGACATGGCAGGATGTTCATTTTAAAAGTTGCGCATCTCCCAAGCCACGTAAATGTCCCGGTAGTCCATTTATTACAGTCAGCACGGATTGAAGCCAGCATGGGTGGAAAATTGAGGCAAAAGAGGTCTTTTGGATCAGGTATGAGATGGACCCCTAAATATTTTAGAGTGCAGGTCGCCCAACGGAAGGGGAAGGATTGGCTCAAGGAGAAGAAGTAGGGAGAGTCACATTAAGCGCCTCAGATTTAGAAAAGTTAATCTGAAAATGTGATGGCCTTTCCTTGTGATTGGGTATCAATATTAGAAAATGGATAACCCCTTTAAAGACATAGCGTATAAGCTTGATTATTGTGCCGATGATGAGCAAGGGTTCCCTCTAGCCGTGGCTGCCAGACTTTTACTTTATAGATATATTATGAGAGACATTTTTAGCATATTATTTTGACTTAAAAAAAAAAAAAAAAAGTGGTCAGTGGCCATTGTGTACATTAAAGCTATGCACACTCAGTATACTTCTATATATGCTTTATTTCCATTTAGGTATTTGCCACCAAGTTGACCTATCCCCAGCCTGTCACAACCTGGAATGTGCAGGAGTTGAGGCAGGCGGTTATAAATGGACCTGCTGTGCACCCCGGGGCATCTATGGTGGTTGCTGAAGATGGGTCTCGCACAATATTGACTTCTACTGATCCGAAACAGCGTGAGGCCATTGCCAAGCAGCTGCTCACACCATCCACGGGTTCACACAAGTTGGCTGCAAAAATCGTAAGTGACTGTTGGCGTATACTGCTGAAATAAGACCATGAGAATCTGTATCCACTGCTTTATATACTCCATATTATTAAATGTGACCTTCATTGAAGATGGGTCACCTGCTCATTCTCAGCTGTATTGGCTAGAGTAGCTCCATACTTTTGGAGGATTTAGTGCAGCCATATACTTACTATGTGCTTATATGGCAGCGCATTCACACCTTGTGGAACGGGCAACAGGTGACAGATGAACATACCTTTATAGTACTGTTGCTAGTCAGCGATGTAGTAAGAGGCTGAGCCACTATTGGCTCCAAGATAGTCAGTCCCTAGTAGTATAAAATATTGTCAAATAGCCCAATTCAGGTAACAGCCCTGGTGGTCTAGAGCAGAGAAATGGTTAACTCCACATCCGTTTGGTTCTAGAATAGCGAAGTGGTTTTTGGTACAATTCTTGGTCTTCTAGGGCAGTGAATGGGTTAATGACCCCCATGCCTGGTGGTCTAGTGAATTTATGGTAAGATTCCAGGTGGTCTAGGGCTGTGAAGGAGTTATTGTTTGCATCCTTGGTGGTATTGTAGGATGTAAAAGGGTTTAATGTCTGTATCCCTGGTTGCCTAGGGTAGTGAATAATTCAGTACCAGCATCCCTGGTAGTATTTGGAATTAAACTGGTTTATGGTAAGATTCTGGGTAGTCTAGGGCACTAAAGAGGGTATTTTCTGCACCATTCCTGGTAGTGTAGGGTAATGCCTGCATTCCTGGTTATATCAATGTCCACATCTGTGGTGGTCTAGGGTAATAAGGAAGTTTTTTTTTCTGCAACCCTTTAGTAGTCTGTGGCAGAGAAGAAATTAAAGGGGTTTTCTTGGACTTTCTTATTGATGACCAATCCCTAGGATAGGCCATCGGAAGAAGGTCTGGTACCTGGGACCCTCCACAGATCACCTATTTGCAAAGCTGCTTAGGCTTCACAGTCCATGTGACATGGCGCTTATCAGTCACATGGCGTTTGTGCAGCTCAGTCCCTTTCAAGTGAATGAAGCTGAGCTGCAGTACCAAGCATAGCCAGTACACAAATGTAAGGCACTCTGTTTGGTAAGCAGTGTAGAGGCTGCAGTGCTCCTCCGAACACTTTGGACTCTTCATAAATGGTAGGGGATGGATGTTGGATCCCCGCTGATCTATTTTTATGGTGGTCTAGGGATGTGACATGACTAAGCCATGTATCCCTGGTGGTCTGCTGAATGTGATGTAGAAATGAATACGCTCTGTAATCCTCTTCATGGTTTCTGTCTCTCCTTGCATCTCAGGTTTATCGTCATGTTAAGAACGGTGATGTCCTGCTACTCAACCGGCAGCCCACGCTGCACAAGCCGTCCATCCAAGCTCACAAGGCCCGCATCCTGCCGGGAGAGAAAGTGCTGAGGCTTCACTATGCCAACTGCAAGGCTTATAATGCTGACTTTGACGGAGATGAAATGAACGCTCATTTTCCTCAAAGTGAGCTGAGTCGGGCTGAGGCCTACACCATAGCGTGTACCGACGAGCAGTATTTAGTGCCCAAGGTAAGGAGGGAGAAATGCTTTGATTTGATGTATGGTGTAAATCTGTAGGGTTGCCAGAGGTCATGTGCCCTCCCGCTAACCCCTGCTCTGATAGACCCACTCTATGGAAAAGTGCGTTACATAAATATGCCAATATTGTTTATTTTGGAGCTAAAAGGGCCATGTTGCAAAATTTGCAGCTTTAATCATTCATGGTGTAAAATATGATCTATTGTGTTCCTTTCTGTCAGGATGGTACTCCCTTAGCCGGCCTCATCCAAGATCACATGGTATCCGGAGCCAGCATGACCATCCGTAGTTGCTTCTTTACCAGAGATCAATATATGGAGCTGGTATATAGAGGGCTGACCGATAAGAAGGGCCGGGTCAAAGTCCTGCCCCCTGCCATTATGAAACCCTGCAAACTTTGGACCGGAAAACAGGTAACGTCTTTGGTTTCCAAACAAGGTGGTAATATTAGATCTGCAGGAGTCCGACACATGGGGTCCCATCTATGCCTCAGTACCAGTGATCTGCAGGGGTCCCGGGTTTGGATAGGCCATCAATCTTAGAAACGTGATAACCCCTTACCATTTATCAGCTGTCCAAGGAATAGGTGGGAAATGTTAGATTGAGGGCGCCCAACCATTGGGAATCCTACTGAACCCTTAGAATGATAGACCCCCAGGTTTGTGTATAGGACAAGAGAGGCATTGCAGCTTCTGGTGTATTGGATACATTGTAACAAACCTTCAGCTGTGTGAGCCAGGCAAGGCGAAGAACATTTCGTGAAAGCCTGCAAAGTAATTTAAGTATATATTAGAAATTGTACAGTAAAAGGACTGCTGAAAGTCAAATACGACGAAGCTTGATATACCAGTATTTAATAAATGGTTATTGGAGATGGATGTAAAGTGTACTTATTTTAGGTTATCTACTTCCATACCGCCCATAGACTGTATACGTCCAGTAGGTGGTTGTCTAGTTCTGCAAGGACGTACCGGTACGTCCAATCACAACTCAGATTTTGCTGAACAAAATCGTGCAGCTAATGCAACGGGGAACCGGCTGTAACTTCAACCGGAGCTCCCAGAGAGAAGGCAGGGAAGGTTTATTCCCGATCGCTGTGTATACATCGATGAATGAGCGCTGTATACACCATTATGGGCGCCGCCATCTTGCTGCTCCCCTGTGACCCGGCGGTCACGTGATCTGCCAAGATCAGAGTCTGCAAGAGCTGCTGGGTCCTACAGGACCCACATCAGCTCTATAGTAACCTGCAGGAGACTGTATTCCTCCTGCAACTGGGGCTAAATGTACCAGCCCCAGTTACAGGGAAAATCAGCCTCCCCCACAAAAAAAAAGTAATCAGATGTCCCAAAAGGTCTATTATGACCTTATGGGGACACAATATAAAAAATGAAAAAAAATTAATAGAAAGTCAAAAAAAAAAAAAATGTTAATAAAATAATACGCCAGTAAAATGCCCTTTTTACAGGTTATAGCCCCACCCCCAATGACACAATATAAAATAAAAATTACCGTAACGGAGAGGAAAAACTATTTTATAAAGTTTTTTAGTAGCACTTTTTGTTATTAAATAAAAATAAATAAATAAAAAGTGAAAAACAGACATGTTTTCCCTCCTCTTTTGTTTATATTTTCCCGGATATATAAAAAAAAAAAATTAAAACACATGCAAAAATAAAAACAACATAAAAATAAAGCCGTATGTGTCACCGAAAAAAGATGCAGAAATTAGTTGAATAACGCAAATGATAAAAATGTTACAGCCCTCAAAACCGCACATACAAAAATCCCGAAAATGTGTCTGGTCCTGGAACAGAAACTGGCCCGGTACTGAAGTGGCTAAGGTTACCAGAAGGGCAAGAGTTAAAATTTCATCAGTCATGTCTTGTAAGGGATGAGACTTAGGCCTGGTTCACATCTGCGTTCGGGGGAGTCCGCTTGGGGACCCCCCTGCCCCCTTCGAACTGAAACCTATACACATAGAAAAGCGGTTTAACTAAGAAAACCTGCGGACCCCATAGACTATAATGGGGTCCGTGTGGTTTCCGCACGAAACATGCGGAGAGGAAAGTGCGGAGAGAAAAGTGGTAAACCACTTTTCTATGCGGACATGTTTCTGTTCGGGGGGGTCCCCAAGCGGACTCCCTGAACGGAAACCGAACGCAGATGTGAACCGGCCCTTGCTAGCAGTGTCTTCCTTTCCCTCATTGCTTGGACTTTATTTCAAGTAGCTGCTGTTGCTCTATCTGTCCACTAGAGGGACATCTAAACTCTCCTCCACCTAAAAGTGGCGTTCACAAAGGAATTGACCGTCCCACGTACAGATTAGAAAGTGCATTGTGTAAGGGAGAGGCAAATTCTTCTGGTTTGGCATTTCGGTAAAGTTTGGTTGGCTGCTGCTGAATAAAGCTGGACATGTTTGTACAGAAAAAGAAAAACATGGTAGCTTTTTCCCCAAAACTGGGCCATAGATTGTTTTGGAGTTGCAGGTCATTTCCATTGAAATCAGTTGGGTATGCTGTAATACCATACATGACCTGTGCTCAGGGGTGGTGCTGTTTTTATAATCCTATACAGTTCATTTAACCTCCATATGCCACACATTTTTGCAGTTTATAGAGAGGATAATACTCAGATTGCCTTACCATGAGGGATCTGTGAAAACGGGTGCCCTCAGGTGCAAAATGGCCGTGAAAAATGTAAATTTTTCGCTGTTATTTTATCCCGTGTTCATCTGAGTGTAGGCTTACTTGTATTCTCTTTTCGGTCACAGGTTGTCTCTACGTTACTGATCAACGTAATCCCGGATCACTTCATACCGCTCAACCTGACCGGAAAAGCAAAGATTGGTGGGAAAGCGTGGGAGAAGGAAACGCCTCGGTCCATCTCTGGCTTTAATCCAGACTCCATGTGCGAGTCTCAGGTGAGCGGCACACAGAGCTGACATCTGTGTCTAATATGGGGTCACAATAGTGAATAATGAGCTAGTATGTGTCCTGCGCTCCAGACTGGTGACCTGTGCTCTTCTGATCTTCCAGGTCATCATACGAGATGGGGAGCTTCTCTGCGGGGTCCTGGACAAGGCTCATTATGGCAGCTCCTCCTTCGGCCTTGTCCACTGCTGCTATGAGCTCTATGGTGGTGAAACCAGTGGGCAACTGCTGACGTGCCTCGCCCGGCTGTTCACGGCGTACCTGCAGCTCTATCGTGGCTTCACTATGGGTAAGTTTGTGCAGTTTGCAATGATCTTTCTGTTCAGCTGTGTCCATCATGTGCACGTCTGGTAACTGTGCTACCTTACAGGGGTGGAGGACATTCTGGTACGGCCCTATGCTGATGAGGCCAGGGAGAAGATTATCGAGGTCTCCCCTCTGTGTGGAGGAAAGGTATGTCTATAAAGCATGATTCAAAATAGGATATTAATGTCTGACTGGGGATTCTGGAATATGTGTATGAGATATCCTGTAATAACTGCCATATTGGTTGTCCAGAAACGGATGCAAATAGGAGACATCTTATATGTAGTGAGACTTGCTCCACCATGCAACGTGGTGCAAACTTGTGTGTCATGTCTGGATTGCTGCCACTCCGGTCCCCTTTGATCTCCACCCTCTCCTTTTTACCTCCTGGTTAGCTGGTCATTGGTGTAAGTGGCACGTGATCACCGTGACCAATCACTGGCCTTATCAACCATCTAGCAATGATGCGCTTAGGCCGCCTATCACAAACTAACCAGGACATGAGCAGAAGGAATGGAGCCAACAGTGACCGGAGTGTCAGAGGCTGCTTAGAGGGGGACTTATTTATTATTTTGCATCAACGTCCACCCAACGCTATTTGCCTCCATCTTTTGGCAGGCACTCGCATATGAGTGGCCTATTGTTGTAGCGTCCTGAATGGCTGCGTATAGGCAGCATTGGCAATCAGAGGCGTAACGTGAAGCTCCTAAGCCCCAAAGAAAAATCTGTAATAGGGTCCCCAACCTAGCTTGTGCTCTATTTTATGTGGTAAAGTGACCTTTCGGGCCCCCTTCACAGTCCAGGGGGTTGGTAGCGACTGCCACCGCTGCATCCCTTATAGCTATGCTATTGCCTGCAGTCTATGACTGTCACTGTGCGCTGGATAGCAGTAGATGAGCTCCCTCCCCTGTCCCCTTACACCGCCATTCCCATCTATCTTCCATTAGTGCTATTAAGATTTGCTGCTCTCGGAGGTGAATGTGTACTTTACAGTCATTAATCTATAGTCCTTCTCTGGACAGATCAATTGGGAAAATAACCTCGTATCTCTGCTCATTCCCGTCAATACGTTATCGGAAGTGACCCAGCTGTTCCTTTTCTCAGCCTGACACGAAATCTTTGTAAATGCCCCATTGACCTCCCTATATTTCCACAAATTGCTACAATTGCTATTCAGGGTCCATATCTCGGCGGGCAGGAGCGGTTCTAGGGCTGTGTCTATGGGAACTTTGGTGCTGTATGGTTTGTAGGATTTACGGTATTGACAGCTGGTGTTTGTCCTGTTGTGTCAGATCTGCAGTATGGTGACCAAGCCGAGCAGCCTGACAACATATATGGTTAGCCCTGCCCTGACTCCTGGTTAATTCACTATACCTGATCAGAGGGGGTCTGACTGCTGGGACCCTCACTCATCCAGGGAACAGGGCTACACTGACCACCGCTCTATTTGGAATGGGTGAGCGACCCCATTGTCAAGCTCAAATTGAGGAATATCAAATATATATCCCATAAATACCCATAAAGAAGCCTGCTTAAAGAGGATCTGTTGCCTATTGTGGCAATGCTATTGTAGTAAATACCTGTATTTCCTATAAAATAACAATTCTACATCATTGCATATTGCTACTCTGTTGTTCCTCCTGTAAATGTATAAGTAAATTGATGACACTTGGCAGTTTCCTTCCCCTAATGTGTTATTACACTTTGACAGTGTGCAGTGGGTGCTCACAATGCCAGCCGCTGCAGGGATACAGCCTGTTGATGAGTAGAATGGTTCTGTCTATTCATACATTTTCAGGAAGAGTAACAGAGGAACAGCACAACATCATCATAAAAAAGGTTTCATGTTAATACATAATCGGACATGTCAGGAGAACTGTCCATACAGTTAGTAGGTCAAGAATCGGAGTTGTGCCTTGTTGATATAAGCCGTCTATCCCGCAAATAGTACAGATGACAAAAGGACCTGATCTACAAAGGGTCAGAACTGCAGCACATATATGGAAGCAATGAATGACAAGTATTGTTTCTTTACATCTAGGCTGTCCGAGCTGCCTTCAACCTCTCCCTAGTGGCTTCAGATGAGGAGGCCAAGGAGAAATGGGAGGACGCTCACCTAAATAAGGACCAGAGGGACTTCAACATGGTTGACCTGAAGTTCAAGGAAGAGGTGAATCAGTTGAGTAATGAGATAAATCAGGTGAGTACCTGGAAGTACACAAATTCTGGCGGGGGTCCTCCGTCCTCCTGGAGTGTATTTGGGTGTCATGTCTCTGGGTTGTCCTCAGTCAGGTGTTGTGTCTTCTAGGTCTGTATGCCGCTTGGTCTCCACAGACATTTTCCAGAAAATAATCTACAGCTGATGGTCCAGTCTGGAGCTAAAGGATCGACTGTGAATACCATGCAGGTACCATACGGGACTGGCTTTATCACTATTCCTTTAAAGGGGTATTCCCTATTTTGGACATTTATGGCAAATCCACAGGTCATACATTTATGGCATATCTCATATTGTGGCTGCTGTGAATGGAGATGTGGCCACACATGCTTGTCTCTAGCCATAGTGATGGTATCAAGCAAGACGTTGACGTCCACCATGTGCTCTAGTGGTGACTATGGGCAAGGGCTTGTCTTCATAACTGCGTTATCCACAGGGCCAAGCCTTGGGCTTGGCTGCTATAATATGGGTAGGTGTATACAGTCACTACGATAATGTCTGATTATATTACTTTTCTATTTCACAGATTTCGTGCCTTTTGGGTCAAATTGAATTGGAAGGTCGGCGACCACCACTGATGCCTTCTGGGAAATCCCTGCCTTGTTTCCAACCGTACGACTTCGCACCACGATCTGGTGGCTTTGTGAGCGGCCGCTTTCTCACTGGCATCAGCCCTCCAGTAAGTGTGAGCCATCTTGTATGGAGTAGGTTTTGTCCTATTCTATACTGTAGTGGCGAGATGGACATGTATGTAATTCCCAGATTATAGGGCATCTTAAAGGGTTTCTCATGGTAACAGATTCCCCAGTAAATAACATGAAGCAGACTGTTAGCCCTTGATGTTGACATGGGCAGTAACCGTTCACTATGTAACTTACATGGCCTTCCATGAGCAGCTGCAGCCATCTTTCTCCTACCTGAGCCTGTGTATATTTTTGCACTACTTTAGGAGTTCTACTTTCACTGTATGGCTGGTAGAGAGGGTCTGGTGGACACTGCGGTGAAGACGAGTCGTTCCGGGTATCTTCAGAGGTTAGTGGGCAAGTTCTCCGTCTTATTTGCTTTAGTTATTGGTCTAGCCAAAGATTGCTGGCAGACAGACGTGTGTATGTATGTGTATGTATATAATATACCATGGCAATATATAAATATAGAAAAAAAAAATATATAATATTGCCACGGTAGTTTAGCACCTGTGCACATTGGGATGTGCACTCCGAATTTTCGTGTGTGTGTGTATGTATGTGTGTATACACGTGTGTGTGTGTGTGTGTGTGTGTGTGTGTGTGTGTATATATATATAATCTACACATACACAAGAGTATTCGGACTGCACATCCCAATGTGAACAGGTGCTTAACTACCGTAGCAATATATAGATATAGGAAATGTAGGAGCACCCTGCACACAGCACAAAGGTATAAGAAATAGAAAAGCATTACTACTATTGTTACTATAAACTAATATAATCTATACATACAAATTAGAGGTTCTTTGTTATACACATTTGATCAAACAGTAAGAAGCCCACCTGCCACGACAATATATTATTATTATTATTTATATTTATTATTATTATTATTATTATTATTATTATTATTATGGTGTGTTCACACAGAGGAATTTTCCGCAGATTTCGCCCCCGAATCCGGAGCAGATTCCTTCCGGAATCCGCCTCCCATTGTTTTCAATGGGAGGCAGAGAACGCAGCAGTGCGCAGAACAAAGAAGCGGATTCTGCCCGCGGCTCGAGACTCCCTCCTGATTGGGCTCATTCATCCAGGCCTAATTAGGAGCCGGATGCCGCAACAGAATGCTGATGCACTGCATCGGCATCCGTCGCGGCTAGATTGCGGCAAAAATGCCAGCGGCGGAAAATGAAGAGAATTCCTCTTCATTTTCTGCCGTGTGAACATACTATTATTAGTATATTATTATTGTTGTTGTTGTTGTTGTTGTTGTTGTTGTTGTTGTTATTTGAATTTATATATAAATATATATATTTTTTTTTTTCTTTTAAATCCCTATTCCTTCTCTTCTAGGTGCGTCATTAAGCATCTCGAGGGGCTGGTGGTTCAGTATGACCTGACAGTGCGTGACAGCGATGGCAGTGTGGTCCAGTTCCTGTATGGTGAAGATGGACTGGACGTACCCAAGACCCAGTTTCTGCAGCCAAAACAGTTTCCTTTTATTGCTGAGAACTATGAGGTATGTCCCTCTTAAGTGACTTGTGCTGCTCCCAAGTTTATTTTTTTTTCTCTAGTAATAATCAAATAAACAAATCTCCCAAAGAAGGTGACTTCTAAAGTCATGAATGTAATTCCATACTGAAGTGTTCATTTCCTGCTGTCACCACTAGAAGGAGTGTTCAGCATACTGCCTTATTATTGGGTTCAGTATACTTATGTTCTCCCTAGGAGGATAAAGCCAAAAATTTACCTGTTTACTAAAGAGCTGACCCCTTTGAAGGTAGATTAACAAATTGGTAGAGAATGTTGGCACAGGACATGTTGAAAATTCACTTCAAATGTTCTGTGTGTGGAACAAAGTTGGGTACAGGGGAGATGAGTTCAGGATGAGGTTATTGTACATGTCATCGGCCTCTCTGCTTTGTAGAAGTGACGCCTACAATATCCACGAGTGTCTGCTGCTCTTATTCTACACACTGCAGCTTGGCCTTTTCAGATTGGCATCTTTGTGTTAGCACAAGCTCCACACCAGAAGATTTCTCATTAATCCTTAAAAAGTTATTTTATGTCTTCAGCCATCTTAGAAAACCTGTCACCAGGTCAGAAAATCCCAATGACATACATCATTTGATAGGCGACGTCATCCTAAGCACTTTTTAAATGTAAAACTATTCAGCCATTCCAGAGATGTAAACCCTTTCTATTGTTGATGCAGTGAGGGTATCCTAGTCAAGTGGGCGGTAACACTGCATGACATCCAGTACACCAAGACGCCGCCACCAGAGAAACCACAGTGTTACCGCCCACTTGGCTAGTAGACCCTAATTTGTATCAACAATAAAAGTATTGTTGGATTGGCTGATTGGTTTTGATTGAAAAAATACGCTCAGGGTGACAGCATCGATGTCTGTCATTGGACTTTTCAGTCATTGCAACAGGTCAGCTTTAAATGTCAGTAACCTTTCACATTACACCTGCTACAGATCATAGTTTTTCTATTACAATGAAGCCTGGATATTGAAGACTTTATGATCTCTGGACTATACTACATAGGAGCAGTATTATAGTAGTTATATTCTTGTACATAGGGGCAGTATTATAGTAGTTATATTCTTGTACATAGGAGCAGTATTATAGTAGTTATATTCTTGTACATAGTAGGCAGTATTATAGTAGTTATATTCTTGTACATAGGAGGTAGTATTATAGTAGTTACATTCTTGTACATAGGAGGCAGTATTATAGTAGTTATATTCTTGTACATAGGAGGCAGTATTATAGTAGTTATATTCTTGTACATAGGAGCAGTATTATAGTAGTTATATTCTTGTACATAGGAGCAGTATTATAGTAGTTATATTCTTGTACATAGGAGGCAGTATTATAGTAGTTATATTCTTGTACATAGGAGCAGTATTATAGTAGTTATATTCTTGTACATAGGAGTAGTATTATAGTAGTTATATTCTTGTACATAGGAGCAGTATTATAGTAGTTATATTCTTGTACATAGTAGGCAGTATTATAGTAGTTATATTCTTGTACATAGGAGCAGTATTATAGTAGATATATTCTTGTACGTAGAAGCAGTATTATAGTAGTTATATTCTTGTACATAGGAGCAGTATTATAGTAGTTATATTCTTGTACATAGGAACAGTATTATAGTAGTTATATTCTTGTACGTAGGAGCAGTATTATAGTAGTTATATTCTTGTACATAGGAGCAGTATTATAGTAGATATATTCTTGTACATAGGAGCAGTATTATAGTAGTTATATTCTTGTACATAGGAGGCAGTATTATAGTAGTTATATTGTTGTACATAGGAGCAGTATTATAGTAGTTATATTCTTGTACATAGGAGCAGTATTATAGTAGTTATATTCTTGTACATAGAAGGCAGTATTATAGTAGTTATATTCTTGTATATAGGAGTAGTATTATAGTAGTTATATTCTTGTACATAGGAGGCAGTATTATAGTAGTTATATTCTTGAACATAGGAGCAGTATTATAGTAGTTATATTCTTGTACATAGGAGGCAGTATTATAGTAGTTATATTCTTGTACATAGGGGGCAGTATTATAGTAGTTATATTCTTGTACATAGGAGCAGTATTATAGTAGTTATATTCTTGTACATAGGGGCAGTATTATAGTAGTTATAGTCTTGTACATAGGAGTAGTATTATAGTAGTTATATTCTTGTACATAGGAGGCAGTATTATAGTAGTTATATTCTTGTACATAGGGGCAGTATTATAGTAGTTATATTCTTGTACATAGGAGGTAGTATTATAGTAGTTATATTCTTGTACATAGGAGCAGTATTATAGTAGTTATATTCTTGTACATAGGAGGCAGTATTATAGTAGTTATATTCTTGTACATAGGAGCAGTATTATAGTAGTTATATTCTTGTACATATGATGCAGTATTATAGTAGTTATATTCTTGTACATACAGTAGGAGGCAGTATTATAGTAGTTATATTCTTGTACATAGGAGCAGTATTATAGTAGTTATATTCTTGTACATAGGAGCAGTATTATAGTAGTTATATTCTTGTACATAGGATCAGTATTATAGTAGTTATATTCTTGTACATTGGAGGCAGTATTATAGTAGTTATATTCTTGTACATAGGAGCAGTATTATAGTAGTTATATTCTTGTACATAGGAGGCAGTATTATAGTAGTTATATTCTTGTACATAGGGGGGCAGTATTATAGTAGTTATATTCTTGTACATAGGAGGTAGCAGTATTATAGTAGTTATATTCTTGTACATAGGAGCAGTATTATAGTAGTTATATTCTTGTACATAGGAGCAGTATTATAGTAGTTATATTCTTGTACATAGGAGGCAGTATTATAGTAGTTATATTCTTGTACATAGGGGCAGTATTATAGTAGTTATATTCTTGTACATAGGGGCAGTATTATAGTAGGTATATTCTTGTACATAGGGGCAGTATTATAGTAGTTATATTCTTGTACATAGGAGGCAGTATTATAGTAGTTATATTCTTGTACATAGGGGCAGTATTATAGTAGTTATATTCTTGTACATAGGAGCAGTATTATAGTAGTTATATTCTTGTACATAGGAGCAGTATTATAGTAGTTATATTCTTGTACATAGGATCAGTATTATAGTAGTTATATTCTTGTACATAGGGGGCAGTATTATAGTAGTTATATTCTTGTACATAGGAGCAGTATTATAGTAGTTATATTCTTGTACATAGGAGGCAGTATTATAGTAGTTATATTCTTGAACATAGGAGCAGTATTATAGTAGTTATATTCTTGTACATAGGAGGCAGTATTATAGTAGTTATATTCTTGTACATAGGGGGCAGTATTATAGTAGTTATATTCTTGTACATAGGAGCAGTATTATAGTAGTTATATTCTTGTACATAGGGGCAGTATTATAGTAGTTATAGTCTTGTACATAGGAGTAGTATTATAGTAGTTATATTCTTGTACATAGAAGGCAGTATTAATGTAGTTATATTCTTGTACATAGGGGCAGTATTATAGTAGCTATATCCTTGTACATAGGAGGTAGTATTATAGTAGTTATATTCTTGTACATAGGAGCAGTATTATAGTAGTTATATTCTTCTACATAGGAGGCAGTATTATAGTAGTTATATTCTTGTACATAGGAGCAGTATTATAGTAGTTATATTCTTGTACATATTATGCAGTATTATAGTAGTTATATTCTTGTACATACAGTAGGAGGCAGTATAATAGTAGTTATATTCTTGTACATAGGAGCAGTATTATAATAGTTATATTCTTGTAAATAGGAGCAGTATTATAGTAGTTATATTCTTGTACATAGGATCAGTATTATAGTAGTTATATTCTTGTACATTGAAGGCAGTATTATAGTAGTTATATTCTTGTACATAGGAGCAGTATTATAGTAGTTATATTCTTGTACATAGGAGGCAGTATTATAGTAGTTATATTCTTGTACATAGGGGGCAGTATTATAGTAGTTATATTCTTGTACATAGGAGGTAATGTTATAGTAGTTATATTCTTGTACATAGGAGCAGTATTATAGTAGTTATATTCTTGTACATAGGGGCAGTATTATAGTAGTTATATTCTTGTATATAGGGGCAGTATTATAGTAGGTATATTCTTGTACATAGGGGCAGTATTATAGTAGTTATATTCTTGTACATAGGAGCAGTATTATAGTAGTTATATTCTTGTACATAGGGGCAGTATTATAGTAGTTATATTCTTGTACATAGGAGCAGTATTATAGTAGTTATGTTCTTGTACATAGGAGCAGTATTATAGTAGTTATATTCTTGTACATAGGAGCAGTATTATAGTAGTTATATTCTTGTACATAGGAACAGTATTATAGTAGTTATATTCTTGTACGTAGGAGCAGTATTATAGTAGTTATATTCTTGTACGTAGGAGCAGTATTATAGTAGTTATATTCTTGTACATAGGAGCAGTATTATAGTAGATATATTCTTGTACATAGGAGCAGTATTATAGTAGTTATATTCTTGTACATAGGAGGCAGTATTATAGTAATATTTTTGCATGTAGATGGCAGTATTGTATCTAGTTTATGGTAGTTCCCCCTCTATTCCTGACTATTGCTCAGGTGTATATTTTTATGTACTTATTAGAAATCCCACCACTAGAAATCATTTTGAACCGGTTCGTAGAATGAAATCTGTAATGATGGTGCTATATAAGGCATATGTTGAGGCAGATATTTTCTTTCACTCGCTATTGATAGTTGGATGATAAATGGGGGTATAATGTATACATGATGCCATATGGTCTCCTCTGATATGGATGGTGATATTACAAAGTCATTAAATAATCTTTGAACCTGGTATTTATGATGTTTGCTGTGGACTCTGTGTGGCCCATGTGTCAAGCTTTTGAGCACCACAAACTTTGGAATCATTGAGCGATCCATCCTGAGGGGTGTAAGGTCAGGAAATCAGTAGCTCAGTGCCAGGTGACCAGGGTTTTCAGTGTAAAGTCACTGGTCATATGGTCAATAGTCACGAGGCATAGTCATGCTGGAACAGAAATGGACCTTCCCCAAACTGTTCCCACAAAGGTGGAAAGATACAATTGTCTAAAATGTCTTGGTATACTAAAGCATTAAGATTTCCCTTTACCAGAACTAAGGGGGGCTAGGCGGACCCTTGAAAAACAACCCCATAGCATTACCCCTCCTCCACCAAACTTTGCAGCCAGCTTTCACCAAACCCAAACTCATCCATGAGACTACCAGATAGAGAAGCGAGAGATACATCACTGCACAGAACACGTCTCCATTACCCAAGAGTCCAGTGTGCATTGTGCTGTATACTGCTCCACTTGACATTGGCATTGTCCTTGGTGATGTAAGACTTGTGTGCAGCTGCTCGGCCATGGAAACCCATGTCATGAAGCTCCCGGGTTGTCCTGATGTTAATGCCAGAGGAGGTGTGTACTCTGTAGTTATTGAGTGTTGGCCACTTTTCTGCACTATGCTCCTCTGCACTCGGTGTAACTTTACATGGTTTGCTTGCCAGTTTGCAGCTGTGGTTCCTAAGTAATGTATGTACACAGTGACCGCCCCACCAAAAAAAAGAGCGCCCCCCCGGGGTATAATACAGGATGTAACTCAGGATCAGTACAGGATACGTAATGTAATGTATGTACACAGTGACTGCACCAGCAGAATAGTGAGCGCAGCTCTGGAGTATAATACAGGATGTAACTCAGGATCAGTACAGGATAAGTAATGTAATGTATGTACACAGTGACTGTCCCAGCAGAATAGTGAGTGCAGCTCTGGAGTATAATACAGGAAGTAACTCAGGATCAGTACAGGATAAGTAATGTAATGTATGTACACAGTGACTGCACCAGCAGAATAGTGAGCGCAGCTCTGGAGTATAATACAGGATGTAACTCAGGATCAGTACAGGATAAGTAATGTAATGTATGTACACAGTGACTGTACCAGCAGAATAGTGAGTGCAGCTCTGGAGTATAATACAGGATGTAACTCAGGATCAGTACAGGATAAGTAATGTAATGTATGTACACAGTGACTGCACCAGCAGAATAGTGAGTGCAGCTCTGGAGTATAATACAGGATGTAACTCAGGATCAGTACAGGATAAGTAATGTAATGTATGTACACAGTGACTGCACCAGCAGAATAGTGAGCGCAGCTCTGGAGTATAATACAGGATGTAACTCAGGATCAGTACAGGATAAGTAATGTAATGTATGTACACAGTGACTGCACCAGCAGAATAGTGAGTGCAGCTCTGGAGTATAATACAATATGTAATATATTTGTAAGCTGACAGTGTATGTTGTATAGTTCTATATAGGGTGGGCATACTTTTTTAGGTTTTCCTTGTAGCCTTCTTTCTTCTATTTCCTACTTTCTTGTTGTTGTCTTGCTATAATTTCTGTTCATGTGACATTCCTATATAATGAGGTCCTGGGCCCGCTTCTTCCAATACTTCTGAACATTGCTCGGTTATACGCAGATTGTCGATAATCGTCTTTCCTTTAATAGGTGATCAAACGGTCAAAGCAGTTGGATGAAGTCTTATCTAAAATGGATTCTGAGCAAGCTAACCATCATAGCCGGTCTATCCGAAAGTGGAGAGCCACCCATCCTTCTACTTCCCAAAGGATTGGTGCTTTCCTTTTGTACTCCGAAAAGAAGATGCCGGCTTTTAAAGAGCACTATTCGGAGGAAATTGAAAATGGACGGACCGCAGCCGCATGTCGGGTGAGAGACCAATCTCTGTGATATGTATCCTATAGGCTAGAACTGTGTTTTAACAAATGTAAAAATGGTGTTTCTGGGATTAGATCAACATGGCTGCTTTTTTCCAAAAACACACATCTATAGCTTGTGCCTAATAGAACGACTCAGTTTACTCAACTTAATAGTGCTTAGCTGCAATACCACACCCAACCTGTGGGCAGGTGTGGTGTTGTTTTGGAGTGAGAGTAGTCATGTTTTAATCTTGTACAGCCACTTAAGGCAAACTTTTAATTTTTTTTTTTTTTCGAGAAAAAGGAAGCTGCCGTCCCTCTGTTATTCCTCCTAGAAATGTATGAATAAATACAACTGGACTTTACCTTCCTCTATGTCCGACAGTATGAGACTATAGACATACACCTCAATGAAGAGGGATATGGTAATGTTTTCAGTTTATTCAAATATTTGCAGGAGGAATAACAGAGGAACAACATAACACAGAGTTCTAAGAAGGGTCCGTCCTGAAGTCCTCTTCAATGAAGTAGGCTTTCTAGAATTGGCAAGTAAATATGATTTGTTTTTTTTTACCCCCAGCTGGTGGAGCATTGGAATTCCCTGGACCCAAAGATGCAGAAGAAATACATCAAACGGTCGTCTCGCCTGCCTGACCCCTGCCTCTCAGTCCTCCGTCCAGATCTTTATTTTGGATCCGTGTCCGAAAAATTTCAAGACAAAGTCGATGAGTACACTTGGCAACGGGATACGCAGAACAGCTCCAGCTACGAAAAGTCCAAGGTGCCAGCTGAAAGGTGACCGATCGCAACGTATACTTTGTATGTGGTGGTGGAATTGGTCCAGGTCAGCGGGTCTCCAAAATTATGTATAAAGACTCCCTCCATTTTGTGCGTGACTGTCTCCCTGATGGTACACACAGATTCCTCCAAATACCGCCATATCTTTTTGTTCCAAGGAGTGGCGCTGAATGAATTGACAGCCACTGTCTTCAGTCTTAAGTACACTGTTGAGTGCAGGGCTTTGGAGGCGTGTGTCAGACACCAGGGGGCAGTCACTTGTATGGTCCATTCTCTTAAAGGGAGTGTGTTACCAGACCCACAGATAGCTTAGGGTCACCTGAATCACATGATGTCTGCCTCCGTTGGCAAGAGATCAACATTTTTGTCAATATTCAAATGAGCTGTTTTTAGCAACGTTATTGCACTCTTTCCTCCAAAGTGCTAGCAGAATAGGATAGGCCGTTGTAAGAAACCAGATAACCCCTTTAAAGTGTAGTGCTATTTGTATGCTATAAGACAGGCAGGGAACATTGAACTTTTACCCACATGGTTGTCTTGATCTCAGTATTAGGGCTTCTTCTTTCACATTGTGTATAGACTCTGTACAGACTATGGAGGCACTCTCCATCAAGCGGGGATAATCCTGTAATATTAGTCCCTGAAATACAAAGTCTTGTGAATACTTAGCACATTATATTACACATCAATAGAGCTTTTTTCCCCCTTTTTGGATAAAGTTTAAGGACATTGCTACAGCTGAAATGGCAAAGAGCCCTGTGTGACCCCGGGGATGCGGTGGGCCTTCTTGCAGCTCAGAGCATCGGCGAACCCTCCACCCAGATGACACTGAACACTTTCCACTTTGCTGGCAGAGGAGAGATGAACGTCACTCTGGGTATTCCCAGGTAAGTGGTCTGATCTGGTTTCTGCCCCATTGATTGATGTATAGAAGCCCTGGAAAACATAGCAGGATCCCATCCCCACTCCCATCAACTACTCATTTTCCCTGCAGTGGCCACTACAGGAGAAATATAGTATTACATCTGGTTGTGCAAAGGAGCATGTTCACCGGAGTTGTACCCTGTTTCCATTATGGCTCGTAGTCAGGAGGGAGGGGGTCCTAAGCAGGTGACACATTTCTATCATGATCTTATTTAAACACGTTTTTTTTTCTTTTCTACTTTGCTTTTTAGGCTTAGAGAAATTTTGTTGTTGGCAAGCGCCAATATTAAAACTCCCATGATGAGCGTGCCTGTTCTCCCCACTAAGAAAGCTATGAAGAAAGCGAAAAAACTTAAGAAGCAGCTGACTCGTGTGTGTGTAGCCGAGGTGAGCAAAATCACGGTCTACTTGTGCTAGGTTGCGGAGAATCATACATTGGGGAGAACACTAGCATATAGCTAGTGTAACTATCTGGGAGCTGTTATATTACAATGTAGCAGAGCTGGGTTTGTTATGCGGCATAAGTAATTTTGAGATTTTCAGGGAAAATCCAGGGAGCATCAAGACAAACATAGGCCCTGACAAAAAAAAATAAAATAAAACAATATTGTGGCTTCAGTATAGGTCTCCTCCCTCTGCCCTATATAACAACTGGCTGCAGTAGGAGCCTCCCACTTATGCCCTATAAAACAGCAGGCTTCAGCAGAGGCCTCTGCCCTATAAACCAATTGGCTGCAGCAGGAACCTCCGCCCTCTGCTCTGTAAAACTGGCTGCAGCAGGAACCTCCCCCCTCTGCTCTGTAAAACTGGCTGCAGCAGGGACCTCCCCCCTCTGCTCTATAAAACTGGCTGCAGCAGGAACCTCCCCCCTCTGCTCTGTAAAACTGGCTGCAGCAGGGACCTCCCCCCTCTGCTCTATAAAACTGGCTGCAGCAGGGACCTCCCCCCCCCTCTGCTCTGTAAAACTGACTGCAGCAGGGACCTCCCCCCTCTGCTCTGTAAAACTGGCTGCAGCAGGAACCTCCCACTCTGCTCTATAAAGCTGGCTGCAGCAGGATCCTCCCCCCCTCTGCTCTGTAAAACTGACTGCAGCAGGGACTCCCCCCTCTCCCCCCCCTCTGCTCTGTAAAACTGGCTGCAGCAGGAACCTCCCCCTCTGCTCTGTTAAACTGGCTGCAGCAGGGACCTCCCCCCCTCTGCTCTGTAAAGCTGGCTGCAGCAGGGACCTCCCCCCTCTGCTCTGTAAAACTGGCTGCAGCAGGAACCTCCCCCCCCCCTCTGCTCTGTAAAACTGGCTGCAGCAGGAACCTCCCCCCTCTGCTCTGTAAAGCTGGCTGCAGCAGGAGCCTCCCCCCTCTGCTCTGTAAAGCTGGCTGCAGCAGGAGCCTCCCCCCTCTGCTCTGTAAAACTGGCTGCAGCAGGGACCTCCCCTCTCTGCTCTATAATACTAGCTGCAGCAGGAGCCTTCCGTCTCTGCTCTTTCTGACTAAGGACAAAAAGATAGCTAAGTTCCATACCCTCAGTCGATCTGCACCTGAACATGGAACAAATCCACCTGGAACAAAACCCCTGTGTTCTCTGCAGGATTTCTACAAGACTGTGTCCGGCTCATGCAGAGAATGTTGCAGGCTGACTACCTGTGAGGACAGCTATGTTTCTAGTCCCTTTCTGGGTTGAGTGTTCCTTTAGGATGTCAGGGTTATAGGGTTATCACTGTCCTTTGGCTACTGGTTACATATAATTAGGTTGTTATTCTCCCTGCACAGCCTTACCATAGTATCTGTGCAGACAGTGAATCTCTAATGCTGTTTATTTGCCTGTAAATCGATAAGATCTCTGTTTGCGTTACTGCAGGCTCAGTCTTCTGTAAGCGGGAAGGAAGTATTTATTAGTCATATATGCCAGATAGTAAATTATGTTCAATGAGTGAGTCACGAGCAGCCAAATCACAGAGGAACTCTCTTAAAGAGGCACTTGTGTATACTACAAGATCATACTCGGAGAACACAATGTACCTGCCTGCCAAGGTCACCAAGACGCTCTGCTCATTATCCTTATCCTTTCCCTTATGTTATACCAGCTTGGATTACTGGGAATGTAAAGATAATGGTTATCTGAGGAGACAGTGAGTAAATAGGTGGTCTGTAACGTGTAAGCTCCATATTTTATGGACTTTAAAGGGATTCCTTGAAATTAGTGCAGGACAGCCACTGCGCAGTGCACAAAGCAGTCTCATTTCGGATCCATATGCTGTACTCTGAGCAGCTGATCTTGGGGGTGCCAGGTGTTGGACCCCCAGCAATCGGAATATTGATGCCCTACCTTTAGGACAGGTCATCAATATTAATCTAGGGGAACCCCTTTAAAGATCCATTCCTAGATTAGACAACTTAAAAAGGGTTTCCAGGTTTGTTAATTGCTGACTTTTCCTTAGGATAGGTCATCAGTTAAAGTTTGATGGGGGTCTGATACCTCGGCCCTCTGTCGATCAGCTGTTTTAAAAAAACCACTGCGCTGTATAGACAAGGACTGAGCTGCTGTGTACAGGCCACGTGATTGATTGATGGATGTGCTATCACATGGCCTCTGAAGCAGAAGCAGTACTCAAGGGGCTCCACTACAACTTAAAAAGGATGATCTGCGGGGGTCCCAGATGACAGACCCTGCTGATCTTCTGTTGATGGATAGGTCATCAATTAATAAGTACTGGAAAATAAGTCCTATACTAATTCTGACTTCCTTGGTGGTCTAGGGTTGTAGAGGGAGTTAAATTTGATTCCCTGGTGGTCTAGGGTATTGCCCTCTCCTTTTTCTTTGCACTCTAATGCAGAAGAGGAGGTTAGTATTTGAGCCCCTTTTGATGTAGGATATTTCCCCTTCATTGGTGGACTATGGTACATGAGTGTGTTTTAGTATTTGATTCCCTGGTGGTCTAGGGTAATGTGACCTAGAATGAAGGGGCCGTGGTATATGATTCCTTTTTGGTCTAAGGTAAGGCCCCCTTTCCCTTGTAGTCTGCTTTAGAAGAGGGGATTAAATATTTGATTCCCTGTTAGAATCCAACACTATAAATCAGTCTTCAGTTTGCTCCCCCTAGTGGCAGCATTTAATACAGAGATACTTTTCCTGTTCTAGATAATGCACAAGCTAGATGTAGAAGAAACCTTCCACATTGATGAGAATTCCCATAAATTTCACATCTATAAAATAAAGTTCCACTTCCTGCCATATGAATACTACCGGCAGGAGAAGTGCTTGCGACCTGAGGAGGTTCTACGCTTCATGGAGAACAAGTATGTACCATATGTAGTATTAGACTTTTGAGGACAGCTCCATCTTGTCCTGGGCTTACTGGGGCTTCCTTTGCAGGTTGGCACATCGACCCAGGCCCCATTTGCCGCAGTCCTATTTAGCATGTTCACATAGCTCCTGATATGGCACAGGGGCCAGGAACCTTATGCTCTGGTTTGTGTCCGGCCACCATAAGAAGCCAGATCCGGTCCGATCATTGATCCATTGTATGGACTGAATGGCCGTACCGTAATGTCTGTGGCCACTTTCAGATTGTTCACTGGCCATTATGGGCCATAGGGGGCACTGTACTCTGATGAATACATTACTCTTCTATCTGCAGGTTCTTCCAATTTATGTTAGATGCCATTAAAAGGAGAAGCACAAGACTTGCCTCCTATAGGGACGTAACCAGCAGAAAGGCGTTTCGGAAAGATCTGGATGGAGACGGAGAAGCAGCAGAGTCACAGGTGAGTAACACAGAATGGTGGCTGTTATTCCTGTCCTTCTTATACATTTACAATGGGCTCAACCTAGCATGTAGTGGGATGGGGACAAAGCTGCTGTCCTCTCTAGACTCTGGAGGCAGCTTATATCCCAGGGGAACGAAGAATTGGACAAGAAATAAAATGTAAAGGGGTTATCCAGTACTATGATACGAATTGCTGCAGCCTCTTCATTACTTGCCAAGCACAGCGCCATACATAGTTTAGTGGCTGTGCTTGGTATTGCAGCTCAGTCCTCAATCATTTAGATAGAACTGAGCTTGTAGCATTGCCGTGTGACCAATGAATGTGATGTCACTGTTCTGAGAAGAGGAAGTGGAGCTCAATATCACAGCTCTGGACAATCCCCTTTTAATATGCCTGATCCTTCCACAGAGTTGGGAGACCCCCCATCCCATATACATAAGAAACAGCATGTTCAGCCAACTTTTACGTGTATGGGAGACATAAGAGTAGCCAGTACACAGCCCCATGTGTAGAGCAGGGGTAAGCAATTTTTGGTACAACTCCCAACATGCATACTTTTCCTGCAGAAAGCCTGACACGACTTTTTTCCATATTTGCATTGCCTGTGAGATGACACTGCTGGGGTGTCTTTATGTAGAATGGGTGATTTGTTGTTCTTCTCTTATTCCACTGGGAAATGTAAGAATAAATTGACAACTGGGTGATGCCACTCTGCTGTCAACGGGATGTGTCCCTACGTAGTCAGATATTGTCCAGTCAGTGCTGATATTGTCAGACAGTGGTGGGCTACACAGCGATTTGCTTGTGACGTCCAACCAAAGATCTCCCTTTTGTTATATTACATTACAACATAATGAAGGTAAATGGGGTCACATTGCTATTCAGTTTGCTGTGACAATGACACTATAGTCTTAAGAAATCCAGCAGCAATTGTAGTGTCACCGTTGTGGCAACCTGCTAATCTCAACGCCACCCCATAGTGAAAAGGCAATTTCTCATCTACTTCACTGGGGGACACAGCACCATGGGTATAGACCTGGTCACTAGGAGACAAGACACTAGGAAAAAGCAAAAGCTGTTGGCTCCGCCTCCAGGCTATCCCTGCCACAGCCACTGTGCATGAATCAGTTTGAAACCTAGTGTCATAGGAGGCAGACACGACCTGACTCAGGTCTTCTGTCTTGCATCGTTTTTATTTTTACCTTTCTTTCAGGTGCAGGGGGTAGTCAGCGTGTACGCCACACTAGTCATACCCTCCTGCGGGCGCAGCGCTCTGCAAAAGAGCAGCCTCGCCGGTCACCCAGTCCCCACTCACCATTCGTCGCACCCCGAAAGCGGCCGGAGTACCGGTGACCCCACTCCCACGTGCGAGGTCCTACCGAGGGGGTGACCCTGCGGCGCCTGAAGACGCCAGACTGGTGAGTATGAGAAGAATAGAAGGCAGGTGAGTATGAAAGTTACCTCAGCCCCTCTCCATCTCCCCTTCAGGCCCTCTCCACCTCCCCTCAGCCCCTTAGTGCCATCTCCCAGGGGGACAATAGCATAGGTCCTGTTTAGGGGGGGCATCACAGGGTTCCCCAGAACTGGGCCTTAAATTTTAGTAAATAAGCCCCTTTTTTCTGGGGCGTTTTTGGGCCTTCTGGTCGCTCCTACCGAGCGGCCCCCGACGGGGGCGGCACCTGTTTCCCTCCCCCGCTCGTGTGGGGACCCCCCTTTCCTGGCCCCCCGGTACCTTTTCCCAGGCCTCCGCGGAACCTCCGGAGTTCGCGGTCGCGCCCCGCCGCCGACGGTGCCTCGAGTCCGAGGCCTGGCCGGGAACTAGGCCGCAAAGGGCCCGTCCCTTTCCCGGGCTTTTCTGGTACCCAGACTCCGCCTAGGGCCTTCCATTGGCCAGGGGGCTGTCCTGGCAAGCCATCCAGCCTGCCCAGTAGCTACTGAGCCTGTTTTTACCAGGGGAAGAGCTTTGCTCTCCTCATATTCTCAATTATTTATTTATTTATTAATTGGCTTATTTATTTATTTTTTGGCTTGCTGGGACAGCAGGGTTTCTTACTCTCCTCCCAGTTCTCTGGGAGACATTGCACCTGCGGAACCCTTGCTGCAGCAGTTTGTGAGCTCCCATCTTTTGCAGTCTGGTAGGCTAACCCCCTGGGTTACCCCTAATTTCCTTGGGCTCCCTCTGCTTGTCTCTCCCCCTCCGGCCCCTCTGGTTGCGTCACGTTTTTATACGTGCACCCGCTGTATCAAGAACAGTTGCCATGCGGACAGCCCGAGCCCATGTGCTCTCTCTGCCTTCCGCCTCCTGGCCCCTCTCCGGTTCTTCCATCCCCCGGATTGGGCAGCCTCCCTAACCTTGGCCATGGTGTCCTTACCAGACTTAACTAGTCAGTGCTGGAAACTTGGAATGGCTGCTTTCCCAGATCGCCGCTCAGTCGGCTGCTTCTAGGGATCTCCCTGGACACCCTCATAGTTCCCGTCGCAGCTCCAGGAGCCTCAAAAGGACCAGGAAGTCTTCCTACGGTTCACGGTCCGCCACCCCTTCCTCTGGGTACTCCCCAGATAGGAACTCAGCTCACGGCTCCACTCCGACAGGCGGATAACCTCCCTCCCTCTGCTCGGTCTATTTAACTGGGGACGCCTCTGACTCCGACTCGGAGCTTCAGCTAGGCTCATCTATATCTGCTGCTACGCGGGAGTCATCTATGCGATAGAGACCCTACAGATCTCTGAGGACCCGGACTCATCCTCTCAAGTGGACTGGATGTTTGATCTCATCTTGAGGGCACAGTGACTTCTCCCTGGACCATCCTCTGTCTTCGACTAGGAAATCAGACATCCCTTCCCTTGACCTGTGTGTCTCCAAGTGGAAGGTGAGCTCGGGCAGTTCTGCCAGGCTATGCTGTGACACACGTCTCTAGCTCTCCCTGGCTGGCAATGATGAACATCCGAGGTAAGGGAAGCAGGTTGCTCCAGTGGTGCAATCGGTTAGCGCACAGTACTTAGATATCAGTAACTAGTGAGCGCAAGCTGGCCTGTCTTGACATTTTGTCAGCGAGCCGCCCCATGTGTCCCTTCCTATCACTAAGAGCCTCCCACGGTGGATCCCATGATAGCTAGGCTCTCCAAGGCTTCTAGTCTGCCTTCAGCGGACTGTGCCTACCTCAGTGATCACTCGGAGTGAGATCGGATCGCTTCTGTTGTATTGTTTGCATTGCAGAACTGATACATTGCATTGTCCTAAATGCTGGCTATTGTATTGCTGCAAGAAGGTGGCTTCTCTCACCAGGGTGGCCTTCGTAGTGGCTGGTTTCTCCCTGCGGCTCTCCTTCGCTGCCTCTTGGGTCATCAAGGCCTTCTTTTCCTGGGCCAAACAGCTTCAGTCAAACCTCCCTGATGCAGTTTCCCTCCAGCCGATCGTCTCTGAGATCCTGAACGCTTCCCAATAACTGGAGATGCCTCCCAAATCTGCTAAGGCGGCCGCCAATGCAGTGATTATCTGCCATACCGTTGGGATCCGTTGTGGAATACTGGGTCCGCCTCCAAGAAGGCGAACGCAGCCCTTCTCCCTTTCCAGGTCGTCCTGGGCCAAATTTTTTGTTAAGGGTGTCGAGAAGCTTCTCCCTGAGGCCACGGGGGAATAGATTCTTCCTCCCTCAGAGGCGTCCTATGTGTCAGCCGTTCTCCTGCTCCAGAAAGCTTCTTTCAAGTCCAGGCCACCCTGGCGGTTCTGCACTAGTTCGTCCAGGTCTTCCTCTTCCTAGCCTCCTCGGCATGAAGTTTTTTTCCCCTCTCTGGGCATCTCAAATGGCGGGACGTCTGGGGCCTGGGCCTGAGAGGCGGTGTCGTCCGGCTACTCCAGTTTTCGCTGGAGTCTCTTTGCCTTCCCTATGTCGGACAATCCAGGCTGTCTCCAATCTCCAACGGCAGGGAGTCAGCGTCCCTGTTCCCGTTTCAGAGTGTATCCTGGGTTACTATTCCTACCTGTTCTCCATTCGCCTAGAAGGACGGCTTCCTCTGTCCCATCATGGACCTGAAAGGGCTCCACAGGTTCTTCCATGCCTGCAGGTTCCGTTGTAGTCTATGCAGTCTGTGGTGGCATCCCTGGAGATGGGCGAATTCTTCGTCCATCTACATCATCGCGCTGTGCCGTCAGCGGTTTCTTCGTTTTGCGGTGGATCCTTGACCTTTCCAGTTGTCTCTCTCCCCTTCAGGCTGGCCTCTGCCACCGGGGGTTTTTTTTCCCCAGTGATGGCATCTCTCATGGCCATCCTCTGCGTCAGAGGTGCTGCCGTGTTTCCAGACTTGGACGACCTCCTGGTGAAGCCCCTCCAGGTCAGACAATCTGACCAGCTTGTGGTTCACCTTGGTGGTTGTTCGCCGGTTCTGCTGGCTCATCAATGAGGATGTCTCGTGTCCTCTAAGCACATGGAATCCGGGACATGATCCTCTGCTCGCTCCAGGGTGTGATTCTCCCTCCAGAGGCCAAGATCCTGAGTGTCCCACCTTCGGAGGTACTCTCCTTGCTCTCTTTGAATCGGCATGTGGGTCTTGCGCACGATCGCCTCAACCTTCTAGGCTGTACCTTTCATTCACTGAGAGATTCTTTAATGTATCTCCTCCCCAGGAATTTCTCAGGGGAAGTCCTTCTTCCCCTCTGTTGGTAGGTGATTCCCACTGCTGCCAATTTCCCCGGCTGGGGAGTGGTCCTCGATGCTTTGATTGTTCAGGGCCTGTGGTCCAGGGCCGATTCCTCCCTCTGGTTCAACCTGCTGGATCCCAGGGCTATCTTATTTGCCCTTACTCCTTGGACCTCTCTTCTCCAAGGACATCTGTCACAGTCCAGACTGACCTCTCCTCCATGGTCGCCTACTTGAACCCTCAGCGGTGCACCAGGAGCCATGCGGCCTTTCTAGAATCCTCACAATTTCTTCCTTGGGTGGAGCGCCTTGTTCCAGCTCTTTCGGTGGTCAACCTTTTTTCTGGCGTGGACCACTGGGTGGCAGACTACTTGAGTCGAGTAAATATTGCTCCGGGCGAGGGTCGCTTTATCTGCAGATCTTCCATCCATTGTGCTCCCGCTGTGGCGTGACAAACGTCGACCTTTTTAGCCTCCGCCGGAACCACAAGGTCCCTGGCTAAATTGCCAGGCCTCTGGATCCTCGAACCATCTCCACTGGCGCTCTTGTAAGTTCGGTTTTTCACTTCCTCTTCTCCCTTGGGTCCTCCAGAATCTCAAGACCAAGGGGGTTCAAGCTATCCTGGTGGTACCAGATTGGCCCTGCCGGGTCTGGTATGTGGATCTCATGTTCCTGTTGGCGGATGCTCCTTGGCCTCTTCCTGTGCTGGTCGACCTTCTGTCTCAACGACTGCTGTTCCACCCCACCTTGACTCTGCTGCGTTCACGGCGTGGCTGTTGAATCCGAGGTTTGAGGCGTCGGGGTATTTTTCGGAGTTTGTTATTCTAACATACTCAAGGTCCGGAAATTCCAGATAGCTTAGATCTGCCATCAAACGTGGAAGGCTTACGTCCACCGTTGGAAGAGTAACGATTCTCATCGGATCTTCTCCACTCTGGTCTGGATCAAGGTCTTAGTCGTCTTTCTTTTTAAAAGACTTTCCTACAGGAGTGCCACTCTGTGCTCCTTTGGAACCCTTGGATCCGTGGGATCTTAACCTCGTCTTTAAGGTGCTTCAGGTTCTCCCCTTCGAGCCTATGATATCCCTTTTTTTGCCTTCTGTCCTGGTAGAATGAGTTTCTGGTGGCCATTACCTCCATCCGCAGGGGTCCCGAATTGGCTGCCCCTTTTTTTTTTCCGGCAGCCTCCCTTTCTGGTCCTCCACAAGGATAAGGTTTTCCTCTGTCTGCCACAGTCTTTTTTTCTTAGGGTGTTTTTCCTGCTTCCACTTCGAGAACTTGGTCTTGCCCTCTTTCTGCTCGGTCCCCAGGCGTCCGTGTGAGTGCTTGCTCTTCCCTGCCCGGTTGTTGCCCGGGCAATTTGCGTGTATAGTGTTCCTCACGGATCTTTTCTATTGTTCGGACGCTTTGTTCATTCTCCCTGAGTGCCCTTGCCAGGGCCTGCCTGCTTCCAGAGCTCCCATCTTCCGATGGCTTTGGTCTGAGATTAGGGAGACCTATCGATTTAAGAGTACGGCTCTGCCTTCCCGTGTGACGGCTCTCTCCTCTAGAGCTGTTGGAGTTCCCGGGGCCTCCGGCATCAGGCTTTTGCTTCCCAGGTCTGTAAGTATCGCACTGGGCTTCCATCCTTTTTCTCTAAGTTTCTCCAGATTCATTCTGTGGCCTCTGCTGATGCCAATGTGGGTTGTAAGTTTCTGGAAGCGGTTGAGTATTACAGGTTTGCATGGCCGTGTTATTCCCACCCTCTGGGACTGCTTTAGGACATCCCATGGTGCTGTGTCCCCCAGTGAAGTAGACGAGAAAGTGGGATTTTTGTGTACTCACCGTAAAATCCTTTTCTCGTTGTATTCACTGGGGGACACAGATCCCTCCCTTGTTTTTTTCAGTGTTCCTGCCCGAACTGTGTTGGTTCCTTTTTGGGTTCGGGCATTGTTGGTGGTTGTTGGTTCCATGTTCCTTTATGTCTCTCTCTCCTACTGCTACGGTACAAACTGATTCATGCACAGTGGCTGTGGCAGGGTATAGCCTGGAGGCGGAGCCAACAGCTTTTGCTTTTTCCTAGTGTCTTGTCTCCTAGTGACCAGGTCTATACCCATGGTGCTGTGTCCCCCAGTGAATACAACGAGAAAAGGATTTTACGGTGAGTACACAAAAATCCCACTATTTGGTTTGCGGGATAGGTGCCCAAAGTGACTGTTCAGTCTTACAACCATTCATACGTTTCCCGGTGGGATAACAAAGGAACAACGCAATGTAGTATTCATGTATTACTAAAAGTGACATGTTGGGGAAGCTAAATTGCCTGCTTTAAGGGATTTATGATATGTTAGTTTTACAGCTAATGAACTCTCGCTGCTGTTTGTCCTATATAAACACTTTAATCCTACAAACCTCCCTAATCCTTGTGGTGAAGCAGATACCGGTGTAACACCGGAGTCCGGGGCGACTGTTTGTGGAATAAGCTTCCTCCGCTTATCGCCAGGCTCTTATCTGAAGCTGACATGACATATAATACAAAGCACCAGTGACTGTGTTCATCCTGCGTTCTCTGTTTACTTGGTGCCTGCGCCTTGGCGCCAAGTATGGATACGGCCAGCTTGCTGCATTCTCATTTTATTGACCTTCACATTTTAAGGAACTGACAGTGAAAGATAACTGGCTGCTTGTTCAGGTGTCTGCCGCCATGGCCTCACATTTATGAACGTGAGATGGTTTGTGTTTTAGTGAATCTCAATCTCTCTCTCTAGCTAGATATATGCTCCGTTCTCCCCAGAGAACAGGAGAACGGGGGCATTAAATTCCCCCTTTGTCCTCTGTGGTGGTGCACTTGCCCGAATGGTGCTCCATTCACTTTGATACAGCTTCTGGGACTACAATCTCTGGCAGCCCCATAGACGCGAACATGAGCGCTGGTTGGGCATGTGCACTGGCGCTTCGTTCACATGGAGGACAGAGAGATTTATGGGCTCTGCTCACCCGATTGTTGGGGGTCCTAGCGGTCAGACCCCCATTGACCTGACAGTTATCCTATATCCTGTGGATAGGGAATAAGTGTCTGTAATAACAAAACCCCCCTATAGAAACCGGAATAGGTTTCACCTCCTTCATAATTTTACATCTGCTGCTAATTTTGACTGATGGAAATTCCAGACCAAATATTGACCGTGTGAAAGTGACCAAACACGACGACAACCAGAAATGTAAAATAAAAAAAATCTCATCCCTTTACCCATATATTTTCTAAAATGCCGCACAGCACTTTAATGCAAAAGTGTAATATATTTAAAAAAAAATGCATAAAATGTTTGTGGACATGAGACCTATTGAAAATGAAGGCCTAGGATGTGGACGGCTAGTACTCTGTCTACACGTACATAACCTACCTCATGTATTCATCAGATCTGAATACTCCAAACATTTCTGTGATCCAGAGGTCCAGATTCGGTACAGGGGGGATTTGATGTGCAGCTGATCTTTTCAGCCCTATAGCAAGACAAAAAACCCCTTCCTACATGACAGTGACTACATATTCCCCATGGTTGGCATGGAGGGAGCCTTATGTCACGCCACCAGGGTCTCGGAAAACTATACAGGACAAATGATGACACAGGCTAAATACAAACCTCTTGAATCCGCCACAAAAATTCCGCCTCCCATTCAGTTTGGGAGGCGGGGGGGCACACATCTTTTACTGCTGTAAAAAAATCAGCCAGTGAAAAAATGGCGGATTTTGCATGGGGGATTCTGCGGCAAAATCTGCCGTGTGCATGTACCCATGTGATATTTCTTCCTGATTTACATACAACTAGGAAATAAAACTTTCTATCCTCCTCCCGAACTTCAACTGAGTGTTGCACCTCATCACCTTCATCTGTTTCATACACGTCAATACTTTTTCTCACTGCCTTTTTTGAAATTTGCTCTTGATCTAATGTAAATTGTCTCTCCTTGCAATGACTTCCTGCTGAGCTGGTGCAGGACTTGTGCTTAAACACAGCAGCCAACCTGAAGAGGCAGAGCTGCAGGCAGGAGGTGGAAGCAGCATCCTGAAGCAGTGTTGAAGCAGGGGGTATGTCTCAGACCACCTCAGGCTCCCTGTAGACACTGTTGTTCATCTGTAGTCACCGATCACATCTTTGCCCAATAGGAGCTGAGATAAAAAGCCGCCAAGCAGCAAGATCGGAATTACAGTACTGCCTTCACGGAAACGTGTAGTTTACACAGCGCTCTAAGTGTTACATTCTGCCCTGTCCATGTGACCTCACACAGTAATGGAGATCATGTCTTCATGTGTTTGCCTATTAGGAGGACCAAGACGGCGAGGCTGCCAATCCAGAAATCGTAGACGCGGATGCCGATGAGGGCGATGCCGATGCTACCGATGCAAAAATGAGAAAAAAGCAAGAAGAGGAGGTAAGGATCTGAAATCTGATATCTGGTCAAGATGACCCAAGCCAAGTCCATCTCTCTTAAAGGGATCTTTCCCCGCTCATAAAATGTTGGCTTGTTCCTCTGTAATTACTCCTGCAAATGTTTGAATAAATGCATAACTGGGTGTTTACCATTCCCTTTGTCAGTAGGATGTGTTTGTATGTAATGTGATGGTGTTGTCATATCTCCCCTCTTGCTCCAGTATCTATTCTCTAATCCTCCCTTTCAGTTTGTATCCCAAACTTCCTTGTTCCTGCACCTTTTCCCCTTCATTTTGTCATAATAGATAGCTCAGCAGAGTATTGTCTATCAGACAGATCTTCCTGTGACTGCTTTAACACAAATAACCCATAATGGTAACCCAAAAGGGAAGTTGTGGGCAGCCTAATGTACCACAATCTGTAGGTTATATTATTGGAGCGATACATTTGTAATTTTTCTGGCAGGTTGACTATGAAAGTGGAGAGGAGGAGGAGGAGGAGGCAGCGGCGATGGGCCCAGAGAATGAAGAAGAGCAGGATGAGGAGAACCCTTCTGCTGGAAGAGAGGAGGAGGAGGAGAAGCAGGATGAGGATGAGGACTTTCCGCTGGCATTGGAGGACGATCCTATTCACACACAAGCGAGATCTTCCAAAAATAACAAAACAAACCTAACAAAGGATGTGTTGACCGAGAATCGGGTAAACCACGTCCTGGGCCTCAATTCCAACATCGAAGACTATTCTTATGACTCAGAGAAAAGCTTGTGGTGTCAGGTAAGATCTGCTGGACACTTGTGAAGATTATTTTATATTGGCACTATCAGAATAGCAGACCCAGAACATGGTCGCAGGAATGGAGTCGTGCGTCTAGGTCATGGTCAGCGCACTGGCGACTTTCCCAGTATGCGCCCTAGTGCTGGAGATAATTTTGGCACTAATATCTCCCACCTGTCAGAAGGGTGGACCTTACAGTCTAGCAGCATGGCTAGGAGGTAAGGAAGACCCCCCCTGACTGTACAAGTCTATGGAAGAATACTGTTGGGAGGCATTCCTAATAGTGCAGCGATGACGCTAGGCTGTAAGGCCTGCCCTTCTGACAGTGGAGAGATATTAGTGCCGAAATTATCTCCAGCGTCAGGGCACCTACTGGGAAATCCGACAACTTTTGATTTTCTGGCAGTATTTGTAATATACTTTATTAACTAGTTTTAACTCCTTTCGGTGAAATCCTGCACTCTCACGCTTTCCCTTACTTCTCTATTGAGAGCTGTCCTCTGCTTTGCATTGTGTACGGAGTAGGGGGCTGTGTGACGTGAAGCCACCCTCACAGCCCCTACTCTGTACACAGTGAGTAGCAGGGAACAGCTGTCAATAGAGAAGCAAGAGAAAGGGTGAGAAAGTTTAGGATTTCACAGAAAGGAGACAAAATTTGTATATTACAAAATTTAAGACTGGTGTATCTTAATAAATCTTCCCCACGGTGTGTAACAGAGGAGTAGAGAGGAGGTCAGTGCTCTGGTTGGGAGCACATAACTTCACAATAAAGCTCAATAACATTATTCTACACACAGACTCCATTTTCAAATGGAGGGGCAAAATGGAGGTCCTTGTTTTGTCATGCACAGTGCTCTGTGAAGGAGACTAGGCTGAGCATGTACGTGTGAAGTCTATAAGAGAAACTGTAAATTTGCAGTAATGGAGCAGCTTTGTACCCCACTCCCCTGCAGACATGTAGGTCATCCAAGGATTCCCATTCACCTTACTCCAGATAGTCTTACTCTCTTCTCACAAGTACATTGTGAGGAACAGGTGGCTGGCAGGGCGGCGGCGGCAGTAACACAAGGAGCCGTGCAGTGGATTCCTGTGGCTGCCTCGCTTTTCATACATGTCACTGAGCTTTTTGTTTTCCTGTGGTAAGGACTTTCCTACTAATGATATACGAGAGGATGAAATGTTATCAGGAATGGGAAAGTGGAGCGTTGTCTCTGTCTGACTGGAGTAGTAGTGTGGACGATACTGCAAGCCGTAATAGATTTACATCCCCGTGCTCTGTGAGCTTAACAGTCTGGACTGATACATTGTTGCAAGCTATGTGCGAGATCTGACCAGCTGCTTCTAATGTTGAGCTCGCAGAGCATTGTCTAGATTAGATGCAATTGTATCCACTATTCATCCCAGAGAATGTACAGTAATGTGCAAAAGTTTTAGGCATGTGTGTGGGGAAAATGTTGTAAAGTAAGTATGCTTTCAGAAATAGAAGGGTTAATAGTTAATTATTAAAATAAAGTGAATGAAGAAAAGAGAAATGCAAATCCTATCAATATTTGGTGTGACCTTTGCCCTTTGGAGGAGGAGTCCTGGAAGTGATCTCATCATCATCCAGTCTGTCTTGGTTTACATGAAGAGACAGAAGGATTGGAGCAAGCCTACATCCACAGAAGATCTGTGCTTAGTTCTCCAAGATGGCGGGAACAACCTCCCTGCTGAGTTCTGCCAAAAACTGTCTACAAGTACCGAGAAGAACTGATGGAAGGAAAAGGGTAAAGGTCACACCAAATATGGATGGGATTTACATTTCTCTTCATTCACGTTATTTTAATTGCCAGACTTAAACAATTCACACTTCTAGTCCTGAAAGCATTCTTACATTGCAGCCTTCCACCGCCTAAAACTTTTGCACAGTACCGTATGTATTGGAACGTCAGCACTATCTTCTAGGCTGCATTACTGTATCTCTATACTATATGTTACTGTATCTCTATACTATATGTTATGTGCTGACTCCTCTACAGATTACGTTGAAGCTGCCACTCATGAAGGTCCACTTCGATCTCTCCTCACTCATCTCATCCATGGCACACAACGTTATTATTCACGAGACCAGTAGAATAACCCGCTGCCTCCTCAACGAAACCACAAACCAAAGCGGAGAGAAGGAGATGATCCTGAACACAGAGGGCATCAATCTCCAGGAGATGTTTAAATACGCAGATGTAAGTCAATGTAACCGAGGTCTCCTCCATTACATGTCATGGATGGAGATGCATCTACTGTATAGGCAAACTGGGCACTTGTCTGGGGCACAAGAAATAGTGGGGCAGTTGGAGCAACACAATTGCATAATAAAGAGAACCTGTCGGCTGTCCTGACATGCCAGGTTAAATAGACACTTACATTCCCGTGAAATAAGAATCCTGGGTTGTCGTTCCTCTGTTATTCCTCTGAGAAATGTATAAAAAAAGTAGATGTGTTTCCATTTGACACAGTCAATTTTGTACTCGCAATGTCACAATGGAAGGTTTTTAATATTCCCTCTATACCAGAGAACTGGTGTAGATGAGAATAGTTGTGGCACATCTTTGTCTTACGGTCCTATTTTGTGCCATTTTTGCAAAAGTGAGCAGGGCGCAGAGGAAGATGCTGGCAGGGACACCTTGGCCTGACAAATTTACTCTTACTTACACCTGAAGACCAGCATGGGTTATAGAAGAAATCTTCACCAGTTCCTGACTGGCATAGATTTCCATTCTAGCACAGGGGAGTGCGCCTGAATTATTAAGAACCCGGTGCCTCTTAATACTTCAGGCTCATCTTGTGCCAGTTGGGGCCATCATTAAGACTGGTGTACAGAATGCCAGTCTCAATAAATGCCTCTCATTATGCAGGGATACACCCTACTAGTGGTAATCAGTTCTTACATTTCCAAGAGGAATAACAGAGGAACGAAACCATGTAGTGTTATAGGAGATGAGGCTTTGGAATTGTTTTTCATGGGAAACAGTTATTTACTAGAATGGAGATGTTGGGAGTGATATATGATCCTTGTAAATGCAGGGGGTTACACCTGGGGGCGCTGTGTATGCTATATCTATCATCCTATTAAACAAAGTAATTGAGAACAAATCTGATTGGAGGAGAGGTGCTGACGCTGTCACATTCCTCAGGATGGTGTAGTAGTGGCAGACACTTCTGTACCCCAGTTTAAGGTGTTTTTGGGGTTGCAGATTTACAACAGGAGCTGTGAGCATATGAATGTGAGGGCACTGCTCATAGCAGCCATAATGTAGACATCCGCGGTCCTATGTGCCCTGTCTGCTCTTCCTGTCCTATATTGCGATCCGCTCCACTCCTACCCACAGGGTCAATACTGAGAACAATAGAGAAAAAAAAAAAACTGGCAGCGTTCCGCTGAACAAAACAATGGATTTCCCAATGTGTGATTGAGACGTTGTTTGGCTGCTGACATTGGGTCGGTTTCCTCAGTTACTCATTGATGTACGGCGGGCTCGTCGCCAGCGGCGTCTGCAAAGTTAAGAGACAATTCAATAATACTTGAGTCTCTTTATACAATCGAAGTAGATTTTGTTACGGCAGAGTGAGATACGCCAATACATATCCAAGTGTAAAATCATGGCCATATATGCAGTGTACTGGATACAGGCGAAACAGATCCCATTGGCCAGCTCATTGGAGCTCATACAAATGCTGAGGATTTATTTCATTGTCTGTGTAGGATCCCCCATTCTCATCAATGTACCTGCTATCCCTTCCCACAGATCCTGAACCTAAGGCGCCTGTATACAAATGATGTCCACGCAATGGCCAACACGTACGGCATAGAAGCTGCGGTCAAGGTGGTGCAGAAGGAAATTAAAGACGTGTTTGCTGTATATGGTAAGGAGCACCACGTCATGAAAGAATAAACGAATATTCTTGATTAGAAACTTCCTGCCGTTTTGTGTTTACTGCTCCTGCGCAGACCTAAGCATCTCCATGGTAACAGACTACAAACAAAAACTCTGGTCTGATCCTGCAGTCATGCTACATTTAGTGGGGGGGGAATTTATTAACCTGTCAGGTTTTCTGACATAGATGGGTGTCATTGTGGGACATCTTTGGCACATGGCACTTCTTAAAGCAAAGATGTACCGCATCCTTAGTTCTGCATTTTACTCGCCACTTTTTTGCAAAAATAGGCAGAGTGGGGTGTAGTGCAAGGCAAGCGGAGGGCAGGGATGCCTCAGCCCAACATACATTATTATTATTACTATAATACAAGATATCTACACCAATTCCTGACTGGCATCAATTTCGGTTCTGGCACCCAGGAGGACTCTTAATTTAGACGCCCCTACTCCATTTGGGGAGTTTAAGACTGGTGTAGGAGATTCTGATCATAATATTCTTCCCAGCGTGTTCACTGATTTAAGGTAAGAGGACAGATCGAAGGGAATCAGACTACACAGAATTTGGTTGTAGTCTGTTACCATGGAGATGCATAGGAGCAGCATAGAAAAAAAAAAATATATAGATATAGATAATAACTATCCCATCATTTTCTACAGGTATTGAAGTAGACCACCGGCATCTCTCCCTAGTATCAGACTACATGTGCTTTGAGGGAACTTATCGGCCTCTCAACCGCTACGGGATTCAGTCCAACACGTCTCCTTTCCAGCAAATGAGCTTTGAAACCAGCTACAAGTTCTTAAAGGATGCTACAATGAGTGGTAAGTACTCCAGAACAGGAAAGCAGGGACGTCACGTCTCATGATGCTACCAGCATTGTAGGTGGAGAGTGGTAGTCATCATCTCTATGTCCATTATTGTGCCCAGTCTCCTACTGAGTTGTGTAGTTGCATTGTTATGATATGGACTACAAGTCTCATCATTCAGTGATCGCTTCCAGCACCAGTAGGAATTTACTGATACTGTAAAAATAATGAACTTTCTTCATACCCCTCGTACATCACTGGCAGCGTGTCAGCTATTGTAGTGCCAACTTACCTGGGTAACATGGAGGACTGGGCATAGAGTTAGAGCTTCATGCATATAGTTAGTACATACACATGGCGGTAGTTATATGTTACAGAGGATGGCAAAGTGGTGGGTGACCTTTTAAGGGGGCCCTCTGATTCTGAAATTAATGGGTCCATATTCAACTTTTTTTTATTGGAGACAGGAATCTAGCAATCTACAGAATCACTGCAGCAAGCAGTTCAGCTCTGCTACATCTTTGTATTGGTAATGCACTGTCCATCTCAAGCTTTATTGCATTGTGAATGTTCCAGAAGCCTGACAGTGAACACATACATGGAGCTTGTATATTGTCCTCAGGTTCGTAACGGTTACCTCTGGGTACCCCGACATATTCCCACAACCCAAAAACTTACTGAGGGAACAATGGGCTTCTTATTCAATTGGCCCTAGTATGTGTAGTAGATGAGGAGAGTGATAAAACGTGCGTCTGGAATGCAGCTCAGGATGTGAATGGAGTAGAAGATGCAGTGCACTTTGAGACAGTACGGTATAGGTAAGATAACTTCCTGACATTCCATACATGTTACTTTCCATACATTCCTTACGAGAACGTGTGACATTTTGTCTTCAGCCGCTGGAACGTCACATGACCAGCTCACCGCAGAGATACAGGCGGCTCTGCTATTTTAGGACCCGGTCTCATCTTTCACCATAAAAGGCTGAGTGCGTATGCGGCTCAGCAGTGTGTATATAGAGGCCGTGGCTCCTGTACATGATGGATATACAGCTCTGTTCACACTTCATTTAGTGCCGGTGGAGTTAGGTGTATTTAGTCCCGCAAGAGGTCATAAGGGCTAAAGGTCTGTTTACATGGACAGACTTTTTGTTGTCTGTCATTTGTACGCACAGGTTAACATGGAGCAGAGATCTGGACTGAACGGTCATTTGGTTGAATATCTCCTTGTGTAAATAGGCCTTAAAGGGGTTTTCCAAGGGGGAACAAATGTTATTTAATAGGTTAAAAATAGGAAGTAGTACTCACCTCAACGGCCACTTGTGTTGCTCCCAATTGACACTGTTCGGGTTCCCCTCTGGTTTCTGCTTCCTAGTCTCATCTTGACTGCAGGAAATGCCCAATCATTGGCAGGGTGGGGTCACCACGGTGGCCAGTGATTGGCTGAGCAGGCACTTCCTGAGTATTGAAAGGGTCCATGAAGCCAAGACCAGCAGCGCATAGGTATTGTTTTATTAACCCATTATTGGGGGGGGGGGGGGGAACACCCCTTTAACTGTAGCATAGTCACTTGGAGCCTAATGCATATCTAATGTTATGCCTAGTGCAGGTCATAAGTGGGCGGTACATGGCAACCATTCAGAGAACATCAGAGACCATGTCAGTGTCATGCACCTCCTCTGAGTCTTTATTTTTCTGGCATTCTCCTTTAAGCAGGTATTAGGATTAAAGGGAACCTCTCAGGGCGATTTGGGACACTAAACCACCCCCAGGTCCTTATGGATTTAGCGTCCCAAATAGCCCTGTTGTAAAGCCATCCGAGCCTGCACTAAAAATTAAAAAAAAAAACTTTATACTCGCCATGCTGCTGTATTCCTTGCTGGCACAGTTCTTTACTGAAGCCAAAGGAGTGCGCCTCAGCTTAAGTGCGCATGCGCCAGATCTCAGGCGGGTGTGCAGTGAATCCAGGGGGTACGTTCCTGGCTACACTGAGTAGCTTGGCCGGGAGCAGCAGTGAGGAGTGTTATGAGGCTCATCGGACTCTTCTCCAGGGAAGTATAAAGGTTTGTTTTGGTTTTTTTTTAAATGTGGGCAAGGGTGACTTTAAAACAGGGTAATTTGGGACACTAAAGCCCCAGTCCATAAAGACCTGTGGGTGGTTTATATAGAATATAGTATAGGTCCTTATTCACAGGGAATGTAGCAAGTACATGACTTAAAAGAGGACCTATAGCAGGTTTTAACTATATCTGAGTCTGGAAAAGCTGGGTGAAAACCAGTGTAAACATGTAAGAGTCATCTAAATGACATTTGAGCTTTACGAACACATTTACTAAGAGATATTGGTAAAAGAGGAAACAGAATTATCTTTCTGGGACTGGGAAAGCTGGATGTCTGCCATATTAGGACATCTGGCTACTGGTGACTTATTCGAATTTCTGTGTTTTACTCAGCTATTAACTCTTTCTTCTCATACGCCTCTGGGCATATACTTATTTTATAAGCATCGCATAACCTCAGGTCTCTTCATCCTTTTTCCTGGGCTAAGCCTCCGTTTCCTGTTCTCCCCACTGTTTGCATTTTGGAAGAAGTTTAAGAAAGCCAAAGTTTACTTCTGGAAGTGAACTGACTGCTAATCTAATGGTGGACATCACCCAGCTTTCCCAGAGTCCAGAATGGAAAATCTGCTGAGTTAATAAATGATCCATATCAGTTGTTTTTTTTTTCTATGGCTATGTACCAAGGTGTTGGGTGAGGTGGGAGCTGTCATGGCTGACTTTGCTAACCACCCAGCTTTTACTGAAACTGATAATACTAAGATTGCTGAATCGTTATAATAATTGGAGAATACTAAAATTGCTTTGTAAAGAGGTTGCCCTTAAAGGGGTTTTTCTGGGCTTATAAGATTGATGACCTATCCTTTGTATAGGTCATCACTTGAACATGGACAGACATCCGGGACCCCCACTGACCATCTGTTTGAAGAGACCGCAGTGTTCAGTTAAGTGCTGTGGCCCTTTCACTGAAAACAGCACAGCACCGTACTTTGTATAGTGGCTGTGCTTAGTATTGCAGCTCAGCCCCTTTCACTTGAATGGGGCTGAGCTGCGAACAGGTCATGTGACTGATGAACATCACATGACCTGTGAAGCACAGAGTGCGTAAAAACAGCTCATCTATAGGGGTTCTGGGTGTCAGATCAGGTCATCAGCCATATAAACCCCTACATATTGGATTCAATATCTCCAGCAAACAGATATTCTTGCTTTGCCAAAGCCACATCGGGCCATACATTTCACCTGCGGGGGCGCTACCAAGCAAATGTAAATTTACATGGTGACCTTTCAGATGATCGGCTGGTTGTGGTATACATGGATACTCTGGCATAATAGGGGCAAATTTATTAAAATGGTCTACAAGCAAAACTGTCGTATTTGCCCATAGCAACTAATCATTGCACATAGCAACCAGTCACTGCAGGTTTCGTTTTGCATTCTGAAAAATGAAAGTTAGCGGTTGCTATGGGTAATTAAGACAGTGTTGCTTTTAGACCATTTTAATAAATTTGCCATATTGAGCATGGTTGTCTTTGTCCTAAAAGAGATGGCAAATAGCGGGGCAGTGACGCCATGTTGTGTTTTTTTGTGTATCCATATATTTTTGGGCTAAACAGTCAGTGGTCATACATGACGGTCAGGTTGCTATGGGTGCATTCCTTAGTAACCAGTCAGGGAGCAAGTCCAGGCCAACCATTCAAGCCTTTATTTCTCACTAACTTTAGGACAGAGCGGGGGCATGAAGTTTGCAGAATCCTAAACCATGTCCCTTGTCATCTTCTGTACTGTTCTTTCACTATGGTTTAGGGGGAAATGCCCTTTATCTGGGTTATACTGTATCAAAGGAAGGCCTTATCTGAACGTAGTCCATGGGCTGTGTCAGGAATTAGTGTCCACCCCTATTCAGGTGAATACTGCAGTACCAGACACAGCCTGTTAACAAGAGTGGCGCTGTTTTGTTTTAGCCCTATGTAAGATATCCTAGATCCATTATATTACTTAGTCCTGCTACATCGATACAGTCTTTTTGTCTAATACAAGGATTGTTGTGTATTAACAGGTGCGAAGGACAGTCTTCAGTCACCCTCCGCATGCCTTGTGGTTGGGAAAGTTGTAAAAGGGGGCACTGGATTGTTTGACCTTAAACAGCCAATGACATAACCATTAAGGACTCCCACTCAGAGACCCGGCTTGGTGCCAGATACTTAATGTATCACACAGTGCCTTACACAGCAGCAGCGGCGGAGCCATGCCAAGACCTCAACAGATTTCTTATAGTCCCAGACACATCACCCAGCAGCTGGGTTCAGCAGGAAGCGGATCCAGCGCTCTCAAAATGATTAACCGGGGCCTTTACAGCTGCTGCCTGGCGTCACCCACATTACGACTGTGTTTAGTAGCGGTTGGAATTTACTGACAACCACTGCAAGTAACCATCTTGTGTAAATGTTTACAGATGTAAAATGAGCAAATGTAGCTATGTAATAAAGTATATTGTGAAAACCGGGCCCCAGTGTGAATGTGTGTGTGTTAGGGATCATTCACCCTCGTAAAAAGTGAAGGTGAAAAGTTCTGCAGCTTTCTAATATACTGTTTTTCCGATACTGATATAAATATCTACGGACACCTTAGAGCGCCGGGTTTCTCAAACATTCTTGACTTGGCCTCAACAGTCAGTTTGTTGTGATGCTGGAGCTGCTCCAGGAAAGAAATACTACCATAGAGTGCCAAACGAATACCTCTGTGCTGTACACATAATACCACCATAGTATAGTGCACATAATACCACTGTGCTGTACACATAATACCACCATAGTATAGTGCACATAATACCACTGTGCTGTACACATAATACCACCATAGTATAGTGCACATAATACCACCATAGTATAGTGTACATAATACCACCGTGCTGTACACATAATACCACCATGGTATAGTGCACATAATACCACCATAGTATAGTACACATAATGCCCCCACAGTATAGTGTACATAATACCACTGTGCTGTACACACAATACCACCATAGTATAGTGCACATAATACCACTGTGCTGTACACATAATACCACCATAGTATAGTGCACATAATACCACCATAGTATAGTGTACATAATACCACCGTGCTGAACACATAATACCACCATGGTATAGTGCACATAATACCACCATAGTATAGTACACATAATGCCCCCACAGTATAGTATACATAATACCACTGTGCTGTACACACAATACCACCATAGTATAGTGCACATAATACCACTGTGCTGTACACATAATACCACCATAGTATAGTGCACATAATACCACCATAGTATAGTGTACATAATACCACCGTGCTGTACACATAATACCACCATGGTATAGTGCACATAATACCACCATAGTATAGTACACATAATGCCCCCACAGTATAGTGTACATAATACCACTGTGCTGTACACAATACCACCATAGTATAGTGCACATAATACCACCGTGCTGTACACATAATACCACCATAGTATAGTGTACATAATACCACCATAGTAGTGTACATAATACCACTGTGCTGTACACCTAATACCCCCACAGTATAGTGCACATAATACCACCATAGTATAGTGTGCATAATACCACCGTGCTGTACACCTAACACCCCCACAGTATAGTGCACATAATACCACCATCGTATAGTGCACATAATACCACCGTGCGGTACACATAATACCACCATAGTATAGTGCACATAATGCCCCCACAGTATAGTGTACATAATACCACTGTGCTGTACACAATACCACCATAGTATAGTGCACATAATACCACCGTACTGTACACAATACCACCATAGTATAGTGCACATAATGCCCCCACAGTATAGTGTACATAATACCACTGTGCTGTACACAATACCACCATAGTATAGTGCACATAATACCACTGTGCTGTACACATAATACCACCATAGTATAGTGCACATAATACCACTGTGCTGTACACATAATACCACCATAGTATAGTGCACATAATACCACTGTGCTGTACACATAATACCACCATAGTATAGTGAACATAATTCCCCCACAATATAGTGTACATAATACCACCATAGTATAGTGCACATAATACCACCATAGTATAGTGTACATAATACCACCGTGCTGTACACATAATACCACCATGGTATAGTGCACATAATACCACCATAGTATAGTACACATAATGCCCCCACAGTTTAGTGTACATAATACCACTGTGCTGTACACAATACCACCATAGTATAGTGCACATAATACCACCGTGCTGTACACAATACCACCATAGTATAGTGCACATAATGCCCCCACAGTATAGTGTACATAATACCACTGTGCTGTACACAATACCACCATAGTATAGTGCACATAATACCACTGTGCTGTACACATAATACCACCATAGTATAGTACACATAATGCCCCCACAGTATAGTGTACATAATACCACTGTGTTGTACACAATACCACCATAGTATAGTGCACATAATACCACCGTGCTGTACACAATACCACCATAGTATAGTGCACATAATACCACCGTGCTGTACACATAATACCACCATAGTATAGTGTACATAATACCACCATAGTAGTGTACATAATACCACTGTGCTGTACACCTAATACCCCCACAGTATAGTGCACATAATACCACCATAGTATAGTGTGCATAATACCACCGTGCTGTACACCTAACACCCCCACAGTATAGTGCACATAATACCACCATCGTATAGTGCACATAATACCACCATAGTATAGTGCACATAATGCCCCCACAGTATAGTGTACATAATACCACTGTGCTGTACACAATACCACCATAGTATAGTGCACATAATGCCCCCACAGTATAGTGTACATAATACCACTGTGCTGTACACAATACCACCATAGTATAGTGCACATAATACCACGGTGCTGTACACAATACCACCATAGTATAGTGCACATAATACCACCGTGCTGTACACATAATACCACCATAGTATAGTGTACATAATACCTCTGTGCTGTACACAATACCACCATAGTATAGTGCACATAATACCACCGTGCTGTACACAATACCACCATAGTATAGTGCACATAATACCACCGTGCTGTACACAATACCACCATAGTATAGTGCACATAATACCACCGTGCTGTACACAATACCACCATAGTATAGTGCACATAATGCCCCCACAGTATAGTGTACATAATACCACTGTGCTGTACACAATACCACCATAGTATAGTGCACATAATACCACTGTGCTGTACACATAATACCACCATAGTATAGTGCACATAATACCACTGTGCTGTACACATAATACCACCATAGTATAGTGCACATAATACCACTGTGCTGTACACATAATACCACCATAGTATAGTGAACATAATTCCCCCATAATATAGTGTACATAATACCACCATAGTATAGTGCACATAATACCACCATAGTATAGTGTACATAATACCACCGTGCTGTACACATAATACCACCATGGTATAGTGCACATAATACCACCATAGTATAGTACACATAATGCCCCCACAGTTTAGTGTACATAATACCACTGTGCTGTACACAATACCACCATAGTATAGTGCACATAATACCACCATAGTATAGTGTACATAATACCACCATAGTAGTGTACATAATACCACTGTGCTGTACACCTAACACCCCCACAGTATAGTGCACATAATACCACCATAGTATAGTGTGCATAATACCACCGTGCTGTACACCTAACACCCCCACAGTATAGTGCACATAATACCACCATAGTATAGTGCACAAAGCCCCCACAGAAGTGACAAAACCACGGCGACACAAACCACCAAGAAGGCACAAAACCACGGCGACACAAAACCACCAAGAAGGCACAAATACCACCAAGAAGGCACATAATACCACCGGCTGACACATAATACCACCATAGTATAGTGCACATAATACCACCATAGTATAGTACACATAATGCCCCCACAGTTTAGTGTACATAATACCACTGTGCTGTACACAATACCACCATAGTATAGTGCACATAATACCACCGTGCTGTACACATAATACCACCATAGTATAGTGCACATAATACCACCATAGTATAGTGTGCATAATACCACCGGGACACCAACACCCCCACAGTATAGTGCACATAATACCACCATCGTATAGTGCACATAATGCCCCCACAGTATAGTGTACATAATACCACTGTGCTGTACACAATACCACCATAGTATAGTGCACATAATACCACCGTGCAGTACACATAATACCACCATAGTATAGTGTACATAATACCCGTGCTGTACACAATACCACCAAGTAAGTGCACAAAGCCCCCACAGAAGGACAAAACCACGGGACACCAAACCCCCACAGAAGGACAAAACCACGGCTGACCCAAACCACCACAGAAGGCACAAAACCACCACAGAAGGGCAAAACCACCGGCGTACACCAACACCCCCACAGAAGGCACAAAACCACCACAGAAGGACAAAACCACGGCTGACACCAAACCCCCACAGAAGGCACAAATACCACCAAGTAAGTGGCAAGTACCACCGCTGACACCAACACCCCCACAGATAGTGCACATAATACCACCATAGTATAGTGCACATAATACCACTGTGCTGTACACATAATACCACCATAGTATAGTGTACATAATACCACTGTGCTGTACACAATACCACCATAGTATAGTGCACATAATACCACCGTGCTGTACACAATACCACCATAGTATAGTGCACATAATACCACCGTGCTGTACACAATACCACCATAGTATAGTGCACATAATACCACCGTGCTGTACACAATACCACCAAGTAAGTGCACAACAGTATAGTGTACATAATACCACTGTGCTGTACACAATACCACCATAGTATAGTGCACATAATACCACTGTGCTGTACACATAATACCACCATAGTATAGTGCACATAATACCACTGTGCTGTACACATAATACCACCATAGTATAGTGCACATAATACCACTGTGCTGTACACATAATACCACCAAGTATAGTGAACATAATTCCCCCATAATATAGTGTACATAATACCACCATAGTATAGTGCACATAATACCACCATAGTATAGTGTACATAATACCACCGTGCTGTACACATAATACCACCATGGTATAGTGCACATAATACCACCATAGTATAGTACACATAATGCCCCCACAGTTTAGTGTACATAATACCACTGTGCTGTACACAATACCACCATAGTATAGTGCACATAATACCACCATAGTATAGTGTACATAATACCACCATAGTAGTGTACATAATACCACTGTGCTGTACACCTAACACCCCCACAGTATAGTGCACATAATACCACCATAGTATAGTGTGCATAATACCACCGTGCTGTACACCTAACACCCCCACAGTATAGTGCACATAATACCACCATAGTATAGTGCACATAATGCCCCCACAGTATAGTGTACATAATACCACTGTGCTGTACACAATACCACCATAGTATAGTGCACATAATACAACTGTGCTGTACACATAATACCACCATAGTATAGTGCACATAATACCACCATAGTATAGTGCACATAATACCACCGTGCTGTACACATAATACCACCATAGTATAGTGCACATAATACCACCATAGTATAGTACACATAATGCCCCCACAGTTTAGTGTACATAATACCACTGTGCTGTACACAATACCACCATAGTATAGTGCACATAATACCACCGTGCTGTACACAATACCACCATAGTATAGTGCACATAATGCCCCCACAGTATAGTGTACATAATACCACTGTGCTGTACACAATACCACCATAGTATAGTGCACATAATACCACCGTGCTGTACACATAATACCACCATAGTATAGTGCACATAATACCACCATAGTATAGTGTGCATAATACCACCGTGCTGTACACCTAACACCCCCACAGTATAGTGCACATAATACCACCATCGTATAGTGCACATAATGCCCCCACAGTATAGTGTACATAATACCACTGTGCTGTACACAATACCACCATAGTATAGTGCACATAATACCACCGTGCAGTACACATAATACCACCATAGTATAGTGTACATAATACCTCTGTGCTGTACACAATACCACCATAGTATAGTGCACATAATGCCCCCACAGTATAGTGTACATAATACCACTGTGTTGTACACCTAATACCCCCACAGTATAGTGTACATAATACCACTGTGCTGTACTCCTAATACCACCCACAGTGCACATAATACCACCACAGTATAGTGTGCATAATACCACCGTGCTGTACACCTACACACCCCCACAGTATAGTGCACATAATACCACCACAGTATAGTGTACATAATACCACTGTGCTGTACACCTAATACCCCCACAGTATAGTGCACATAATACCACCATAGTATAGTGTGCATAGTACCACCTTGCTGTACACCTAACACCCCCACAGTATAGTGCACATAATACCACCATCGTATAGTGCACATAATGCCCCCACTGTATAGTGTACATAATACCACTGTGCTGTACACAATACCACCATAGTATAGTGCACATAATACCACCGTGCTGTACACATAATACCACCATAGTATAGTGCACATAATGCCCCCACAGTATAGTGTACATAATACCACTGTGCTGTACACAATACCACCATAGTATAGTGCACATAATACCACTGTGCTGTACACATAATACCACCATAGTATAGTGCACATAATACCACTGTGCTGTACACATAATACCACCATAGTATAGTGAACATAATTCCTCCACAATATAGTGTACATAATACCACCATAGTATAGTGCACATAATACCACCATAGTATAGTGTACATAATACCACCGTGCTGTACACAATACCACCATGGTATAGTGCACATAATACCACCGTGCTGTACACAATACCACCATGGTATAGTGCACATAATACCACCGTGCTGTACACATAATACCACCATCGTATAGTGCACATAATACTACCATAGTATAGTACACATAATGCCCCCACAGTATAGTGTACATAATACCACTGTGCTGTACATAATACCACCATAGTATAGTGCACATAATACCACCGTGCTGTACACAGTACCACCATAGTATAGTGCACATAATGCCCCCACAGTATAGTGTACATAATACCACTGTGCTGTACACCAATACCACCATAGTATAGTGCACATAATACCACTGTGCTGTACACATAATACCACCATAGTATAGTGCACATAATACCACTGTGTTGTACACATAATACCACCATAGTATAGTGAACATAATTCCCCCACAATATAGTGTACATAATACCACCATAGTATAGTGCACATAATACCACCATAGTATAGTGTACATAATACCACCGTGCTGTACACCTAATACCACCGTCTGTACACATAATACCACCATGGTATAGTGCACATAATACCACCATAGTATAGTACACATAATGCCCCCACAGTATAGTGTACATAATACCACTGTGCTGTACACAATACCACCATAGTATAGTGCACATAATACCACCGTGCTCACACAATACCACCATAGTATAGTGCACATAATGCCCCCACAGTATAGTGTACATAATACCACTGTACTCTACACATAATACCACCATAGTATAGTGCACATAATACCACCATAGTAGTGTACATAATATCACTGTGCTGTACACCTAATACCCCCACAGTATAGTGCACATAATACCACCATCGTATAGTGCACATAATACCACCATAGTATAGTGCACATAATGCCCCCACAGTATAGTGTACATAATACCACCGTGCTGTACACAATACCACCATGGTATAGTGCACATAATACCACCGTGCTGTACACAATACCACCATGGTATAGTGCACATAATACCACCGTGCTGTACACATAATACCACCATCGTATAGTGCACATAATACTACCATAGTATAGTACACATAATGCCCCCACAGTATAGTGTACATAATACCACTGTGCTGTACATAATACCACCATAGTATAGTGCACATAATACCACCGTGCTGTACACAATACCACCATAGTATAGTGCACATAATGCCCCCACAGTATAGTGTACATAATACCACTGTGCTGTACACAATACCACCATAGTATAGTGCACATAATACCACTGTGCTGTACACATAATACCACCATAGTATAGTGCACATAATACCACTGTGTTGTACACATAATACCACCATAGTATAGTGAACATAATTCCCCCACAATATAGTGTACATAATACCACCATAGTATAGTGCACATAATACCACCATAGTATAGTGTACATAATACCACCGTGCTGTACACATAATACCACCGTGCTGTACACATAATACCACCATGGTATAGTGCACATAATACCACCATAGTATAGTACACATAATGCCCCCACAGTATAGTGTACATAATACCACTGTGCTGTACACAATACCACCATAGTATAGTGCACATAATACCACCGTGCTGCACACAATACCACCATAGTATAGTGCACATAATGCCCCCACAGTATAGTGTACATAATACCACTGTGCTCTACACATAATACCACCATAGTATAGTGCACATAATACCACCATAGTAGTGTACATAATATCACTGTGCTGTACACCTAATACCCCCACAGTATAGTGCACATAATACCACCATCGTATAGTGCACATAATACCACCATAGTATAGTGCACATAATGCCCCCACAGTATAGTGTACATAATACCACTGTGCTGTACACAATACCACCATAGTATAGTGCACATAATACCACTGTGCTGTACACATAATACCACCATAGTATAGTGCACATAATACCACCATAGTATAGTGCACATAATACCACCGTGCTGTACACATAATACCACCATAGTATAGTGCACATAATACCACCGTGCTGTACATCTAACACCCCCACAGTATAGTGCACATAATACCACCATCGTATAGTGCACATAATACCACCATAGTATAGTGCACATAATGCCCCCACAGTATAGTGTACATAATACCACTGTGCTGTATACAATACCACCATAGTATAGTGCACATAATGCCCCCACTGTATAGTGTACATAATACCACTGTGCTGTACACAATACCACCATAGTATAGTGCACATAATACCACCGTGCTGTACACATAATACCACCATAGTATAGTGCACATAATACCACTGTGCTGTACACATAATACCACCATAGTATAGTGTACATAATACCCTGTGCTGTACACAATACCACCATAGTATAGTGCACATAATACCACCGGCGGTACACAATACCACCATAGTATAGTGCACATAATACCACCGTGCTGTACACAATACCACCATAGTATAGTGCACATAATGCCCCCACAGTATAGTGTACATAATACCACTGTGCTGTACACAATACCACCATAGTATAGTGCATATAATGCCCCCACAGTATAGTGTACATAATACCACTGTGTTGTACACCTAATACCCCCACAGTATAGTGTACATAATACCACTGTGCTGTACTCCTAATACCACCACAGTATAGTGCACATAATACCACCACAGTATAGTGTGCATAATACCACCGTGCTGTACACAATACCACCACAGTATAGTGCACATAATACCACCACAGTATAGTGTGCATAATACCACCGTGCTGTACACCTAACACCCCCACAGTATAGTGCACATAATACCACCACAGTATAGTGTACATAATACCACTGTGCTGTACACCTAATACCCCCACAGTATAGTGCACATAATACCACCATAGTATAGTGTGCATAATACCACCGTGCTGTACACCTAACACCCCCACAGTATAGTGCACATAATACCACCATAGTATAGTGTACATAATACCACCATAGTATAGTGCATATAATACCCCCACAGTATAGTGCACCTAATACCACCACAGTATAGTGCACATAATACCACCATAGTATAGTGTACATAATACCACCATAGTATAGTGTACATAATACCACTGTGCTGTACACCTAACACCCCTACAGTATAGTGCACATAATACCACCATAGTATAGTGTACATAATACCACCATAGTATAGTGCATATAATATCCCCACAGTATAGTGCACCTAATACCACCACAGTATAGTGCACATAATACCACCATAGTATAGTGTACATAATACCACTGTGCTGTACACCTAACACCCCCACAGTATAGTGCACATAATACCACCATCGTATAGTGTACATAATACCACCATAGTATAGTGCATATAATACCCCCACAGTATAGTGCACCTAATACCACCACAGTATAGTGCACATAATACCACCATAGTATAGTGTACATAATACCACCATAGTAGTGTACATAATACCACCATAGTAGTGTACATAATACCACTGTGCTGTACACCTAACACCCCCACAGTATAGTGCACATAATACCACCATAGTATAGTGTACATAATACCACCATAGTATAGTGCATATAATACCCCCACAGTATAGTGCACCTAATACCACCACAGTATAGTGCACATAATACCACCATCGTATAGTGTACATAATACCACCATAGTATAGTGCATATAATACCCCCACAGTATAGTGCACCTAATACCACCACAGTATAGTGCACATAATACCACCATAGTATAGTGTACATAATACCACCATAGTAGTGTACATAATACCACCATAGTAGTGTACATAATACCACTGTGCTGTACACCTAACACCCCCACAGTATAGTGCACATAATACCACCATAGTATAGTGTACATAATACCACCATAGTAGTGTACATAATACCACTGTGCTGTACACCTAACACCCCCACACTATAGTGAAGTAATCAGGCGATACCTTTTAGAGGCTAACAGAATATTTGATGGTAAGCTTTTGGGAGTACTAGCTCCCTTCATCTGACATGGTACTATACAGTGGGTACGGAAAGTATTCAGACCCCTTTAAATTTTTCACTCTTTGTTTCATTGTAGCCATTTGCTAAAAGCAAAAAAGTTCATTTTATTTCTCATTAATGTACACTCAGCTCCCCATCTTGAAAGAAAAAAAACAGAAATGTAGATATTTTTGCAAATTTATTAGAAAAGAAAAACTGAAATCTCACATGGCCATAAGTATTCAGACCCTTTGCTCAGTATTGAGTAGAAGCCCCTTCCTTTTGAGCTAGTACAGCCAGGAGTCTTCTTGGGAATGATGCAACAAGTTTCTCACATCTGGATTTGGGGATCCTCTGCCATTCTTCCTTGCAGATCCTCTCCAGTTCCGTCAGGTTGGATGGTGAACGTTGGTGGAGCCATTTTCAGGTCTCTCCAGAGATGCTCAATTGGGTTGAGGTCAGGGCTCTGGCTGGGCCAGTCAGGAATGGTCACAGAGTTGTTCCGAAGCCGCTCCTTTGTTATTTTAGCTGTGTGCTTAGGGTCATTGTCTTGTTGGAAGGTGAACCTTCGGCCCAGTCTGAGGTCCAGAGCACTCTGGAAGAGGTTTTCTTCCAGGATATCTCTGTACTTGGCCGCATTCATCTTTCCTTCATTTGCAACCAGTCATCCTGCCCCCCATAGCATGATGCTGCCACCACCATGTTTCACTGTTGGGATTGTATTGGGCAGGTGATGAGCAGTGCCTGGTTTTCTCCACACATACCGCTTAGAATTAACACCAAAAAGTTCAATCTTCGTCTCATCAGACCAGAGAATCTTATTTCTCATCGCCTGGGAGTCCTTCATGTGTTTTTTGGCAAACTCTATGCGGGCTTTCATATGTCTTGCACTGAGGAGAGGCTTCCTTCGGGCCACTCTGCCATAAAGCCCCGACTGGTGGAGGGCTGCAGTGATAGGTGACTTTGTGGAACTTTCTCCCATCTCCCTACTGCATCTCTGGAGCTCAGCCACAGTGATCTTTGGGTTCTTCTTTACCTCTCTCACCAAGGCTCTTCTCCCACGATTGCTCAGTTTGGCTGGACGGCCAGGTCTAGGAAGAGTTCTGGTCGTCCCAAACTTCTTCCATTTAAGGATTATGGAGGCCACTGTGGTCTTAGGAACCTTGAGTACTGCAGAAATTCTTTTGTAACCTTGGCCAGATCTGTGCCTTGCCACAATTCTGTCTCTGAGCTCCTTGGGCAGCTCCTTTGACCTCATGATTCTTATTTGCTCTGACATGCACTGTGAGCTGTGAGGTCTTATATAGACAGGTGTGCGCCTTTCCTAATCAAGTCCAATCAGTTTAATTAAACACAGCTGGACTCCACTGAAGGAGTAGAACCATCTCAAGGAGGATCAGAAGGAAATAGACAGCAGGTGAGTTAAATATGAGTGTCACAGCAAAGGGTCTGAATACTTATGACCATGTGATATTTCAGTTTTTTTTTTTTTAAAAATTGCAAAAAAAACTACATTTCTGTTTTTATTTGCCAAAAGGGGGGGGGGGGGGTAAAAAAAAAAAAAAAAAAAAAAAATTTTTTTTTTTTTTCAAAAAATGCCATAAAAAAAAAAAAAATAAAAAATTTAAAGGTGTTTTAATTTTTTCTTTCCCCTTTTTTAAAAAAATTAAAAATTTATATTTTTTTTAATTTAAAAATATTTCCTTTTTAAAATTTTTTTAAAAAAAAAAATATGATTTAGGTGTAAGAGACAGCCAATGTTGTCCTAAGCTTCATTTGTCTGTATAAACTGTTAATGTTGAATGTATTTCTGTGATTCTGTTCCTTTAAGACAGCAGCCATTGTAATTGTGACATGATGCTGGAGTGAGACCCCCCCCTTTTATGTCAGCCTGCCTGTTCTGCAGACAGAGTGTGAGCAGAGCAGCAGGAAGTGACGAGACAGAGAGCAGCAGCCATCTTGGCAAGTGTTGTATTGAACTGGTGTGGATATTTTTCTGTACAGCTAAGCTGTATCTTGGTCCAGAGACAAACAGAGTGTAAAGAGACAACAGGACTAGTGAGTCCACGTGAAAGGAACTGTGCTCAGTGGCTGATCAGTGAGACTGACATTGTGACTGTGTATATGGATACCACAGATAGAGACTCGCAGTGCTGTTGATGTACTGGACAGCACCTGCTAAACCCCGGCTTACAACCCAGCTCAGTGTATGGATTCGGCAGGACTGTCAGTGTGCTGAGTGGAATCTGCTGTTGGATTACATTGCATTCATTGGGTTTCCCTGTCTGTTAAAGAGGACTTCATTTCTCCCAAGACCCTGATAACAGTGGGGGGGGGGGGCCCCCCAAAAAAAAAGGGGGGGGTGTGGGGCCCCCCCCCCCCGCCTCGGGGGGGGGGGGGGCGCCCCCCGCGGGGGGGGGGGGGGGGGGGGGGGGCGGGGGGGGGGGGGGGGGGGGGGGGGGGGGGGGGTGTGGGTTTTTTTTTTTTTTTGTTTTTTGTGGGGGGGGGGGGGGGGGGAAAAAAAAGAAAAAGTTTGGTTTTATTTTTTAAATGTTCATGCTATATTGTATATTTTGCTTGTCTTTATCCCTGTCATTTTACCTTCAAATAGCCTTTATTAACTTATAGTAAATATATATTCTTTTCTTGAACTACCGCGTGTGCGTTCATTTCTGGTTGCGGAGTCCAAACCACCTGCCTTGCTCTCGGTTCACATAAGTATAGAAGTTATTTACAACCAGTCAAAAAATAAACAATCTGGAAAGTTGTGCATGATGGAGGGATCACTAATTCTGTGAATAGCTAAGTTTAAGGTTGATGGTGGGATGAAAGTCATTGATTTACCTTTGTTATATTGATGATAGCCTTGTTATCTGGACTGCAGGTGAGGAGGCCCTACTTCAATTCAGTAATAACTTCAATGACTTTCACCCTATCATCAACCTTAAACTTAGCTATTCAGGGAGAGAAATTCACTTTCTGGATACCACAATATACATTAAAGACCACCGGCTACTCACATCGATATACCACAAACCCACAGACAGAACGGCCTACCTGAGAAACGACAGCTTCCATCCCAAGCACACAAGACAATCTATAATCTACAGCCAGGCTATACCATACAATCGTATTTGTTCCGACAAAGCAGACCTGGACAAGCACCTCCTGGATCTGAGGATGAAATTTCTCTGATTGGGATACAAACCAAAAGTGACAGACAACCAATTAAACAAAGCGGCAGCCATTAACAGAGACAGTCTGCTCACATATAGAGAGACCCAGAAAGATGCCCAAGTGCCCCTAGTTGTCACCTACAACCCACAGCTAGAAATAAATTCACAGACGGTGAAACAGAACCACTAGATCAAAAAATGTAGTCACAGAAACGGTCCCCAAAAAAGAGAAAAAAATATAAAATATAACTTTTAATCAATAACCATTAAAATATCCTAGCGAAAATAAATCGTCGACCTATATAAATATAAATTTAGGATCACAAAGAACGTACCCAAATACTGCTTGTAAGCTAATACCTTGCAAGGGGGGAAAATACAAATGCTAAATTATCCGTGGATATATCTGTCGACCAGGTCCACAAATAAAGCTAAGGATCCCCTTCCCATTCCCACAGTCTAGTTACTGGTATCAACTTAGGTGCAGTGCTCTCTGTTATAATATAGCGTCCCCATGAGACGTCTCTAAGTGATATAACGTCTCCATGAAGCGTCTCTAATTCTCAACGCGTTTCCCCTTCCTAAATAAAGGTTCATCAGGAGTGTTGTAGTTAGGGCTCAAACACAGATATGCCCACGATAAAGATAAATACAAGCGCGGTTAAAACGATTCCCGGAGCTCTGATGGTGCGCCCCGGTACTAAATTGCGGCCAACAATTTTCTCTTTTTTGGGGACCGTTTCTATGACCACAGCTGGAGATCCTACGAAGGATTGCCAAGGAGCTCCAACCTGTGCTACATAAGGACAACAGACTCAAGGACATATTTCCAGTCCCCCCTCTCCTCTACTCTCCTTTCGGCAACCACCAAACCTGTGGCGCATTATTGTCCGGAGTGCCCTGAAGGCCCCAACTGAAAATGGCACCTCACCTTGCCTGCATAAAAGGTGCATGACCTGCAAGCACATCCACACCGCTGACAGTGTACCTATCCCACAGTCACAACAGGTGCACAGAATTAGGGGGACATTCTCCTGCAGGTCTTCCAATGTGGTGTATCTCATAATGTGTGTGCAATGTCCCACCACAGGCCTCTATGTGGGGGAAACAGGGCAGAGACTGTGTCAGCGGATGAACTCACACAGGTCCAATATTAATAACAGCAGAACCGATCTCCCAGTGGCCGCACATTTCTCCGGAGAAGACCACTCTATTGAAGGTTTGCGGGTTGTGGTTTTAATGGGACATTTTAAGACGCAGGAGGAAAGGAAACAATGGGAATACAAGTTAATGCAAAAATTTCAAACTCTGCAATTTGGACTTAATATTCATGCCAGCTTCATGTCACACTATGTATGAACTGTGAGGGTCACAAATCACCACCTCATAGCAAACAGATAACAGATCCCTCTGTCACGCACCACAACTTTCCAGATTGTTTATTTTTTGACTGGTTGTAAATAACTTCTCTACTTAGATTGCATTTTGTTTTTTTTTTAAGGACTCTAAGATCCTTTGAAGGTCCATGTGTTTAGGGTATAAAAAAATCTGTGAATTTTCAGTTTCTTGTATAACACCATGTCTGATGAAGAGAGCTAGTACTCCCGAAAGTTTACCATCAAATATACTCAGTTAGCCTCTAGAAGGTATCGCCTGATTTCTTCACTCTTCCACTACTTTCAATGGCTAACACGGTACAACATTATACTACTAGGAGCACAGCTAAGCACAGAACTGTGAATGCAGCTCTGGATGATAATTCCGGAACTGTACTGTAACGTAGTTACAGAGTTACTCAATTTGACAGAACGCTCAGAGTTATTGTCTTGTATCCCCGTAGGTGCAGCTAAGGTGTGTAATATACTCCTAAGTCACACATTTAACAAGGTTTTCTGCTCCATGGACTCTAAGCACTTACCTGACCTATGATAAATGGCACGGGGTGACCAGGATATAATGTAACAAGCGGTTTCTTACATTGTTTACTGAACACAGAGCTGTAAGTTGGTCAAGGTCAGTAAGATAGTGATCACATCCAATGTAACAGATTCTAGTGATCTGCCTGCATCGCCGTCATTTATTTAGTCAGCTGCGGAGTGTATACATGAGATGTTAGAATATTTCTGTCCATTATATAACCTGTTTTGGAATTTTTTTTTTCTTTTATACAAGTTTCCCCTCTGCAGTCCCTAATTTTCAGTTCTCCCTGAGCTAGTGGGTGGAGACTAGCTACCATGAGGTCTCCCATATACTGCACACAGAGGGAAGAGGAGAACCTGCTCTTCCATCTCTGGCATAGACTTCAGGGCTTCAGCATGGAGGACATTATATATCAATACTGAACAGCTTAGCAGTAAATCTAGTACTGGATGAGGCTGTAAAGCACTTGATGTAATGGCAGTGTGTCTTTCTTGCTTTGTTGTTGCTCCTTTCTCCTCCTGACCCCCTTTGAAACTTTTGAGGGTGATAGGCACAAGGCCCTCCCCCACTTTTGTATTTTTGAACCCCTTTGTCACGCTCCACCTCCTTTTGCCCTGTACTGGACATGATGGCGTGTGTTTATATTTACCTGGTATATTCCTTTAACTAGGGGTACTGGTCAGAACCATTGAAAATCAATGCCTTTTACCCTTAGAATACAGCTACGCTCTTCCATCACACATTTTAGAAAAACTTGCTGATCCATGGAAGGCACACCTATGACTCAGTTGTGGTCAGTAAGATGGTGGTCACATCCAAAGTAAAACGTTATATTGAGCTATCTGCTCTGCAGTTGTTAGTATAAACTATTATACATGTGATTCGTGGTTACATTTATGAGACAATCTAATGGATATGTTCATTGCATAATGTTAGTGAGTCTGTAGACACAGAAGACTTGGCCTCAAGCATAATACTTTCAGGTAGAGTCACCAGACATTGTACAGTAATTTTGGGAAATCTACCTAAACTACAAAGTGTCTGTCCGCAAGTCTGTTGACATTTTCCAAAAAGAAGCAGCAGAATTGTGAATGCAGCTCTGGATTGGTGCAAAATGAGTAATACAATGTGCTTACAAAGTGACCACATACACAGCGACGACAAAGCAAACCTATTTCAACATCCCGTCATCCCTGTATGTGTGAGCAGTTTTAGTAACTGAAGAAAGTTAACCAAGTTAAAGATGTCAAAATCTGTACCCTATGGTATATTTCGGGTGCCATTAAGTAAATAACGAAATCTCGATTCACCGTGTAAATAAAGAAAAATCACATCTTTTCAGGTCTTGGAGAAAGAGAAGCTCACTAGTTAGAATTGTTACCTTGTAATCCTGGATTTAGTCCTTGTGGCTGCTTTTATATTAGATATAAAATATCCTCTACTTTTCTCACAATCTTTTGGGATCCTTGCTGATGGTCTCCACTGATCTGGCATTAGTTTGCATTGTTGTGAAGGTTACTGTAGTACATGGCTGCAGCTGCCCTCTTTCTGCTCTGATACACTGCTCTCCCAGGCTGTGGGTGCTAATCTCCAGTTCCCACCTTTTAGAATGCATGTTCTGGCCCTTTAGGAAGTTATTTAACCTTGTAATTTGTTCCCAGCTTCTGTGGGCTATATAAGGCCCACTGAAAGATGCCTGAACAAAAAGGTTCCTAACTTGCTAGTTCCTGTAAAAGTGTATTTGTTTACTGTATAACCTGACCTCCTGTTTCTGACCTTTGTGTCTGATTTCTGACCCTGTACTTGTGCCACCTGCCCTGACCTATTGCCTGCACAAACCGTGCCTACTCTGACCTCAGCTTGTCCTTGGCCACATCTCTACCTGTTCCCTTGGTGCTACACTCGGACATTTCCTAATCCATCTGGGTCAGCAGCTAGTAAACCAGGACTGCTCCTAGAGGTAGCAACCTTATGGTTCCCTGCAATGAAGTCCAGATCCTCATATGGGGTTAAATGGTCAATACCAGGAGTCACATAAAAAAAAAAAAACACGATAAGCCAAAATGCATTAATGGCACAATGTGTTGGGTCCACAGCTGGTATATTACAATTACTTTTGAGACAAGGTAATATCTGCTTTCTAGCTCTGCCGACACTGTCAGGTGATAAACATGGGTCCAGACATTGGTGGTATATACAGTGGGGAAAAAAAGTATTTAGTCAGCCACCAATTGTGCAAGTTCTCCCACTTAAAAAGATGAGGCCGACCTGTAATTGACATCATAGGTAGACCTCAAGTATGAGAGACAAAATGAGAAAACAAATCCAGAAAAATCACATTGTCTGATTTTTTAAGAATTTATTTGCAAATTATGGTGGAAAATAAGTATTTGGTCACCTACAAACAAGCAAGATTTCTGGCTCACAGACCTGTAACTTCTTCTTTAAGAGGCTCCTCTGTCCTCCACTCATTACCTGTAGTAATGGCTCCTGTTTGACATTGTTATCAGTATAAAAGACACCTGTCCACAACCTCAAACAGTCACACTCCAAACTCCACTATGGTGAAGACCAAAGAGCTGTGGAAGGACACCAGAAACAAAACTGTAGCCCTGCACCAGGCTGGGAAGACTGAATCTGCAATAGGCAAGCAGCTTGGTGTGAAGAAATCACCTGTGGGAGCAATAATTAGAAAATGGAAGACATACAAGACCACTGATAATTTCCCTCGATCAGGGGCTCCACGCAAGATCTCACCCCGTGGGGTCAAAATGATCACAAGAACGGTGAGCAAAAATCCCAGAACCACACAGGGAGACCTAGTGAATGACCTGCAGAAAGCTGGGACTAATGTAACAAAGACTACCGTCAGTAACACACTATGCCGCCAGGGACTCAGATCCTGCAGTGCCAGACGTGTCCCCCTGCTTAAGCCTGTACATATCCGGGCCCGTCTGAAGTTTGCTAGAGAGCATTTGGATGTTCCAGAAGAGTATTGGGAGAATGTCATATGGTCAGATGAAACCAAAGTAGAACTGTTTGGTAGAAACACAACTCGTCGTGTTTGGAGGAGAGTGAATGCTGAGTTGTATCCAAAGAACACCATACCTACGGTGAAGCATGGGGGTGGCAACATCATGCTTTGGGGCTGTTTCTCTGCAAAGGGACTAGGACGACTGATTCGTGTACATGAAAGAATGAATGGGGCCATGTATGGTGAGATTTTTAGTGCAAACCCCCTTCCATCAGCAAGGGCTTTGAAAATGAAACGTGGCTGGGTCTTTCAGCATGACAATGATCCCAAGCACACCGCCAGGACAACGAAGGAGCGGCTTCATAAGAAGCATTTCAAGGTCCTGGAGTGGCCTAGCCAGTCTCCAGTTCTCAACCCCATAGAAAACCTTTGGAGGGAGTTGAAAGTCCGTGTTGCCCAGCGACAGCCCCAAAACATCGCTGCTCTAGAGGAGATCTGCATGGAGGAATGAGCAATTGCCCAGGGCCCTGTCCCCAAAGGGGCTCCCGGGGTCCGGAGCCTGATGACTCTGGATCCCGGAGTCAGCCCCGGCCATATCAATAACAGAAAGGGACCACAGGGCCCCTTTCCGAGATGAGTAAAAATAACAAACATTTTTACTCACCTGTCCCAGGTGTCCGACGTCATCTTCTGGCGTTCCGGACGTCACCGCTGAGGCCTGGCCATCACGTGGGGCGTACTAACAGCGTGCCTCACGTCACTGCTGAGTCCTGTGATTGGGCTTCAGCAGTGACGTCCACAACGTGTGACGTCAGCCGCAAACAAGAGGAAGCCAGCACTGGTGGTGATAGCGGAGTAGCGCAAGGAGGCCCAATAGAGGTAAGGCAAGGTGAGTATAACTGTTTGTTATTTTCCCTCATCTCCCCCGGGCCTTCAATTATTATACTCTGGGGTCTGAAGAGACCCCAGAGTATAATATAATAATAAAGGGAGTCTGTAGGGCCACTGGGGAGCATTATACTGGGGGGCCCCTCTGGATACCATATTATACTGTGTGGGGCCACTGTGGAGCATTATGCTATCCAGAGGGGCCCCACACAGTATAATATGCTATCCAGAGGGCCCCTTCCCCAGGATAATGCTCCACAGTGGCTCAATACAGTATAATATGCTCTCCAGAGGGCCCCCCTCAGTATAATGCTCCACGGTGGCCCCACACAGTATAATATGCTATTCAGAGGGCCCCCCAGTATAATGCTCCAAAGTGGCCTCACAGAATATAACATGCTCTCCAGAGCCCTCCACAATATAATGCTCCACAGAGGCCCCACAGAATATAACATGCTCATCAGAGGGCCTCCTCCCCCAATATAATGCTCCACAGTGGCCCCACACAGTATAATATGCTATCCAGAGGGCCCCCCAGTATATTATACTGTGTGGGGCCACTGTGGAGCATTATATTGGGGGAGGAGGCCCTCTGGAGAGCATGTTATATTCTATGGGGCTTCTGTGGAGCATTATAATGTGGGGGGGGGGACTTTGGAGAGCATGTTATATTCTGTGAGGCCACTTTGGAGCATTATACTGGGTGGCCCTCTGGAGAGCATATTATAGTGTTTTGGCCCACTGTGGAGCATTGTAGTGGGAGAACCTCTCTGGGCAGTATATTATACTGTGTGGAGGCCATTCTGGAGCATGTTATACTGTGCGGGGTCACTGTGGAGCATTATTCTGGGGGGGCCATCTGCAGAGCATATTACACTGCGTGGCGCCACTGTGGGGAATTATTCGGGGGGGGGAACTAGGGGGCCCTCTGGGGAGCATATTATACTGCATGGGGCCTACTGTGGAGCATTATACTGGGGTACGCTCTGGGGAGCATAATATATTGCGGGGGGCACTGTGGAGCATTATACTGGGGGGGACCCTCTGTGGAACATATTATACTATGGGCCACTGTGGAGCTTTATACTTAGGGGAAGGGGCAGTGTGGGGAGCCTGTTATACTGTGTGGGGCCACTGTGGAGTGTATTATTTTGTGTAGGGTTTCTCGGGAGCATATTATACTCTGTGGGGCCATTGTAGAGCATTATACTGGGGGAGGAATGTGGGGAGCATATTATATTGTGGGGGACCTCTGTGGAGCATTATACTGTGGGAACCCTTCTGGGGAGTATATTATACTGTGTGGAGGCCATTGTGGAGCATGTTATACTGTGTTAGGTCACTCTGGAGTATTATACTGGGGGTGCATATTATACTGTATGGAGCATATTATATTGTGTGGGGCTGCTGGGGAGTATATTGTACTGTCTGGGGCCACTAAGGGGTAGCATACTGTGTGGGCCACTGTGGCGTATTATACTGTGTGGAGGCTTAGTTACCATGTGGAGAAACTGGAGGACTCAGGGGAGCATTATATACCATGTGGATCATTATACTGTGGGGGGGGGGGGCTCAAAATTCCTGCTGGCAGCCCTGTGTGCTATGTCTGCCTCACAGCTCCCTCACTATAATCTTGCACATATGTGTAGCGCTCCATGGCCATGTCACTCCCTATACAGTACTGTGCATGAACTGGCCATGGAGTTATTGGGGCCTGCACAGTGCTATAGGGGCTGACTATACTGGGAACATACTCAGTAACACCAGATAGTCAGCACATATGTAAGACCTCAGTGAAGGAGCCGTGGTGTAGGCTATTAGCAGGACGCTGTTGGGTGGGGCCCCAGAACAAGTTCCTCTGGTGGGCCTAAGGCCCTTCAGTCCGACACTGTATAACAGAGAACTATTATATATAAGGGGCTCTTAGTTATAAGGGAGGAATTATTATATATAAGGGTGGGTTACTATATATAATTGGGAAACTTAAATATGAGGGGGCTATTATAAGTCGGAACTATTATTTATAAGACGGGCCATTATTTATAAGGGGGAAATATTATATATAAGGCATCCATTATAAGGGGGAGCTATTATTTATAAGAGGAGAACTATTTATAAGGGGGGTATAATTGTTAAGTGGGCTTATTTCTAAAGAGGGCTATTAGTGATAATGGGGACTATTATTTATAAAGGTAACTATTATTTATAAGGGTAACTATTATTTATAAGGGAGCAGTATTATTTTTATGGGGTGACTGTTACTGATAAGGGGGAATATTACTGATACAGGGCACTATTTATTATTTATAAGGGAGCTATTACTGATAAAGGTGTAATATTATTTATAAGCAGGGACTATTATTTATAAGGAGGCGCTATAGTAACTGATGACTGGGTGCAAATATCTATTAGGTGGTACAAAGGTGCTCATTTGAATTGTGTGTGGTAAAATGGGGCTTGTTATTACTTTTTTGTTGGCAGAAATTAGGCGTTATTATAGGGGCTGCCACTGGAAGATGATGGTGTTTGCATATCAGCATTTGGGGCCCCGCTTTTAATTTTGCCCAGGGCCCCACTTTGTCTAAAACGGGCCCTGTGCGTAAGATAAGTTTCCTGGCTTAAAGGGCAGCACCTGCTGTAGTAAGTGGGGTTTCAGTATGATTGAATTATATCCAGGACGATTCCTCTCCCTTACCTGACATGCTCTTGGAAACACAACCCAGACATTACTGTCTGTAGTTACTTATTATTAGTGCTTGTGATAGATGAATAGCTGAGTTTCTACAACTTATATCTAAGACTATATGAAGACAGAATTTATTATGAATGTAAACCCTCAATCATAATAGAACAGATATATACATACATCTTATAATCTCCCCTTATGTATAAGTATATAACTACTACAATACCCTATTACTATACATGATATATAAATACTATAATACTGCCTACTACTAAGTCTCTGACCTTTCAAGGTATAGAACGAGTATGTCCCCCAATGAGAGGTGGTAACTGGGATCGGTTGATCCTACAACATGAGACCAGGCGTATTTTTCAATTTCAGAGTGTGAAACCTAAAGGCCTGAATGATTCACTCTCTTTTGCATCATTTATATAATTATGGTTTCATCTGCATTTTACATCTATTTAGTCTGTTTATATAGCAATATTAGTTTTCATTCAACTCTATGGTTTATTATTATGCTTTACCCAAATATTTTTTGTTTATTTTACTGATGTTTTACATCCTTGGGTATTTCTCTATATGGATGGGATATAACAATTAAAACAGTACATAATTTTATGCACTGCTGTGGTGGCTGGTTTATCTTTGCCACTCTAGTACATATTAGTGTACATATCAATGTTTCCCTAGTCCAGTCATTTACCCGTTCTTACAGACTTATACTTGTATTTTGCATTTGTTATCTTAAGTAAATCTGATTGTGATCTTGAAAGGTTCTTTTCTATTTACTTTATTGCAGTCTTGTTTTCATTCACCATTTTCTCTTTTTTACATTTGTTTGTTCAGTGTCTCCTCTCCATGGAAACCTGTTTTCCTCTGCATGACAAACCTCCGGACGAGGAGGGCGGAGCCTCGGTCCGATGACGTCATGAGGGGGAGTGTCATGGGGGGCGGAGCTACGGGTTTATTAACCCGGCGGGACACAGTGAATGGCGTCGGCTCTCTTAGTACCAGTGTCCACCATCAGGACACTGGGAACTGCAGTTATTACTGCAAATTATCTCAGTAAGCTTGATATTATATCTTTACCTTCTCCTGATGAACCCTGCTTATCTCTGGGGGAAACGCGTTGAGGATAATTTTATACAAATAGGGGCTCTGTTTACATTGCTAAAGCCTCTTAGAGGATAGCTTTAACAAACAGGGGCTGTGTTAATTTTGAGATAAGCCTCTTAGAGGATAGCTATATACAAACAGGGGCTGTGTGGACATTGTTATAAACCTCTTAGAGGATATCTTTATACAAACAAGGGCTGTGTTTACATTTTGTTAAACCTCTTAAGATAGATCTATTCAAACAGGGGCTCTATTGACCTTGTGATAAAGCCACCCACATGCTGCTGATTATTGAACACTTAGTTTAGCTGTTTTTCAAACAGAGGCTTTATGGACATTGTGAAAGCTACTTATGTGCTGTTGTCTGCTTAATGCCATATGCAGCAACACTACAGACGTCATTTTCTTTGTAGTGCATTGTACACTTTTTAATCAGATTATTAAAGGTTATATTTTAGGTATTAGTGCTAGTTTGTTATTTTTTCTCTTTGATAATACTGCCTACTATGTACAATAATATAGTACAATACTGTGCCCTCTTTCTAAGAGAATAAGTACTGAAATACTGCATCCTATGTACACTAATGTAAGAACTACAATACTGCCTCCTATGTACAAGAATATAACTACTATAATACTGCTCCTATGTACAAGAATATAACTACTATAATACTGCTCCTATGTACAAGAATATAACTACTATAATACTACCTCCTATGTACAAGAATATAACTACTATAATACTGCTCCTATGTACAAGAATATAACTACTATAATACTGCTCCTATGTACAAGAATATAACTACTATAATACTGCTCCTATGTACAAGAATATAACTACTATAATACTGCTCCTATGTACAAGAATATAACTACTATAATACTGCTCCTATGTACAAGAATATAACTACTATAATATTGTTCCTATGTACAAGAATATAACTACTATAATACTGCTCCTATGTACAAGAATATAATTACTATAATACTGCCTCCTATGTACAAGAATATAAATACTATAATACTACTGCTATGTACAAGAATATAACTATTATAATACTGCTCCTATGTACAAGAATATAACTACTATAATACTGCTCCTATGTACAAGAATATAACTACTATAATACTGCCCCTATATACAAGAATATAACTACTATAATACTACCCTATGTACAAGAATATAACTACTATAATACTGCCCCTATATACAAGAATATAACTACTATAATACTACCCCTATGTACAAGAATATAACTACTATAATACTGCTCCTATGTACAAGAATATAACTACTATAATACTACTCCTATGTACAAGAATATAACTACTATAATACTGCCCGTCTACAAGAACATACAGTGCCTTGCGAAAGTATTCGGCCCCCTTGAACTTTTCAACCTTTTGCCACATTTCAGGCTTCAAACATAAGGATATAAAATTTTAATTTTTGGGTGAAGAATCAACAACAAGTGGGACACAATTGTGAAGTGGAACGAAATTTATTGGTTAAATTAAACTTTTGTAAAAAATAAAAAACTGAAAAGTGGGGTGTGCAATATTATTCGGCCCCTTTACTTTCAGTGCAGCAAACTCACTCCAGAAGTTCAGTGAGGATCTCTGAATGATCCAATGTTGTCCTAAATGACTGATGATGATAAATATAATCCACCTGTGTGTAATCAAGTCTCCGTATAAATGCACCTGCTCTGTGATAGTCTCAGGGTTCTGTTTAAAGCACAGAGAGCATCATGAAGACCAAGGAACACACCAGGCAGGTCCGTGATACTGTTGTGGAGAAGTTTAAAGCCGGATTTGGATACAAAAAGATTTCCCAAACTTTAAACATCCCAAGGAGCACTGTGCAAGCGATCATATTGAAATGGAAGGAGTATCAGACCACTGCAAATCTACCAAGACCTGGCCGTCCCTCTAAACTTTCATCTCAAACAAGGAGAAGACTGATCAGAGATGCAGACAAGAGGCCCATGATTACTCTGTATGAACTGCAGAGATCTACAGCTGAGGTGGGAGAGTCTGTCCATAGTACAACAATCAGTCGTACACTGCACAAATCTGGCCTTTATGGAAGAGTGGCAAGAAGAAAGCCATTTCTCAAAGATATCCATAAAAAGTCTGGTTTAAAGTCTGCCACAAGCCACCTGGGAGACACACCAAACATGTGGAAGAAGGTGCTCTGGTCAGATGAAACCAAAATCCAACTTTTTGGCCACAATGCAAAACGATATGTTTGGTGTAAAAGCAACACAGCTCATCACCCTGAACACAAAAGTTTAAAATATCCAATAAATTTTGTTCCACTTGTTGTTGATTCTTCACCCAAAAATTAAAATTTTATATCCTTATGTTTGAAGCCTGAAATGTGGAAAAAGGTTGAAAAGTTCAAGGGGGCCGAATACTTTTGCAAGGCACTGTAACTACTATACTACTGCCTCCTATGTACAAGAATACAAGTACTATAATACTGCCTCTATGTACAAGTATATACACACACATGGACAAAATTGTTGGTACCCCTCGTTTAATGAAAGAAAAACCCACAATGGTCACAGAAATAACTTGAATCTGACAAAAGCTATAATAATGAAAATTTAACTCATCGAAATTTTGATTTCCTGTAGTCCGAGGCAGCACAATACACATGGCTTATGGTTCCCTAGGTATAACCACATAGAGACAGGTTAATTAAGCAGTAATCAAACAATTAACCAATCAGACCCCAGGCATAAATAGGACACAGTGAGTAAGACACAATGTATTCTGATGCAAGCAATAGTATAAAAATTTATTAAAGGTAGGGATACTTGTGCTGCCTCGGATTACAGGAAATCAAAATTTTGGTGAGTTAAATTTTCATTTTCCTGGTTGTCCTCAGGCAGCACAATACACATGGGACCTGTGAAGCAGTACTTTAATTGGGAGTGTTAGAAGATGCCAAATCCAACACTCTTTTGCCAAACAATGCCTCTTCTGCTGCCAATGCATCAATCCTATAATGCTTGATGAAAGTTGAGATGGAAGACCACGTTGCTACTCTACAAGGGGAATGTGGCCTGCTTCTGCCCAAGTAGCCATGGCACGGGTTGAGTGAGCCCTGATCTGAAGACGGGATTGTTGGCCCGACAGTTGATAACATCTTTCCATGATTGATCCAATCCATCTAGCCCAGTGATGGCGAACCTTTTAGAGACCGAGTGCCCAAACTGCAACCCAAAGCCCACTAAATTATTGCAAAGTGCCAACACGGCAATTTCACCTTAAATTAACCTGCCTCCCCAGCATACCCCCTCTTGCTCGCAAACAGCCTGCACCCCCATTCCTCCCTCTTGCAAGCAGCCTACATCCCACATCTCTCCCCCCCACATTACACCCTGCATCTCTACCCCCCCACTACACCCTGCATCTCAACCCCCCCCACTACACCCTGCATCTCAACCCCCCCCACTACACCCTGCATCTCTACCCCCCACTACACCCTGCATCTCTACCCCCCCCACTACACCCTGCATCTCTCCCCCCACTACACCCTGCATCTCTCCCCCCACACTACACCCTGCACCCCATATCTCTAACCCCCACACTACACCCTGCACCCTACACCCTGCACCCCACATCTCTCCTCCCCCACACTACACTCTGCATCTCTACCCCCCCACTACATCCTGCATCTCTACCCCCCACTACACCCTGCATCTCTACCCCCCACTACACCCTACATCTCTCCCCCCACACTACACCCTGCACCCCATATCTCTAACCCCCACACTACACCCTGCATCTCTACCCCCCCACTACATCCTGCACCCCATATCTCTAACCCCCACACTACACCCTGCATCTCTACCCCCCACTACACCCTACCTCTAACCCCCCACTACACCCTGCACCCTACATACTGCACCCCACATCTCTCCTCCCCCACACTACACTCTGCATCTCTACCCCCCCACTACACCCTGCATCTCTACCCCCCCACTACACCCTGCATCTCTACCCCCCCACTACACCCTGCATCTCTACCCCCCCACTACACCCTGCATCTCTACCCCCCCACTACACCCTGCATCTCTCCCCCCCCACTACACCCTACATCTCTCCCCCCACACTACACCCTGCATCTCTACCCCCCACTACACCCTGCATCTCTACCCCCACACTACACCCTGCACCCCTACCCCCACCCCCCACACTACACCCCGCATCTCTAACCCCCACACTACACCCTGCATCTCTACCCCCCCACTACACCCTGCATCTCTACCCCCCCACTACACCCTACATCTCTCCCCCCACACTACACCCTGCATCTCTACCCCCCACTACACCCTGCATCTCTACCCCCCACTACACCCTGCATCTCTACCCCCACACTACACCCTGCACCCCATATCTCTAACCCCCACACTACACCCTGCATCTCTACCCCCCACTACACCCTGCATCTCTACCCCCCCCACTACACCCTACATCTCTCCCCCCACACTACACCCTGCATCTCTACCCCCCACTACACCCTGCATCTTTACCCCCCACTACACCCTGCATCTCTACCCCCCCCCCACCCTACATCTCTCCCCCCACACTACACCCTACCCCATATCTCTCCCCACTACACCCCCTCCCCACACTACACCCTGCACCCCATATCTCTAACCCCCACACTACACCCTGCACCCTACATACTGCACCCCACATCTCTCCTCCCCCACACTACATCCTGCATCCCACATCTTTAACCCCCACACTACACCCTACATACTGCACCCCACATCTCTATCCCCCACACTACACTCTGCATCTCCCCCCACACTACACCCGGCACCCTACATCTCTCCCCCCACACTACGCCCTACATACTGCACCCCACATCTCTATACCCCACACTGAACCCCACATCCCCCCCCCCCCCCCCACACTACACACTGAACCCCACATCTCCCCCCCACACTACACCCTGAGACCCACATCTCTGCATGTTCCTCCACTGCTCGGGATACTTTTCTTCATGTGGAAGGAGCTTCTTACAAGCAAAGACACGCCTACCCTGTCATGTGACCTTATGATGTCAGAAGGTCCTTCCAGAGTACAGCATTTAGCATGTACTGTGTAAGCCGCGGTCCTGTGGACCGCGGCTTACACTGACAGTTTTCAGCTGTATGTACATTTGCACATACAGCTGAAAGAAGCGATCGCTCACTAATGGGGAATCCTGGACCGGATTCCCCGTTAGTGAGATATGGTGACGGCGCACGTGCCAACTGAGAGGGTTCTGCGTGCCCTCTCTGGCACGCGTGCCATAGGTTCGCCATCACGGATCTAGCCAATGTGGCTCTGCTGTTTTGTTTTTTTTTTGCTGGGACCCAACAACTGAAGAAACAGATTCTCTGCCAATGGGAACGATGATGTTCTCTGGATATAACAAGTACAGCTCTTTTGACATCTAGAGTATTCCATTTCCCTTGTTTCTCCCCTTGTGGATGGGGAAAAAAAATACAGGCAAAGAAATCTTCTGGTTAATAGTCTTGAATGATGGAATTTTAGGCAGAAATCTGGGCATGGTCTGTAACAGCAGACAATCCCCTTAGATAAGACTCTTTACAGGACAGGGCTTCAGCTCACTCATTTGCTTTGCAGAAGTTATTGCCACTAAAAGCACTTTTAGAGAGAGATATCTAATTGGTATATCTTGTAGAGGCTGAAATGGTGGCAGCATCAAAGCAGAGAGGACCACGGAGAGATGCAACAAGGGAGATGGCTTCTGCAGATCCGGGTTCAGGTTCCTCCGAGACTTGAAAGTCTTTATTAAATGCTGTACAGAGAATTTGTTCTGTAATTGCACATTCAGCGCCATGAAATGCACGTTCAGGGTATTTACTGAAACCCTTTTGAAGAAATTGAAGAATGGAGTTTACTGAAGGCACCTTTGCATCATTTTTGGAGTACCTGAAGTTAAAATCCTATCTTATCTTGTTATAAACTTTCACCGTGCATGGCTTTCTGAAATACAGGAGGGTGTTGACAACCTCCGGTGAGAAGACCAATGTTGATCAGATCTCCTGGTCAGTCTCCAGGCCATGAGATGGAGGATCAGATGATTGGGGTGGAACACTCCATTCTGGGAACAAAACATTCCTTGCCACTGGAAACTTCCAGAACCTGCTTTTTGAAAGACTCAATGTGAGAGTGAACCAAGCTCTCCGGGGCCAGAATGGAAGAAATGCAATAGCCTCCACCTTCTCGTTGTGGATCTTCTCAAGAACTCTGGAGATCAGGGGGAAATCAGAGGAAAGACAGATGGTTTATCAATTCCTTGGTCAGGGAATCTGCTCTACCACCAGGGCTTGGCCACAATGGTTCAGAGAGTAGAATAGAGGCAGATTGGCATTCTGGCGAGTTGCCATTACATCTATTACATTTTGCTTTTATCCTGTAGAATATTTTGGAGTTGAGTTTCCATTCTGCTGAATAAAGACTTGCGATTCCACAGATCTGCTGTGTGATTCAAAGCCCCCTTGATATGTACAGCTGACAACTCCAAAGTGTGTTGCTCTGTCCAGATCCAAATTAACTTGCACTCCTTCGCCATTTCAGTGCCACCCTGTTTGTTCAGATAAAAGACTGTCGCAAGATTGTCTGACTGGACCAAGACTTAACAACTGCGTTGGTGGGAGTGAAAATTATTCAAGAGAAACCTGACTGTTTTCAACTCCTATAGATTGGAGGACCGGTCCTGGTCTGATGGACCCCAGCTTCTCCGAACCCATTTGTGTTCTAATGTACACCCCAAACCCAGGAGGATGCATCTTTAGAGAGGACTCTCTGGGGCTGGGGAGCCAGGAGTCATCTCTGACAATGAGTCTGAGGTATAATCCACAACTTTTGGTCCAAGATTGTAGCAGCGGAGATCTTGAAGGTCACATCTAGGGATTTTGGACATCTGTCCCAAGATCTGAGTATGTCAAACTGCAGGGACCTTAGGTGCGCTTTTGCCCATGGTACAGCCTCTATGGACAACGTCATGAGGCCCAATACTTGCATAGCTCTTCTGAAGGAGACTTTGGGATGAGAAGCTAGGTGAGAGATCTCTCTGTGAGTTACTCTTTTACTCCTTGGAGATAATCTCTCAAAGCATAACTTTAAAACTATCAAGAAGCCTAGAAACTTTAGGTTCCGATATGGCACAGAGTGGGATTTCTTCCAATTGATCTTGCAGAAGGTTCAGAGTGATGCATACAGTAGGTGATGATGGAGTTGATCTTTCGTGGAGGCTCTCACCCACCAGCCGTCCACATATGGGACCACATTGATCCCTCTCACCCTTAAGGCTGCTGTCAAAACCACCACAATTTGGGTAAAAACTTGAGGGGCTGACGAGATCCCGAAAGGGAGGCAAGTGACTTGGAAATTATGAATTCTCTGAGGCCTCTTGATAGCTATTTGAAGGAACTTCCTTTGAGGATTGGCACATGTAGATAGGCCTCGGCGAGATCGATTATCGCCATATAGTCGTTCCTCTCTAATAAGATTATTACTAAGAGTATGGTCTCCATTTTGAATGTTTTTTCTCCAAAAACTGGTTTAGGAAGGTGAGATCTATCACCAGCCTCTGCTTGCCCCCTGGCTAGTGTACAAGGAATGCCCTGGAATAGATGCCTTTCCCTCTTTCTGCAGAGGGGACCTCTTCTATGGCCGCTTTGTTCCTGAACTCTGATATTAACTGAAGAATCACTGGATTTTCCTGTGAGTTCAGCACCAGATGATTGAAGGGGAATCTTTTAGCATTTGAGGGAGTATCCATTTTTGATAGTTGATGTGACCCATGCGTCTAAAGAGGTCTGTGACATCAGAGAAGCAAAACTTTTTAATCTTGCGCCTACAGTCATGGGCCTGGTGTCATACGTCTTGGGATTTGTGGACTTCTTTTTGAAGGAAGATTTATTTTAACTTCTGTTCCTGAAGATTATCTATCAGAAAACCCATTAGATGGTCTCCTGAACTTAGGTGACCCTTTTTTTTCCTTTTGAAGGAAAGGAACTTTTTTTATGTTTCTGGAAATTTTTCGCCTTTGCCTTCACTCAAGGATTCCAGGATCTTACAGAGTTGAGGACCCAATGGCTCTGGTTGGAACGGTAAGTTGCAAAAGTTGTTAATGTACAGCTTATCACCTGACCACAACTTGAGCCCCAAAGCTCCTCTGGCTGCATTGGAGAGGGCCAGAGACCTGGAAGAAAATTTTACGACATCTAATTGTGAGTCACATAAAAATTCTGCAGCAGTTTTCAAGAGGGGAAGAGAATGTAATATTTCTTCTCTAGAAGCATCTTCTTCTAGATCCCTAGTTAGGTGGGTGAGCCAGATTCTGAGAGCCCTGGCCACTGGGACAGAGGATAATGCTGCTTTACAGGCCCCCACTGCAGAAGTTTATGATATTTTATTAAGAAAATCAGCTTTGCGGTCCACTGGCTCTCTCAGGAGCACAGACTTCAGATGGGAATACAGCCTTTTTGGATAATGTGGCCACTGGTAAATCCACCTTGGGGACTGCGTCCTAGCCTTTTGCCACAGAAACATCTAGACTGTACTGTAAATAGTGTAGATTCTTGACCCTAGGTCGGCTTTCTTATCTGGTTTATCCTAGTCTCTCCTCATCCATTCCTCCACCACTGAGTGACTTGGGAATGACTTGTATTTAGAAGCCAGAAAATAAAAACACCTTTGCCTTTTAGGCTTATACTGCACATCTAACACGGTACAACATTATACTACTGCACATCTTTGTGAGACTCCACCGTGTCTTTAACACTATTAAGTTATTAAGGCTGTCTTAGACATAAAATAATTTTCTTCAGAATCATCTGAATTAGAGGCCACAGAGGAGGAATCTACTTCAGAGGGTGAAGGTGCAGCTGACTCCTGTATAATCTCATCAGGAGGTGAGGACTCTCTGGCTCTTGTAGTTCCTCGTGCAGATTTAACCCCTTCACTGTCTCTGACATTTGCTGTTTAACCATTTTAAGAGACCACCTGGATCCTCCCTGGATCATGGAGCTGCAGGAGATCCACAGGTATAACAACAGGCCTCACATGTGTCAGAGATTAGGTCATCAGGCAATGGCTGTTCGCACTTATTACAGACTGTCTTGCTTTATGGGACCTTTCCCTGGAGCTTTCTTGAGAAGATGACATCTAAGACACAGAAAACACATGCTTAGTGGCGGAACTGCAAGCAAAAAGCATTAGGCATATACATGCAAAGTAACATGAGGCAAAACAGCAAATATAGCATGAAAAACTGAGGCTACAAAGACACAGGACAAACCTACAAACTCTTCTGGCAGATACATGGATGGGGATGGCTGCAGGCATGTGCCGTACTTACAGTAGAAAGCAGAGGGCAGAGTAATCGGCTGAGAGTGCCATAGCCAAGGAAGCCGCCAGCATTATGGAATGCAGGCAGCATTGGTCCACATGATGATGTCACTTCTGCCCTAACTCAGCCTCGGCTGAAGGGAAAACATCACTTTCTGGAGAACCACAAGTACTGTGTGCAAAGCAAACACAGACTGGCGCCATATGTAAAAGTGTGAGTAACACTACTTTCAGCCACTTGCCTGAATATGTCCTGCTGGCATAAGGGGGGATAGAGGACCCTGAAATTTGAGCTCCTGCTCGTGTACCAAGATTGCTGTTTGGGCACCACCATCATGGTACACCCTCGCCACAGGGACAGTGATCAACGCTGTATACAGTGCAGAAAAGCCATCCCATTTGCCTCTATGGTAGCGATACACCATTTTCCTGGGGGAGATCCTGTCTCCATGTCTGTTACCTATGAGAGAAAAGAAAAATACACTAAAGTGTCCTACGTTCTGTGTCCTATTTATGCCTGAGGTCTGATTGGTTAATTGTTTGATTACTGCTTAATTAATCTGTCTCTATGTGGTTATACCTAGGGAACCATAACCCGTGTATTGTGCTGCCGAGGACGACCTGGAAATAACTACTATAATACTGCTACTATGTACAAGAATATAACTACTATAATACTGCCCCCTATGTACAAGAATATAACTACTATAATACTACTCCTATGTACAAGAATATAACTACTATAATACTGCTCCTATGTACAAGAATATAACTACTATAATACTGCTCCTATGTACAAGACTATAACTACTATAATACTGCTCCTATGTACAAGAATATAACTACTATAATACTACCTCCTATGTACAAGAATATAACTACTATAATACTGCCCCCTATGTACAAGAATATAATTACTATAATACTACTCCTATGTACAAGAATATAACTACTATAATACTGCCTCCTATATACAAGAATATAACTACTATAATACTGTTCCTATGTACAAGAATATAACTACTATAATACTACTCCTATGTACAAGAATATAACTACTATAATACTGCCCGCCCAAAACGCCCATGCAAGAATAATTACATAAACACCCTATGTACAAGAATATAACTACTATAATACTGCCTCCTATATACAAGAATATAACTACTATAATACTGTTCCTATGTACAAGAATATAACTACTATAATACTACTCCTATGTACAAGAATATAACTACTATAATACTGCTCCTATGTACAAGAATATAACTACTATAATACTGCTCCTATGTACAAGAATATAACTACTATAATACTGCTCCTATGTACAAGAATATAACTACTATAATACTGCTCCTATGTACAAGAATTTACTGAATTTCCCCACTGTGGGACTATTAAAGGACTATTATTATTATTATTATTATTATTATTAAATATAACTACTATAATACTGTCTGCTATGTACAAGAATAATAATAATACATTTTATTTATATAGCGCCAACATATTCCGCAGCACTGTACAATTTGTAGGGTTCAAGTACTGACAAAAAAGATACATTACAAAGAAATATTCAATTCACACACTGGGACTGAGGGCCCTGCTCGCAAGAGCTTACAATCTATGAGGTAGAGGGGGTGACACAAGAGGTAGCAGGCGCGGCAACAGACGTAGCATTGTTTGTACAATGGTCAGACAATTCTGTATTAGAGGTTACTGTCATTACACATATATAAGCTGTATGAGCCGTCACCAGTCGTGTCCTTTACCGTGCAGATGGTGCCTGGACATATAAAGTTAGTCTGATACGGCATCATATCCTGTGAGGTAATGCGGGAGCGTGAACAGAGGAGGGTACGTTTTAGGGATTCTAACTACAGAAGGGTTTACATTAGGAGTTGTGATAGGCCTGTCTTTAGTTTACGCTTGAAGCTGTGGAAATTGGGGGTTAATCTGATAGTCTGGGATAGAGCATTCCAGAGAAGTGGTGCAACTCGGGAGAAGTCTTGTATACGAGCGTGGGAGGTTCTGATAATAGAGGATGTTAGTCTTAAGTCATTGAGTGAATGGAGAGTACGGTTTGGGCGATAGACAGAGATGAGGGAGGAAATGTAGGGAGGTGCAGCATTATGGAGAGCCTTGTGGATGAGGGTGATAAGTTTATATTGTATTCTGTATTGAATAGGCAGCCAATGTAGTGACCGGCACAGACCGGAGGCATCTCTGTAGCGTCTAGACTGATAGATGAGCCTGGCCGCCGCATTCAGAATAGATTGTAGAGGGGAGAGTTTAGTAGGCGGAAGACCGATTAGTAAGGAGTTACAATAGTCAAGGCGAGAGTGAATCAGGGCAACAATAAGTGTCTTTAGTGTATTTGTGGTAAGGAAAGGGCGGATTCTGGAGATGTTTTTGAGGTGGAGATGACAAGAGCGTGCGAGTGATTGGATATATATAACTACTATAATACTGCTCCTATGTACAAGAATATAACTACTATAATACTGCTCCTATGTTCAAGAATATAACTACTATAATACTGCCTCCTATGTACAAGAATATAACTACTATAATACTGCCCCTATGTACAAGAATATAACTACTATAATACTGCCTCCTATGTACAAGAATATAACTACTATAATACTGCCTCCTATGTACAAGAATATAACTACTATAATACTGCCTCCTATGTACAAGAATATAACTACTACAATACTGCTCCTATGTACAAGAATATAACTACTATAATACTGCTATGTACAAGAATATAACTACTATAATACTGCTCCTATGTACAAGAATATAGCTACTATAATACTACCTCCTATATACAAGAATATAACTACTATAATACTACCTCCTATATACAAGAATATAACTACTATAATATTACCTCCTATGTACAAGAATATAACCACTATAATACTGCTCCTATGTACAAGAATATAACTACTATAATACTGCTCCTATGTACAAGAATATAACTACTATAATACTGCCTCCTATGTACAAGAATATAACTACTATAATACTGCTCCTATGTACAAGAATATAACTGCTATAATACTGCTCCTATGTACAAGAATATAACTACTATAATACTTCTATGTTCAAGAATATAACTACTATAATACTGCTCCTATGTACAAGAATATAACTACTATAATACTGCTATGTACAAGAATATAACTACTATAATACTGCTCCTATGTACAAGAATATAACTACTATAATACTGCTCCCTATGTACAAGAATATAACTACTATAATACTGCCTCCTATGTACAAGAATATAACTACTATAATACTGCTCCTATGTACAAGAATATAACTGCTATAATACTGCTCCTATGTACAAGAATATAACTACTATAATACTGCCTCCTATGTACAAGAATATAACTGCTATAATACTGCTCCCTATGTACAAGAATATAACTACTATAATACTTCTCCTATGTTCAAGAATATAACTACTATAATACTGCTCCTATGTACAAGAATATAACTACTATAATACTGCTCCTATGTACAAGTTACTACTTAATCTGCTCCATGTACAAGCATATAACTGTCTCATGTTATCCCAGACAGACTGGATAATGATGAGATCAGGGCTATATCTGTGGAGGCCATATCATCACTTCCAGGACTCCTCCTCCAAGGGGAAAAGGTCACACCAAATATTGATGGGATTTACATTTCTCTTTCCTTCATTCCTTTCATTTTGATAATTGTAAAAAATAAACTATTAACACTTGCCTACCTAAAACATTTGCACTGTATATTATTCAATTTGTTATATAGTATTTTATTATTTTAGTAATATATTTCATTAATATGATTCTTTGGTTTCTATGAGCTGACAACGTTACATAGACACACAAGGACTCATTAGCTTTACATTATTCTCCTGAGGGTATATATTATGTATATAGCTGCACTGCCACACATGTCATGCTAATGTTACAAATATCAACATGGTGAAATATCTACCTGGTGTCCATGGAGATATCCCAGAGAGAATTTCTACAATTTGATTAGTCTCAAGAAGACACTTTTTGCCTGCTGTGTGGTGAGGACTGGTCACCGGGGAGAGACGTGTTTACCAAACCTAGAATCAGTTACTGTGTTTATTACCAGTGCACAGATTTCTCAGATCCAAACAGAACGCTGAAGTTTCCCCAGTGCCACTTTATATTTTTGTGAAAATTTCATTAACTTTTTAATGGCAAAGCAAATTTTATCATTGTAACAATTAAAGGGGACCTTTCTCCGCCTCCAATAACTCCAGAATTTGCATCCTCTCTTAGGCCCTGATCCACTGATTCCGGCACAGTTGGAATTTTTTCTCTAGCCCCCACCGTTCCCGAGCCATCAGTACTGTTAGTTTTGAATCCAATATGCTTCTGTCTGGTGGGTGGTCCTGGGCTGGAGCAGATAGTCTAAGACCGCCCACCTGAAAATAGCAGCACCAATTGCTCAGGAATGCCGGGGTTAGAAAAAAATCCCAACTGTGCCAGAATCAGTAGAACATCAACCTATTGAAGGGTGCAAAGATTTAGAGTTGAAGATGAAAAGTTCCCTTTAAGACAGTAAAAAAAAAGTCTCAGTTTAGAGATTTTTTTTTTTTTTTTTTTTTTTACACACCTCCTTTATAAAAGCTGAAGGCCCCACCTTTCATGAATTGTCAGTGCATGTAGTTTTGGTGCCTCCTGTGCTGCTTAGACTCTGTACTTTCAGGAGGGTGCTGTCAGGCAGGAGTAGACAAGGGGGAGGGTGATTCTGAGCTCTGATACTGGCTGCCTCTAATTGGAGCTCTGAATCACACCCCTTGTCTTCTCCTGCCTGACACCGCCCTCCTGACAGTACAGAGTCTAAATTGCATATCAGTCACGAAAACTAACAGCATGGATTGCTCAGGAATGGTGGGGGCTAGAGGAAAAATTCCAAATGTGCTGGAATCAGAAAGGTCCTCTTTACCAAGCTGTCAGGGCATGTAAACCCTAACATAAGTTGTTATATTATATAAAGCCTGTGGTATATATCAATAAAGGTAACTACCAAAGAAATATCTAAATATATCTCTATATTATGCAATCAAATGTGGATTTACTCTACTGAAACTGAATAAATATTTGTACTACAACCACCATCATGATATACATAGTGCTTAATATGAAAATGAGTGAACAAGTTTACATTGTCGGTGACCAGGGTCGGACTGGCCCTCCGGGGAACCGGTGAATCCACCGGTGGGCCCCGAGCCCCGACTATTAGTCCTCATGTCATGGGGGCCCGATCGGGATCCTGACCATCCCGATCGGGCCCCTGACCAGTGGCGTAACGATCGCGGTCGCAGGGGGTGCGACCGCGACCGGGCTCAGCGGTGTATGGGACCCGTAGCCAGCTGGAGATGGCCGGGGCCCCGGGCCACTATGATAGCGGTCGGGGAAAGCCTGGTTCCCCGACCGCTATACATACTGTTATTGGAAAGGGGCCAGGGCATATTGCAGGCTCCTTTCCAATAGATGGCAGCCCACGGGAGGTGACTGAAAATAATAAACACATATTCTCACCTCTCCTGGGCGCAGCGTCCTCTCCGGCGCTCCTCCGTCATGTGACTGAAGCCTGTGATTAGGCCCTAGCGGTCACATGGGGCGCGGCCGCGTAATGACGTCAGTGCGCCCCCATGTGACCGCTGAGGCCCAATCACAGGCCTCAGCAGCGACGTTGGAAAAGTTCCTGAAGACGGAAAGATGGAGCGAGGATGCCAAGGAAAGGTAAAGCAAGGTGAGTATGAATGTTTGTTATTTTTAATCACTTCCCCTGGGCCTCCGATTATTATACTCTGGGGTCTGAGGAGACCCCAGAGTATAATAATAGCACTGAAGCAGAGGGGGGCTATTGGGCGCATATAATACTGTGTGGGGGCCACTGTGGAGCTTATAATACTGGATGGGGGCCCCTGTAGAGAGCATATAATACTGGGTGGGGGTCACTGTAGAGCTTATAATACTGGGTGGGGGTCACTGTAGAGCTTATAATACTGGATGGGGGCCCCTGTAGCGAGCATATAATACTGGGTGGGGGTCACTGTAGAGCTTATAATACTGAGTGGGGGCCACTGTGGAGCTTATAATACTGGGTGGGGGCCACTGTGGGGAGTATATAATACTGGGTGGGGGCCACTGTGGAGCTTATAATACTGGGTGGGGGCCACTGTGGGGAGTATATAATACTGGGTGGGGGCCACTGTGGAGCTTATACTCCATACAGTGGCTCCTTCATTTTTTTTTTAAATTATGCCGGGGCAGGTGAAAAAAACAAAACAAAAAAACCCCCCACAAACTTTCTCTCCTGTCCCCAGTGTCTCCAAGCGCAGTTCGGTCCTGCAGTTCTGTTTTCTTCTAGCTGAAGTTCCCCCTGCACATGACTACCTGTGACGTCACGTGACCCCTGAGGCCAATCAGCGGCCTAAAGGAAGGGACCTGGGAAGTCACAGCCAGTGAGGATTTCCGGCAAAAAGACAGCGGAGCTGCAGGACCGGACCGTGCTGGGAGGACACCAGAGCACCGGAGACAGGTGAGTATGTTTAGTGTGTTTTTTTTTGTTTTGTTTTTTGGAGGGGGAGTAGGGGGGGATTCACCTCCCCCAGACTAATTATTAAAAAAGAAAAAAATTATACTGGACAACCTCTTTAAAGTGTGGCGCATTAGGGGGGCCCTGGGGGGTATATTAAAGGGGTTGTCCAGGCATAATTTGTTATGGTTTATCCTCAGGATAGGCCACAGATACCTGATCTGTACGGGGCTGACCACGGACCGATCAGCTGTACGGAGCCACTTCTGATGCCCGTCCTGTACACAATACAGGGCCAGAAGCAGAAAGCTCTGTCCACTGTATATTAGCCGGGCACCTTCACTACACCTTCTCAGCACTTATAGAAGTCAGTAGGAGCTGAGCTGCAGTGAAGGCGCCGGGCTGCTATACAGCAGATGGAGCTTTCTGCTTCCGGCCCTGTGTTGTGTACAGAACGGGCTCCGGAAGTGGCTCCGAACAGCTGATGGGGCCATGTGTCCGCCCCCTACCGATCAGGTATTTATGGCCTATCCTGAGCATAGGCCATAAAAAAGATTAACCCTGGACAACCCCTTTAATATGCCCCACACAGTTTAATGTCCCCCCCACAGGATGTTAGCCCCCATCACTGCTCCCACACAATATAATGACCACATCACTGTTCCCCATACAGTATGGGGGACCAGTGAAGAGGCCACTATGTGGGGGGACCAGTGAAGTGACCATAGAAATATTTGGCCCAGACAACCCCTTAAAATAGGTTGTCCATAAACTGGAGCGACCACTGTGTCGGTCGCCAGGGAGGTGTAAAAATAAGAAAATTAAAAAAAAAAAAAAGCATACTCACCTGTCCCCAGCACCCCGTTGTCCCCTGCCTGTGTCTGTTCGGTCTCATGGCGGCGCCTCATTTCTGGAAATCCTGTACCTAATTGGTCTTAGCGATCACATGAGGTGCAGGACTCCCAGCAAGGAGTCGCCGGCACTAGACTGAATGGACACTGGCAGCGGACAACGGAGCGCCAGGGACAGGTGAGTATGCTTTTTAATTTGCTTATTTTTTACTTTACACCTCCCGCCAGCTACATTGGTTGCTCCAATGCCTGGACAACCTCTTTAAAGGATTTATCCATCTTTCTAATATTGATGGCCTGTCCTTAGGATAGGCCATCAATATTATATCTGCGATGATACAACAGCCAGGACCTCTGCAGATCAGCTTTTCCAGGACAGTGCGGCTACAGGTAAAGGTAACAATTCTTGGAGCCACGCTGCTTACTTGCCATACAAGGTGTAGCAGTAGGTTTAGGTAGTGCAGTGGTGCACATGGTATAGTGGGTGAGCAGCGTGGCTCCCAACATGTTATTACCTTTAGCCGCCCTGTCTCGGTACCGCTGATCTGCAGGGGTCCTGATGGTGGGCCCCTAGAAACAATTCCACTGGTGGGCCCTAGACATCCCAGTCCGACACTGTCGGTGACTGTATACACACTTACGCAACCATAGAAAGCAAATAAGCCCCACGTTCTTTCAGGTTGATCTGTTCATGAATAGGGAGTGTATATATTCTTGTGCAAAGCAAAGCCCGGTCAGGATGTCAAATGACTTCACGTCAATGTGCTGGGCCCCTGATTGTATATGCAGAGTCCACCATTGTCTTACCTAGGGAAATCTCAATAGACATCTACTCAAGATGTCAATATTGTGGCTGAGTACAGTGAGGGGCAATCTTCAGCCTGCTCACCATGCTAATGGACAACTTTCTTACTATGACTGTTGCCTTAAGTAGGGGGCAGGTGCTGGCTTCCTAAGCTCTTTGGTGGGATGGATTGGGGAGCCATGTAATACTCTCCCTCCCTTGGTTGTTTTTCGGATGTGACCTGTGTTACTCTCTTGGCGGTGTGGTTGGTGTTTAGTGTCACAGCAGGCAGTTAGTCGGGGGAGGAAAAAAAAAGTTTACAATCTTCATGTCCTATACATTTAAGGTTGGCATTCAGGTTCCTCTGATCCAACAGATGCGAACAGAGCCAAGTTTGGAAACCATTTGGGGCTATTATGTATGTGCATACAGTATTATTATGTTAGCACTGTATGATGGCATTATGCAGGCTGGAAACAAATTAAAAATGGCGCACTGAGTACTGGTTATTTGTCTCCTCTGTTTATAACATTGATACTGCCTGGGGCCTCCTTTTATTGCAAGTATTGCCCCATTTTATTTTGGGTGCCCAAACACCTTACTAAATGTGACTGGGGTTGCTTGTCACTTTTTTGACCTGGGAAGGGATAGCTTTTCTTGTCTGTACCTCTCTCAATGCTTGACCTTTGCAACTTGTCTTTAGGTGGGCTTAAGTTTACCCTGTGTCTAACATTTGACCATAGATGGTGACTTATAGGGGTTGTCCAGGATATACAGTTTTTCACAATGAGGCCAGAGAAGGTGAGAAACCCCCCCCCCCCAAAAAAAAAAAAACCATACCCACCTGTCCCCAGTGTTCCGGTGTCTCCCACAGCAGCCAGGCCTGCTGCTCCTGGGGTCTTGTCCCGGCAGAAGTCCTTGTCACACGTGAGCGCTGGGGCCTATCAGCATCCTCAGTGGCCTAAAGAAAGGACACTAGATATCACTCACATCACGTCACCTGTGATGTCCCGCTTCCTTTCCTTAGGTCGCTGAGGCCTCAGTCGTCACGTGAGGCGAGGACTTCTGCCGGATGATGCCACAGGACTGGACAGTGGCAGGAGACACCAGAGCACCGGGAACAGGTGAGCGAAATATCCTGGACATCCCCTTTAATTATTTTTTTGCAGACACTCAGCACTCCTGAGGCCTATCCTCCTGTGAGTTTCTCACCTTATTGATTTTATTATTTTTTTGTGTACTTGGAAAACTTTATGCAAAATTAGTCTCAATACGATTTTTAGCATCTCCTGACTAGTCTCATGCACCTGAGGTGATACATGTATGTTGGGACGAGCATCGTATGGGACTGATTGGACTATTGTAGGGTCTTACAGGGTCTGTTTAATTTAGGAGCAGGTTGTGGTCAGGGCTAGCTCTGAAGCTATATTTTTAGATAGTCCCTTGTTTTTAGCAGCCTCTCATCTCAAGTTTCAGCTGTAGTGCTACCTCGCTGGGCCACTAAGAACCTAGCTCTATTCAGTCTTAACTCTTGGCTCGCTAGTGGAAAAACAAGACAGTCACTTGGAGAAATATAAGTATTTCTAGGATTATAAATGGAGCATCATTTTGGTAGGACCATTCTTCATTTGTCAGAGATTGTTGAGCTGGTGTCTTGGATATAGTGAATAATTGTCGGTTTCATTGGCAATTTACTTATTTTTTTGTCTATTACATTGCTAGTTTTGCATTTATTTGACTTCTTTATTCTTCAGCCCTGGCAACAGCTTTTGCTTGGTGAAAGCGATTTTAATACATGGTCGGCTGAAACACAACAGAATGGAAGATGAACCTACAGAGAAGCGTTCGCTCCTAGAGGGAGATTTCAAGTGGATCTCTTAGAAATCCATATGTCCTAATAGGGAATACAACTAGAATACTGATTCAGAAAGGAAGGCCCAAATAGGAACTCTGGCTATGAAGAACCCAAACAGGATCCCAAAATATGAAGGATCCGAACAGGATCCCAATCTATGAAGTACCTGAATAGAATCTCAGACTAGGAAGGACCTGAACCGAATCCCAGGTTTTGAAGGACCCAAACAGGAGCCCAGACTATGAAGGATCAGAACAGTGTGACAGGCTATGAAGGAACAAAGAAATTTGACGTGAAATCTTGGTTGTGACATCATGACCCCATGGAAGTTTCATCTGAATAATTAACAGAATATCCTCGTGCAATATTAATCTCACGAGACAAATGACAGCTTTGTAATAATTATGAACTTTGATAACCCCATGGACCTTAGAGCCTGGGAATTTGCTTTAGTCTCTAATGTGCGTCAGTAATAAGATGGATACGGACGTGTCTCAGTTCATCACATTGTGTCTGTAGAGAACAGGGAATAATTCTTCTGTTGGAGAGTGCGCCGACCTCATACTGCTCATCACACAAGCCCGAAGCACTCTGTATAGTACACAAACAAAGAGCAGAACAAACTGGGGAAGTCTTTTAGACACCATTTGCAAGGATTTGCTTTTTGGTATGCAATTAGACAGATTGGCCCTAAAATTAACTCATATTAATAAATATAACAAATACGGATAATAAAAACAGTGATGTCACAGGATAGAGATCATTTAAGAAGCACTGAGTTAGGGTCAGACATATACACTATATTAAGCAGGGGGTAGACATAAGAAAAAAAAAAAAAAAAAGGTCACAAAATGATAGCTTGAGCTCTATGGGTGATTCTGTATACAATATATACACTCCGCAACATTGAAATATCAACACCAAGAAGGATAAGCCATAAGGTTTAGGAAATTGTATCAGGTATCACTAAGATCTGCAATAAAAGCCAGATTGAAAGCAACATTCATAGTCACATTAAACCTCAAAAAATGGATCAAGTGGTATGGGATGATTGTGTGACGCCTTCTGTTCATCGACATGCCAGTTATCGCCACTTCTCGTAAACTGGGAAGGACAGAATCCTTGAACTGAGAGACTTTGGTTTATCACTCCGGCAGATTGCTATGCACCTACGCCAAGATGTCAGCAACTGTTCAACGTTGTGTGTCCTTGTGGTTAGGGAGAACAACGACAAACTGGAATAGCAGCAAGAGTTGCAATGAGGCAAACGTTTACAAGGATGGCTCATCTGATTATGGCACATAGTGATCCAGTCTGTACTGCAAGTGAAATTGTATGTCACATCCCAAGCCTAGGGCAGCAAACAGTGTCAACACAAACAAAGGTGTTTGCATGACATTGGGTTACGAGCCAGATGTCCAGCTACAGGTGCTTTATTGACACAACACCACCACTGTCAAAGTCATGGTTCACAGCGTGTGTGTATATATATATATATATATATATATATATATATATATATATACACACACACGTTAACTGACTTTTGTCATCTGGTTATGGCTTATACAATTTTCAAGGGATGACCAGATGGCAGAGGCGTAGCTAGCGGGGGGGGCAGAGGGGGCGGCCGCCCCGGGCCTACTGACTTTTTGGGGCCCACCCCGGGGCCGCCATTAATACATCCTTTATTTCTAACTAGATCGGTGTCTGCAGACACCGATCTAGTTACAATGCTTCCTGGTGCTTAACTGTCTTGTAAACCGCAAACCACTTCAGGCCTGCAGTTTACAAGACCCCGAGACCACAACACAACATCGCGCCGCCCGCGCTCAGACACAGACGTCATGCGCGTGGACAGGGAGGAAGCGCCGGCGGCTCCGTTCATCATCATCGCAGGTGAGTATGACTTTTTTTTGTGGGTATATTAATAGAATAAGGGGGGTGGTTAGGAGGGAGAAATCTAACTATAATGGGAGGATTCATTAGGGGGCATTATGACGATGGGGGGTCATTTATATAAGGGTTATTAGGAGGTATTATGAATACAAGGGGGGAGGTTATTTATATAAGGGACCATTAGGGGGAATCATTTATATTAGGAGGCATTATGAACATAAGGGGGTGGTCATTAATATAAGGGTACATTAGAGGTGCAATATTTATGTCAGGGTGAATTGGGCATAATATGAGGGTCAATTAATTTCATTAAAGTTGCACTTGCACCTTATTAAGACTAAGGCCCCATGTACTGGGCTGCAGCAATAAAAGCGCTGCAGGAAAAACCACGGCGGTAACGTGTTTTCTCCCGCAGCGCTTTTCACAGAAGGTCTGCAGAGATTTTCCCTGTGGACTTTCTGTTTTCAATATACCTATATGGAAACCACCAGTGTTTCTGTAGGTATAATTGACATGCTGCAATTTCCAAAACCGTTGCGGTTTTGGAAATCGCAATGTGTCTGCTGCACGTATTTTTCCACAGTGTGTGGATGGGATTTGCTAGAATGTTGCGGTTTTTTTCAGTGGGTTTTCGCCACATGGGGCCCCATCCCTACTTTGCAGTAAAATATGCACAGCGGATAATCTTCGATTTCCAAAACAGTCGGTGTTTTGGAAATCGCAGAATGTCAATTATACCTACGGAAACGCTGGCGGTTTCCCTATAGATATAATTGAAGCAGAAAGTCTGCAGAGGAAATCTCTGTGAACTTTCTGTGCAAAGTGCTGCTGGAAGAATCGAGATGCGTCGCCGCCGCGGTTTTTCCCGCAGCTCTTTTTTTGCTGCGGTACGCCACATGGGGCCTTAGCCTTAAGGCGTTTTCCAGCTCATTTTTATTGATGGTCTATCCTCAGAACAAAACATCAATAAGAGATAAGTGATTCCCCACTGATCAGCTGTATGAAGGTCCCTGGCGCCTGTTTATATCACACGCTGTCTGTTTATAGTGACCGTGTGATGTAATTCCAGCCTTGTCACATAGACGTGTATAGGATGAGGCTGTAGTTACATTACATGGCCGCTATGAGATGACACTATGTAAACAGAGAAGGGGTCACGGCGCTTACACAGGTACCACGGTTCATTCAAACAGTTGTTCCTTGGGGGTCCTGGGCATTGGAACCCCAAAAAATTTTTTTTCCCTTTTTAATTAGGAAACACCTGGGGCATTATTAATAAGGGGCAAATTATCTAAAGAGGACCTTTCACGTCCTCATGTATATGCTGTTTTACATACAGCTAGAAATCCGACAGTGCGCTGAATTCAGCACACTGCCGACTTTCCCGTTATATGCCCCGGGGTTGGAGATATCGGGGGTCTAAATTTCACCGTTCACTGTCAGAAGGGCGTTCCTGACAGTCTAGTTGCGCTGTGAGGAACGCCCTCTCGTCCATAGACTTGTACTAGGGGGGGGGGGGCGTTCCTCACAGCTCAGCGTCATCACTGGGCTGATTACACCCCAGTACAAGTCTATGGACGAGTACTGTCAGGGAGGACAGTGTATAATAATAAAATTGTTACTACTACTAATAACATAAAAAATGGTTGGTGTAAGAAACTAAACACTCTGCCTGAACTCAAAGTGGCTCTGGTGGCCATTTTTGTTTAGTTTCTTACATCAGCGTACTCCAGAAAAATGGCCGACGGAGCAAGAAGCAGATGCAAGATGAACAGAAGAAGATGCAGGGGGCGTGAAAAAGCAGCGCTTCAGTTAAAAACACGTTTCCCCAATGATAGACTCCCTTTAAAGATATAGATAATAACACTGAAAATTAAAAACAGGGGAAATGAACAATAGTTGTAAATGTCACCATGGATCACTGTGAGTGCCAGTTGCTTATTTTTAGCACACCCTTCTAACATGAAGGCATTGAAGGCAGGTATTACTTGCTTTGAATCATGAATATATCCCATTGTTTTCTACTTATTAAATTTGTTCTTTGTAAGTAGTTATGTATGTGTTAATTCTAAGTCTCATTACTAAAGATGGGCGAATCAGATCTAAATTTTTGGGACAAACCGGAAGTGCTATTATACTCTGTGGTCTCCTCAAACCACAGAGTATAATAAGTGCAAGTCCAGGGAAGGTGAGTAAAAATAGCAAACGGTTATGCTTACCATGCCTCACCTCTCCTGGGTATCCTTGCTGTGCCTAGCGTTCCCCTGGCATTCTCTTCAGGAGTGTTCCAGGCTTTGGATGATGTCACATGCCCCAGGGTCAATGCTAAGGCCTGTGATTGGGCCTCAGTGGTCATGTGGGACATGCTGACATCATCATACTTTAACCCAGTGTCATGACGTTGGAGTACCCCACAACCGGATGCCAAGGATAGGCAAGTATAAAACTTTGGGGTAAAATCTAGTTCTATCCCAATCATTTTGCTCATCCCAACACATTACACATCCCAGGATGTCAATTCAATAGTAGATAAACTTGTTTACATGTAAATGTCAAGAACCAAAATGCCTTTGTGTGTGAGTCAGGTGAGACACCATGACTGCAGCCTGACCACCTGCAACAGAAACCTCTGTACGGAATTATGGAAAAATATAACTTCAAAGCCACCTATGTCATAATTCATGTGTTATAACAACCCGTGTACAGGAATTTGGTCAGAGAACACAGATTCTTCTCCGGACCCAAGCACCAAGACTGTTAACCTTACGAAACATCACAATTTATGTATTGGATGAAAGGATTGTGATTTCATGTTTGATATGCCCGGACTTATAAACCATTCTATATCACTGGCCAGGCACATCATTCTTACAAGAAGTGTCCATACAGAATTATGACATATTCCAAAAATGAGTCAAATCACTATTGACTTGGTGCATGTCACAAGCGGGAGGTTCCTAGGACAATATTGTCAAATACCTGTAAATGAAACCAAGCTTGTAATGGGAGGTTAGAGGTTGGTTTTCTTTAACTTACTCCCTATTATTTAGTATACTGTTTGCTTATATGGATGTCTTTTTATTATATCTTTTTTTCTTTTGTAACTGCATTCATTGTACTTTTTTGTGCATATTACCTTTTGTATATCAGAGGTGCACTGTGTGGTCAGGTGTGAGTGGTCTTGGTATATCAGTGTCTTGTCTACCATGGTGGCAGACATTTGTATGGATGTGTGGATGTTTTGGGTGTGGGGGGGGATTTTAACTTCTTTGTAGCCTAGGTGAGTGTGGAAGTGAGTATAGAAGCGGAGTACCCCTTTTTCCGGGCACGTGCAAGGTTGCAAATGCTTGCGTGCCTGGGGGTTGTTTGGGACCCTGACCATACTGCACATTATATTACCTTGCAAATTTACTTGTCTACTTGACCTGGTTCATTATCATACAATGCAAATAGTATGATAGCTGTAAAGTGAGGCCGGACCGAGGACGAAGGATGGAAGGGGAGGCCTGCATGACAGGAGTTTAGCCAGGAGCATAAGCTGAGGGTACAGGAAAGGGTTAAGTTGGCCATTTAGAGGAAGCGTAGGGGAGGGAACTGGGAAAGGGGGGGTTGGGGGGAGGGAGTATTTAAAGTGAAGGCGGGAAGATTCCCGCCACTTTAGAGAAAGCAGGGAGTGAGTGAAGCCAACACACCTCTGCGGTTTTCTTGCTTGCCCAGGATGTCTGAGGTTGAAGATATGCTGGCCCAGCTCAGGGCTGAAGCGGATCGTAGGGGGCCGCAATGGCTGCAATCCCAGCTGCAGGGATTGATACAGGGGTCTGGAGAGTCGGCTAGCCGCCCCTCTCCTTCTGGAAGATGGCCGCGGAGGACCAGGCCTCCGGCGCGCCTCAGCCCCGAGGAGACCCCTCGGGTCCGGCGCCGAATTAGGAGCCCCTCACGGGACCCTCTGGTCCAGGGCACCGCTCGGCGCGCTGCTGAGCGGCAGTCCCGGGCCGGGAGGAATCCGCGGCGACGGCGGGACCCGCAGCGGGGGAGGGGAGTCGCCCCTCCTGCATCACTGACCTCGTTGGAGTCAGGATTGGAAGCGGTGGGCCTTCCGCCGGCGGCGGTGACTCCGGCTCGGCCTGTGGTGCGCAGGAGGATCTCCGGTGCAGCCCCTGTGCGCGGGGGAGAAGCGGGGCTGGCACCTTCAGCGGCAGAGCAGCAGGCTGGGCCTAGCGCAACATCAGCCCAAGATGGCGCCCACAGCGCGGGCGCTGGGGGGCGGAGCGTCGCGGAGGCCTTGTCCAGGAGGCCCGACGTGGATAGCGGCGAGGAGGGCCCCAGTGAGACGGCTACAGGACGACAGGACCAGGATTCAGCGGCCGCTGGGTTCACAGCACCCAGGCGCCCAGGTGAGCGTTCATCTACTGTAACAGGGCCCTTGTTAGCGGTTTCAGGGGGGAGGGCTTTAGAGGGGAACCGCGAGGAGCTAAGCAGGGGTATGTTAGCCTTTATGGGGGTGTTGGCGGAAATGGTGCGGGGAGCGGGTAGCGGCGGGGGGACGTCGTCGTCCCCAGCGATGGCGTGGGGGGCGGGAAGTTCGCCGGCGGTATCGCTAGGGGGGGCTTCCTCTGCGTCGGGGGTGTCTGTGTCGGTGCAAACGCAGAGTGAGGACAAAGGGGACGCGCCGCGGTTAGACGATGCGGCGAAGGGGGAAGTATATGTCTGCTTTGAGGGGCCTTTAGGGGCTCACTTGAAGCAGGAGGTGAGGGAGCGCATTTGGAAAGGCGAATATGTTGATATATTTTCGCTTTTGCCTTTGGAGCGCTTTAATTTGGACAAGCCTAGGAAGGAAGAAAAGAAGGAGGAGGAGGAGAAGAGGCGGTACTGCCTTATTCCTCGGACGTTTGCTAATTGGCTGCAAGCGTTCGCCATAATGGCAAGTGTCATAGGGGAGAAGGCGCCGGAAAATTGTTCGGCGCTTTTCTGTTATTTGGACGCAATAGGGGAGGCGCATAGGACGTATGGGGGGCAGGCATGGCTCCGGTATGACGAACAATTTCGTCAGCGGAAAGCGGTTCGGTCCAGCATTCGCTGGGACCATAAAGACATTGGGTTATGGCTGAGGATTATGGCGCAAGCGAGGGCAGGGCCATCCTTTCCAGGGAGGACCGGGGGCCCCGAGTCTTTGGGGCGCTCGCGTCGCCGCACAGAAGGGACTCTGTTTCTCATTTAATGAAGGGGGGTGTAAGTTCGGCTCCAAGTGTAAGTTTAAGCATGAGTGCTCCTCTTGTGGGGGCACCCATGGAGCCAACCGGTGCTTCCGCTCCAAGCAGAAGGGTTCAGATGGGGCTGGGAAGGGGGCGACTCCGGTGCGGCTGGAAAGGATGGCGCCATTTCTAAATAGGTACCCAGATAGGGAGGCGGCGGCCTTGTTGTCGGAGGGGTTCGAGTCGGGTTTTCGGATACCGTTTGTTGAGGCGGCGGTTTCAGGGGTGGTTAGGAATTTGAGGTCGGCACGGGAGCATCCGGAGGTGGTCTCAGAAAAGCTGAGGAAGGAGGTGGACCTGGGGCGCATGGCGGGACCGTTTCCGGAGCCTCCCTTGCCGAACTTGCGGGTATCTCCTTTAGGGGTGGTCCCAAAGAAGGAGCCGAATAAGTTTCGGCTTATTCACCATCTGTCATTCCCAAAGGGGGCGTCTGTTAATGACGGGATCGACCCCGAGTTGTGTTCGGTGGAGTATACTTCATTTGATGCGGCGATTTTCTGGGTCCGGCGTTTTGGCCGGGGGGGCGTTGTTGGCGAAGACTGACATCGAGGCGGCATTTAGACTGCTGCCGGTGCATCCAGATAGTCAGCACTTGTTGGGTTGTTTTTGGGCGGGCGGGTTTTTTGTCGACTGTTGCTTGCCAATGGGCTGTTCATTGTCGTGTTCCTATTTAGAAAAGTTTAGTTCGTTTTTGGAATGGGTCATCCGGGACGTTTCTGGGAGGGCCTCGGTCATTCACTACTTGGATGACTTTCTTTGCATTGGTCCGGGGGATTCCTCCGTTTGCTCGGTCTTGCTGCATTCGGTGGAACGGGTGGCGGCAGATTTTGGGGTGCCACTAGCGCGTGAAAAAACTGAGGGTCCGGCGACGGTTCTGTTTTTTGGGTATTACCATTGACACGGTCCGTATGGAGTGTCGTCTTCCAGAGGATAAGTTATGTGGGTTGCGGACGGAGGTTCAGAGGGCATGTCGGCTAAAAAAGCTGCGATTAAGGGAATTGCAGTCTCTTTTAGGCAAATTGAACTTCACGTGCTGGATTATACCAATGGGGAGGGTGTTTTCTCGACGGTTGGCAGCGGCAACGGCTGGTGTGTCCGTTCCCGCGCATTTTATCCGGTTGGGGTGGGAGTTGAGAGAAGATTTGCGGGTTTGGGATTCGTTTTTAGAACAATATAATGGGCGGTCACTGTGGATGGAGGAGGGAGTGGTAGAAGGGGAATGGGATCTTTTTACGGACGCGGCCGGGAGCGTAGGGTTTGGGGCATATTTTAAGGGTAGTTGGTGCGTAGGTTCTTGGCCGGAAGAGTGGGTTTCGGGGGGGCTGGTCAGGAACCTGGCTTTGTTAGAATTATTTCCTATTCTGGTGTCGGTGGTAGTGTGGGGGGAAATTTTCCGTAATAAGAAGATTCGCTTTCATTGCGACAACTTGGGGGTGGTGCAGGCGATAAATCGGTTGTCCGCTGCGTCGCCGCCGGTGGTTCGGGTTTTGCAGCAATTGGTGTTGGAATGTTTGAGGTTGAATGTTTGGATTGTAGCGGTCCATGTCCCAGGGGTGCAGAATGATGTGGCTGACGCCCTCTCTCGTTTGCAGTGGAATCGTTTCAGGAGGTTGGTGCCGGAGGCAGACGAGAACGGCACGCGGTGGCCGACGGAGTTGTGGACCGTGCCGGTCGGGCGGCGGAGTGTTTGATTCGGGCATCTTTGGTGGACGGTACATGGGCGGCCTATACGAAAGCCTGGGAACAGTGGGAGCAGTGGTTGGGTTCTTTGGGGGTGGAGACAGAGGATTTCGAGATGCCGTTATTATTCGTGGGGCATTGTAAGGAGTCGGGGTGGACAGTTTCTAGGTTGAATACGTGTTTAGCGGGTTTAACCTTCGGGTTTAAGAGTAGGGGGATGCCGGACTTTACGAAGTCATTTCTGGTGCGGCAGGCGGTAAAAGGTTGGCGCTGTTTCAAGGCGGCGAAGGACACGCGCAGACCGGTGTCCTTTTCCATACTGCTGGGCTTGGGCTCCGCTTTGGGGATGGTGGGGGCGAGCCCGTGGGAGGTCTTGCTGTTCAGGGCGGCGTTTTCGCTCGCCTTTTTTGGAGCCTTGCGGTTGGGGGAATTGGTGAGTGGATCCCAGACTTGTCCGGGGGGTGTGTTTTGGGAGGATGTGAGCCTGTACGAGGACAGGGTGGAGTTTAGGTTAAGGCGTTCGAAGACGGACCAGGAAGGCCGGGGGTGTGCGGTGCGGCTGTTTGCGGTGCCAGGGTGTTTGATGTGTCCTGTTAGTTGCTTGAGGTCTTATTGTTCGGACAGGGGTCGGGCGACAGGCCCCCTCCTGGTCCATGAGGATGGGTCGTTTTTGTCCAGGTTTCAATTCTTGGGAGTTTTTCGGCGATGTTTGTGTTATCTGGGTTTGGGGGAGGAGTATTTTAGTGGTCACTCCTTCCGTATTGGGACAGCTACGGAGGCGGCCCGGAGGGGTTTGGGGGAGGACGTAATTCAGCGCATTGGCCGATGGGAATCAGTGCGTTTTAGGTCATATGTCCGTTTGGGGGGACTGGTCTGAACAAAAACACATTTTGTATCGGGGGAGGTCCGCAGGTAGGTGGGTTAGGAAGAGGGGGTTTTTGTTCGAGCGGGTGTGTTAGTGCATGGGGCCTGTTATTGTTATGTTGCTTTTGATGTTTTACAGGTGCTGAGCCGTGCTTGGTTTGGTTGATGGGCCATTCCTTTGTGTTCTGGGGCGCAGTGCGGGCGGCGGTGCGACCAGACGGTAGGCAGTTGGGTTTTGCGCGAGGGGAGGTGCGGTTGCGCTGGTTAGGCTTAAGGGGGATGGTGTGGGGCAGGGTGCTCGCGGAGTTTCATCGCTTCGTGAGGCTGGATAGACCTCCAGACATACTGGTACTGCATGTTGGAGGTAACGATTTGGGGGTCCGCCCTTTTCGGGAGCTGATTAACGATATCAAATTCGACTTATTGCGGCTCTGGGCGATGTTTCCGGGATTGGTAACAGTATGGTCGGATATTGTGCCAAGGAAAGTGTGGAGGGCGGCCCGGTCGGTGGAACGTGTGAACAAAGCCCGTATTAAGGTGAATAGGGCAATTGGGAGGTTTATGGCACGGAATGGAGCGGTCTTAGTGCGCCATAGTGAATTGGAATCGGGGGGAGGGTGCATTTTGGAGAAGGGACGGGGTTCATTTGAACGCCGTGGGTATTGACATGTGGTGCCTGGGATTGCAGCAGGGCATTGAGACGGCTCTAGGGGTGTGGCGGAACGCCCGCCGATAAGGAGGTCATTGGTGGGCGTTGTGGCGGTGGGGGTCCTCGAGGCTGGGATATCGGAAATGGTCGTGGTGGGGAGGGCCCCGCGGTAGGGGCTGGACTCCCCAGACCATTTGGACTGTGGCTAGATGGCTCCGGTAGGGTTAAAGGGTATTAAGGGCTTTATGGCCTTAGGAAATAGAGCACCGAGCAGATTTATTTAAATAGGTGCCCCTGAGCTGGTGTGGAACGGCTAGGGGTAACAGCTGGTGCTCAGGAAGTATGGGGTTAACATTTTGGGTTTTGGGGCCTCGAGGTCCTCCGTCGTCGGGTCGGGTTATTTACTGTGTTTTGGGGAATATTTGTTGTGGCATTTAAATGGTTAAATTATTTTATTTAATAAACTGGCTGCTGTGGCCAATTTAATCCAACATCGGTGTCGAGTATTTATTTTAGGTAAAGAAAACAGAGAAGAGCGGGCGACTTGGCAATACCCTGGTCATGGACTTTTGCATTATCCAGATATTCAGTATTTGCAAATATCTTAGTAGCCTTTGTGCTGCTGTGTTTGTTGGTCATATATGCCAGGTAAAGGCTAATCCACAGATTATAATTTGTCCATTATGTGACCGGATTACTCAATTGGCTTCAATGTTTGTGTTTATTCTCTACTAGCACTGTTCACACCTGCTGCCAAACTGCATGAGGTGTACACAGGACTCTACCCAGAAGTAGCAACACTGACTGGTTATATTGAGGGTAATTTTCCGTTCTTGACTTTTGTACTTAGGAGCAATGATAATAAAAGAACATCTGTAATCTAAGTGAATTAAATCATACAGAGAAATCCGCCCTGTTCAGACACAGTCGGAGGTAAAACAAACAATGACATTCACAGACTCACAAGCAATCACATGCAGTCAAAGGTAGCTGTGCCTGGCCCCTATACAGGATATGGTGCTATCTGCTTCCAGCTCCATACTGTGTATAGTATGGGGTCCAGATGCACCTCCAAAGGGATAACCCATGTGGAGGCAGGCTATAACGGTGCTAGTTATCTGATCTGGAGTCCAATTGGTGAGGCAATGGCACAGTACTTAAACAGTAGTAGATGAGGAGTTAAATAGCAGGAATAGTACCTCAGGAGTAAGAAGCAACCATGGTCAGCCATATGCAGGATTCTGTACACAGGAGCAGTAGATCAGCCGTAGTCAGACGTATACAGAAATAGGTACACAGGACCAGTGGATCAGCCGTAGTCAGATGTATGCAGGAGTCGGTACACAGAAGCAGTGGATCAGCCGTATGCAGAAATCGGTACACAGAAGCAGTAGAGTAGTAGTGAGGATCAGGGCAAACAGGAAACAGACAGTCAGAATAATCAGGCACAGAATGGAGTAAGCTGTGGGTTTATATAGGTATTGCTATACTGTGATTGGCCATAGAGCAGGTGCAATCCATAAAGCTAATCATTCCAATAGAAAGGACTAGGCTAAGCAAGGCAAATAACATACAGGCTTCTACAATGGCATAATGGTCAAGGCTGCAGAGCATGGTCAGGAAGTCAATGGTTCAAGACCCAGCGAGCTCAGTTCTTGACATTACTTCCCCCTCCTCCAGGAGAGTCCTCTGGATGGTACTTGCCTAGATGGCACTGATGGAATTCTCTTACCAGTTGTGGAGCATGAATGTTGTGTACTGGTTCCCATGTGTTATCTTCAGGACCATATCCTTGCCACTTTATCAAGTACTGTAACTGATTTAAAAAAATTCTAGAATCCAAAATTTTTTCTACTACATATTCCTCTTCTCATTCAACAATAACTGGGTCAGGTGGAGGCAAGTTATGTCCTGGGAATGGATTTTCCACAAAAGGCTTGAGAAGGAAGGAATGAAAAACAGAGTGAATCCGCATAAAGTCTGGAAGTTTTAAACGAAACGCTACAGGATTAATTTGAGCCACAATTTCAAATGGTCCAATAAATTTCTGACCTAGCTTGGTTGAAGGTATCTTGACATTCAAGTTTTTTGTAGATATCCATACCTTTTCTGCTATACCAAAGGAAGGGAGAGACTTGCGATGTCTATCAGCAGTTTTCTTATAGTGATCCTGAGCTTCATGCAGAGTGTTTGTCAATTTTTCTTGAACTTGCTTCAAGGTAGACAGTCTGTCGGTGACAGCAGGAACTGAAGAAGAAATTGAAAGATTAGGAATGAATGTAGGATGGAAACCCATATTGGCAAAAAATGGACTCTGACGTAGAAGAATGCTGGGAGTTGTTATAAGCAAATTCCATTGTAGGAAGAAAATGAACCCAATCATCCTGGAGATAACTTTGTATAGCACCGCAAATACTGTTCAAGAGTTTGGTTAGTACGCACAGTTTGGCCATTCGACTGTGGATGATAAGAAGAAGATAAGTTCACTTCAATTCCTAGAGTGGCACAAAAACTCTTCCAGAACTTTGAGGTAAACTGTACCCCACGGTCAGAAACTACATGTCAGGTATACCATGTAGGCGGAAAACTTCTTGAATGACCAATTCCACAGTCTCTTCAGCAGAGGGTACCCCCTTTGTGGGTATAAAATTAGCCATTTTGGTAAGACGGTCTACCACAACTAAAATTGTGCATATATCTTTTGAAGATGGTAGTTCAACAATAAAGTCTATAGAGACAGAACCCCAAGGACAAGATGGAATAGGCAGAGGCTGAAGTAATCCTACTGGTGAGGAACAAGGGGTCTTATTCCTAGCTCAGGTTTGACAGGAAGAAACATCCTTCTTGACATCCATCTGGTATTTAGGCCACCAAAATGAGCGGGACAAAAGTTCTTTGGTCTTTTTGACTCCCATGTGACCTGTGGGTCTAGAATCATGAACAAGGCACAGAATTTCTAATCGAGTAGTCTCAGGAACATAAACACACTGATCAAGAGTCCAATCCCCGTCTCTGAACGCCAAATCTATATCTGTGGGGGGATGATTAAGGAAAGGGTCTCCACTATAACCTTCTTTAATCCTCTGAAGTATACCCTTGGAAATGGTTGCCCCCACAAAATTCTTAGCAGGTAAGATGGTGGTTTCAGGTGTGTCATCTTGCGTTATTTCGGAAAACATCCAGGATAAGGTGTCTGCTTTTCCATTGCGGGATCCAGATCTGTAGGAAATTCTGAAATTAAATCTTGAAAAAAATAGAGACCATCTAGCCTGTCTACCAGAAAGTCTCTTGGCTGATCTGATAAATTCAAGATTTTGGTGAGAACTTCCGTAAGAACCCGCACCACATGAGATGCTCCTTCAAGAAGATGCCTAAATTCCGTGAATGCTTTTTTAATTGCCAGTAATTCTTTATTCCCAATGTCATAGTTTCTTTCAGGAGGTGACATCAGGCAGGAGAAAAAAGCACAAGGATAAAGCAACTGTTTATCCCCAACTCTTTGGGACAATACTGCTCCTACTGCCGAATCTGAAGCATCCACTTCAACTATAAATGGGAGGTCAAGATTAGGATGAACTAAGATAGGAGCAGAAGTAAAAAGTGTCTTTAAATTGGGTAAATACTTCGTCTGCACTTGAAGACCATTTAAAAGGAATTCCTTTCTGGGTTAGTTGTGTTATTGGACTAATAACCTTTGAGAAATTCCTAATAAATTTGCAGTAGAAATTTGCAAAGCCAAAAAATCTTAGGACCTCCTTGACATTCTTGTGAGAAGGCCAGTCTAAAATAGCTTGGATCTTACTGGGGTCCATTCGCAATCCTTCTGTAGAAATTATGTACCCCAAAAACTGAATTTCTGTCTTTTCAAATTAACACTTTTCCAGTTTATATATAGTTGGTTTTCTCTTAGATGGCTCAAAACCATGGTAACCTGCTTACGATGTTCGTCAAGGTTCTCAGAGTATATTAATATGTCATCCAAATATGCCACCACAAATTGAACCAGCAAATCTTGGAAGACATCATTGATGAAATGTTGAAATGTTGCTGGTGCATTGCAAAGTCCAAATAGCATGACGAGGGATTCAAAATGCCCATAACATGTTCGGAATGCTGTCTTCCACTCGTCCCTGGGTCGTATACGGACAAGATTGTATGCCCCTCGTAGATCCAACTTGGTAAAGATCTTTGCTGACCGTAGTCTCTTGAGTAACTCTGGAATAAGCGGAAGAAGGTAAAGATTATTGATGGTTATTCGATTTAGTTCCCTATAGTCAATACAAGGACGTAATGTGCCGTCTTTCTTTGGTACAAAGAACATAGGTGCTCCTGCTGGAGAAGTGGAAGGCCATATAAATCCTTTGGCCAGATTTTCCTTGATCTACTCATCTAGGACCTTCAGATCCATCTCTGTAAGTGGATAGATTCTTCCATAAGGTATGGATGCACCTGGTAAAAGTTCAATAGGACAATCATACGTGCGATGAGGAGGTAACTGGTCAGCATTCCTTTTGTCACACACATCTTTAAATTCTTCATACGGTTTAGGTAATTCTACAGAGTTAGCGATAGGTATTTCAGTAGCTCCCACCTAGGAGGGAATTGACTGCTTCAGTTGACAATTTTGTTGACAATATTCAGAAGTGAAAGTTACATTTCCTGACTTCCAGTCTACTGAAGTATTATGGATGCTGAGCCATGGTATGCCCAAAATTACTGGAAACTTTGGTGAAGAGATTAACTCTAAACAAATCTTCTCCTGATGAGCAGGATCAATCCATATTTCCAGTTCGGTAGTTTCATGAGTAACAGGACCAGCATTTAAAGGTGACCCATCAACAGTCAATAATTCAACTGGTGAAGATCTTGGACTGTGCTCAATATGATTATCAATAGCAAACTTAATGTCTATAAAATTTCCAACTGCACTGGAATCCAAAATTGCTGTAGTGGACAACTTGTAAGAACCATAAGAAAGTTGAACTGGTAAGGTGAAATGAGGTCGGTTAGAAGTCATATTATCAGGACATGCAGGGATGGCGTTAGGGGGGGACAAACTGGGCAATTGCCCAGGGCCCTGACCCCAAAGGGGCCCCCGGATCCCAGAGTCAGGACCAGCCATATCGATAACAGAAAGGGACCCAGCGTCAATACCCCAGGGCCCCTTTACGAGGTGAGTAAAAATAACAAACATTTTTGCTCACCTGTCCTTGCGTCTGACTTCATCTTCTGGCGTTCCGGACATCGCCGCTGAGGCCAGGCCTTAGCGGTCACGAGGGGCGTGCCTCATGTAACCGCTGAGGCCCAATCACAGGCTTCAGTGGTGACGTCCACAACGCGTGACGTCAGCCGCATACAGGGCCGGTTTTAGACAAAGTGGGGCCCTGGGCAAAATTAAAAGCGGGGCCCCAAATGCTGATATGCAAACAACACCATCGTCTTCCAGTGACAACCCCTATAATAAAGCCTCCTTTCTGCCAACAAAAAAGTAATAACAAGCCCCATTTTACCACACACAATTCAAATGAGCACCTTTGTACTGCCTAATAGATATTTGCACCCAGTCATCAGTTATTATAGCGCCTCCTTATAAATAATAGTCCCTGCTTATAAATAATCTTACACCTTTATCAGTAATAGCACCCTTATAAATGATAAATAGTGCCCTGTATCAGTAATATTCCCCCTTATCAGTAACAGACACCCCGTAAAAATAATACTGCTCCCTTATAAATAATAGCCCCCTCATAAATAATAGTTACCCTTATAAATAATAGTCCCCATTATCACTAATAGCCCCCTTTATAAATAAGCCCACTAAATTATACCCCCCTTATAAAAAGTTCCCCTCTTATAAATAATAGCTCCCCCTTATAATGGATGCCTTATATATAATAGTTTCCCCCTTATAAATAATAGCCCATCTTATAAATAATAGTTCCCCCTTATAATAGCCCCCTTATACTTAAGTTTCCCAATTATATATAGTAACCCATCCTTATATATAATAGTTCTCCGTTATACAGTGTCGGACTGAAGGGCCTTAGGCCCACCAGAGGATCTTGTTCTGGGGCCCCACCCAACAGCTTCCTGCTAATAGCCTATACCACGGCTCCTTCACTGAAGTCTTACATATGTGCTGACTATCAGGTGTTACTGAGTATGTTCCCAGTATAGTCAGCCCCTATAGTACTGTGCAGGTCCCAATAACTCCATGGCCAGTTCATGCACAGTACTGTATGGGGAATGACATGGCCATGGGGCACTACACGTATGTGCAAGATTATAGTGAGGGAGCTGTGATGCAGACATAGCGCACAGGGCTGCCAGAAGGAATTGTGAGCCCCCCCCCCCCACAGTATAATGCTCCACATGGTATATAATGCTCCACAGTATAAAATGCTCTCCTGAGCCCTCCAGTTTCCCCACATTGTATATAATGCTCCACAGTAACCCCCCACAGAATAAAATGCTCCCCTGTGCCTCCCATAGTGGCCCCACATAGTATGTAAGGCTCCACACAGTATAATACTCCACAGTGGCCCACAGAGTATACTACCCCTTAGTGGCCCCAGACAGTGCAATATGCTCCCCAGCAGCCCCACACAATATAATATGCTCCATACAGTATATGTACCCCACAATGCCCCCCCCAGTATAATGCTCCACAGTGGCCTAAAACAGTATAACATGCTCCATAATGACCTCCACACAGTATAATATACTCCCCAGAGGGGTTCCTCCAGTATAATGCTCCACAGTGGTCCCCCACAGTATAATATGTTCCCCACAGGCCCCCCCAGTATAATGCTCTACAATGGCCCCACAGAGTATCATATGCTCCCGAAAAGCCCCACACAATATAATACACTCCACAGTGGCCCCACACAGTATAACAGGCTCCCCACACTTTCCCTTCCCCCAGTATAAAGCTCCACAGTGGCCCATAGTATAATATGCGCCCCAGACGGCTCCCGCTAGTATAATGCTCCACAGTGCCCCCTCCAGTATTTTGCTCCACAGTGGCCCCACGCAATATATTATGCTCCCCAGAGCGTCCCTCCAGTATAATGTGCCACAGTAGGCCCCAAGTAGTATAATATGCTCCCCAGAGGGCCCCCTAGTATAATACTCATTAGTTCCCCCCGAATAATGCCCCACAGTGGCGCCACGCAATATAATATGCTCTGCTGATGGCCCCCCCCAGAATAATGCTCCACAGTGACCCCACTCAGTGTAACATGCTCCAGAAATGGCCTCCATACAGTATAATATACTGCCCAGAGAGGTTTCCCCAGTATAATACTCCACAGCGGCCCAAAACAGTATAATATGCTCTCCAGAGAACCCCCCAGTATAATGCTCCACAGTGGACCCGCACAGTATAATATACTGGGGGGCCCCTCTGGAGAGCATATTATACTGTGTGGGGAAACCGTGGAGCATTATACTGGCGGGGGCTCTGGAGAGCATATTATACTGTGTGGGGCCACTGTGGAGCATTATACTGGCGAGGGGGCCCTCTGGAGAACATGTTATATTCTATGGGGCCTCTATGGAGTATTATAAAGTGGGGGGGCTCTGGAGAGCATGTTATATTCTGTGGGGCCACTTTGCAGCATTATACTGGGGGGCGTCCCTCTGGATAGCATATTATACTGTGAGGGGCCCCTGTGGAGCATTATACTGGGGGGGTCCCTTTGGATAGCATATTATACTGTGTAGGGCCCCTGTGGAGCATTATACTGGGGGGCCTCTGGAGCAAAACGGGGGCCCTGGGAGCATAACGGGGGCGGGCCACTGGATAGCATATTATACTGTGTGGGGCCACCATGGAGCATGGGCATTATACTGTGTGGGGCCACCATGGAGCATTATACTGAGGGGGGCCCCTCTGGAGAGCATATTATACTGTTTTGGGCCACTGAGGAGCATTATACTCGGGGAACCTCTCTGGGAAGTATATTATACTGTGTGGAGGCCATTCTGGAGCATGTTATACAATGTGGGGTCACTGTGGAGCATTATTCTGGGGGGGCCATTCTGCAGAGCATATTATATTGCGTGGCGCCACTGTGGGGCATTATTCGGGGGGGAACTAAGGAGCATTGTACTAGGGGGCCCTCTGGGCAGTATATTATACTGTGTGGAGCCTACTGTGGAGCATTATACTGGGGGGACACTCTGGGGAGCATAATATATTGCGTGGGGCCACTGTAGAGCAAAATACTGGGGGGGGGGGGCACTGTGGAGCATTATACTGTACTAGCGGGGGCCCTCTGGGGAGCATATTATACTATGGGCCACTGTGGAACTTTATACTGGGGGAAGGGGCAGTGTGGGGAGCCTGTTATACTGTGTGGAGCAACTGTGGAGTTTATTATATTGTGTGGTGCTTCTCGGGAGCATATTATACTCTGTGGGGCCATTGTAGAGCATTATACTGGGGGGGGACTGTGGGGAGCATATTATACTGTGGGGGACCACTGTGGAGCATTATACTGGGGGAACCCCTCTGGGCAGTATATTATACTGTGTGGAGGCCATTGTGGAGCATGTTATACTGTGTTAGGCTACTGTGGAGCATTATACTGGGGGGGCACTGTGGGATACATATTATACTGTATGGAGCATATTATATTGTGTGGGGCTGCTGGGGAGCATATTGTACTGTCTGGGACCACTAAGAGGTGGTATACTGTGTGGAGCCTTATATACCATGTGGGGCCACTATGGGGGGCTCAGGGGAGAATTTTATACTGTGTGGGTCCACTGTGGAGCATTATATACAATGTGGGGAAACTGGAGGGCTCAGGAGAGCATTTTATACTGTGGAGCATTATATACCATGTGGAGCATTATACTGTGGGGGGGTGCTCACAATTCCTGCTGGCAACCCTGTGTGCTATGTCTGCATCACAGCTCCCTCACTATAATTTTGCACATACGTGTAGTGCCCCATGGCCATGTCATTCCCCATACAGTACTGTGCATGAACTGGCCATGGAGTTATTGGGGCCTGCACAGTACTATAGGGGCTGACTATACTGGGAACATACTCAGTAACACCAGATAGTGAGCACATATGTAAGACCTCAGTGAAGGAGCCGTGGTGTAGGCTATTAGCAGGAAGCTGTTTGGCGGGGCCCCTGGTGGGCCTAAGGCCCTTCAGTCCGACACTGTATAACGGAGAACTATTATATACAGGTGCATCTCAATAAATTAAAATATCTTAGAAACATTTATTTCTTTCAGTAATTAAATTAAAAAAGTGACCTCCTATATTTTCTAGATTCTTTACACACAGAGTCTTCTATTTCAAGTGTTTTATTTCTGTAAATGTTGATTATGGATTACAGGTAATGAAAACCCAAATCTAAGAAAATTAGAGTATTGTAAATTCAGTGTCACCTGCCAAGGTTTCCTAAGCCTTTACATGGTGCTTCAGTCTGGTTCAGTAGGACACACAATCATGGAAGACGCTGATTATGGATTGTGTTACTGAATTACTGAAATGAATGAACGTTTCACAGATATTCTAATTTATTGAGATGCACCTGTATAAGGGTGGGTTACTATATATAATTGGGAAACTTAAATATGAGGGGGCTATTATAAGGGTAACTATTATTTATGAGAGGACTATTATTAATAAGGGAGCAGTATTATTTTTACAGGGTGACTGTTACTGATAAGAGGGAATATTACTGATGCAGGGCCCTATTTATCATTTATAAGGGAGCTATTACTGATAAAGGTGTAATATTATTTATAAGCAGGGACTATTATTTATAAGGAGGCGCTATAGTAACTGATGACTGGATGCAAATATCTATTAGGTGGTACAAAGGTTCTCATTTGAATTGTGTGTGGTAAAATGGGGCTTGTTATTACTTTTTTGTTGGCAGAAAGGAGGCTTTATTATAGGGGTTGTCACTGGAAGACGATGGTGTTGTTTGCATATCAGCATTTGGGGCCCCGCTTTTAATTTTGCCCAGGGCCCCACTTTGTCTAAAACCGGCTCTGAGGACATGGTGTGGTGTAAAACAGAGGCTGTGTCACCAGACTAAGCAAAGCAGAGTGAGGACAAGATTCTGAATTTGGTCTAATTTCAGTTGCAGCAACTGCCCGTTGAGGCTTATTAGGGCAGTCAAGAACATAATGTCCAGGTATAGTCTTTCAGCAAGGCAACAATGTTTTTCAGCAGTGGAAATTGGTCCCCAGATAGCATCCACTTGCATAGGTTCTGGGGCAGATCTTGTTTGGGAAGGTATCTGCATCTTTGGGAGAAAACCACTCTCTGGTAAATGAGGAAGGTGCCTGGATCATAATAACCCCGTCTTTCTTGCTTCATTTCCAGGAATCTTTGGTCAATACGGATGCATAATCGTATATACTCCAAGTCAGCTGGAAATTCTATTTTAACAAGTTCATCTTTAACTGATTCAGAAAGTCCTCCATAGAACCACTGTTTTAGTGCAGAGGTGTTCCAGGAAACATCAGAAGCCCAGCGCCGAAACTCTGCAGCGCACTCTGCAACAGAGCGTCTTCCCTGGCGAAGATCACACAAAGCCCCCTCAGCAGTGGCGCAATGGTTGGGGTCATCAAATACTAGATTCTTTGCTTCAAATCATCCAAAATGGCATGCTCTTGTTCTAAATAGGGTGATGCCCATGCTTCTGCATCGTCTATTAGCAGGGCAATGATGAACACAACTTTGGACCTATCAGGAGGGAATTGAGAGAAAGGCGTAGAAAAAATCATCCGGCAACGATTAAGAAATCCTCGGTACAGAGGCGTAAATACCGGGGTAGCATCAGTAGTGGCTGCCACAGGGCCCAGGACATTAGGAAGTGGAGATGGCTGTGAGCAGGAGCAGGGATCAGTAAATAAGTCCTTGGGCCGCGAACCCCACAAACAATGCTATCATTATACCAGGGGAGGTGAGGGAGCATAAAAAAACAGTGTTACTTACCACTCCTGGGCTCCGGCAGGCTTCGCGATGCCTGGTCCAACATTGAAGAAGGCCGAAGTAGCAGGGAGTGCACCAGAGTCAGGGACAGGTAAGTAACACAGTTTTTTATGTTTGTATCTTCCCCTGGTTCTCCGATCATTATACTCTGGGGTCTGAAAAGACCTAAAACGGCCCTAAAGAAAAGAACATTTTTCACTTGAGGGGCTCCCCTTTTAATGGATCCCTCATAGATAGAGTCTATTGAGGGATCCATAAAATTGACTAAAAATAGAACAAGACCTATTTTTTGACAGCCCATTAAAACGGTTATGTGAGTAGCCCCATTCACATACATTCAATTTAATGCAAAAAAAAAACGCCATTGCACATCTGATTTTCACTGTCATGTAAATGTAGGCTAAAAATAGGCGATAAAAAAGAAAAAATTCAGTCCTTGCAAAAAATTTATTAGAACCTTGCTAGGATACATCACTTACCAGCTTCTGATTGACCCATCAGCAACAACTATTTGTGCTAGTTGTGTTTTTGCGAAAAAAAAATTTGCATTATGTTACAGTTTTCATCAATGCTTGCTACTTTTCAAGCATTTACTAGAATTTATGCCAGAAATTGGGGTACATTATAGCACACATCAACCCCTACTGGTAGCAGGAGTAGACCGCCAAACTTTTCAGATACAAAGGTAAATATACAAAAATTTTAATATGATGCCAATGCATTTTAATAAATTTCACAAGTGAAAGGTTAATTCTGCATAGAGATGATATTTGCACAATAAGTAGTACTATAAACCCCCCTGTGCCGTACCCACATTATTTATCAGTCACATTCCTTTATAACATTTACTTGGAATTTCGGTACCAGGTTCTCAGGACTGTTGGCTTGTATATTAATAATGGGACGCAGATAACAGACCAACAGACAGCATGACACAAACATACTCAAGGTCATAAAACAGACCTAATCTAAACAAACAGCAATCCATGGGCACCATGTCAAGTGAAACTGGCTCTGCACTCTCACAGATACTAACCATCACAGTATACCGGGAGCTCAGTGCCTGCAAATGATAGAAAATAAAATTCAGCATCCTGTTAAAATGTAACCCTTTGTTAGCCAAAGAACCATGGCAAAGAGTGGATCTGTCAAGCCCTACTCACCTCTGGGCCACCTTCCATCTTTCCCCACTCACCCCACTCTGTGCTATGGTGTCCTCCATGGCCAGAGTGAGGGGCATTTCTCCTGTTCCCTTACCCTTGGGCTTGTCTTCCTCCTCCTGCCTCACATGCATGCCGACTCTCCCTTCCGCTCTTAAAGAAGCGGAGCATGCCACTGCCACGGCTCCCCAAAACACCTCGTGAAATCGCCAATTTTCTGATGTACAAGACATTACAAATTGGAATTTTTGTGCACAACTTGGAGTTTTGCTTTCTTTAAGTTCCTGTAAGATGTCAGGGTCACCTACCTTGTCAGAATTATGATGATTTACACCTGTTTACTGGTGTACATGATGTAAGAACTCTAAGGCAGCTCTATGAGCTGGTGTAGCTTTCAGTTCAGGCACGCAGCCCCACTAAAGGATGTGTTTGTGTGACGGACAGTGGATTGTGGACCCACTGTGCTACCTAACCAGTTTGGCTTTGGGTCCCTTTTAGAAACGTTGTCTAAGCAGGTGTCATGCTTGACCTTTTTTGTTCTTGGGGAGTTGGGTTGTTGCCAAAGGTGTTTTGCATGAGCTTTGACTAGACAGGTATCTCATGTGCATGGGCAGCCCTCCTCAGTAAGCTGAGTAGCTTTCTTGGGTTTAGTTTTAGAAGACCTTGACTTTAGTTAAGCTAGACACTTCCTTTAAGAACAGGACTCAATATGTCGTAAAGCTTTCCATAGATCTTTATCAGTAGAGTTCACTAAAGTTCATAGAATCGGATGAACTAAGGTCTAAGATTATACTTATTATCTCTGCCTTATGAACTGCTTGGATCAGCAGTATAAAAGTACACTTGGCTTCCCTGTTAGCCACAGAATTTATATCATGTATTTTTCTAACTAATATGATAATAAACTATCTGTACTCTATGACTTGATAATAAAAGATACCTCAATGTACCAAACATGGATTTTAAAAACCTACTAAAGAAACAACTACATAGGGAAATCTTCTTCCTAAGCAAATGCAAAAAGGAGAATCTCATTCCCAAAATCTTCATAATTGCAGAATGATGGAAATCTTGTTCTACTCTCATAATAATAATAACTTTATTTATATAGCACCAACATATTCCGTAGCACTTTACAAATCAGAGGACACATGAACAGACAATATGAGACATTACAATGTGACAAAGAAATAAACATATCAAATAGGAGTGAGGGCCCTGCTCGCAAGAGCTTACATTCTATGAGTAGATAGGGGGGCACAAGAGGTCAGAGGGCTTGTTTGCTACCATGGTCCAGCCATCTTTTAATAGAAAAGTTTGTGTATCTGAAGCTGTATGAACCCGTCACCAGCCGGTATCTGTGAATAAACAGATACTAAGTGCAAGGAGTGCAGTGTAACTTCTAGATGGAGGGGCCAGGATCTGAGGAACAGAGGAGGAAGGATAAAAGGTGTTATTGTTCTCCACCTCCGCACACTACACTGTGATCAGGTCATGTGATAAGCCTGACCATACAGATGCGATTTTAGGGCAGTTTTGAAGCTGCTGTACTTGGGGATTAATCGGATTGTCTTGGGTAAAGCATTCCAGAGCACCGGTGCAGCTCGAGAAAAGTCTTGGAGATGGGAGTGGGATGATCAGATAACAGAGGTTGCAAGTCTAAGAGGTCATTGGCAGAACGGAGAGGACGGTTAGGGCAGTAGACAGTGACGAGACAGGAGATATAGGGAGGTGCAGCGCTATGGATGGATTTGTGGGTCAGTGTGATAATTTTATATTGTATTCTGTGATGGATGGGCAACCAATCCAGCGACTGACACAAGGTAGATGTGTCTGTGTACTGGTTTGACAGAAAGATGAGTCTGGAGGCCGCATTCAGGACAGATTGTAGTTCGGAGAGTTTAGTAAGAGGAAGCCCAATTAGAAGAGAATTGCAATAGCGAAGACGAGACAGAATCAGAGCGACAATGAGGGTTTTTGATGTTTCCACAGAGAGAAAAGGGCAAATTCTAGAGATGTTTTTGAGGTTCAGGCGGCAAGAGTGTGCAAGTGTCTAAATATGTGGGGTAAAGGTGAGATCTGAATCAAATAAAACCCCCATACAACGGGCATGCCGCCTCAGGGTAATAGTAAGGCCACAGACAGAAATGGAGATATCAGGGTTAGGTCGGTTAGTAGATGGAGGGAACACAAGAAGTTCAGTTTTTGAAAGATTCAATTTCAGATAAAGAGAAGACATGACGTTAGAGACAGTCACTGGTGTTCTGTAGTAGTGCAGGGGTGATGTCATGGCATGAGGTATATAGTTGGGTATCAGCATAAAGATGGTATTGAAAGCCAAATCTTCTGATGGTCTGTCCAATTGGGGCTGTGTACAGAGAGATAGGAGGGGGCCTAGGACCGAACCTTGAGGAACCCCAATCGCAAGGGGCAGAGGAGAAGAGATCGCACCAGCGAATGATACACTACTGTAAATGAGACGTCAGAGAGATAGGAAGAAAACCAAGAGAGAGCGGTATCCCTGAGGCCAATAGAATGGAGCATAGTGAGGAGGAGTTTGTGGTCTACAGTGTCAAATACTGCTGAGAGATCCAGTAGAATAAGCAGTGAATAGTTCCCTTTAGATTTAGCCGTCAGGAGATCATGGGAGACTTTTGTAAGGGCCTTTTCTGTAGAGTGTAGTGTGTGAAAACCTGATTGTAAGGGGTCCAGAAGAGAGTTAGCAGATACTCATATAATGCTACCTATTGTCTAGATAACTTTTTAGATAACTTCCCGCCACACCTATCTTTTAATTTTAGATTTTCGTTTTTTACTCCCCTCCTTTCAAAAGACATAAATTTTTTATTTTTCCGTTCACAGAGCCGTTTGAGTGCTTACTTTTTGCGGGACAAACTGTACTTCATAGTGGAGCTATTTAATGTTCCAATCGATTTACTGGGAAGCTGAAAAAAATTCAGAATGGGGTGGAATTCGAGAAAAAAATTCGAAAAACTGCCAATTTCTTATGGGTTTTGGTTTTACAGCCTTCACTGTGGCCAAAATGATGTTACCTATATTCTGTGGGTTGTGTGACAATTTGGGGGGGATTAGTCTCAATGGCGGCAGACTCCTGGTCCCGACAGCAGTGGTTCGTGGTACTGGGCGCCGGAAAGACAGCGCTCAGACGGTGCCAATTTAAAGTAAAAAAATGGCTTTATTTCAGCTTAGGTGCAACATAACAAAACAAAAAACAGCCTGGGCCACAGTTAGGGCACTAACGGACTCCTTGACCGCTATCTAGCCTGACTAATGCTCAGCTCCAGCAAAAGTCCCCCGTGGACCCCAGCCCTCCTGGCACAGACCGCCTGTCTGTCCTTGGCTGGTTCCACAGTCCCTGCTTCCTGCAGGGACTCGACAGCAGCTCTGCCGCTGTAACCACTCCCTTTGGAGTTACGTCCCACCCACCCACAGGTGTGGCTGAGGGCCTTTTCAGGCTGGCCTTGGGTCACTCGATAGCGCCCTCTGGGTTCACATACTCACATACACCCCCCTCAGCTCACTACCCATGGGGTGAGCTACAATGGGACGAGACATCCTATGTCAAAGTCCCTCTTCAACCATGTATGCCTGTCCATTGTCTCTCCAGAAGTCCCAATCTGGCAGTCTCTTCTTCCAAATTCCGCTCAGTCGAGTTTTCCGTTTTCTCATCACTTTAAATGCTACGCCAAGATCCTGGCCATTCTGTGCAAAGGCAAGTTTTACTTCATCACCTTCACAATTCGCCATACAGGGGATCACATCATTTTCATCACATTTCTCGCCATAGTCTTCAGCCATTCCATTGCATGACTTTGATCCCTTTAGTAAATAGCCGTAAGAATCTTCATCTTCTCCTATCACGAACCCACAGGAGCTCAGAGACCAACTAACACGTACTTCATGCACATCAATGTCTTTAGAGTATAAATGTTTCACGGGAACTTTTTCCGTAACCTTCATCTCAAAGCAAACTTTGCCATCACCATCAAGGCTTAGAAGTTTAGGAGACATAGGCCGCTTGCTCTCCTCTTTGTTTGAGATACACAAACTCTGTACCGCAATATCTTCTCCTTCTGCACAAGGGCCATACAGTACACTCTCACATAATAGATCACGCTGAACTATATTTTCTGGTGTGTCTTTAACAACTGCCACATCATATATTGGAATGGTTTCTGTATAATGCTTCCACACCTGTACAGCAGCTGGAGAACCACTTCCATATTCTAGTCTTACTTCCTCTTTCTCATGCACATAACTTCCTGGAGGCATGTTGCGGTACTGTGATAGATTGCAAGAATTTTTGTGAAAATCCACTTCTGACAGTACAGGAGCGGGTGATATCGTCATCTCAACCTTCTCCAAGTTATTTTCATTCTTTGTGCTAACACCGGAGGACTGGGATACCAAGTTTCCAACATCACAGTTTTTACTGTCAGTACCCAGATCCTTTTTGGTTACAGGTTCTGGCTGACTTAATGTCTCTGCTTTCTCTGCCTCTATGCTGGCAGCTTTCTCCAATTCTAACGCCTTCTGTAGCGCACAAATCTCTGATTCCAGCTCCAGAACTTTCTTCATCGCCACATTTCTCTGAGCAGCCTCAATCTCAGTTTTTACTATTGCAACTTGCAGATCTTCCTCAATCTTTCGCATTGCATCTTCTATGGCAGCAGATGTAGATGCCATCTCTTTATCCACTATGCCTAATTCTAGGATATTGTGCAGTGTTCTTCTAACATTTGTCAGGTCAGCATCCTGGATTATATTTTCTGCTTCCCCCACTGTTCCCTGAATTATATTGAACTGACCCTCCAACATCTTCTGATAAAGCTTCTGCTCATCTGCAGACTTTTTGTCAAGTCTTTAATTCAAGTCCCGTATCTCAGTGGCTCTCTTATCTTGCTCTTGGTTGAATAAAGACTCTCTCTCTTGTGTCACGTTTCTCATGGATAACAGCTCTGATTCTTTAGCGGTTAATAGGCTCTGCAGCGAATCCTTCTCATCTTCTAGTGCTGCCAGCTTTGAAGATAGGGCAGATGCCGACTGTTCAGTATTGGATAAAGACTGCTGCAATCGATCCAATTCTTCTCTTTTAGATTCAACTTCGATTTTTAACTATTCTATCTGAAAAATGTGCTCTTCCAACTTTATTTCTGACTCGCACTTCACTTGATCCAGCTGAAACTCCAGCTGTTCCTTGATGCATACAACTTACTCCTGTTTGTCCACTTGCAGTTTTAGTTGAGTAGCAAGCTTTTTTAGATCTATAATCTGAGCAGATAAATCAGACATTTTTTCCTCAAACTGAATCCTCATGCCTTCTATCTGGAGGTCCAATTCTCTCTTGGCCTTTTCCAGCTTGTCATAAGCATTAGATTTGTTCTCATACAATATCTGCACAGATTCCAGGTTTTTCTCAACTTCATCCTTGGAGCTAACCAAATCCTCCATTTCAGTGCGCAGTTGCTTGTTGAGCCTCTCTAACTCGGCCTTCAATTCAAGGGCCTCTTCTAAGGAGTGAGCCAAGGCAAGAGCTTTGGTCTCTTTTCTACGAACCTCTGCTTCAGCACGGTCACGTTCTTCTGCATATCTAGCAGAAAGAGCCTTCTCTTCACCAAGCAGCTGATCAAACCTTTTCTGCTTCTTTTCCAAATTTGACACCATCCGACGTTGATGATCACGATCTACACCTACATCTTCTAGTTCCTGCTGAAGTCTAATTTTCGTCTTGTCAAGTTTGTCATAAACAGCAGCCTACTCTTCAAACCGTTGATTTGTAGCTTCTAGCTCCTTTTGCAACTTGTCCTTTAGTTCTTCAACAGAGTCCAAGGACCCAATACTATCCTCCATTTTTTTTCTTCATATCAGTCGCCTGAGCCTGCAGTGTTGAAATCTGCTTTGTCAAATCTCTTTTTGCTATCTCCTCTTCCTCTAGTTGCTCAAGGAAACCATTTTTCTCATCTTCCATTTGTTTTAGTTTTGTACTAAGGTCAAGCTTCTGACGAGTTTCTTCTTGCAGAAGTTCCTGAGTGTCCTGAAGCTGAGATTCTAGTGCAGAAAAATCTTTGGAAAGTTTGATAAACTTGCTGTCTGCTTGAGAAAGAAGCCCTGCCACATTATTCAATTCCACCTGCAGTCCGTTTGCCTTATATTATTATTATACTCTGGGGTCTTTTCAGACCCCAGAGTATAATAAATGGAGGCCCAGGGAAGGTGAGGAAAAATAAAAACCATTGTTACTCACCAGTCCTGCGATCAGTGTTGCTCCCAGCAGGCTTCGGCCCTCTAGTGAAGTCATCAGGTCGCAACACCGGCCTGAGCCACGTGACGTCTGTGCGCTGGAGTCCTGGGTTTGAATCCTGCCAAGGACAACATCTGCAAGAAGTAACTATGTTCTCCCTGTGTTTGTGTGGGTTTCCTCCCACACTCCAAAGACATACTGATAGGGAATGTAGATTGTGAGCCCTATATGGGACAGCGACTGACAATATCTGTAAAGCGCTGTGGAAAATGATGGTGCTATATAAGTAAGCATAATAAATAATAAATAATTAATTAAACAGGGCCGAAACCTGTAGGGAGTGCACCAGTGCCCAGGATAGGAAAGTAACACTGGTTTTTATGTTTGTCACCACTTGGGTCTCTGATCATTATATTCTGGGGTCTGAAAAGACCCCAGAGTATAATAATAATTCATGGGTGGGCCACTATGGGGCATAATACCGTGTACAGGGGCCATTTTGGAGCATAATACCGTGTGCAGGGGCCACTATGGGGCATAATGCCGTGTGCAGGGGCCACTGCGGGGCATAATACCATGTGCAGGGGCCACTATGGAGCATAATACCGTGTGCAGAGGCCACTATGGAGCATAATACCGTGTGCAGGGGCCACTATGGAGCATAATACCAGTGCAGGGGCCACTATGGAGCATAAAACCGTGTGCAGGGGCCGCTGGGGGGCATAATACCGTGCGCAGAGGTCGCTGTGGAACATAATACTGTGTGCAGGGGCCACTGCGGGGCATAATACCGTGTGCAGGGGGTACTGTGGGGCATAATACCATGTGCAGGGGCCGCTATGGAGCATAATACCATGTGCAGGGGCCACTATGGAGCATAATACTGTGTGCAGGGGCCACTATAGAGCATAATACCATGTGCAGGGGCCACTATGGAGCATAATACTGTGATCAGGGGCCACTATGGAGCATAATACAGTGTGCAGGGGCCATTGTGGGAGCATAATACCGTGTGCAAGGTCCACGATGGAGCATCAAACCGTGTGCAGGGGCTGCTGCGGGGCATAATACAGTGTGCAGGGGCCACTGCAAGACATAATACAGTGTGCAGGGGCAGCTGCGGGCCATGATACTGTGTAATACTGTATGCAGGAGCTGCTGTGGAACATTATAGTGTGTGTAAATGGGGCGTTATAAACAGGGGCTATGGCGCCTGTCTATATCATACGCTGTCTGTTTATAGTGGCCTTGTGATGTAATTCCAGGCTTGTCACATAGACGTGTATAGGACGAGGCTGTAGGTACATTACATGGCCGCTATGAGATGAATGACACTATGTAAACTGAGAAGTTGCGCTTACACAAGTACCATTCAAACAGCTGATCAGTGGGGTTCCTAGGTTTTTGAGCCCCACTGATTAGTTTATTAATGACCTGGAAAAACTTTAAATTAGTTAATAAGGGGCATTATTTTATACAGGGTACACACGGACATTATTAATATAAAGATGTACTTGGGAGTATTACTGTATTCATTATGGGGGGTTATATCATATATTATATAATTGGGGTAGCAGCAGGATGGGGGCTTTGTGCAGGTGGGGACAATGTGGGTCAGGTGCCTGGAAAAGTGAGGAGCCAAAGATGTCTGTGTTGAAAACTTTACAGAGACAAGTCACAGCTGGAAGAAGTGGTCATGGCGGTCCAAAGGGAAGATGTAACATCCTTGCCTGTCCGGGCTTTGGCGCCGTCCTCCAGGCACACGCTGCGGCACAGGAGGCGTGCCCGGTTGTGATTCTTTCCTTTGGGTTTTTCTTGTATTGTCTGAACACTGTCCTATTCCCTCACCTCCTTAATTGATTTTCCACCACGCCCTTCTCCTTCACCTTGCTCTCCCCCTGCTCCACTAAGAGTTAACTTTAGTCCTGCCTTTGTGATTCACAGCCTGTGCTCCTATCAAGTCTGGGGCGGGTTCTTTCTCCCTATTTATTGTTTGCTCACTTTCCCATTGGCGCCTGCTATTGCATTTTGCTTACTGGCTATACTCCTTGTTCCTTGTTACCTGCTCTTCTGATTTTCTGACCACTGGCTTACCTTTGACTATTCTCTTGGATTTTGATTCTGTACTGCATTGCTCGATTGTTACCGACCCCTTGGCTAGCTGACCTCCCTTTGTTGGGGGGGGGATTCAGCTTAGGATCCACTGTCTTGTTGTGCCCCTCCCCCCTAGTTCTCCAGCAGCTACTGGGGAATCGCTCCTCTAGTGATTCCCTTACAGAAGAGAAGGGAAATGTGAAGGATTAGTCAGAGACATCACCTGTAAGTCACAAAAAGTTACCCTGTATTTATCTAAATGATAGAGGATAAATACCTGATTGCTGGGGGTCTGTCTGCTGAGACCCCCACTGAGCCTGAGAATTGGGTTTTTTCCCCCACTGGGTGGGAATTCAGCCTGACCGCAGCCTATATATATAGGTGTGTCACTTGGTGGATGGACGAACCCGCGTGGCTCTCATTCACTTCAATGGGAGTGCCAAAGATAGCCGAAGTCCAGTACTCAGCTATCTGCGGGGCTCCTATTATAGAGAATGGGGGCCACGTGGGCTCGTCCATCCACCAAGCAGAAGATGTGTGAAGTTATTGTCATTGTTAATGCCGTGTTGTTGATCTGATACTGAAGTAATACAGGATGAAGAATTCTTAAAAACTGTTTTATAAATTTGTGTATTATGTATATTGTGCGACACTAACAGCGTGTGAAACTAGTAGCATGGAAACTCAATTTTTTTTTTGGTGGGGAGGGGGCGTCTTTCTATAGTCCGCCTCAGGCAGCAAAGAGGCTAGGTTCACCACTGCATGGAATTAAAATAATAAAGTCCAGCACCATGGAATTAATATAGTAATGTACAGCACCATGGAATTAATATAATAATTTACAGCACCATGGAATTAATTTAATAATGTCCAGTACCATGGTATTAATATACTGTAATAGTGTACATCACTATCGTATTAATATAATAATGTACAGCACCAAGGAATTAATATAATAATGTACAACATTAATATAATTAATACAAGAATTAATATAGTAATGTACAGCACCATGTAAATAGTATAATTTAATGTACAGCAGTGTGGAATTAATATAATAATGTACAGAGCACCATGGAATTAATATAATAATGTCCAGTACCATGGTTTTAATAAAATAATATACACCATGCAATTAATATAATAATGTACAGCACCAATAAATTAATATAATAGTTTATAGCACCAAGGAATTAATATAATAATGTACAGCACCATGGAATTAATGGTGCTCTAAAAATAAATACTAATAATAGTTTTTGTTATGTTTTAACACACTAAAGAAAATCCAAAACTTTGAAAGCATTTACCTAGAGTCACCATATTCTGTCTCCCATAGCTTTTTTATATTCCCATATAAGGGCTGCATAATGTATCTATTTTTGTGGGGCCAGATATACTCTTTATTCATACCATTTTTGGGAATATCTGTTGTTCTGATCACTTTTTATTAAAATTTTTATGAGAGGTGAAACAGAGGTGAACAGCTCTTTTTTTTCTATTATAGCATTCATATTTTTTAGAAGTTTGTAGTTCGGACATGTACGGACGCAGGGATAACTAATGTATGTTTTACTTTGCTTATTTATTTTTATATGTATTCTAGGGAAAGGAGGTGATTTTAATTTTTAGCTATATTTCATTGTTTTAATATTTTTTGTTAACTTTTTAAAAAAAATTTATTACTGTTGCTATTAGACCCCATAGAGGTCTTGAACCCCAGGAGATCTGATCAATATATTTCAAAGCTAATAATATACTGTTGCAGTAGATTGACAAATCTAATGAGGTCTATTACAGGCTGCTTAGTGCCTAGGCCATAGTTTGAAACCCCCGGATCTCACTCTGGGGCTGGCTATCCACCCCAAAATGGCAGTGCCCATGCACCGCTGGGAAAATGGTGCTTTGGTCATGTTAATGCCTGCGATCAGTATAATACAGCAGAGACACGGTGGCTATGGCTTCTGCTAGGCTCCTGAGTGGCCGCCATATTTAAAGACCCGATATCTACCCTATTACTACAGCAGATGTTGTGAAAGGGTTAAAGGTGGAGCCCCATTAACTTTCTTTACCTTGTAGGTTATTTTATGTATATATAGGGGGTATCTAAATTCATAAGGGTGCATTAAAGTGAATTTACTATTATGGGTGTTTAGTTTGGAGAAAAATGTTGCTGAGGGGTGACCTAAAAATGATGTATAAATATATAAAAGGACAAAGATCTCTCCCATGATTTCTTCATATTGAAGTCTGTCACTGTTACAGAGGGTATATTCTACGTTTAGAGGAAAGAAGGTTTCTACACAGACATAGATGGGGGTTCTTTTTGGTAATAGCAGTGAGATTATGGAGCTCCTCACCAGAAAAAAAAAAGTTGTCATGAGGAAATAAGAGCTGAAGAAGGGCCTCTATGGCTTTCTTGAGTGTAGCAATATTAAGGATTACAGTTAGATTTCTAGTGTTGGGTTGTTGATCCAGGTGTTTATTGCCATATTTGGAGTCGGGAAGGAATATTTCCCTTAAAGGGTTTGTGCCATAAAACATACTTATCTTTATGTATAGGATAGAGAATAGATTGATGATTGGTGGGGTTCTGACTGCTTATGACCCCATTGGTTGTGAATGCAGCCATGAGGAAGACAACCGAACCCTTGGTGGATGCGCCGGAGATAGCTGAAGTACAGTACTCAGTCTTCTCCGGCACTCCCATTAAGGTAAATGGGAGCAGAGGTGCATCTCATCCAGTTGGAGCATACTTACAAGCAGGCCAGCTTCATTCACAATGAGGGTAAAACATTCCCCATTCTCAGAATTGGTGGTGGTCTCCATGGTCAGACCCACACTGATCAGCAAATTATCCTCTATCCTATGAAATGCATCTCACATGCACCTGGGATGTTGACGCATCCAGGGATCAGATGGGTGTAGCTGAAGGCAGTTTTATTGTTAATGGCCACGGGGTACAGGAGGGCGGGGATTTCACTGAGAAAGAGCAGCAGACTCCCTCGCAATGTGGAGAGTAGGCATGCACTTCCCACACTATAATGCTTCCATTGCTAATGGAAAGACTGGTTGAAGCCATGTTTGATTTTACAGGTACAGTATCTGTAAAATTCCACTGTGACCGTAGGACTCTTCTAAGTGGAACACCCTTGTTAAAGTTTATGAGAGACATGGGGGGTCAGGGACCCCCCCAGGAGCCTCAGGCCCTGGACAGCCACCCAAAAAGGCTATAAAATAATTCACTACTGGTCAAGGCCATAAGTACCAGGCAAACTATGTGGATACTAAGGGGCCCTTGGAGAGTCCAGTTTAGTTTGAGAAACACTAGTATTCATATGTTGACCGTCAAATAATAACTGGAACTAAGATATTATGAAGACCTCTGATCATTCTTGGTAGAGTTCTCGGAGGTTCGTTGACTTCCACATGTGAACTAATATCAGAGATTATACAAATGATCTTCATGCTACTAATCATTACATCCATTATCTCACATTGATCATGCGCTTGGATCAGCAGTTTATATAAGGACACAAAGTACACGTATAACAGGCTGATTTGGCAATCATCTGTTGGCAAAAATAGCATATTACCATGTTAGACTACGTTCACACTAGAGTTATTACAGTCCATTGTTGTCATCTGTTACAGACAGAAGTAATGGACACAGAAGGAGCCTCTTCCGTCTCTGTCCATTCCCATTGACACTAATGTAAACTATATGACAGACACTTTCTTCCATCATGTTTGTCTACTTTTGTAACGGAAGAAAAAGTCCTGCACGCCCAACTTTTTCTTTCGCCAGTCTTGTTTTTACCACGAAGGTGAATTCAGAGTAAATTACTGTGTTAGAGTTGTATGGCTAAGGGTGGGTTCACACTACCATTATTTACTGTCCATTGCTCTTATCCATCATAGGATGAGAGCAACGGACATTAAAAGACAGATGTAGATAGAGTCCCCTCGGTCAGGGTATGAGAGATGCCCCCAGTACACAGCTTAGTCACACACAGTCAAACACCTTTTACAGATGCAGTAAAACATGTGTGCGTTAAACCATCCAAGTGTCCCGAACAAAGGATACTACTTGTACTGTTACAGTCTATCCTATAAGCCTATGTTCACACCTGTATCATTCCTTCCAATACCCAAGACCTCCAAATGGACACTTAACACACCCTATTGACTATAAAGGGGTCTGTGAGGTTTTAGTACAGTGCAGCACTCTTGCCAAAATGTTAAAGAAGGTTCAATGAACCCCACATCCTCCAACCCAAGTGTGAACAGAGCCCTACAATAGTTATATATATATATATATATATATATATATATATAACCAGACAAAGGGAAATGATCTAAATTTTCATTTGCCTTCTACACCTTGGCTGCTATGGCAAACAAGGATACTTCTTGTGGTGACTTAGTGTTGTCTTGTATTTACAAGCCTTTTATTGGTAACAATGTCCTCGTCTGCTCAGATTAGATATAAATCTATACGCCAACCTTATGCCTCAGGTGACCCATAATCTGGCAGAAGGGATAGGTATGGTTGATGCCAGCTATAGCTGTTGCCAGAACAACTTCAGTTAACATCTAGCCCAGGGTGGATGTCAGTATACTCTAAGGCTGAACGCATTTTATATGTGATCTCAAAACATAGTATTAATATTACTGTATATCGGCAGCTTCACATAAAACCTATCAAATATTTTAGACTGTTTGCGATAGATGAAAGCAACGGACATAAAATAATACCAGTAGTGTGAACTCGCCCCTGGCCAGACAAATCTAACACAGTAATACAATCTTTTTGTACATTCTGATATTTTAAGATACCTTCAATGTACCAAAGTGTTTATGGTGGGTTCTAAGAACAAACAAAAATGCAGCACACCACTAGTTTAAGTGATTTTAATAAAATAAAGAATGATAAATAATAAAGCAATGATATAAGAATATAAGCAATGACGTACTCTCATATAGGGGAGTCCCTATCATGTGCATCAATACCGCAAGATATATAGGCAACCAAGCAGATGTCTAAATCACATGACTGGTATTCTACACATTGGACCTTTATACCCTTCTCGCCCTCCTCCCTGATGTATAGAACTTCCCAGAAGCTGTTGCGTCTTGTGCATGTCTTATAGCCACTGGCTTGGAATGTGACCTTACACCGTTGTATCTGACCGAATATCAACATATTCTTTCTAGTTAGGCCCGTTTCACATCTGCGTTCGGGTTTCCGTTCGGGGAGTCCGCTTGTGGAAACCTATGCGCATAAAAAGAAGTTTACCTGGGAAACCCGCGGACCCCATAGACTATAATGGGGTCCATGTGGTTTCCACTTGGTTTCCGCACGAAGCAAGCTGTTTCCGCATGTTTCATGCGGAAACCACACGGACCCCGTTATAGTCTATGGGGTCCGCGGGTTTCCCAGGAAAACGCTTTTTTATGCGTATAGGTTTCCGTTCGGGGGTGCCCAAGCGGACTCCCAGAATGGAAACCCGAACGCAGATGTGAACCGGGCCTTAGATTAAAAAATGTGAAATTAGTTTCCAAAGATCTCATAATGGAGAAAGTTATGGAAATTTTATTAGACCTGTCATTTCTACATATATTGCAACCTACTGTCTAGATCAGGGGTCGGCAACCCCCGGCACACGTGCCAAGAGTGGCACGCGGGGCTTATTTCCCTGGCACGGCAGCGGAGTCCTCACCCAGCAGTTTCGATCGGACCAAATATGGCCCAAACGAAACTGCTATTATTATACTATGGGGTCTCTTCAGACCCCCGAGTATAATAAGCGGAGCCCCCGGAGAGGTGATCAAACATAAAAAACAATGTTAACTCACCTTCCCTGGATCCGCAGCGGCTCTGCGCTCTTAGGGAGCTTCTTCCTGACGTAAGAGACCGCTGACAGGGCCTCAGGGGTCACGTCCGATGTCATTATGCATAATAATGCGACATAACCCCTGAGACCCAATCAGCGGTCACTGACGTCAGGGAGAAGCGCCCACACAGCGGCTGCGGAGCAGAAAAAAGTGAGTTATGGGTTGTTCACATATGTCCGGCGCAGCTATCAATTTCCCTCGGGCGTGGTGCACACAAGCCGGAGGGAAACTGATGCCAGGACGGATCCCATAGTTTTCTATGGGATCGGTTCTGGCACAAGAGGCATCAGTTCTGGCGCCGTATTTGTGCCTCAGCCGGATGGAAAAGCGTTACCTGCAGCGTTTTTCCATCCGGCTTCCTTAAAATTTAATTAGCGCCGGGTGAAGATGGATGCGGCATCACCCGGCATCTGCACAGTCTATGTACAGTAGTGAAGCCGGTAATTGTCGGCTTCACTACTGTACCTGAGTGAATTGCTCAGGATTGGTTAAAGCTATAAAGAAACACTTGGATTCATTTTAAAGATGAGAATCTCCTCTTTAAAATGATACCAAGATCACCATGATCGTCCTTAAACATCCTGAGCGATTCGCTGGTGAAAACGATGTTCGGCAATGAAATCCCAATGCAGATCTCAATTCCCGACATCGTTTTAACAGTGAATCGCTCTATCACGGAGATCTTGGTATCTTTTTAAAGATGAGATTCTCATCCTTAAAATGAATCCAGCTGCATCTTTGTGGCCCTAACAGATCCTTAGAAATGGGGCTCTAAAAGTGTCCCCCCCCCCCGCCTCAGGCAGCATCTTAGAGCTAAGGAAGGAGGGGGGAGGAGGAGCTGCAGAGACAATGATAACTCTTCATTGTCTGTGCATAAGCTGCAGATGACCCCAGGGGGGGTAGCAGAGACTTCTGTCCATGTTATCCTCTCTCCTATCAATCAGAGAGCATACTGTACTTCTGCTCTCTGATAGTCACATAGAGGGATAATGTAATACCCCTCTGAGCCTAATCACATAACCAGGAAGTTTATTGGCGCTGTGACCCAGACATTTACCATCGTCCAGATCGCAGCACCAGAAGTGTCGCACCAAACACTTATACAACACATGCACAAAGTCACCAATAAAGTTTACATTTTTTCACTGTCCCTGTCCTGTCCATACCTGATCTTTATAGAGTAAAATACGCCGACCGCCTCTCTAGTGATATCTGTTACACGCTAAAATAATAGCAATAGCAATTATCACTAGTATTATCACCATAATACCGTGTGCAGGGGCCGCTATGTGACATAATACCATGTGCAGGGGTCGTCAGACTTACAATTATTGACCGACATTCCGAGTACCTCAACTTTGATTTTTTTAATCGAAATCGGCACGCCGAACAAAAAAGGTTGCCTACCCCTGGTCTAGATTCTAGAAGTATTGCTTTTGCAGAAAATTATCTACACAGCTCCAATGGGCATCCAATTGGTAAGGGCCTAATAAAAATGTAGTGGGGGGTCAGTGCAAGCCTGCATTAGATAGTAATTCTGTAAAAGAGAAATGTGAGCTGAGCTGCAATACCTGCCCCTGTCCACTATACAGTGTATGGAGCTATCTGCTTCCGGCTCTGTGCCCTGTATAGCATGGAGATCCAATGAAGTCCTGACTCCTGAAGAGCTGATCTGGGTGTGTATTGACTGTCAGCCCCCACCAATCAGATATTTATGACCTATGTCAAGGACTGGCTATTAGAAAAAAATCCCAGACAATGCTTTTAATTTTGGGCCTTGAATCTGCTATTAATGTAATGCCTCTCACCTTGGAACATTCCTGTACATGTTGTATTTGTATTTGTATCTGCTTATCTTATCTTATCTTTGCTGCTGTAACACACTGAATTTCCCCATTGTGGGACTATTAAAGGACTATTATTATTATTATTATTATTATTATTATTATTATTATTATTATTATTTTCACCTGGAAGCTTACACTGTGTAAAAGCTGATTTCTTATTTCCATTAACACATATAGATTAGAAATGATCACAAGGATAAGATTCCTCCAAGCTGTGATAAGATAACCAGCTATATATTGATTGTACAATTCCACCCTGCTCAATGCAGCCATCCTAACCCTGAATGTAATAGATAACCTTAATGAGACTTAGACCCCATGCACATAAGTAAGTGTGCACCCAATGTGGAGCCGAGTTTGCAGCAGAATGCACATGGATGATATTCGGAGTGACATCCGAGTGTATACCGTTATGCATTCACGTGCATGGGAGCTTCAGAGATTCTGATGACATGGATGATTATAGAGCAGGTCCTATCGTGCCACGTGCCATCAGAACAGAATGAATTGGAAGCCCCCATAGAGGTGAATACATCACAGAATACACTCAGATGTCACTCCGAGTGTTATCCAACTACATTCTGCTGCAAACTCGGCCCCACATCGTAAGCACACTCGGCCGTGTGCATGGGGCCTTTGTCTTTTAATTCACACTTGTCATATTGTGGGAGGTATAAGAGATATTACTGTGTCCTAGATTCTGCAGGGTGACCTGAGTACAGGTAGTATTCCAAGCAGAGATGGGAGAACCTCACAAGATTTGTTTTGACAAATATTCGTGATGCTCGGTTCGTTTTGGGCTAAACTTCTTTCACATTATTTTCAATGAGGAACATTAGTTGATGACAGGAAAGGATGTGAATGATGTCAATTTCTGTAAGGTGTGAATAATCAAGACTAGTCCGATGCTTTTTGTCATGGTTCTGAAATGTGTGACCATAATGATGGTGCAGGAGAACCCCTTGGCCGTGCCTTCCCCGGACAGTTTATCTTCATACACTAAAAGATGTTCATGCCCTCAATGTAGCTACAATGGGTGCAGGGCATGAAATAGAAATTGTGCCTAAAGGGGGGCATTTTGGCTGTCTCCCACAACAGTGCTCTACACTAGTTGGCAATTCCTTAATGGTTTATCTGGTAGAAAAAAAAAAATGCAAAATGATTTACCAATGGCTCAGAATGGCATAAAAACACCAACATAAAAGAAGCAACCCTTATCCCATCTGTTCCAATGCTTGCCGAGGGCTCGCAGATCTCTACAACCTTTTCCTGTCTCAACACAAAGGAAGTGCTAGGGAAATTCCCACTAAGCCAATCACTGGCCACAGTGGTGACCAACCTGAGTTAGTGATTGGCTGATCAAACAGTTCCTGGTACTTCCTGTGTGTCAAGACAGGATCAGGAAGTAGAAACCAGGAGGAGACAGAGTAAGTGTCTCAACAGGTTAGTGGGAGATCAGTGATGTGAGTATTGCTTCTTTTATGTTTTATGTCATTTGGATATCATTGTGAACACTGGAAAATCCCTTTAACCTTCTTTCAGGTAGGTTCACTTAAAGGGGTTTTCCAGGCTTAATAATATCTAGTTAGGATAGGTCATCAATTGAAGATCAGTTTGATTCCGCTTGAAGAGGCCACACCCTTAGTGCTTGATCCGGGTCGGCTGAGGGGGCCCTCACTGACATAGTGCCCTGTGGTTAAAGTGGCCCTGTACATATCAAGCACAGCTCCGTTCATTGCATAGCTGTTGTGCTTGTATTGCAACTCAGTCCTATTCACTTGAATTGGACTGATCTGCAAACAGGCCATGTGATCAATGAACATGATGTCACATGACCTGTGGAACAAAAACGGCGCACAGGGAGTTGCCACCTCAAATGGCTAATCCGAGGGGGTCCCAATAGATGTCTTATCCTTAAGATAGGACTTCAATAAGTCCTGGAAAATCCCATTAACGTAATATATTGGAGGATGTAGCTTGAGACAGGATCTATAGAAACTGAAAGTTTGCCCTCAGGGGCTAATAAAGTCCTTCCATTTTTTGACCATTTTTGGAATGCTGCCTGTGTCTCCTGGGTGTTATTATAGAAATCACTACTGGACAAGGGAGCTCCATGAGAAGATGTAGTCTATGTCTTCTGCTTGATATACATATATTGCCATATAATCGTCTGGTGAGGACCACCACCAATCTATCATTGATCACGCACCCTGTAATCATGAAGCAGGAACTACCTGATCCTCACACCATACGTATGCTAGGGTTTCCATTCTTAGTGTGCGCTTGGGGACCCGAAAAATGGAAACCAAATCTGCTTAAAAAGCAGTTACCTGCGGAAACCATCGGACCCCATAAACTATAATGGGGTCTTCCGGGTTTCCGTCTGGTTTCCACCCGAAAAAATCCTATTTGCAGGACTTTTCTCTCCGCATTTTTCTAGGAGAATGGAGGACGGAATCCCCGAATGGTCACTGAGTGCAGATGTGAACCTAGCCTTAATGGGTGATTGACATATATGATAAAGTTTATTACCTTGGCACACACTATTGATTTGTGGAAAATAAATAAAATGCATTATAGGAGTTATACGATGTAGAGAATAAGTTAATGGAGGGAAACAAATGTAATTCAGAGGATCTAGGAGAATTAAGAACAATACTAGAATGACCATCATGTCTATCAGTTACTTGCAACGTCATTTATTATTATTTATTATTATTTTATTTTTTCAAGGTTGGAAATGCATAAAATAAAAAAATGCTATTTTTATGCCATTTTGACCCTTTAAAATTTTTCTAATTTTAATATGAGAAAGACTACATAGGGGACACAGGAAAGTGGATATGAAGGTACCAGTTGCCATCAAAGGCTATGCTGGGGATCTGGTTGGTAGTTACAAATATTGGGGGATAATAAAATGGACTGGAGAATGAATAGGAATGAGAAACATTTGTAATGTGTTTTTCTCATGGAGCGTTGAGGAGAAGGGGATTTAATGACTTCCATACAGGCGCTCATCCCCAACACCCACTAGGGTTACTTGTGTATGGGAAGCCAATTTATCTACCAGTATATCACTGCTAACCAGTGAGCCCAGAAAAGGTATATAAGAAAAGAATGAGACATTTCTATTTTTAGGATCTGTAACGTTTGCACTAAGATTCTGGAGTTATTTTACCAGGGTGTTGTGGCCAGGGCAATATTTTTTGGGGTTATATGTTGTGGTGGAAATGCTTGTGCCAACGACAAGCTCAACAGGTTTTTCAGGAAGGAAAGTTCTGTCTTATAGTGTATACTTTTACAGATATAGATTTGATATTATCGTGAAAAGAAGAATGATGTCAAGATTTAGGGCAATTTGGATCAATCCATCAAATCTACTAGTGAAGTAGATTTAGTCATAGATTTTTTGCGCTTGAAGGGAGTCTGTCAGCAGGTACAGTGGGGAAAAAAAAGTATTTAGTCAGCCACCAATTGTGCAAGTTCTCCCACTTAATAAGATGAGGTCGTCCTGTAATTGTCACCATAGGTAGACCTCAACTATGAGAGACAATGAGAAAACAAATCCAGAAAATCACATTGTCTGTTTTTTTAAAGAATTTATTTGCAAATTATGGTGGAAAATAAGTATTTGGTCAACTACAAACAAGCCTGATTTCTGGCTCTCACAGACCTGTAACTTCTTCTTTAAGAGGCTCCTCTGTCCTCCACTCATTACCTGTAGTAATGGCTCCTGTTTGACATTGTTATCAGTATAAAAGACACCTGTCCACAACCTCAAACAGTCACACTCCAAACTCCACTATGGTGAAGACCAAAGAACTGTGGAAGGACACCAGAAACAAAATTGTAGCCCTGCACCAGGCTGGGAAGACTGAATCTGCAATAGGCAAGCAGCTTGGTGTGAAGACATCAACTGTGGGAGCAATAATTAGAAAATGGAAGACAAAAAAGACCACTGATAATCTCCCTCGATCAGGGGCTCCACGCAAGATCTCACCCCGTGGGGTCAAAATGATCACAAGAACGGTGAGTAAAAATCCCAGAACCACACGGAGGGACCTAGTGACTGACCTGCAGAAAGCTGGGACTAACGTAACAAAGGCTACCGTCAGTAACACACTACGCCGCCAGGGACTCAGATCCTGCAGTGTCAGACGTGTCCCCCTGCTTAAGCCAGTACATATCCGGGCCCGTCTGAAGTTTGCTACAGAGCATTTGGAGGTTCCAGAAGAGTATTGGGAGAATGTCATATGGTCAGATGAAACCAAAGTAGAACTGTTTGGTAGAAACACAACTCGTCATGTTTGGAGGAGAGTGAATGCTGAGTTGCATCCAAAGAACACCATACCTACTGTGAAGCATGGGGGTGGCAACATTATGCTTTGGGGCTGTTTCTCTGCAAAAGGACCAGGACGACTGATCCGTGTACATGAAAGAATGAATGGGGCCATGTATAGTAAGATTTTGAGTGCAAACCTCTTTCCATCAGCAAGGGCATTGAAGATGAAACGTGGCTGGGTCTTTCAGCATGACAATGATCCCAAGCACACAGCCAGGGCAACGAAGGAGCGGCTTCGTAAGAAGCATTTCAAGGTCCTGGAGTGGCCTAGCCAGTCTCCAGATCTCAACCCCATAGAAAACCTTTGGAGAGAGTTGAAATTCCGTGTTGCCCAGTGACAGCCCCAAAACATTACTACTCTAGAGGAGATCTGCATGGAAGAATGGGCCAACATACCAGCAACAGTGTGTGCCAACCTTGTGAAGACTTACAGAAAACGTTTGACCTCTGTCATTGCCAACAAAGGATATATAACAAAGTATTGAGATGAACTTTTGTTATTGACCAAATAATTATTTTCCGCCATAATTTGCAAATAAATTCTTTAAAAATCAGACAATGTTATTTTCTAGATATGTTTTCTCATTTTGTCTCTCATAGTTGAGGTCTACCTATGATGTCAATTACAGGCCGGCCTCATCTTTTTAAGTGTGAGACCTTGCACAATTGGTGGCTGACTAAATACTTTTTTCCCCACTGTAGATAGGTTAGGGTTACCTGGATCAAAAAGCATTTTCCCCTTGTGAATCGATGTCTCCGTTGCTGAGATATCGCCATTTTTGTCAATATGCAAATTAGCTATTTTGAGCAATGAGGACGTTGACGCTTATCTCTTTGGAGCAATGATGACACACACATTGCTCCAAAGATATCATCTGCATATTGACAAAAACAGTGATATCTCAGCAACAGAGGCCCCGATTCACAAGGGGGAGATCTTGTTAGGTTCAGGTGACCCTACCCTATCTATCTTCAGGACTCCATTTATGTTAAAAGCACAGAAGATCTTTTATTCCTGCATCGATTTGTTTTTAGAACAATTTCTGTAATTCCAGTATTGTTATTACTTGCTGTTAATATGATATTTCTTATATGTAATGTGTGTTTTAATATTTTGCTTTGATGTCTTTGCTACCAAGACAATGGAATTTCCTCACCAGGATAAATGAAGTTTCTATCTATACACAAAATTTTTGGCAGAAGTATAACTTGAGTCAGTGAAGGGGGTACAGGCACATCTTGGCCCAGGAGCCTTAAGGGGATCATAAGGTGTCTTTTCCCAATATGAGGAAACAACAATTATCTGCACTCTGGCAGTAGAATTTTTTTTTGAATCATTTTCAGAAAAGACATAATTTTTTGACTCTCCCCGCTTTTCAATACACTGTGTCCATGCGTGTACAAGCTTTCTTATTCCCTTATTAGGCTGAGCTGCGATCCATGAATGCATCGCTGACTTCACCTCTTCATCTTCATTCAGATAATCCACCATCACTCGTCTATCGAACAGAATCAGTTCACATGTACACTCAATGGGGCACTGTGATGATGAGAGACCCCAGTTATGTATTTCTCTTTGATATGTGTTGTTCTATATACAAATTCCCTAATCCTATTGGTCCTATGCTGTGTTTATATTGCTGGCCAATTCGCTTCAGTGGTTTTATGTGTATACAAGGGGAGATTGCCCTTTCTACCCAGCCAGTTTTATTACCCCTGAACAAACAGATGTCAAGGGAGGGAGAGAAGGCTAATGACCCTCAGCTCAAACCAGACACAGCTTTCCTGCAACCAGGAAAACATACTTCTTTCTTAGGATCCTGCAATGGCGGTAAGAGGAGGGGGGCTACCTGGCCAGGAGGTGTGGCTGGACACTGGTCTTATCTGAGAGGAAGACATAAATCCTTTTGTCATATCTTGGAGTCTTCTAAGAGAGCTGGGTGTGTCCATTCTCCTTACAGAAGATCTCCAAACTCTTGGAACCAAAGACATTTAAGTATTCTTCTGTTTTATTCCTTTTTATTTTACAGCTGTTTGCATTGTGTGTCATTTGTTATCTCTCTATATCTGTAGCACTGAAACATCTTGGTATTAAAGTGTTAACTTTAAGGTCACTTTGTGTATACTCTAAGAACCCATTACCTTTTTGAAGTGTATATGTGCGCAAGGTGTCTTCTGGACCTTGGATTAGCAGTGTTGGCGGTGGCGTGTATTTGGGGTGTGTGGACTGTGTTGGGGTGTGACTTACGCTCAATTTGCAGCCTGAGTGAAGGGTGAGTGCGAGATTGAGTGAGCGAAGTTAAGTCGACCCCTGACAGCCGAACCCACGTCACATGTTAGGAAGACCCGTACGTGACAGGCACATTTATCAATACTGTCCTGTTCGTCGTTTTAGACATGTTTATGAATCTGTACAGATCTTCATAAATATGGAGCGTTTCTAGAAGCTCCAAAATTCTGTCTCACCATGAGACAAATACTTGGTGCAAAACATGTCGACAAAATCTGTAGACAAAACACTTAACTCGCAGACTGTAAGGAACAAATAATTGGCACACGTATCAAAAAACCCTACAATTTTTTGCACAACCTAAGCGGACACAAATCATCTCTTGCTTACTGAGGAGACAAATATGTGGCGCATGACGGGACTTTATGGCGCACGAAGAAAATTCATAAGTTTACACCATTTTAGACTTAGTCTACTTTGCACAAGTAAATCTACGCCATATTCGTTCTTTTCTGTTTCATTAATGTGTCGTAAAGTGAGACGCATCTAAACCACGACCATTCTGGTGCACATTTTTCAAAAGTGTCGAGTCTGTTGTATTTTTCTGTTCTTCCTGGTGCAAACTGTTCAGGAATATGTCATAAATGCTGTGCACCATAAATTTTGGCGCAAATGTAGACAGAAAAGTATCAGACTTTTATTGATAAATATGTTGTTATCAGTCATGACATGGACGGGCTTCCTCTTCATGACTGACACTTGTGCAACCTTCCTTGAACTTCTGTATCCATTCATATGCACTTCTTCGCAACAAATCACTTCCTCCATACTGTGCACAAAGCCTTCGATAAATGTCGGCACCACACAAAAATAAAAACAATCACTGTGCACTGCTCTTCTTTGTGCAAATCACAAGTGGGCAGCCATTTTTCTTCACAAATGAGCTGTCGTAAACCTTCTAACCTGCATTGCAGTGATTGAGGAGATGGCGACTACATACGGAAAGCACTGCGGCCATCAGAAGTTTTAATATATCTGGATAATTTTTGACCCATCCTTGTATAAACAATATATTATAGTTGGGGGGAGGGGGTCTGATACAGATTATGTATTGTGGCCCAGAAGCTTCATATTATGTCTCTGACCATCGGGCTTGTCTGTCTTCTCTTACATGCATGACTACCTCTACAGTTCCCCTTACAATCTGACAAAATAACCGATGGGTGGGTATATTTTTGTGATGTCCCTGCAGCTGTACGCAGTCTTAGGTTATGTTATCTCTACCATCCAGGCTGTCCGTCTATGTTATTATTCTACAATAGGTAATCATTTCAATGGTCGTCTTCACACTGGTGGTTACACAACCAATATTTATGTGTTACACATTACCTCGTGGGCCTGTTTCACTTTCGTTGTGCTCTTAGTTAACTCTTTGTGTTCCTACATCAAGGCCCACAAGAATAGAACGTCACATTTGTACTTTGGGTGAGAGGTGAATGCGTCTCATCCTGTTCTGTGATATTTCCAGTCGTGTAAGCTGTGAACTCACCTGCGAGGCATTACCTGAGACAACACATGAAAGATGACGTCTCAAGAGTTGACACTCAGCATGTCATACAACTGAGCAGGTGAAAGCAGTGCTTTCAGCACACAGTCACAGCTCAATTGTGTTGTCTATACTTGTATGTCATAAAGCAGTAAAGTACCGCCATAAACATGGCGGCTAGACATCACTACTGTAGTGCAGTCAAGGCCATGTATGTAGGAAATGGGGCCCTGGGCAAAAAGCAATGGAGGCAAACTCATTATTTTAGTGTTTTCTTAACTAAACCTTTCAGTATACAGAAATACTTAGAAACCCTTAGGCCTCGTGCACACAACTGAGAAGAAAACAGACATTAAAGACAGATAAAACAGTCAGTTTTTAACAACCTTTTTCCATCAGCGTGTCACATATTTGTCATCGGTTTTCTGGCCGTGTCTCAGTGTTTAGAGTCCATTTTTCATCAATTTGTCACCCATTTTTAACTCAGTTAATAACATGGATGAACCTTATTGGTATTATTTTTCACCCAACCCACTCATCTGTGATACTGACACATAACCCAAAAAGGATGTTTAAAACTGACCCATAGATTTGTATTGGGTCCGTAAAGTCAAAGAAAAGGACAAAAATAGGGCATGTCCTTTGTAGTTGATGTTAAAACTCTAGACATGTACTTGTACACATTGACTTCTATTGTTCTAAAAATAGATGTGTAATGGATGTACAAGAAAAATGTTCATTACAAGTCAGTTTTTCACTGGGCCTTATCTAATATGGGGCACTGTTAGGGTGCGTTCACATATGTATGGCCCTATTATCAGTTTCTGTTGCCAGAACGGATCCCATAGTTTTCTAGAGGCATCAGTTCTGGCCTCGGACCTCAGCCCAATGGAAAAAAGCTACCTGCAGCGTTTTTCTATCCAACTGAAGATGGATGCGGCAGCACCCGGTGTTCTGCACAGTCTATGTACAGTAGTGATGCTGGCAATTGCTGGCTTCACTACTGTACCCGAGCAGGGAGTTGCTTTCTTGGGCTCAACCACTCGTCTTGTAGGTGCTGTAGCCCTAACCCCCACTTTATATCTGGTAGTGAAGCCGGCAATTGCTGGCGCCTCGCTTCAGTTGGGCCCTTTATTAAGACTGGAGTAGAAAACTCCAGGCTGAATAAATTCCCCCCCCCCCCCATATTTTTGTAGAAATGTTGCAGTTAGTAAAAAACAAAAAATGGCAAAAATACCACATACGTAAACAGCTTTGTAGGTGTATATAAGGCACGCACAGAAGTATATACATTAGCTCCAGATGGATATACGAGTTGTATAAGGCTGGGGCTTCTTGGCAATTTTGGCCACGTGACCTGTGACAACTGAACTGATGCAAGTCAATGGGGTCGACCCTGAAGTTAGTTGCATAGTGAGCAGTAAGTGGGTTACCCTTAGAAATTGGGGGGAAAACACTGGATGGATGGGTTCAATACAATCTGTGTAATTTTTATTTTTTACTAGGGGCATTGCCTGCCAGGCCCAAAGATACTTTTGGCAGGACCAGTCATCTAGAATCTTATGTCTCTGTCCCTCGAGCGTATTCAGACTTACAATACTTGTTGTCTTTTCTGATCTCATCTAACACTACAGTCCCTCTGGGCCATTTCCATGAGCCATACACACGTGGTTTCTTCCTTATTGGCAGTGAAGATGTTTTCGCTGTGGAGATCCTCTAAATGATTAACTCTATTAACATGGCAGAGGGCCCATCGTGAACACAACTGACTGCCCAGAGGAACATTTTTTTCCCATACAGCTCTTACAATTCTTCACACATCTCTTAAATGACTTAACAACCTGTTTTTTATTATAATACATTAAGGAGCACATAAAGCCTTTCATGGAATTATTACAGAGACGTCTCTTTAATCCACCATCTGATAATGTAAGAGGTCTGCAGAGAACCTCAATGGAAAGACGGAGTTCAAGACTGAGCAGGGAGAAATACTAGACTACTACTTCCACAGTATATCCATCCATTGTACACATAAGCTAAAGAAATTACTCCGATTAAGGTCTTATTCACACATGTTTTTTGCGGATGTGTGCTGTTTTCTCCACACGATTCTTGATTTTAAATGGGCATTTTCACACCATTTTTTCATGGTGCAGTGGTCAGGGAAAATAAAATGGAGGCATGCTCTGTTTTGGTCCATTTTGGGGACGAATCAATACCATTAATACTTATGGGCTGTGAAAATCACAGATAGCACATGGAAGTCATCCATGTCCTGTCTGTTTTTTTATCATTCAGGCATTGTAAAATATCAGATGGTTAATGTGAAAAACGGATCAACCATGGACAAAATATGTCCAAAAAATCAGTAGGACTCTGTGCTATCCATGGAGAATATAGACAGTACACATCTGTGAAAAACGGATGTGTGAATAAGGTCAAAGCTTTTATGAACCAAGCACCTAAATTTGCACTTAAAAATGGTCTTTTATGAGGGTAGTCCTCCCAAAGAAAAAAGCCATGTAGGGCACGGCCTTAAAGGGGTATTCCCACGAACATAACCATTTTTAAATTTGTAGATAATTAAAAGTTAAACATTTTTGCAAATATAAGTAATTAAACATTTTGCAGAGTTTTAAAGATTTTCTCTAAATATCTTGTGGTCACGGTCTGTTGTCTTGATCGGTTGCCAGTGGATACGACCATGAATGCAGGAACTTTCTATGGTCAGAAAATAAGCTATGATTTCCTTATTGTGACCAGGATGTCTTCTGATACATGTAGTGTCCCTGTCTGATAACCTAGCTACAATAAGAAAATCATGGCTGGGTTCCTGACAAGTCCCAGACCATATAAAGTTTATGCATTAGTGGTCGTATCCATTGGCAACCGATCAAGACAACAGATGTCACCACTAACATAGTTAGAGAAAATCTTTAAAACTCTGCTGAATTATTAACTACTTATGTTTGCAAAAATATTTAACTTTTAATTATCTACAAATATAGATATGATTATGTTGATGGGAATACCCCTTTAAGGCTGAAGTCCCATGTTGCGACAAAAAAAATGCAGTGTCTTTCAGTCCTTCAAAGTCGACAGGATTCTGGCTAATCCCATCCACACATTGCAGAAAAAGATCCGCAGCGGAAAAGCTACGTTTTCAAAAACACTCCGGTTTTTGAAAATCGCAGCATGTCAATTATACCTGCTGGTGTTTTCCATATAAGTATAATAAGGGCAGAAAGTCCACAGAGGAAAACGCTGCAAAAAAGCAATGAAAAACATTTTTTCTGCAGCGTTTTTTGGCTGTGTTTCACTACGTGGGGCTTTAGCCCAAAGGGGTTCTCTAGGAACCCAGCGGTGGCTGGGGTGGGTGTAGAATAAAAGAAAAAAGTCATACCTATCTCCGATGCTACATTGCACAGTCCCATTCCTCGCTCCCTCTGTCTGGTCATGGTCATGTGGGCCTCTCCACCTCTGGTCTGAGCGGAGAGAATGGAGATTAGGGCTGTACATCGGAGTGGTGGTGATAAGTGATTTTGCCTTTTTTAGATTTTTTCTTTTACACCCAACCTGGCGGCCCCTGCATTTTGCTTTTTATCTGGAAAACCAATGGGACCGTGTCCTGTCTGGGAGAACAAGGATGGACGTGTGATTAAGATCCAAAGTAAAGTATACACTGTTTACTTTCATCTGTTCTACTTCCGTCCATGATTTACTACTTGAGTCTTGCTTGGACTCACCAGGGGCTCCGCAACATAAACCTTCAGATCAATAGGTTGCACTGACAATGGCGCTCTTTATGATGAATGCTCGAAAATGTCTGTTGTTGACCAGCAAGTTCTATCTGGTTGAGAGGGAAAGAATTGACCCAAATTCCTATGGAGAGTCAACAATAGAAGAGTCAGACCTGACCGCTATCTGCAGAACACAACCAGTATCAGAGGAATTTATTCTAAGCTTGTGTATTTTAAAAACACTTTACTGAAACTGGCCTCAAAATGAAAAAATATCACTTACCAAAACTGTACAGTTTTTACCCACAATAATAGCAGATTTCATGGAACAACAAATAGGTTTTTCTATGAATTTTTCTGCTGTATTTTGTAGCACAACCATTTTGAGGTACATAAATCTGGGGTGAAATCTGATGAGAATCAGTGGCATTTTGGCAAAGTAAAAATTGCAACAAAAAAGTTTGTACATTGTTTTTCTGCTGTGGATTTCCAGCAGAACTGATGCAGATTTTCCACTGCATGTCTATTAGTAAAACCCTGACTGGGTCTGCTCAGCCAGTCAGAACTTTGAGATGAAGAGCCAATAAGACTGCTGGCTCAGTGTCCGATCCAGGGCTGGCGTGGGGTATTTAATCCTAACTCTGGCCCCGATTCATTGCCTGTGATATTCTTATTTATCTGGCTTTATCTGACAGCTTCTGGACTCAATCATAGTCTTGACTATTAGTATTCCTCTGCTTTCATTCTGGCTATTCCCATACTCTCCTGATTTTTGACCCCAGATATTGTATTACTTTTTCTGTCTGCCATATGTTTTCTAGTTTGGTCCTTACCCTGCAAGTGCATCTATTTTATATCATGTTGTTCCACTTGGGTCTAGAGCAGCCAAGTCCATCTTGCCTTGCAGCAGGGTCTGGTGAATTCCTTGGGGGTAATCTTAGACTTTGCTAACTGGACCATTGTTGGGTTAGAAGTAGCTTTTTTTTTGCTTGCAGTCTTTTGATGCTATCACTTACCTGCTACATAACAGGAAATCTCTTCAATAACATCTCCATAACACATTCCTTCCTGACTCCACATAGCAATTTGCATCTGCAAACAGAATCCCCATAGCTTGTGATAAATCCTTCAATAAAGGCATCTAGGCTGCTCTTCTTAGAGAATTGAAAAAGGGTGTACTTGAAAGTTAGCAAAAAAGAATTCAGCCATCAGCATGGTATTTTCCTTACTTGACAATTGTTCTCGCTGCCTGTTATAGAATTGCACAACCAGTATATCCGGACTCATAACCATGGGAAAGGTACAATTACATAAATATGTGAAGTGCAAATAGGCTTAGTGTCAACCCAGTAAAACAATGATACAACATCAAAGGGGAAGTCCTTTAAAAACTTGAGAATGACGCTTCTCCCAGTAATGGGTTGCAGGAAGCGGAGATATGGCTTTCCAATGGAACTAGATCACTGGCGTTTAGTTATGATAGATGAATTGTGAAATATATAGTATTATCATTTCTGCTTAGAGTCAGAGAAATTTTTGCAAAATTGATAGGATGGTACATCACAAAACTGAAGGATAATTACAAAAACATACCGCAAATGTATCAAGAGTTTAAGGCAATGTAATCGAATATTCTTCACTATCCAAGAAGTCACTTAATCTTAAAGGGGTTTTCCAGGCAAAAAAAATAAATAAATAATTTTTCAAAAAAGGCCAGTTAGTGCTATTAATAGGTTAATAAGTGCACCCAAATACCTTTAGCAGTGTTTTCAGTTATTTCTGGTTTTCTCTGGGAGCTCCTGGCTTCTTCTGCATTTGTTTACATGGGTAACTTCCTCTTCTGTTTTCCTACAACTACCATGATGCATTGCGCTATACTCAGAGCTGACTCACATCCCCTCCCTCTCTCACTCCCTAACTCTTCAGGCGCCTGCGTAATACAGCCAGAGTGCTAGCATCCGCTGTAGCTGGCTCTCTGGCTCAACTGCGCAGGCATGAGAGGCTGGCAAACGTCAAGCGCCCCCTAGCAGGAAGTGATCTCCCGTGCCCAGAAGATCCGGACAGTAACACAGTTAAGTATGATGGAGTGTGGGGGGTTAGTATTGGTGACAGTCTAGCACTGTCTCTCCTTGACAGACCCAAACATTGAAGAGGTGAACTGTTAAAACAGCGGTTACACATGGAGCCTGGCAGACCCCATTGAGTATAATGGGGTCTGTCAGGTGTCCATTGTTTTAAAGAAAAAAGGGAAAAAGGAAGTAAACTAAAATATAACGTTTATTGGTATAATGTCAAAACGTTTCACCATTGTTTTTAAAATGTACCAGAACAATCGAGTTCTAAAAATGGAAACTCAGAGACCAAACAAACTAATAATTTAGCAATCCACAGGGTATCCCTTTTCACACACAGGGGACAAATAACACGAGTAGTAAAGCGTACATACTTCTTGTCAAAGTGATAGGTGCCCCGCCCCCTTATGTAACCCTGCCCCTTTTGATGGCCCATTCGACCCCACCCACACCCAGCCCCGCCCACATCCGGTCCTACTGCATTCGGCCGCATCCCTACCACATCCGGCCCCACCCCACATCCAGTCCTACTACATCCGGTCGCATCCCTACCACATCCGGTCACACCCCTATCACAGCCGGTCCCCCAACCCCTCCACTGTATCATAAATCAGGCATCACACTGATTTATGATACAGATTAATTCGACCATGCATTCAGGCAACCCCAAACCACAGATTGATCCAACCACATATATTCAGGCGCACACTCTATTATACGAAATACACCATGAAGAACAACTGGACTTAAAATCGGGCAAGGAATTTTTTATAAATAATTCAACTAAGTTATCATTATCCTCACATTTTTTATTAAAGAAATCTAAAACATTCTTATAAGAGACTCCAGATGGACAACAAATTCCAGCAAGACCGTTTCAACCGGATTTTGAAACGGAATCTGCAGTGAGGGAGTACTCGGCCATTCTGCATATATCAGGAAAGCAAAGAGCCGATAGTGGGTTAGCCATAGACAGAGACGAATTTATGAACGGTTACACGTTTTTTGCATTTGATTTGTCACCGGATCAAGAACCAGGCAGACATTTTTCATTCATTAAAACTGGGAATCTTAGAGCTGAGGTACGCTTTGCAAATACAAATATAGTGGAGATTAACAATAGAAGAGAACTGGTGTGTGACTTTTAGCTAAATCAAACTCCTAGATTGAGAAATGAATAATCTACAACTTACAATTCTCGCTAAATCTGATCCGTATATGAGCCGCATATTCGCTGGTGTATTTCCGTGCGATTTTCTCCCAATCGAACCGGTACTACAGAGGCCTAGCGCATTTTTATTATTATTATTATTATTGTTTATTTATATAGTACCATTAATTCCATGGTGCTGTACATTATTATATTAATTCCATGGTGCTTTACATTTGTGGATTTACATACGGTACACAAGATATACAAAACAGATAATACAAACAGTGACTGGCACAGTGGGATAGAGGGCCCTGCCCGCAAGGGCTTACAATCTATGAGGGAAGAGGGATAGAGACAGAAGGTGGGGGTAGAGGCTGTACAGCTGGTGGTGTGGTGACAGTAGTGTTATTGGAGGTTGTAGGCCTTCCTGAATAGGTGAGTCTTCAGGGCCTTCGCATTTATTGTGAATACAGATGATTCGCATGAATGGGGCCGACATTGGGTGTTAATTATACTGTATGATAAGAAGGCTATTTTCTTTGACTCTTACGGTTTATCACCCACTTTTGAAATGTACCCGTGATCCTTTATTCAATTTATAAAAAGGAATTGTGAGAGTTAAATCTATCAAAATAGGCAATTACAATCCGTGAACACATCTTAAGAGTACACACTCTTCTTTTTATACAACCTATTGCGTGGAGTCTCTTATAAGAATATTTTAGATTTCTTTAACCCCTTCAGGTCTGAGCCCAAAAGTGCATTAAAGACCAGGCCTCATTTTTCAAAACTGACATATGTCACTTTATATGGCAATAACTTTAAGACGCTTTAACTTGCACAAGTGATTTTGAGACTGTTTTTTCGTGAGACATTGTACTTCATGTTAGTGGTAAACATTGATCAATATTTTTGTATTTATTTATAAAAAAATAAGAAACTTGATGGAAATTTGGAAAAAAATCGCAATTTTCAAAATGTGAAATACTCTGCTTTTCAAACAGATAGTCATACCACCCAAATAAGTTAATAAATATTATCTTTTTTTTATATGTCCCACTAGGACACCTGAACCAACGATAGTCTAATCGCTGATTCAGCACTATAGACTGCAATACACGTGTATTGCAGTCTATACAGGAATTCAGCCTATGTAGACATAGGCTGATTTCCAGAGTTCCCGGCAGGATCAACCAGGTAGTGGGGGCTTCAGGCAGCCTGGGGTCACTGGCCAGACCCCAGGCTGCTTATTATAGATATCGGCACCCCTTGATCTCGCCGCGGGGGGTGCCAGGGACGGCAACATGGCGGAACACCTTGGATGCCGCGGTCATGTTTGACCGCGGCATCCAAGGGGTTAAAATCCCAGCACCGATCGGAGGTTAAGGAGCAGGGCGTTAGCTGTCAGTTACAGCTAACACCCTCTCCCGATGCCGCCCGCGGCACTTAGTACTGCTAGCAAACACTTAAAATTCCACGGTCGCTATTGACCGCGGCATCTTAAGGGTTAAACAGCGGGGATCGGTGTTATCACTGGTACCCGCTGTTGCAGCGGGAGCCTGGCTGTCAAATACAGCCGGGCTCCCGTGGTGATCGCACGGGCTCTGCTTCTGAGCCCGCTCGATCACCGTCACGTACCTGTACGTGGGGATGCGGTAACTAACCACATTCTCCCACGTAAATGTACGTGAGAATGTGTGAAGGGGTTAATAAAAAATGTGAGGATAATGATAACTTAGTTGAATTATTTATAAAAAATTCCTTGCCTGATTTTAAGTCCAGTTTTTCTTCATGGTGTATTTTTCATCAAATTTGTCAACTTCATTGTTGTGTTTAATGCAAATTTGTGGTCCTCATTGTAGTGTATAATGTGTTATACAGGATCCTTTGTTTTAAATGAATGCTCAGCTATTTAGAAAGTGAATTGTAACTCATTGCATTATTGTTGTCTGGAAATGTAATTAAATCAAAACATCTACTCATTGTTAAGTCTTAGAAGGTTAGATCACCACATGTTATTGCTCCATCATGGAATAGGTCAAGGGTCAGTCAACAGGTTCAGTCAACACATGTGTGGATGATTAGATCAATGCTCAACAGCAAAACAATCAGAGTTACTGCTCCATTGTCTAAATAGGTAAATAGGTAAACAATCAGGTTATTGTTCCATTGTGAAATAGGTAGACAATCAGGGGTCAGTCAACTGGTAGTTAATTAGATTAAGGCAGAGGGTCATTTTTTATAGATCAAATTGCTTGCTTATTACTATTCTTATTCTGTTAATCCTATTTGTCAATTTATACACCAGTGTTGTAACATTGTCAAATTTCTGTACGTTGTTTATTGGCTGAATAAACTTTTTAAACTTCGCATTTTTGTTTGTGCTCAATTTTGTATAACAGCACATCAACTCAGGTTCTGAGTGGGGGTAGTGTGAATGGCCAGAGGGTGTGGACAGTGTGAATGGCCAGAGGGTGTGGACAGTGTGAATGGCCAGAGGGTGTGGACAGTGTGAATGGCCATAGGGTATGGACAGTGTGAATGGCCAGAGGGTGTAGACCAGGGGTCCCCAAACTACGGCCCGCGGGCCGCATCCGGCCCCCGGAGGCCATTTACCCGGCCCGCGTCGCAATTTCCTTGTTTTATTTCAATTGTGAGCGCACAGGCGCTTACAATTGAAATAACCCGCCGAGCGCTACATGGGAAGTCTCGTTCCTGTGTAGACGGTCGGCACTCGTCGTCCGGGACCTAGAATGATCACGTCATGATGCACGACGTGCTCATCTAGGCCTTACAGCCGAAGACAGAGGAGCCGGGACCACAGCGCGGGAGCGGCTGCAATGCTAGGTAAAGTATATTTTCACTTTTTTTTTTTTTTTTTTTTTTACTGGGCATGGAGGGGGATCAGAGAGCTGGATCTATATGGGGGAGAGACCTGGCCCTATATGAGGGAGACTGCATGGGACCTATATGGGGGGGGCATGGGACCTATATGGGCGAGACTGCATGGGACCTATATGGGGGGGCATGGGACCTATATGGGGAGACTGCATGGGACCTATATGAGGGAGACTGCATGGGACCTATATGGGGGAAGAGCATGGGACCTATATGGGGGGGGCATGGGTCCTATATGGGGGGGGCATGGGACCTATATGGGGGAGAGAACATGGGACCTATATGAGGGAAAGAGCTGGACTTATATGGGGGCAGAGTGCTGGACCTATTTGCAGGAAGAGAGAAGCACATTTCAGAGGTGCACTGTGCTGTATTTGTATGTATATCTCATTAGCCAAAAGCAGGCCCATACTTCACATTTAAATAATGGTGAGTTTGTTGACTTAAATTTACTATTTCTTTATTTTGAATGTTGTATTTGTTCCCTTTTTGTTTTACTTTAAAATGAGATACGTGTAGTGTGCATAGGGATTTTCATAGTTTTTCTTATAGTCCGGCCCTCCAACGGTCTGAGGGACAGTGAACTGGCCCCCTGTGTAAAAAGTTTGGGGACCCCTGGTGTAGACAGTGTGAATGGTCAGGAGGCGGGGAAAGTGTGTATGGCCAGGGGAGATGTGGAATGTGTGAATTGTCACAAGACATCCAAGCGTGTTGGGTGAAGGCTCTGTTGTTAGTCTCACACTCACATAATGCTGCGCTTTTTTAGACACGCACCCCAGACATGTCTTCATACACACATTAGCAAGCGAAATCAGTCCACGCTTCATTCTAATCGTCGCACAATATACCTATGGAGCGATACACCCGCTGTAATATAACCTACATCATCTGGTGTAGCAAAAAGGAAAAGGTTAGTGATTTTTAGCGAACTCTGCAATAACCGACGTATAATAGAGCGTGCGCCTGAATATATGTGGTTGGATCAATCTGTGGTTTGGGGTTGCCTGAATGCATGGTCGGATTAATCTGTATCATAAATCAGTGTGACGCCTGATGTATGATACAGTGGTGGGGTTGGGGGACCGGCTGTGATAGGGGTGTGACCGATTGTGGTAGGGATGCGACCAGATGTAGTAGGACCGGATGTGGGGTGGGGCTGGGTGTGGGCGGGATGGACCATCATAAGGGGCGAGGTTATACAAGGGTGCATGTCCTGCATGTCCAACGAAAAAAAAAAGGCTTCACGGCGCAGAGGGTGTAAGCGCAAACCCGCGCATTGCTTTAAAAACCCATAGAAGTGAATGGGGTTTTAAGCAAAGTGTCGCAAACCTATCCCTATCCAGTTTTCCGACATTTAGGTCAGATTCGCGGCGGACGGAGTGTGAACCCACCCTTATATGTACATCGGTTTACCCTACAAAACAACTGTGGCTAGACTGATGTAGTTGTGGAGATTGAGTTGGAGGGGACCTGAACGCTTTTGACTAAATCAGAGTAAATTTTCATGATCTGCACATGAGATGGTTTATGTTCAGATTATCAGCTCTTCGAGGTAATGAGCTGATCTGACCGCTTTATATGCAGAGATTACATGACCACTCGTGTGCTGTCTGCCCCCTACCTGCTCTGAATAAAGTATATAACAACACCACAGGAGAAAGAAAGTAATATCCCATTCACTCATCGGGGAATGCATCTTAGTGATGTGAGTGTTATTTGTCCCCTGTGTGTGAATAGGAATACCCTGTGGATCGCTATTAGTTTGTTTGGTCTCTGAGTTTCCATTTTTAGAACTCAATTGTTCTGATACATTGGTGAAACATTTTTACATTATACCAATAAACGTTATGTTTTAGTTTACTTCCTTTTTCTCTTTTTTTCTTTGAGATATTTTCGAAGTAACTCGCCCCCTTATTATCGACCTATTAGATTAATTATAGTCCATTGTTTTAAAACTGAAACCGGTGGAGGAGAAAGATTTTCGGAGACTCCAGTGCAGATGTGAAGGTAGCCTTAATCGAAGCAGAAAGTCTACACTTCGATCACATCTTGATGGTTTCAAATCCAAAGAAACTTCTGTCACTGTCCAAAAGTTTCTGTACAGTGTCCATATTAGGACATCCTCAGATATCAGTGTCAAACATCAGATTAATAGCAGTTTACAACAGTGACACCTGACTTTGATTCTGACACCTGACTTGACTCTGACACCTGACTTTGATTCTGACACCTAAGTCAAAGTCAAAGTCAGGTGTCAGAATCAAAGTCAAAGTCAGGTGTCACTGTTGTAAACTGCTATTAATCTGATGTTTGACACTGATATCTGAGGATGTCCTAATATGGACACTGTATTTCTGGACCCGACATTACACAGCGTGAAATACAATGCTTCTTGTCCCTAGTCAATGTCTCGATCTTTCCTCACTATGAAGAGTTTTTGCAGTTTTACAGGGTGGGGACGTTCTGTAAAAGTTGCAGAGACCAGTTGTGACTGGAAGAATACATCATGGAGGTTTGGTCAGGATGAAGGAAAGAAGGTAAGAGAAGGATCTCGATAACAGATCACCTGAGAGTCACCGAATGCCACTGCTTTCTCTGCCTCTGTCCAGTATTAGGGTATTGTATATGGATACATGATAAGTGATAGCATTCTTGTTTCTGAAACATTTCGCTGTATAATTGTTTAGGCCATACTGGGAGCTGTGTAGCTGCACATACATACAGAACTGACAAAACTTTTAGGGAGGTGTGGAAAAAAATCTGCAAAGTCAAATGGAAGGGTTAATTGTTTATTTTTGTTGATTAGCAAAATGAAGTGAATGAAGAAAAGAGAAATGTAAATCCCATCAATATTTGGTGTGACCTTTGCCCTTTGCCTTCCATCAGTTCTTCTTGGTACGCGCAGACAGTTTTTGGCAGAACTCGGCAGGGAGGTTGTTTCCACCATCTTGGAGAACTAAGCACAGATCTTCTGTGGATGTAGGCTTGCTCCAATCCGTCTGTCTCTTCATGTCATCCCAGACAGACTGGATGATGATGAGATCAGGGCTATATCTGTGGGGGCCATATCATCACTTCCAGGACTCCTCCTCCAAAGAGCAAAGGTCACACCAAATTTTGATGGGATTTACATTACTCTTCAAATTGTACTAAAACTGAGTAACTGGCCTGGTTACCCTAGTTTGGTCTTTTGGACACAACAATTTTATTGTTTTTCATACCTGCTTCATTTGTTGTGAGAAAAAGTGTTGAGGACAAAGGAAGGCTGGGTTCACGCCTGCGCTTGCGGAGCGCTCGGGGATTCCTTTTCCCATTCCGTTTGACAAATGTAGAGATAAAAGTATTGCAAGCAGGACTTTTCTCTCTGCATTTTCGGGTGGAAACCCGACAAACCTCATTATAGTCTATGGGGTCCGCGGGTTTCCATGGTAACCTTCTTTTTAAGCGGATTTGGGTTTCCGTTTTTCGGGTCTGATGAACGGAAACCCAAGCACAGGTGTGAACCTAGCATAAACCCTTTCGTAACAAGTTCACCCCCTTGTCGGACTTGGCACAGGAAGTATCACAAAGCATGATTGCTAGTTTTTTCGGCACAAATTGTGTGGCCCATTTTCAATAGTTTTTTACGGACGTTTTGCACATCATTTACACCTGTTTTCTTTGATTCCTCATACATTTCAGTATATTGAGGGATCCTTGAAAACGGGTTAAAATACAGCATGACCCATTTTTTGATCTCTTTTTTAATCGTTCATTTTTTTCAATTTTGTATACTTCTTTTTAGTCCCATATATGACATTATATTACTGACTGTGCATATAAAATCCACAGGTATCTATTTAAAGGGGTTGTCCAGAACTTTTTAATTTATGGCCTATGCAAAACATCGACAGCTGCCCAACTCCCCCCACTATACAGTGTACGGAGCCAGAAGCAGATAGCTCTGTGTACTGTATGACGTTATTTACTGTAGCTCAGCTTCTATGGACTGGGAACTGAGTTGCATGAATGTCACCGGCCACTATACAGGGCACAGAGTTATCTGCGTCCGGCTCTGTACACTCTATAGTACATGGAATGGATGCATAAACAGCCATAAATAAAAAAAAAAAAAAAAAAAACCCTTTTAGAAACACCTAAAGTATGTCCTAGCAGATTAGTCCTAGACAATCCTGTTGTGAGGGCTGTCTCTATCTCATTGCTGACATACTCATGATAAGGCGATACCCCTTTTTTGTTACCCCCATGGTTAGCAGTTATGATTGCATGTCTGAGATTGGAGTTTTATTCAATCCTGGCCATTAGTTCAGTAGTGTCAGTCACAGCCACGCTCCTTGCTCCTGAACACATAGGCACAGAATGTGGCACCCGTGAAACCCCTGATGATGTACGTGTGTGCCATCATGTGGGCACTACCTACTGCCAATGACGTAAATATTCCTTACTTAGCGCCATCTGGTTTAGCCCTATAACTCCCATCATGCTTTGACAGACAGGACATGTTTTTCACTATTGTGTGACTAAGGAAGTGAAATCAGACTTGGTACTGCCACTGAAGCATCAAGATACATAGGCCAAGGTTGACTATTGAGCTTACAATAAGACACAGGTGTAAACGCGGCGCATCTAGTTTGGGCTAAGATTTTTCTACAAGCTAGGCATGTGGGTGTGGCTTCTCAGAAAAATGGACGCGTAGATGCACATATTCGTGCACATGTACCCCCAGGTACATAGCACATAGACCCATTATTATTATCCATCCGTTTCCAACACTGAAGCACTGGACTTGCTGCAACGATGGCGCCTGTCCAGGTATACGGCAGCACTGAGCAGAGAGAGTCAGACACATAAAATACCGCTATGTTTTCAGGGACATAATTTGATCATCACTTATGAGTTCACCCAATGACAAGCAACATCTTAGCAGAAGCTGTAACCAGATAACGTCATTGAGAAGCGCAGACTGGTGTTGTCTGGGTCATAATCTGATTTTAGTTTCTGACTCTTCCGCCGATTTTATTTTCCAGCTATAATATATTAATGGCTCCGAAAATTACAATCCTTGTCCTCAATGACATGAATTGATACGGCTTCTGTTAACCTGTTCCCCACCATTAGTGAAATTGTACACACCATAACTTACAGAGAACCTTTCACCAATGCTGCCAAGTTCCACTGATTCCGGCACAGTTGGAATTTTTTCTCTAGCCCCCACTGTCCATGAGCAATAAGTGCTGTTAGTTTTCCTATTTAGGCTTCTACTGTCAAGTGGGTGGTGTCAGGCAGGATCAGGGAGGGGGGGTTCCTGATCTCTGACACTGGCAGCCTCTGATTGGAGCTCAGAATCACACCCCTTTCCTGCTCTTGCCTGACACCGCCCTTCTGACAGTACAGAGCCTAAATAGCATATCAGGCAACAAAACTAACAGCACTTATTGCTCAGGAATGGCAGGGGCTAGATAAAAAATTCCAACTGTGCCAGAATTAGCAGAGCGGATCCTATTATTAATAGATACTAAGAACTGGAGTTGGTGGAGATGGTTAAAGGTCTTCTTTAGACTAAGGCCCCACTGTAATGAATAAAAACCTTACATGTGTGTTTGTGTGTCTATTATTAGTGAATTATATTGTTTATGTATGTATTTCTGTGATGACATCTTATTCCTGAGCATATTGTTATTTTTTTTTTGTCACCTCTCACCTTAGGCCCATGATTGGGGCTCTCCTTTGAAGTAGTACAAGACAGATGAGGGGGTTATAAAACTGCCAGACTCAGGGACTTCTTCCTGGACATCAGGGAAGGCGGGGGAAAAGAGGTTTGGGAACCCAGCTTTCCCAGAATCAGTGACGACAAAGAAGAAACATTTCAACTCCTTTCATACAGGGGGGGTGCCCTGACAAAGAAACACCTGATCTGGATGGGACTCATGAACAAAGGGGAGGGGGTCTCTGAAACATGAGACAAGCCCTAATATTATAAAAAAAACTGCTGCTTCCAAGAGAACTGTGTGACACTGTTGGCGCCAGCCGAGCTTGTAGTAAGGTTTTTCTCCTTTATACTTTTACAACTGATTTGCTCATTTTCTAACCCTTTGTCTGTCTTTTTTATTTATAAGCACTAAACTCTATTAAATCACTCAATTTAATGGTTGTCCGTGTATGCTCTATCAACCCATTACCTTTTTATAGTCTGTTTGTGTCTGACTGTTAGAGAGATGATTGCATATGTGAGCCAGATTCCTGCTATACCCTCAAAGTTAGTAGGTGGTGGCAGCATGCATTCAGGGTGTGTGGACTGTAAGGGTTAAAATATAACTTGTATTATATTCTATACACTGTATACAGAGAGAGTGAAATGTTCTGTAGATAGTCAGCACAATTTAGAGATAGAATGCAGACACTACATCTGGGACGGCACCCAAAGGTTGTGCTGTTCTCCAGAAAAGATAAGGGAAACACACAGATAAGCGAGGAGAGGAAACATATGTTATGAGAAACTAAACAAATCTGCCCAGCAGCGGAACCGGAAGGACCAAATATGTACATTGATCACATGATTATTGTGTAACCAGCTTGCCTTTAAGAACTGTGTAAACTATGCAATAAACGAAACCATTCTTACTAGATACCTGGGTGTGTCTGTACGTTTGTTTCCGGAGCTCACTACCTGTTCTATATTTAATTAGGATTACGGTGACATCCATCCTGGGGGAACTTAACCCCTGACATAAATTGGCGCCCAACGTGGGGCGTTGAGATCGTCCGATGTGCAGCCGATAGAGTGCCGACCCACTCACCGATCGACTTGAGGACGGGACCAGAGGACCTCAGATAGATACAAACAGTACTGTGAGGTAAGCCTTGGTCTTGCCAAATTAGTATATCTGAGCTCCTGTGTGTCTATACTCTGTATCGATGAGTGAGGTAAGCTGCTGCATGTTTATATGACATCTCGATGCCAATTGAATTGTACGGAAGAACCTAATAAGGGACATGTCACCTGTAAATGATGTGGAAGTTGTTTTCTTTGCTTTTTGTCTTACCATTTTACTGATATTTGTATTTTACCTGTGTTATAAGATATATAAGGCTGCAAGGAACGGGGAAGAGTTCTCTGTTTTAAACCCCTAGAGTTGTGGACAAGGTTTGGAACTGAGAAGCACTGAGTGATTGAAAAGTCCTTGTTTTGGAACACTAGCCTCCAGCTGTGTCTGGATGGTCAAGGTCGAATGGGACCTGAGTAGTAGCAAGAAGGACTTAGTAGAATCCGCACAAAGTGCGTGCAATAATTCAGGAGTGTTTTGGTAAGGGGACACAGACAGAAAGTTGAGTCTGTGGAAGCCAATTGAGGCATTGCCCTGAGCACTACTCCAGAACTTGCACAAGTAGTTCAAAGAAAACAGAAGAGTCTGTTTGGGAGTTCTCACTAAAGTAGTCATAAGTGACCCTCTATTGTCTCAAGGTTGCCCTAGAGGAGTGAGAGACTCACGGCTGATTAGCTAACAGCCAAGATGGGGAAGGCACCCTCTAAGATATGGTACACCCCATTTGAACTAATAAAAATAGGGGAAGGGAAAGAGACAGCCGCACAGGTAAAAATAATCCTAAAAAGAGCAGGAATACACAAAACTGGGATGATAGACAGTAAATTTTGGGATCAGTGGAGATTAGACCATGCAGGACTGATTCAAGATAACAAGTTACAAAGAGGCATATATGCCCTGATTGAAGGAAGCAGTAGAATAGAAAGAGGGAGAATGGTGTGCAGACTGACTACAGTGGGAGAAGTGGAGGGTTTAACAGCGCAGCGGTGCGTGGGCTGCTGCTTGCATGATAAGAGAAGTGGGAGGATACACCACAAGCCATGAGAAACACTATGCTTTCTGAAGCCTTTATGCAGGGTGTAGGGACCACCCTGGCAGAAAAAGATAAGAGCTTGTACCCCAGACTGGAGAAGTTCAAATCCTGATGATTTATTTGCTAAAGCAGTGGGGTTCTCTATAGATGAAAGGGAAAAGAAAGCAGCGGCACCAATTAAAGCTTATACAAACAGTGGTGCAAGGTACCAGGGAAAAACCGTTCCCCGCCCTAGACAACAACAGGGACAGGGGGAGACAAGGAAATGCTTTAATTGTGGGAAACAAGGACACTTGGCCAGGGATTGTTGGTGTCCCAAACAAGGGGACAACAACGGGCCCAGGCAGCCTAAGGGTGGTCCGTCCATGACTGAAGCAGAGGGAGACTGTGAGGCATTCTACCAAGCACAGAATGATACGCAATGAAAGACAGGCCCTCCCGCCCCAGTATCCCTTTTGTCCTCACAGGATAGGGGAATTCAGATTTTCCAACCTGTACTGATTAATGGAAAGGAGGTGCCATTTTTGATAGATACTGGGGCAACAAAATCATGTGTGAGCAAACAGGTTGCCGACACATTCAAATTACCACTCTCAGGAGACAGCAAGGTGGTTCAAGGGGTATCAGGGCTACCAGTCACTTTGGATCAAACTGATCCTGTAGAAACCTCATTTCAGGGTTGCAGGATACTCACTAGGTATTTAGTCTCCGACACATCAGATAACATTCTTGGTACAGATGTGATGGGAGTATTAGGTTGTAACATCATGCTGCATCCATCAGGGGAAGCATATGTAAAAGTCACACATACCAATCATGAGATTTTATGTTTGCTATCCGCTGAATTAAAGACACCAAACTGTATTTTTGTCCTTACTGAAGAAGAAACTGTACTGTTATCCCAAGTGCCAACAGCATTATGGGCAACTGGGAAAACAGATTTAGGTAAATTGTATGTACCTCCTGTTATGGTAACCCTGAAACCAGGAGCTCAGCCACCTAGGATTAAACAATATCCTTTGACTCATGCCCAAGAGGATGCCATAGCAGTAACAATAGTAGAATTAGTGAAGGCAGAGGCATTGAAGGAATGTACCTCCATAGCAAATACTCCTCTTTTCCAGTTAAGAAGAAGGGCAAAAAGGGAGAACCAGACACATACCGTATGGTTCATGATCTCAGGGAATTGAACAAAGTGACATTACTTGAAACACCTGTAGTGCCCAATCCACATACCCTGTTATCAGCTGTCCCTACTGTCCCCACTTATTACAGCGCTGTAGATCTTTGCAATGTTTTTTTTTTTTTTCCGTACCTTTGCACCCCGATTGCCAGTATTTGTTTGCATTCACATTTAGGGGAAAACAGTACACTTGGACAGTACTACCACAAGGGGCGCCAAATAGTCCTAACCAATTTACAAGGTGCCTTACACTAATCATGAGTACTTGGTATTTTCCACATGATGATGTTGTTCTGTTAACATATGTTGATGACCTTCTTCTTTGTGCTCCAGACAAATCAACCTGCGAAGCAGCGACCATCAGCCTGTTGTGTTTCCTCTGCCAGAACGGCTGCAAGGCCAGCAAGGATAAGTTGCAATTTTGCAAACAAAAAGTGTTATTTCTGGGACACTGTCTTGGCCAGGGTACCAAGCACCTGTCAGATGAGAGGACCAAGGTGGTGAGAGACATGCAGGTGCCGATCTCTCATGCTCAACTACGTACATTTTTGGGATTGGTATCCTACTGTAGGCCATGGATCAGATCTGCATCTCTGACCATGCAACCTCTGTATGATAGCCTCTCCTCAAAACCATTCAGCCTCACATCTGACAGCTGGTAAAACGCCTTGGATGCGTTTTACCAGCTGAAGTTGCAGATAGTCAGTGCTCCGGCCTTAGGCCTACCTGACTATCAGAAACCTTTTCAGCTCTACGTGACTGAGATGATGGGGCACGCAACTGCAGTTCTCACACAACAACACGGGGATAAGAAACGCCCTGTGGCCTACTACAGCTCACGGTTAGATGCTGTAGCCAGGGGGACCCCCTCCTGTGTGCGGGTTGTCCTCTCAGTACAAGCGTTGCTTGATAAAAGCTCAGACATTGTCCTAGATCATTTATTGGTTGTGTATACACCTCATGACATCCATGCTATCCTCACACAAGTAGACAGACGTCACCTTTCTTTGGCACGGCAGAGCAAAATGGAATTTGCCCTGCAGTCCTCCTCAAACATCTCTTTTCAACGCTGTTTAACTTTGAATCCTGCAACTCTTCTTCCTGTAGGAGTTCATGATTCAAGGGGGGGAGTGGAAGATGAGGAGTGGAAGATGAGTTATTTTTAAACTCCCTCTCTGAAGAACTGTTTCACAGCCAGCATGAACATGATTGTGTGGCTCTTATGTCACAGGAAACAGTGGGATTTGACCATGTCACGGATGTGCCATTACAAAATCCTGATTATGAGATGTTTGTGGACGGCTCAAGGTATCTAACTGATGAAGGCAAATTTGTTACAGGGTATGCTGTAGTCACTGAACATGACATCATAGTCCAAGAAGCTCTTCCACCACACATGTCAGCCCAAGAAGCTGAGCTCAAAGCCCTTATAGAGGCTTGTAAGGTAGCCAAAGGTAGAACAGCTAACATATACACTGACTCCAGGTATGCTTTTGGCATTGCGCATGATTAGGGTCCGATATGGAGGTCAAGGAACTTCCTAACGGCCCAGGGCAAGCCAATTAAGAATGGAGATGTGGTAAGTCAACTAATGGAGGCCATACTGCTCCCAAAGCAGCTGGCAATTGTAAAAGTCAGAGCTCACGCAAAAGGAAGGGACCCTGAAAGCCATGGAAATGAGAGAGCTGACATAGCTGCCAAGGCAGCAGCACTACTGGCAAGAAAGGGTCCCAACCAGGTGAGCAAAATGGACATTGACCTAGCAGACCCTAAAGGGCTGTACTCAAAGGTTACCAGTGTGGAAACTGAAAGATGGAAGAAAGCAGGTGCTACAGAAGATGATGGTGTGTGGAAAATGGGGGATCGATTATGTCTGCCTGTAGCAGTCTACCCCCAGATGGCTGGCTTGGCCCACGGTAAGGTGCATGCCTCTCGAAATGCCATGGAGTCATTAGTGGGTAAATTATTGTTTGCCCCAGGTTTTGGAAGAGCTGCTAGTAACCACGTAAAAGCATGTCACATATGTGCTCTACACAATCCAGGACAGGTAGTTAAAACACCCACCAAGTGTACACCAAAATCCCTGTACCCATTTCAGAGGATATAGATAGATTACATACAGTTGCCTAAGTCTGGAACATACGAGTATGTATTGGTCTGTGTGGATTTGTTTTCAGGATGGCCTGAGGCCTACCCTGTGAGAAAAGCAACTGCACAAGTAACTGCCAAGAAACTGATGTCTGAGCTTGTGTGCAGGTTTGGAGTGCCCGAGGTGATTGAGTCTGACAGAGGTACACATTTCACAGGTGCAATAATGAAGGAAATCATGTCAGCTTTGGGGGTGGAGCAAGCTTTACATACACCCTATCATCCTCAAAGTTCTGGAAAAGTCGAAAGACTAAATGGTACCCTTAAGCTAAAAATTCAGAAAGCCATGGCAGAGACAGGAAAGCCCTGGCCCGAATGCCTGTCTTTAGCCTTATATTCAGTAAGGACTACTCCTAACAGGAGAACAGGGCTATCACCATTTGAGATATTGTTTGGAAGTGTGCCCAGGTTGGGGTTGTATTTTCCTTAGACTTTACAACTCAATTATGACAGCACTGCCAGCTATGTTCAGAGCTTGTGTCAGAGACTGAAAGTAACACATAAACAAGTGTTCTCTTCTATTCCAGACCCTTCTGACTTTTCAGGAACACATAGCCTGCAGCCTGGTGATTGGGTGGTCGTGAAAAGACACACCAGGAAGTCTCTTGAACCCAGATATGATGGTCCCTTCCAAGTACTGCTGACAACTGCCACTTCAGTGAAACTTGAAGGGAAACCCGCCTGGATACACGCTTCACATTGCAAGAAAGTTGAAGCGCCACCAGAATGAGGACTCTTTGGCTCTTTCTATTGAGCACAGTAACTGTTGAACTTTTTGCTTTTACTTGGACTCCAGGTGTACAATATAAAGGATTATGAAATAGATTTAAATCCTTTAAAAAGGTTATTGGACATGTCGGGGTTAGTGAAAAATCATATCGATAAATTTAATCATACCTTACAAGATAGCCAGATAAGAGCAGTAATTGCAAGAGGTAATCTTAAAAATATAGCTCCACAAATACAAGATTTGACTGCTCACCATTGGTACGATATATTCAAAGGATATTCACCAACAATGGTAAAAATTACTAATTGGTTATTTAACCCCCTGATAGTAATAATGATATTATTCGTGTTGTTATCATTATTCAATCTATATGTATTTTGCTCCATGAGAAGGAAATGGAACACAGTTAACCAGTATGTAAGATAGGATGTTATTTTTAACCTCTTCAATGGAGAATCCATCAAAGATGGCACACAAACAGTGTGAAGGTATTCATTGAACTTGATTAAAAATAATTCCTAAAATGGGGGAATTGTAAGGGTTAAAATATAACTTGTATTATATTCTATACACTGTATACAGAGAGAGTGAAATGTTCTGTAGATAGTCAGCACAATTTGGAGATAGAATGCAGACACTACATCTGGGACGGCACCCAAAGGTTGTGCTGTTCTCAGAAAAGATAAGGGAAACACACAGATAAGCGAGGAGAGGAAACATATGTTATGAGAAACTGAACAAATCTGCCCAGCAGCGGAACCGGAAGGACCAAATATGTACATTGATCACATGATTATTGTGTAACCAGCTTGCCTTTAAGAACTGTGTAAACTATGCAATAAACAAAACCATTCTTACTAGATACCTGGGTGTGTCTGTACGTTTGTTTCCCGAGCTCGCTACCTGTTCTATATTTAATTAGGATTATGGTGACATCCATCCCAGGGGAACTTAACCCCTGACAGGACTATGTTGGGGTGTGAGTTGCGCTAAATTTGTGAGTGCAGCGAATTTTCCCATTAATTATTATCTATCAGTTTCTAAAACTGAAGCACTGGACTTACTGCAACAATGGCACCTGTCCAGGTATTCGGCAGCACCGAGCGGAGAGAGAAACAGACACATAAAATACCGCCCCAGTGTGTGTGGTCTTGTTTTTAGTGACATAATTTGATCATCACTTCTGAGTGCTGCCAATGGCAGAGAACAGAATAGCAGAAGCTATAACCAGATAATGTCATTGAGAGGCGCAGACTGGTATTGTCTGGGACATAATCTGATTTTAGTTTCTGGCTCTCCTCCCCAGGCACTGAAAATTACAAGGCTTTGTTCTCAATGACATTCATTGCTGCAAAAAAGTTGCATTTTCGAAAATGCAGCATGTCAATTTTAAGTGCGGAATTGCAGAGAAAAATGCAGCAAACGCTCAATGAAAAATGTAGCGGAAAAAATTGCCACGCTTTTTCACTGTGATTTTTTTCTGCAGCATTTTTTAGCTGCGTTTTGCCTAAGGCTGAGGCCCCACGTTGCGGAAAAGCAATTTCTTTACTTTTTTTTCTGTGTTTTCTTGAGCCAAACCCAGGAGTGGCTACAGAAAGATTGGCAAATATATTGGAAGCTCTTATACTTCTCCCTTTTGCTCAATCCACACCTGGCTTTGGCTCGAAAAAGCGCTGCAAAATCTACAACAAAAAAAGCAGCTTTTCTACAATGTGGGGGCGTTAGCCTTAGGAACACAGCTTTACAATGCTGCGGAAAAAAATGCAGCAGAAACGCATCATGTTTATTTCCGCAGTGTTTTTTATTGCGTTATTGCTACGTTTTTCTCTGCAGTTCAGTGGCCTAAGGAAAGGGACATGGGACGTCTGGGGACTTCTGCCTGGAACTCTCTTGGAGACAGCGGAGCACTGGGGACATGTAAATATGTTGTTTTGTTTTTTTTTTCACCTTCTCTGGCCTAATAAAAAATAAGAAGTTTATCCTGGACAACCCCTTTTCTAGCATCTACTTCAGAATGTAGTGGGCGAGTAGACATTGGTATTATCAGCTGTGTCCATCTGCTCTATTTAGAGGGCGGTTTCATACTGTATACACAGAGAAGACTGAGGGAAAGTGATGCCAGAACCGATCCTATCGAGGTGGACATACCATTACTGCACAGGAGCCCAGTAGGTCAGGGGGCCCTATATCACCTTAACAGCAGCTTTCTTCAGTTTATTATACTACAGGTAAAATGCCTAAGCCAATGAATTTCATGGCTAACAATAACTGGTGGATTAACCTATGCTGAGATATTGGAAAACAGGGGACCCATAACTATTATCCATAACTATTACAGCGAAGGGGCCCTCAGCTGTCATGTCCGCCCCTGGATCCTATAGCTTTCTATGGGATGTGTTTCAGCTTTTGATGCAGTGGTTCACAATAGCAACGCTTCGCCGTTGTTTGGGCCTGTCGAGGGACCTAAAGAACAGAGAGACTGACTGCTAAATCAGCAGATACACACGGAGCCTATTTTATAGGCAATACTTCATGGGGCAAATCAACCCCAGTGTATAATGAGCGTAGGCCCAGGGGTGGTGACAAACATAATAAACAGTGTTATTCACCATTCCTGTGCTCCGACCTCTTCTGGACTTAGAGATATCACAAATGAAGTCAGAGACCGCTGAGGCCTCTGATGTAATTCGTGACATCTTTAAAACCAGAAGAGGTCTGAAGACTGGCGCCGGAGCTCAGGAGAGGTGAGGCACATTATTTATTATGTTTAATCACTTCCCCGGGGTCTCCATTCATTATACTCTGGGGTCTAATTATGGTCTGTGGGTGGAGAAATACAAAAAATTTGGGTTCAAAAGAATTTTTGGAAAATTTTAAAGCAAACCGTATGGGCCTCTATAGAGCATTATGGTGTGTGGAATTACCACTGTGTGACATTATACTGTATGGAGGCCACTATGGCACATTATACTGTGTGGAGGGGATACTGTAAGACATTATACTGTGTGGAGGCCACTGTGGGACATTATAGTGTGTGGAGGCCACTATAGGGCATTATAATGTGTGGAGGGGACACTGTGAGACATTATACTGTGTGGAGGCCACTGTGGGACATTATAGTGTGTGGAGGCCACTATAGGACATTATTCTGTGTGGAGGGGACACTGTGAGACATTATACTGTGTGGAGGCCACTATGGGACATTATACTGTGTGGAGGGGATACTGTAAGACATTATACTGTGTGGAGGCCACTGTGGGACATTATAGTGTGTGGAGGCCACTATAGGGCATTATAATGTGTGGAGGGGACACTGTGAGACATTATACTGTGTGGAGGCCACTGTGGGACATTATAGTGTGTGGAGGCCACTATAGGGCATTATAATGTGTGGAGGGGACACTGTGAGACATTATACTGTGTGGAGGCCACTATGGGACATTATATTGTGTGGAGTCCACTCTAGGGCATTATAATGTGTGGAGGGGCCACTGTGAGACATTATTCTGTGTGGAGGGGCCACTAAGGGACATTATAATGTGTGGAGGGGCCACTGTGAGACATTATTCTGTGTGGAGGGGCCACTAAGGGACATGATGCTATGTGTCCCCAGTGTTTGATACCACAGCTTGTTCAGTCATGCACTGTGCCTCATTCCCTAGAAGCCCTGCACCCCATGTGACAAGGCCAGTTAGTGGGGACAGGGGGCCCACATTATTTGCACAGGGGCCCTCTGCAGTCTGTGTCCACCCCTTCAACCCAGAGGTGCCTACCTGTAGAGGGCACTATTTCAGGGTTTTTGTCCCTCTTCAGTACATGTAGGGTTACTGAATTAGATGTCTTCGTGCTCACTCGGGGTAGGTTCACAACTGCATTAGGGTCTCCACTGCAGATTCCATTGAAAATCGTCAGAGAGAAAAGTCCTGCATGACCTTTCTTTCTGGCAGTTTCCATATACTGTAAATAAGGCAGAAAGCCCATGGACACCCGTTGGACCCCATTATAGTCTATAGTCCCCCACAGACCTGAAGGATGGAGAGCCCGGGAGAAGTGTGAACCTAGCCTTACATGTCTTAATGGCCAGCACACAGCCCCATAACTCTACATCAATTGTCTGAATGGTCCGTGTGACCAACCTGAGAAAGGATAGAATTTATCATTTTTCGGATCCCTCAATAGTCTCAATGAAGGATCCGTGAAAACTTGAAAAAGTACTTTTGTACAGCACTGTCGTGTGAATGAGCTCTTAGATGCAGCACAAGGAAGAGACACTAAACTTAGTATTTCCTCAGTGCGCCCCCCTCACTGCAGACTTCTCACACCCCAGTGGGGAGTCCTTCCTGCTCCCATTATTTGGGCTCTTCCTCCTCCAGAACTTTGTTTCTGTAGTTGAGTTCCAGCCCTGTGACTAGCCGCCCCCCTACCCCTGACTGGGCATTGCTGATAACGGGGTCCCCCTATGAACCCCCCACCACCTTTGATACCCAAACTGCTGGGCCTAAATGCCTTCCCCCTCTTTTCCAGCCTCGACCCCTGCCCCCCAGCTCTCAAACCCCCCACCCCCTTAGAAATAAACCAAGACCAAAGGGTTGGATTAAATCGGCCACAGCAGCCGTATTTATTAACAAACAACAAATAAATAACAACAAGTATAACTTATTATAATTTGCATAACTTAAAATAATTTAACAATAAACGCTTAACCTGGGTAAGAGTCCTTGGAGCTACAAAAAACTATCAATCCCCCGGCCTGGCGCTAACATAACCACACCATAAATTTACCACCAGCCGCGACCACCGGCTCGGCGGCACCATGAATAAAGACGAACTCCTTCTTCCATGTACCAGCTCCCAGGGCCAATTTACCCTGTAACCGTTCACCGTGCGCCAGGCCATCCACCAAAATGTGCAATTACCACCAAATGTATAGGTGGAGCCTACCTTTGACTCCACCCTTTTAGCCAATTGACCACCAACTCCAAGGACCCCACCCGCCACTGCGAGCACGCCTTAATCCCTTAAGCGTGAGAGACCCGCCACACTTCCAGGGCCCTCTCAACACCCTCCTGGATACCTAGCGTCCACAAATCTATACCCACCGCATTCAGATGGACCCCGTCCCGCAACCAAAACTCCCCCCTCCCCAGACTCCAACTCCTTGTGCCGCACGCACACACCGCCGTTCCTGGACACAAACCCCGCAACAGCCCGGTTAACCTTAATCCTGGCCTTGTTGAGCCTTTCAACAGACCTAGCCTCCCGCCATGTTTTTCTCGGTACAATATCGGACCACACGGTAACAATCCCCGGAAACATGGACCACAACCTCAACAGGTCATACTTTATGTCCCTCACTAAATCGCGAAAGGGACGAACCCCCAGGTCATTGCCACCAGCATGTATCACGATAATGTCCGGAGACCGATCCAACCTCGTGCACCTGTGGATTTCGGGCATGACCCGACTCCACACCATACCTCGGACTCCAATCCAACGTACAACGACCGCAGCCCTGTCGAACCCCAGCTGCCGACCATTCCGCCGCACGCCGGCCCTCTCCGCGCCCCAGAACACAAAAGAATGGCCGAAGATCCAGACTAACCGAGCAGAAGGGCCTACGAAAGAAGAAATAAAGTAGGGGGAGGGCGGAGAAAATACCCAACAACACAATGATTCACATTTGGGCAAGGTGTGGACGTATGTATGATCTATACCTCTGCGATTCCCACCTACCGATACGTCGGACCACCTCCGAGCTCAACCCCCAACTAGCTGCTTCTGTCGCTGCGCCAATGCGAAAAGAGTGTGGAGCATATCGAGAGGCGTCAAGGCCCAGCGAGTCCAAACAACCCCTAAAAACAGCCGAGAACTGATAACGGGAAAGGAACGAACCATCCTCATGACGCAGGAGGGGACCGCCCGCAGAAGCTGGAACCAACCCCCGAAAAACAAGCAAACAACGCACCGGGCACATATCTGACCCTACAACCGCACCCAGGCGCAGATACTTCCCTGCCCCCGCCTGATCCGTCTTAGACCTGCGAACCCTGACCACTAGGACCCCTTCCTCCATGTACACATCATCCACCTGTAAACCACCCGGCCGCTTAGTCGACACGGACACCAACTCACCCACCCTGAGAGCCCCGAAAAAGGCTAGAGAAAAAGCCAGGTGAAACAAAACGCATTCATAGTGCGAAGAACAAAAACGGCCCAGTTCCAACCCCAAACGCTCCAAAAGCTGAAATGTAACCGGGCGCCGTGTGTCACTACTTCCCCTGCCCCTGCGGAACCCCTTAAGCGCACGTTGAACCAAGAAATGTTTGGTAAAGTCCGCCAAACCCCTCAACTTGAAACCAAATGCCAACGCCGCTACCGCACCATTAACTTTCGCCACGGACCATCCATCTGAAGACCAACGGCTTAACAAGAACAATAAAGCCCCAACCCTATCCTCATCAGTATGTACCTGACCTAAATCTCCCACCCAATCCTCCCAAAGCTGCCAAGCCCTTGAATACTTATCCCAGGTGCCGGGGGCCAACGATGCCTGAATCAATGTCCCTGCTTTTCGCAAACCAAGTCCCATAATTCTGGAGGACATGGAATCCCTTCCACTTCCGCCCCCGGAGCCAGGGCACGAAACCGCTCCCACTGGAAACGAGACAAAGAATCAGCAACGTCATTTTTAACCCCCGGAACATGCACTGCCACCACCCATGCATTCAGGCACAAGCAACGCAATACTAAACGCTGAAGCAACTTGATAACTGGAGGAGAAGACGCAGTCACATTATTAATGGCCGACACAACTGACATGTTATCACAATGAAATCTAACTTTTTTATCCTGGAACGCCCCACCCCATATGGACACCGCGACTAAAATCGGGAATAACTCAAGTACAGTCAAATTCCGCGTCAGACCTTGTTCACGCCACGACGCAGGCCAAGGAGCGGCGCACCACTGCCCCCTGTAATAGGCCCCAAAACCGTGGCCCCCTGCCGCATCCGTAAAGAGGTCACAATCGAACACATCGATCACTGCTGACTGGACCAGTGATCTACCATTGAACTGGTCTAAAAAAGTGTCCCATACTGCCAGGTCCTCCCGATGTATCACCCCCAGCCGAATAAAGTGTCGTGGATTTGACACCCCGTTCATGGCCCCTGCCAGCCGGCGACAAAAAATCCTACCCATGGGGATAATGCGGCAGGCAAAATTTAAACTGCCTAACAATGACTGGAGGTCGCGCAACGTAATTTTTCGCATGTGACGAGCACGCCTCACCCTCTCTCTAAGATCAACCAGCTTGTCACCAGGCAACCGGAACTCCATTGCCACAGTGTCAAGCTCTATGCCCAAGAAACTCAATCTAGTGCACGGACCCTCAGTCTTTTCCGGTGACAACGGTACCCCAAACTTACTGGCGACCCACCGCGCGGTTGCCAACAAAACCGCGCATACATCGGAGCCCGCCGGACCTATACAGAGGAAATCATCGAGGTAGTGTATCACTGACTCAACCCCCGCCACATCCCGAATTACCGACTCTAAAAAGGTGCTGAACGCCTCAAAGTATGCGCACGATATTGAGCAACCCATAGGGAGGCAACGATCCACGTAATACCCGCCGTCCCAGTAGCAGCCCAGTAACCTAACGCTGTCAGGGTGTACCGGCAGTAACCTGAACGCCGCCTCCACATCCGTCTTAGCTAAGAGGGCCCCTGGACCGCAACGCCGTACCCAATGCACAGCTGCATCAAACGAGGTATATACTACCGAACAAAGCTCGGGTGCAATACCATCGTTGACCGACGCTCCTTTGGGATAAGACAAATGATGTATGAGCCGAAACTGATTCGGCTCCTTCTTCGGCACCACCCCCAAAGGAGATACAATTAAACCTTCCAAAGGGGGTGATGCGAAGGGGCCCGCCATGCGCCCCAAGGCCACCTCCTTCCTCAGTTTTTTGGACACCACCCCCGAGTGTTCCGCTGCCGACCTCAAGTTAGTTATACAAAAGGGGACTGTGTGCGTCGGCAGGGGAATCCTAAAACCCTCCCTAAAACCTTCTACCAGAAACTTTGCACTCTCCCTGTTAACATAACTATTTAGGTACGGAAGCATGGCTTCCAGCTTCACCGGCGTCTGCCCCTTGTCCACTATTAGGCAAGGCCTTGGTCCTTTGTTTGCGCAAGCAACGTGCCGCACCATGGGACACCCCTCCGCAGAATGAACAGGCATGTTTGAATCTACAGTTGAAGCCGAATTTACATTGGGCTTCATTGAACTGCCAACACAGCCCGTAACGTTGCTGGGCCTGTGCACCTGCCCCCCCTGAGCCGTAACTGAGACCACCATGGCCGGTTCCACCGGCCGCCCCAGGAAAGGGCTGGCCAAAGCGAGCTGGCGCCATAACCCGAAGCCACAAACCTATATCTTTCTGGTCCCACCGTATGCTGGGCCGAACCGCCTTACGCTGACGGAACTGCTCATCATACCGCAGCCATGTCTGACCCCCATACACCCGATACGCCTCACCTATAGAGTCCTGATAGCAAAAAAGCCCCGAACAGTTGTCAGGAGCCTTTTCACCAATGACACTCGCTAAAATGGCAAAGGCCTGAAGCCAATTAGCAAAAGTCTGTGGAATCAGGCCCCACCTACGTTTTTCTTCCTCCTCTTTTTTGCTATCCTCCTTCTTACTCTTGTCTAAGTTAAATTTAGCTAAAGGGAGCAAGGAAAAGATTTCGACGTACTCGTCCTTCCAAATCTTCTCCCTCACTTCCTTTTTTAAATGCGCCCCTAGAGGACCCTCAAAACACACATAAACCTCCCCCCGAGCCCTGTCGTCTAGCCTCACCGAATCAACCTTCTCTTTATCTGTCTGGACAGACACTGTGACACCCGCCGGAGCCCCTACCACCGGCGCACTCTGTGACGCTACTGACTGAACCGCAGGAGGGACCCACGCCGCCACCGGGGAACCGCTAACACTCTGTTCGCAGCGCGACAGTAGCTCCCTCACGCTACCCAATAGCTCCCTAATCCCCTCAGAAGCTACACCACCACCCACTGGGGACTCCGGCCTATCTATCCCTAACCCCTGGGACATTAGAATAGGAGGAAACGGACACGACAATGAATGGTACTCACCAGACTGTGTAGGTGCTGTGGGCCCACCAGTCGACGGTCCTGCATCCTGCTGACCTGGGTCGCTGTACAGGAGAACGCTGGCGCCTGTTGATTGTTGAGAACCATCCCGCTGACAGCTGCAGCACGACCGAGATCCCTGGGAAGGTTGACCTGCACCCGCGTATGCACTTGAAACCACTGGATGCACCTCGGACCGGGGCTGTGGTGCCGTGAAGGAGGGGCCAGCGCCGTGCTGCTCGTCGTTCAGAATTTCCCGCTGCTGTACCGAGGGCACTTGGAAAGCCGGAACCGACGGGACTTGAAGACACAGTCCCCCTCCCGCTGGAGCATCACAGGAGGGGACCGCTGCACCACGTGCTGTAGCCATATGGAGACTGGATGTGGAGGTCCCCCCACTGAGGCCAGTGGCAGGGATCTCCACCTCCGCAGGGGCCAGGCGACTGGCAGGATTCCTCCCAGACCGGGACCTCCGCGCCTGAGCAGTGGAGCGGGGTGCCCGGCCTGGAGGGGCCCGAGAGGGACTCCTATGTCGCCGGGCCCTAGGGGGCTCATCAGGGCTCAAACGTGCCGGCGGGCGAGTCCTGCGCGGCCGCCGCCGCTCAGACGCCCTCCGGGGGTAGTGAAGGGTTAATGGGGGGGGGGGCGGCAGGCTGCATAATGTCAGCCAGCCGCTCCTGCAGCCAGGCCTCACCATGGACGCCGGCAGCAGCTCTGATCTGCTCCAGGATGGTATCGAGGGATGCCATTACAGTGAAAAGGTGGGGGGGGGGAGGGAGCTGACCGCTCGTTAGCATGCCGCGCAGCTCCGGAATGGCCGCTTCCCGGGCTGCGCGGCATAGTCAATTCGAACGGGGTTAAGCCCCGCCCCCCAATTCTTCGCGCCCTAGCGCGTTATTGGTCCCCCTACAGCCCGCCCCCAGTCAAGATCCCTGCGCTTTACTGCGCAGCGCTCCGGTCTCCCCTTACATCTCCCCTCCCCCTGTATAGCTCATCCTGCTGTATGAACAGAAGCCGCATGTTTCCTGGGATGGGACTTGTGGAGCTCAGTCTGCTCTCCTCTTCCTCTGAGGTTATCATTCATTCAGTCTTCTGTCACCTCATTGTCCTCATACCTGGAGGTGAAGTCTTGGAAGATCCTCTCCTCAGCCATGTAAGTCTCCTGGTGGTCTCCACTCTTCAGTTTTGCCTGTGTTGGGGGCTAGGGTGGTCTCCACATTCCTGTGCCATGGTTGGAAGGTTGTGACTAGGACATGAGGTTGTGTATGGATGTTTGGCTACAAAATACAGATGTTGTAGAGCTGAGTTTGTTGGATGCAGCAGAGTTGAATGTGTCAGGTTTGAGTTTGTCGAATTCAGTTGGGATGAGTTAGGCTCTGTTCACACAATTGTGGAGATAAATGGCTGTAAAAAAACGGATGAAGCAGTCCCGTTCAATCTTCAGAGGGATTCATGACAATAGACAAAGATGGGATATGTCCTAGTTTTTGACGTTATAAATACGGTCATGTGAAAAGCCCCTTGGGGGCTATTTATCAATTGCGCTCTTTTTCACAATTGCGCCGTTTTCCGTGTTATCCGTATATGAGCCTAATTTATAAACAAGGCTCCCTTGCGTCATTAATCTTGCACAAGATTCGCCACATAGAGTGATTCCAATGCTGTCTGACATGGCGGCTTTATTTTACGCTCTCCAGGTACTGGAGAGCATTTCCGCTTTTTCAAACGGATAAAAGTATCAAAAAAGTAACTGAAAATAACCTCCCCGTTTCCCGACAAAGTCTTGAAATGACATAAGGAGCGGTTTTGCTATGACAACAGGTGCAAATGAATAATACATTTTGCGCAAGTACCGAATACTAAGAAAAAAGGGACAAAGTTAAACAAAAAGAGGGCACAATTGAATTGATAAATGTGTTGTAAAATTGGGCAGGTTTGGTCCATTCAAGTCTTTAACCTGATGCAGCTAAGTTGAGTTTGTCAGGTGCAGCATGGCTTTTATTCCTGGTGACATTACAGCGTATTACATGTGGCTTTACATAGGACTACAAGTCACAGGGTCTGTTGGATTCTGTTGTGCAACAAATCTAGCAATGAATTCAATTTCCATTCTGTCTAGAAACCGCAATGTAACTGTGAACATAAGAAGTGTTGTGTTATCTCAGCGTGTACTGTAGTGTAATGCTGCAAACACATCTCTGCTATGTCTGACTATAACCCCCTGTACACTATGCTCTCTCACTGCCTGTGTTTCATATATTACATTATATTATATTACATTATGCTATACTATATTGATATACACAATATAGTAAGAATATATTATAGACATGCAGATTTGCTACAATGTAATAATGCTACTGGCTACTAATACTGAGGTAACATTTACACAGACTCCTTCCTGTGCAAACATCTTCCGCTATGGTTTAGCTTTACTCAGGTCATTCAGTGACTGTGGTATTTGTGAAGACTTTCGCATAGTTGTGTTAATGTATCCGCGACATTTATCAGAGCTGTGTTTGTCATGTGGCACAGCTGTAAAATCTCAGTCTTCTGTGGCTGTCTCTGCAGTCGTACACGATACGTGATAAATGTGTTATAGGAGAGGGGGCCCCATGCAGGGCGGAGAGGGGGCCACCCATAGGCGCAGCTATTTTTCTTGACATCTAGAAGAGTTTTCATTGAAAACTTGTCAATACATGTAGTAATATTCATTTGTGTGTTTATGCCTTTTTTGTGTCTTTTTTGTTAACCATGTAGCAAATCGCAGCTAAAAAAAACAAAAAACACTGCAGCAAAATCGTGCAGCTTTTTTTTTCCCCGCAGCATGTTCTGTTGAGTTTTTGCGGCATTTTTTTCAGTGTTTTTTTTTTTCCCCTATTCAGTATATAGGGAAACCGCACGTGGTACCATAGCGAAAATGAAGCTTTTCCGCAGTGTGGGGATGAGATTAAACGAAATCTCACACATCTTTGCTGGTGCTGTAAAACGCAGCGTTTTTTCCCCACTGAAGACAAAAACTCTACGTTGCAACTTTTTGATTCCAGAATTTTGGAATTCAGGGCATTCAGTTTAAAAATGCATGTTCCGTGTTTGCAGAGTTCACATGTGCACGTTTGCTTCATTTTTTATCATATTTCTCGGACTCCATGTAAGCGCTATGTTAGTGGATACTTGTAAGTATATGTATATACTTCTTTACATGCCCCCTCCTCCTTCTCCCCCTTATATATATACATCTTCAGACATTTCCTCCTGGGTGTGTTACTGAACTATACTACAAGTCACACAGCCACCACAGCTCTGCTATGTATACATGTATGTTCTCCCCATGAAAGTGTCACACATGGGATCTGTAGGGGTAAATATCCCACACTATATCACTCTACTAGATGCATCCATGTCTCCTATTGTTTTTCTATGGACATCTTACGGGATGCAAGGAGATTCTCCTCTATTTTGTACAGATATTTCCCATAATCCAGATACATTACTATAGTGACTGCATTAAAGGGGTCATCTGGTTTAGACCCTGTAGGGGATTTTATTTTCCCTGTAGAGGCGCTGTAGGGGAATTGAATACTTGCTGCTGGGTTCACCCAGAAGATGCAATTATTTGATGGAGGTCTAAAGCTGGCCAAGCAGCCGGAGCATACAATTTTCACCTATATTGAGTGTTAGGTCAAGAGTTTAGGTGGCGATGGGGATGGGTTGGTGCTTTAGCTTCCAAAACCCCCTGATGATGGTCTCATAGGTATGTTCCATGGACAGCATGATGGCTCAGTGGTTAACTAACTATTAGTAAATCTGGGCCATTGTGTGGCAGAGAATTGCAGTACCATTCACTGCCACTATACAATGAATGGAGCTGCTCATGCTCCGGGGTGTTGTGATCTCTTCAATCAGATAATTGGTGGGGGTGTTGGGTGTCAGACCAGACCAATAGAAGGATCTTGATTAACTATTGCAATGATGGGACATTACCATTAAAGTCCTGGGGAAACCCTATCATTGGTTTCCTAAGAAATTGGTCCTGCTATTGGATATTTAGGGACAGGGACTGATGTGTGTGATCTGCTCACAGCGCTGCAGTATATGTTGGTGCTATATATGCACTATATAATTAAATAGTCTGTGTAACTTCTCTTCTTATATTGCATTTTGTTATTCCAAGATCCTTTGAACATCCATGTCTTGTATGTATATAAAGTGTGAATTTTCAGTTCTTGTATTACACTATGTCTGAAGAAGAGAGCTAGTACTCTCGAAAACTTACTATCAAATATACTCAGTTAGCCTCTAAAAGGTATCGCCTGATTTCTTCACTCTTTCACTACTTTCTATGGCTCACACAGTACAACACTATTCTACCCCCCAGGCCAGTAGGATTCCCGCGTCTTTACAATGCTCCTCTTGCATTCCCTGGCCTTGGGCACACACACCATGGGGCCATTTTGATGTGACCTCAGGGATGTGATCTTCAAGTGTTTGCCTGGGATCATGACATCCATGACCTGTACTGACCTCAGTCTCCTCTCAATATGGCAGGGTGTGCCTGACTGCATGTCATTGTTGTGGTAGACTTTTATGTTTGTGTAGTGGTTTAGTGCAAACACACAGTGTACGCCTGCAAGCGTTCTCTGGTAGAAGCACTTAATCTCATGCTTTTACTAATAGAAGAGCATTCCCCATGTTGCAGATCTCTATCTGTTGTATGCCCCTTTAAGATCAGGAAAGCATTGTCCTGATACTGCCACCTGATTTCTTCACTCTTCCACTGTCACCTATAATCATGAAGATGGCAATACACTTTAGATAGTATGTTTCCATTGACTATACCTGCCGCTGAAGCTTAGGGTGGGTTCACACTTGCCCCAGAGTCCGTTCGCCGCGGATCCGACTGATAATCTCGGAAAACTCGGAAACAAAGTCGTGCATGTCCGACTTTGTTTCCAGCGAAAAAACTGTCTTCGCAGCGCAGAGGGTGTAAGTGCACACCCGCGCACTGCTTTAAAAACCCATTCAAATGAATGCGTCGCAAACCTTTCCCTATCCAGTCCCTATACAATTTTCCAAGATTTTCAGTCGGATTCGCGGCGGATGGACTCCGCCGCAAGTGTGAACCCACCCTCACTCTGCAGTACCAGGGACGCCCACTGTACAATGTGTGGAGCTGTGCCTGGTAATGAAGAGTGTGCTGCCCCTTTAACCAGCTGATTGTAGGGGTTCCGGGAGTCAGACTCCCACTGATACTAAAATCTCTTTATGTTACAGCCGTATAGAATGTACAAAGTCTTGCTGTAAATGCTAGAGAGCTCTGTATCTTCTTAAAGAATATTAATGGATCACTCCTGCTTATTATGGGATCAATTTCCACCAAGTACCTTATACAGGAGAATTTCTCATATTGATCTAAGTGACGGAAAGAAAGTCGACCACAAGCGATGCTACAACAGAGATCTAAGATCACGTCTGTCTGTGCAACTAAGAATTCACTCATTCATCTACACATCTTCCACTCTGCTACATGTAAATCCAGCCTAATACTGGCCATAGGGTGCAGATCATTGTTATAAATCCCACTATTTCTGGGTAATTTGCCTTGGGCTCAATTAGAATAATTCCTAAGGATTAGGTTGATTTTATCCCATCCAACTTTTCATTCCCTGAAGGTAAGTGGTGGTAGATATTGCCCAGCGTTAAGGGATATATACTATTACTCTAATGTGTATCGGCAGATTAACCCTATAGGTCTTGATGTACAGCCCATGGCATGGCCTGAAGTCTACTCATCGGCACATGGCTCACTGCCCGGGGCAATAATATTCTAAGACACCTCTAGTAGGGTAAACAGGCCCTACAGGATACATAACTTGGGAAACTCTGCTCTCTGTTTACATGGCCAGGTATTATATACTAAACCGTCTATAGTGAATGGTGAAAGCATTTTACAAATAGCAAAACGCCTTTTTTTCTATTCTGAATGTTGCTCCCATCATGCTTCAGGATGAGCACCATTGTTATATTCTCTTGTTCTGGGCTGAAGGATAGGTATATAGAGTTCAGAAAGGTCTAGAAAAGTGGATATTCATTTACAAGTCCAGGTAGTCAGCTATTAGAATACTGTCCCATATACACTAAAATAGGCTATAATTCTGCCACAAATGCACAAGAATACAACTACTATAATACTGCCCCCAATGTACAAGAATATAACTACTATAATACTACCTCCTATGTGCAAGAATATAACTACTATAATACTGTTCCTATGTACAAGAATATAACTACTATAATACTGCTCCTATGTCCAAGAATATAACTACTATAATACTACCTCCTATGTACAAGAATATAACTACTATAATACTGCTCCTATGTACAAGAATATAACTACTATAATACTGCCTCCTATGTACAAGAATATAACTACTATAATACTACCTCCTATGTACAAGAATATAACTACTATAATACTGCCTCCTATGTACAAGAATATAACTACTATAATACTGCTCTTATGTACAAGAATATAACTACTATAATACTGCTTCTATGTACAAGAATATAACTACTATAATACTGCCCCTATGTACAAGAATATAACTACTATAATACTACCTCCTATGTACAAGAATATAACTACTATAATACTGCTCCTATGTACAAGAATATAACTACTATAATACTGCTCCTATGTACAAGAATATAACTACTATAATACTGCTCCTATGTACAAGAATATAACTACTATAATACTGCTCCTATGTACAAGAATATAACTACTATAATACTGCCCCTATGTACAAGAATATAACTACTATAATACTGCCCCTATGTACAAGAATATAACTACTATAATACTACCTCCTATGTACAAGAATATAACTACTATAATACTACCCCTATGTACAAGAATATAAAAAAAGCCAAAAAAAACATTAACTATAATACTGCTCCTATGTACAAGAATATAACTACTATAATACTACGATAAAAAAGGATCCTATGTACAAGAATATAACTACTATAATACTGCCTCCTATGTACAAGAATATAACTACTATAATACTGCTCCTATGTACAAAAATAATATAACAGCTGGACGTTGTGCTAACAATTGCCTGACTACGACCGACCCTGATATCTCTGTGCACATAGGGACTTTCAATAAGGAAGGGGAGAGGCGTCCACCAGACCCCCATTTGGCACCACTTATAATCAAATTTATTTAAAAAATCCAATTTTAGCATTGGAATGGATGAAATTTAGACTTTTGCATCTTGGTTTCCCCTCAAAATGTTTGTAGACCATCAGTGACCGACTGTGGATGCTGTTGATGCTTGTGGCATACAGAGATATAGGACATAAGATGTTAATACACGTTAGATGATCGTTGGTCAACCCTACCAGTTTTGGCAAGATCCACCAACCATCTAAAGGGGGGTATAGCGGTATTATGACTCTGAAGGCAGATGTTGGCAAGGAAAGAAGGAGAGAACCAGAGGCTGCCTGCAATAGATGATCGGTGCAGGATCCAGGTGTCAGACTGCTACGGATTTGATACTAAACAGAAGATGGGAGCAAGTGCGGGAATATTTTATATCCATTTTCTAATTTGGGTTTTTAATGGAAAACACTCTTTCCTGTAATTGAAGCTTTCGTCTCAGAAACTCTATTCCTGTGGTTATTCTAGTTTAATCTGCATTGGTAGTGCTGTGCTTCCTACTAATACTGTTGGTATTTTGTTCCTTTCTGTTTGTAATAAACTGAGAATTTCAGTATATTGAAATTTTTTCCGATGCTGTAATTTTAATGGTCTATCTGGTAGTCTCTTCATACAAGTGAATGAGACAGAGCTGCAATACCAGGAAGCGTCACCAGTAAATGTATGGCACTGTGTTTAGTAAACACTGATTTGGCCCTTCGATCAACTGATTTGGTGGAGGTCTGTGGAGGTGAATCTCCTTCAAAGTACACTTCCGTGAGCCATGAGTCAGGACATCCATTAAGTCATTAGAAGGAAGGAGACGCATGGGTTTTCCATGCATCATGCCCCTTCGGCTTTTAACTCAGAGGTCTTCTCGACTGATAAATATCTGGTCATGGATAGACTTCGCGACCTCTATATTGGGGGTCCCAAGCTCCCCATTCCTCCTCACTACTGTGCATGGTTTGAATGGATCATTGGTAAGTCATGCACTTGCCCTTCTTCTTAAAGGAGATGTACCAAATTATGAAGTTATCCCCCATTGATAGGTGGGAATTCCACCGATCCCAAGAACAGGAATCTGAGTGTGACAGAGAACACACACTGCTGCTTTATCCATTCTATGTGGGAGCACCATCGATCAATAGGGGATAACTTGGTTTGACCCTTATAATATCTACAAACAGATGAAGGTGACTGTTTTTGTTGGCGTCATACTGTACAATGAATGAAGCAGCAGAGCGCAAGAGAGATAACTGATCCATTTGAGACTCTTCTCCTAGTGGCTGGTGGGAGCTGAGCTGCAATAGCACGCCATCTGCTTCTGGCGCCTTACATTGTGCAAATATCAGATCGGTGGGGGTCGCTGGATGTCAGACCCTCACCGATCTGATATTGATGACTTAAGCCATTATTATGTAGTCATGGACAGCCTCTTTAACCACCGCAGCAACCAGAATATCATGATGCTAGAGAGAGACACCTGAGGATTCAGTTATGCCCCCCCACCAACTATGAAGGGTTAAGCAACGCAGCGGTATACAGTATACTACATATTACATTACAGCTTTGTTCTGTATAATTACCCGTATTGATTCAAGGAAGCTATGCTTTAAAGATTAAAAAAACAGCAAGTTGTGACTGGTGAAGTGCGAGTGGAAAGTGCTTAGTAGTGGAAAGTAAGGTCCGGAACAGATGTGGAGCTGGCAGATCAGACATTGCTGAGCTCTGCTGATTTCTGCACCTTATCTTCATAGATGGCTATATTCTGTTCTCCATAATCCTGAGACGCCAAGGTATTAGGATGTACTAGATCATTACGTGTACAAAACCACTGAGACTCTGTTTAAAGCTGCCATACCCATGAAAACAGTCGGCCAAAATTTCAAATGACTGAATGAGTGCGAATTCTATGGCCGATGGGGAACTTCTGTGTACAGAATTGTGGTCGAGCAGGTTGGAAAACTTAATCTGTGATGGATCGAAGCTACAAGTTTATGGCTGCAATTATCCAATATAAATGACACATGATGGGCGGAGGGCTCTGCTATAGATTTGTCCACCACCCCTCCCACCATAAAAGTGAATGCTTGGTTCAGTCAAGTGTGATCTGTTTTGTACAGAGAGGGGAGAAAGTCACTGCCAGATTACTCTAGTGGAGCCTTATCTCTTAATAATAGGATTCATCATGTCCTTTCCTTACGTGACTTCATCTCTCGGGAGAGAGTTAGGAGACACCATGCTCATAAACTCTACAGCTGGTCTGCCCAAATTGGCAAGTTCAGATGAATGTTCTCTTAAGTGTATCTGGGGCTCAAGGACAGTAGAGGTCTCCAAGTCCAAGGCAGAAGGCTTTATTAGGGTATGTTCACATGTCAGAAATGGAAGAGGAATTTGAAGTGGTCTTCTGCCTCAAATTCCTTTTCCATTTTCACTCCAACTTTCCCCCATTGATTAGGCTCAGATGAATGGGGCTAGTCAGCAGAGTGTTACGTGCCGCAGGTTCCCTAGCTGACACTCTAGTGCTTGGCAGTTTCTTTCTACCCCATAGGTATTAATAATGTGCACAAACGGTGGCCGCATGGCATAGGAATGTGTGACTTCTCGTACGTTGCGGAATAGGGCCAAGAGTTTACAGTATATAAGTCTCCAATTGTTACCCTCTATTCACCAGGATGGGTGCCTAATCCCTAATAACATTAACATTAACTCGCCATTTTGCCTTGAGTACCAGAAATCAATCTATCACTACTCATTCTGAGACCCCCTCCGAGTCCAGCACTACCCCAGTGTTAAACCCCACTCCCCATACTACTACATTAAAACCAAGATCTAATTTTTACCCAGTCCAACATAAGGGCCACTTCATTGAGACGTTTTATTCTTTAGTGGCCAATGATTTCAGGAAGTTACATAAACATCAAGACGTGAAAAGTAGATCCAATCTTCGTCCATCTGAGAAATCGGCTATTAAATCTCTGATTGAAAATAAATCTATTGTCATCAGAAATGCTGATAAAGGCGGAGGTGTGGTCATACAAGAGAGTTGATTACATCAAGGAAGCCCACCAGATTTTATCAGACCCCAATTATTATCAGATCTTGCATAGTGATCCCTCCGATGCACACTACATTAAATACCGAGAACTCATCATCAATGCCCATACTAATGGGGTCCTGACTGATAAGGAGAAAGGGTTTCTACTTATCAATGATTTCTCGACCTCCCAATTTTATCATTTACCCAAGATTCACAAAAATCTAAAGAATCCACCTGGAAGACCTATTATCTCTGGAGTCAAAGCACTAACTAGAAATCTTTCCCAATATATAGATTTACAATTACAAAAATATGTTATCAGGTTTCCATCTTATTTGAAAGATTCTACACATCTTATTACTGAACTTTTAACTATACAATGGAAACCTAACTACATTTGGGCAACCCTAGATGTGTCCGCACTCTATAGTAATATACCACATTCTAAAGGCCTTGACATGATATCTAGAACATTATCTCTGGATCCCACAATGCCAACCGAACAAAAAACTTTTATCATAGATAGTATTCAGTTCATTCTTGAACATAATGTGTTCACCTTTGAGTCAAAACTCTATTTGCAGAAACGTGGTACTGCTATGGGGACCCGTTTCGCTCCGAGCTACGCCAACATTTTTATGGGACGATTTGAGGAAACCTACATTCAGAATAAACACCCTTGGTCTTTCCCCACAAGTTTGAACCCCTCCCCCTAGGGGTGGTCCCATTTCACCATACCTTTATAAGCCTTTCTGAAAGCGGTCTCCACATTTGCCTCTCACTCACTTCAGATCTCACAGCCTACCTCCTCAGGCTGGTAAGTACCAAAAAACATTGGTTTAAACCTCTTTATGTATAGTTTTTACTCTTATGTGCAGTTTGATTTTATATGGCATTTATTAGCCTTTTAGCTTTACTTATTTATTATTTATTTTTTTGAGTACATTCATTACCACTATTTATTCATTTATTTATTTATTTATTTATTTATCTATCCATGACAATACTATCTGGTGGGATACTTTTCTTTTATCCCATAGAATGGTATCATTAATTTCACTGGTTCTAAATTCCAATTACTGACTCTTTACATGTGTATTCTTTTATTGTTTTTATGTTTAGTCTCTTGTACACTTGATAAAGGGGATCTGATTTCCCCGAAACGCGTTGTGTTATTTGAGTATAATAAAGCATCTTTGGTGAAGCACACCTCATTTTTTGGGAGATTCTCCTACCAATCCATTACCTGTATACCGTCTGGATCCAGGAGATTCTGACGCCTAGAGGTTCCGCAGCTCACATATACCAAAACATACTCTGGATCCATCCACTGTGTTAGTTGTGGGCCAGCACAACTTGAAAAGGTGAGAACCCACCTATATTAACATCCATAATATCTAACTATCCTGGTTGTGAGATCACCAATTGAAGGGGTACTGTTTACCATCAGACCCAGCCAGTTGAACACTCACTATAATACAGACCAGTGCTTTTGTGTTACTTAGTGGCTTTCTACCATACTTTCAGTGGATGATCCTTGTTGTTTCTCCAATCATTTGACTACCTCCTGTTCTCAACACAATTATCTATGTACAACCTATTTTTTAAGCAATATCACGTTATGTGCCGCTCGGCGTTGTTGTTTTTATTTTTGTTTTGAAGTAATCCCTAATATTGTTCTCTTGTATGATTCTCTGTATAGCGATATTGTATATTAAAGGTGTCTGGGTAAAACTTTTGTTTGCTGAATGATCAACCTGGAATAAGCAAGTAAATAACAGTGATCCTCACCTCGACCAACCCCTAGCTGCTCCTGTGCCAATACTCGCCAGGTCCTGTGCGTTGCTTGACACACAGAAAATGCCTACTCAGTCACTGCATGCACCAGAGACTTGCTGTTTCTTGGGTGTCGAGCAGGACAAAGAAGAGAGTAATGGCGCCTAGGCACCATTAGAATGGGGCTAGCAGGTGATCATCGTGGGTGAGTATCTCTATTATTTAATTCCTTATGCCAGGCAGACCATTAAAGTGTATCTGTTGTTTCCCTTTTTTAATATTAGTGTGTAGGTGATGAGTGTTCTAGTAATATACTTTATTAGCCTATTTTACCTATTTTTAATAAAAAAAGGCTCTAAAGTTTTCCCTAGCAACATTCTAAGTGTGTGCTGACAGGGAGAGTCCATAGACACTGGGGTAGATTTATTATCATGTCTAAAATAAAAACCAGTCACATGGCAGCTTTCTTGCTATGAGCAACAAAGTCATTTTTTTTAAAGACTTATTAATAGATCTGCCCCATTGTGTATAGATTCCCCTGGCAGCACTTTGAGTTGCTAGGGAGAACTTTAGAGCCTGTTTTCTATTAAAAGAAAGTAAAATAGGTTAATAAAGTATAATACAAAAATGTTCAAACCCCCCCCCCCTACATAATAGTAAAAAAAAAAGTGAAATGACACATAGACCCTTTAAATGAATGACTATACCACAATGTCCGGGACAATATAACGTACGATAGTGTTTATTACAACCTGGCTATAATATCCTAGAAAAACATGAGCCGTCAGGTGAAAGGAAAGTAGGGATAGTTCACACATGCTGCATGCAGAAACCCATTTTCAGTAAATATAAAAAAGTGGGTTCCCACAGTCAGGACCATCATCTGAATGGTGACAAGAGCTGTACATACTTTGACAGACTCAAAACATCCATGTACACATACAACTACTTGATGTCTATTGGAATTGTGTAATACTGTGTTTCCACTGTGGGGGTGCTACAGGGGAATTGAGTACTTGACTATAGCAGAGCACTAGTGATCCCAGCTGGAAGGCACCCTGTCATTGGCTTAATGGGGTTGTACTGGATTTGAGGACCTTTCAACACCTCCACCAACTCCAAAACTTTGCATTTCTTAATAGGCACCACTCCACTGTTTCTGGAATAGTTGGAGTTTTTCTCTAGCAATCTTTTTTGTTAATTTGAGCACCCAATATGCTATTTAGGTCAGGTGGGTGGTCCCAGACTATCTTCTCCTGCCCAGGACCTCCCACCTGTCAGTAGAGATTCTTATTAACATATTGGGTGCTGAAACTAACAGCATTGATTGCTCAGGAATGGCAGTGACTAGAGAAGAAATTCCAACTGTGCTAGAATTGGTGAAACAGCGCATATTGAGTGACACAAAGAGTTGGAAATGGTAGCCGTAATCGAAGATCCCCTTTAAGAAACCCCAGCACATTTGTCCATGGGCTATGTGTGGTATTATAACTCGGTTCCACTGAATTGAATAGGGATGAGGTGCAATATTGCTGGTAAGCAGGTTTTTATAGTACATGCTTTCTAATGTTAATGGTTATTTCCAAAAAAAAAAGTGATTATGAAAAGAGGGCAATACCACTAATCTTTTAAAGGGGTTTTCCAGGACATTACAGTTAGAATACGCTATCTATACCAGATCACCGATCAGCTGATTAAAGGAGCTGCAGCGCTTGGTCCAGTGCTGCAGCCTCTTCATCGTTTACCAGGCACAGCGCCATCATTTTATAGTGGCTATACCAGGTAGTGCAGCTTACAGTGTAGTACCAAGCACAGCCAATGTAAAATGTATATAGGTTTGCCTGTTAATAAAGAGACTGTAGTGCATGATTCCTTCAACCAGCAGATTGTGGGGTGACAGGATTCAGACCCCCACGATCCTAAGTATGGGTCATGAATTGGAAAGGACCTAAAGAGCACTTGAACCTCTTCATCTTCTTGCGGGGTATTAATCTGTAAAGCGCTGCGGAATATGATGGCACTATACAAGTAAGCGTAAATAAATAAAATAAGTGGATCACAACTGTTTATTACAGGAGCAATTTCCACCAGGCACCTTATATAGGAGAATTTCTCTAATTGACTTACAGTAGCGGCAGAAAGAAAGGCGACCGCAAGAGATGCTAGCAAATAGATCTAAGAATGTTTGTCTCTAGAACCGAGAAATGATGCACTCTGCTACATGTAATACTGGCATAGGGCATGGATAACTGTAACACATCACACTATTTTTAGGTAATTTGCCTTGAATATAATATCTATGGGCTCTATAAGGATTCCTGGCGGGGAGGGGGGGAACTAAGATTGGATTAGGATGGATTCTATCCCATCTAACTTTTCATTCCCTGAAGGTAAGTGGTGCTAGATATCTCCCTGCCTTAATGGATATATACTATGACTGTAGTGTGGATTACTAGATTAACCCTACAGGTCAGGATGTGCAGCACAAGGCGAGCCTGGGGCCATTATATTCTAAGAATCGTCTAGTTGGGGGAACAGGCCCTTCAAGATACATACATTTCTTGGGAAACTCTGCTCTCTGTTCACATGACCATGTATTATATACTAAACCATCTATGGTTTATTTTACAGTGGTGTTATCTTCTATTGTAATCCTGTATGTGGTGTAAAAGAGGTGACAAGTGTGAGTCTATTATTAGATTTAGTGGTCAGATTAAAAAATTTTAAGGATATACTATTTAAAAAATATTGTTAGTGACATGGAATAATAAAAAAAATATATAATTATTTAAAAATATGTTTTAACATAAAAACTTAATTTTCTGGTAGCCTGTTCCCTTTAAGATTGGGGCTACTCAACAATGTTGTCCACAACTTCCATCACATGACCAAATATCGTGTGAGACCTGAAGTAATATAAGAATTGGGCTGCATTGTGACCCTGAGATTACCGCAACTATGAGTCCCAAAAATTGGTCAGTGCTACACGTTTGTAATTACATGGCACAAAAAAATTGCTTTATAGCCCTAACCTATAGAGACTTTTTTTTAACTGTATGTATAATCTGCTTTTATTGACATTCTGGTTAATAAAACAATCATAAAAAGATAATATGCGATAATATACAATAATCCTGAGATCTGGTAGAAGAATATAGAGCACATATACAATAGTCAATCATACATAGTCTATAAACTCCGCCAACAGACAGCAGTAAAACAATATGTCAATAGAATACAGAAAATACAAAGAGGAGTGAACAGGAAGTAAAAATAAGAGAGAAGGACTGGAACAGGAATGGGAGTGAGTAGACAACCGGGGAAGTCTAGTGTCCAACAACCAGTGCAGTGGCTGACCGACTCTATTATCTCGTGAAATGGCCAGTCTCTTAGACAATGAGGTCAAAAAAGTTGGGTTCTCTCCTAATCTCATTCCAGGGGCAACACAGCTTCAATAATGCATTGGTGTAGTCTTGCTCCACCACCAGTTTATCCTCCATCAACATGATGAGAAGAAGTTCCACCAACCACTTGAACGTGTATAGGCACATGGTGGTCTTCCTGTTCTGTGGAATGACCAGACTAGCAGCAGAGAGGAAAAGAGGAATAATATCCTAAAATTTTTGCTTTGACCATTAAGCCTAATAGACCGACCCTTGCCATTATTTACATCACAACCAGATTACAATAGAAGATAATACCTCTATAGACTGCTGACCCAACATTGCATCCTATATTGACAATAGATGATGTCACAACTTATCTTGTCCCCCCCACTGCACAGAGCATGTCTAGAAAAAAAACTCCCATAGACCTCAATAAGTCAGCTCCAGACTATTGTTACCTATGGCTATGGCATATCCCTAAATGCTGTTAACAGAGCAGAGGAGAAGCTCAGGCAACATGTCTGCCTCCGTAATAATGTACAGAAAATAAAATAAAAATTCTGCAATCAGAAAATTAAAGCAGATTAGAAAAAAGTGATAATTTCACAGTCTGGGGTTAATAAATAAAAACTTTAGTGATACATTCCTTTCAAGACCTTAAAGGGGTTATCACTTTATTGACACTTATCTCCTATCCACAGGACAAGTAATACGTGTCAGATTGTTGGGGGCCCAACTGCCAGGTCCCCCAGTGATCAGGAAGACGGGAGACCAAAAGTCCCCCTAAAGCTTCCTCGTGAAATGAGCACCAGTTTGCTTGTGTGACTGGCACCCCATTCTCTTCTATAGGGCTCCTGGGACTGTAATTTCTGACAGCGCTCGCAACTCCATGGAAGTAAATGGGGTGCTGTTCCCACAAGCACACTGATTCTCCATTCACAGGGAGGCTTTAGGGGGACTTTTGGTCCCCAATCCTCCTGATCACTGGCAGGACCTGTATAGAGAAAAAGTGACCATAACTGCACATCTCCTTTAAAGAGGACCTTTCACCACCTCCACCAACTCTAGTTCTTAGCATCTGTTAATAGTCGCCCCTCCACTGATTCCAGCACAGTTGGAATTTTCTGTCTAGCTCCCACCGATTCCAAGTAACAAGTGCATTTAGTTTTGGTACCTGATGTGCTATTTAAGCTCTGTAATGTTATAAGGGCGGTGTCAGGAAAGGGGGCATGATTCAGAGCTCCAATCACAGGCAGCCAGTGTCACACCACTTTGCCTGCTTCTGCCTGACACCGCCCTCCTGACAGTTGAGAGTCTAAATATCATATCAGGCACCAAAGATAACAGCATGGATTGCTCAGGAACGGTGGGGGCTAAATAAAAACTTCCAGCTGTGACAAAATCAATGGAGCAGCAGTTATTAAATGATGTAAAGAGCTGGACTTGTTGGAGGTGATGAAATGTCCACTTTAAGTGTGGAGTGTATCCATTAAATGTGGAGTATAACTCCCCTATCTACACCACACCTCCAGCAAGTATCAGGCATTCTGGGGTACATGTGTTTCACATCTGCTGGGCATAATTTAATATTTTGTCTCCATCATCTACCACTTCTTTAGAGTATCTTCTGATACACCAAGCGCCCTCTTCCAATGCTGGAACAACTCAGTTCTGTCCACATTGCGATACCAAGTTGCTTATAGAAGATGTAGGACATTCTGAGTGTGGGGGTCCATTATATTACATGTGGGCGCACTGCGGGGACCATTATACTACATGTAGTGGCACTGAGGGGACCATTATACTACATATAGTGGCACTGAGGGGGCCATTATATTACATGTAGGGGCACTGAGGGGGCCATTATATTACATGTAGGGGCACTGAGGGGGCCATTATATTACATGTAGGGGCACTGAGGGGGGCATTATATTACATGTAGGGGCACTGAGTGGGGCATTATATTACATGTAGGGGCACTGAGTGGGGCATTATATTACATGTAGGGGCACTGAGTGGGGCATTATATTACATGTAGGGGCACTGAGCGAGTCTCCAAATGAACCCTTATTTTGTTAACATTCAAAAGAGATCGCTACTTTAGGGGTACTCGGTCGATGTTTTCTTACTATTGGGTACTTGAAAAAGTTAAGAGCCAATAGTCTAGGACCCCTTGGGTCCCTCAGGTGACAGGGCTTGTGTGCTGCCTCTGCACCCCCTGTAGCTACACCCTTGGCACTGCACTGTAATATTGCTGTAACATTACTATATACAGGTATACTGTTCTTGTCACCGCCAGTCACATCCACTCAGTTACCTGAAGCAGTGACTTACACGGGGAAATTCCCAGTGAGCAAAACACAAAGTTTAAACCTTCAGTATTGAGATAAAAATGTAAGGTGTGCTATGGGCGGGTGTATCATGAGTCTGGTATTACAGGATCACTTGCATGGGGGCAAGAGGTTCTTTAAGAAAGTATAAATATATAGGGATTCATTATTTGGGAGAGCATTGCTGGGTCCTATGCGAGCTGTATGGGATAAAAATAGGGCTCCGCTTTCTATCCCAAAAAACAGCACCGCTCTTGTTCATGCAGCTTAGCCCCATTCAGGTGACTGCTGCAATACCAGACACAGCCTAAGGACGCGAACGGCGCTGTTTCTGGAGTAAAGGAGACCTCATCTTTCTAATCTTATACAACTTGAATTTTTCTTATATTCCATAAATGTGACCTCATTGAGGGGGTGCAAATATTTTGCAATGGAGCCCAGATGCCTCTAGCTTTTCCCTCGGTATATTGTACAGGGTAACCTTAGTTGCCCCTATGTTATGATTGCTCAGCTTGACAGTAGACTCTCAGTATACACTCGTGCAACCTGAGCTGTCACGAAGAGTAAGGTATGCCTCAATGCTTGCCGAGTCATAAGCTGTCAGGCGTAATGTGTGCATTGTATGGACATGGCAAAAACATCTGGGGTAAGATTGTACAGATATGGTAGAAATCTTTGTGATTGTATAGATGTAGTGGAGATCCCAGGACTGTAGTCTTATGGACATAATGAGGATCAATAGGACTGTGGTTGTATGGACAAGGCTCAGATCTCCAGGACTGTGGTTGTATGGACAAGGCTCAGATCTCCAGGACTGTGGTTGTATGGACAAGGCTCAGATCTCCAGGACTGAGGTTGTATGGACAAGGTGCAGATCTCCAGGACTGTGGTTGTATGGACAAGGCTCAGATCTCCAGGACTGAGGTTGTATGGACAAGGCTCAGATCTCCAGGACTGAGGTTGTATGGACAAGGTGCAGATCTCCAGGACTGTGGTTGTATGGACATGGTAGAGATGCCTAGAACTGTAGTTGTATGGACTTGACAGTGATATTTCCTTTGAGATAAAATATACAGAGGATGAACACTGATCGAACCTGTATGGACTAAGCCTCCAAACATACACTCCATGAGATACCTGTGATCTCTAGATGACCACAGTCCCTGTAATCACTGTGATCTCTGATCTGCTCAGCCCCACGGTCCCTGAGATCTGCTCGCACCCACGGTCCCTGAGATCTGCCCGCACCCACGGGCCCCGGGGCCGCCCGCCCCCCCGGGCCCCGGCCCCCCCCCCCCCCCCCCCCCCCCCCCCCCGGTCCCTGAGATCTGCTCGCACCCACGGTCCCTGAGATCTGCTCGCACCCACGGTCCCTGAGATCTGCTCGCACCCACGGTCCCTGAGATCTGCTCGCACCCACGGTCCCTGAGATCTGCTCGCACCCACGGTCCCTGAGATCTGCTCTGCACCCACGGTCCCTGAGATCTGCTCTGCACCCCGGCCCTGAGATCTGCTCGCACCCACGGTCCCGGGGGCCGGGCGCCCCCGGCCCCGGGGGCTGCCGCCCCCGGCCCCGGGCCCGCCGCCGCCCCCCCCCCCCCCCCCCCCCCCCCCCCCCCCCCTGAGATCTGCTGCACCCACGGTCCCTGAGATCTGCTCGCACCCACGGTCCCTGAGATCTGCTCGCACCCACGGACCCTGAGATCTGCTCTGCACCCACGGTCCCTGAGATCTGCTCGCACCCACGGTCCCTGAGATCTGCTCGCACCCACGGTCCCTGAGATCTGCTCGCACCCACGGTCCCTGAGATCTGCTCGCACCCACGGTCCCTGAGATCTGCTCGCACCCACGGTCCCTGAGATCTGCTCGCACCCACGGTCCCTGAGATCTGCTCGCACCCACGGTCCCTGAGATCTGCTCGCACCCACGGTCCCTGAGATCTGCTCGCACCCACGGTCCCTGAGATCTGCTCGCACCCACGGTCCCTGAGATCTGCTTGCACCCACGGTCCCTGAGATCTGCTTGCACCCACGGTCCCTGAGATCTGCTTGCACCCACGGTCCCTGAGATCTGCTTGCACCCACGGTCCCTGAGATCTGCTTGCACCCACGGTCCCTGAGATCTGCTCAGCCCCACGGTCTCTGAGATCTCATGTCTGTGAGATCTGGTTACCTGAATGTAAAGTACCATCAGGGCGGGCGGAATGAAGCGCCATATAACTTCCATTTATGGTTGATACTGGAGACGTTTCTCCTCTAGTTTACATAAGGAGACTTATAAGGCATCTTCGTGCTGGCAAGTACAGATTAAAGCCCTAATGCCATGAACAATACCGAGCTCCAGACTGTGTGCCCAGAACAGAGCAGTACTGTTGTGCGCTGCTTTGTGGGCAGGAATTTGTATATGAAGTTACTTTGTGCCTGCGCCAAACTGGGTCACAGAGGGCAGACCACCAAATCCTGTTACAGAGGAAGCCAGGAGATGAGGAAACTCTATAAAACGTACACCTATTGTAGTGCATGCATTAAAGGGGTACTCCGACGTAATCTGATGTCAATGCGCTCTATAAAGCCCACTGATATCAGTGGCAGGTAGACGTACATGTGTTTATTTATATAGCACCAACATATTCCGCGGCGCTTTACAGATACTGTTTGTTCTGTATGCTTTGGATCTATGGTATGGATTGTAAAGTCTGCAGCATGTCAATTTATTACTTTGTTTGCAACGTGCATGTGAAAAAAGAAAAGGCTTCAAAATCTACGTGCCAAGATCCACACCGAAATCTGCATGTATGGGTATGAAAATCTGCACCAAAATCCACACCACGTGTATACTTGCTGATTTTAATGTGTAGTTACCCCATGTAAATCCTGATGGTGTGCATGTACCTTAAAGGGGCTGTCCAAGAATAGATATTGGCCCATCCTTAGGATCATCAGTATCAGATTAGTGGCTGTTAGAGATGGGCACGGGCCGGATTCAACCCGAATATCCCAAATTGTTCGTTTTTTTAACTAAACACCAGAGTATAATAATTTCACTTCCGGCTCTATCCGAACTTGTTCGACCTGAAACAAATTGGGGACCTAAGCCACCCAAATCTGAAACGAGTCTTGGGAGGTTCGCCCATTTCTAGTGGCCATCCTGCGCTTGGCACCCCCACTGAACAGCTGCCGCAGCCTCCAGATCTGATCAGTACAGTGTCGGAAGCAGATGGGTCCCAAACTAGGCATTGACCAGGCCTTGCTATTGCAGTTCCGCTTCCATTCACCTGAATAAGACTTGGCAAAATCCAGTGTGTGAACTGGGCAGACCTGGGAAAGTAGGGTGAACCTGTAACGACTACCCTATTGGATCTCACCCAACTTTCCCTGAAACAGATATAAGGAATGAGCAAAGTTTAGTTGGATGTTCACTAAGGACATGTTTTTCTGTACTGGGGAAAGCTGAGTCGTATAGTATTGGGTCAGACCAAGAGCAACCCCTGCATGAAGATTGTATGTTTATGGGGGTTTCATGCTATGGAAGAAAATACAAGGGTGCTGGAGCTGATGTACAGCGCCATGGAATATGTTGGCGCTATATAAGCAAGGGAAATCTATCTCGGTGTGCCAGACATCTGAGCGGAGTCACAGCTGGCCGAGCAGTAACACAAGCCCATAGTAGAATGTGAGCGGTGGTCCTGCCTCCAGCACCGGCCTCTCCACCTCTCCTCTCCTCTTACAATCATCTGATCCTCCTCATGAGTCTAACACAGCAGAATACATGTGGAGCGAGGTGGAGGGCAGCCACATACCTCCCAGCAAATATGCAGGAGCCAGCCACATCTAGTTGAATTCTGACACTTCTCCTCAACATGGAGAAATGTTCAGCCCGGACAACGTGTGATTGTTTCCATTCATCCCAGAAATTCTACTCCCCGACTCCTTCAAAGAGCGCAGATCATGGCATCGTAGCGGATAAGGTGTCGCGTTTTGGTTCCAGCGTCTGGGATTTCTATTTTTGTTTCCTCACGTAAGGATTTCTAAAGTGAACGCTGACTTTTTCATCACAGCGGGGCTGAAATGACGGATGTTTTATTCATGCTGTGCCCTTCTTGCGACGTTTCCCCAGTCCTAGGAGATCACCGTATTACTTCTTACAGTTCTGCACTGCAGCGTCTTGAGGATTCGGAAAGTCATGTATTCCAGAAAGTTCATGGTCAATGCTGAGAGCAGAGTGAGGTTAAATTTGGATGTGTGGAAATGGGATGTAGCAGAGCTGAGTGAGGCTGGGATGAGTGGTTTGGGCTTTGCCGGACGGAGAGTAACTATGTTGACTTAGTTGCAGATTAAGATGTCTTTCATGGTAAGAATAGCTCTACATGCTGTGCTATTTTTACCATCAAGGAAACCGACCTCGCAGTGGAAGCCAAGGGATCCTTAAGAGTTTATTCACATGACAGGGTTACATGGCAGACTACTATCTGGATAGCACATGGTCCTTTGAAAGTAATGGATCTATTCACATGACTGTAGGATCTGGTGGTCACTGCTGGCGCGGTGCAGAAATCATTGGTATTTTGACTCTCTTCTACAACACTGTTCACACCAGTGGTGCCCAATGGATCCCTTTGACTTATAATGGTGTCCATTGGTTTCCATGATAGCATGAGTTTTTACGGCATTCTGCGCCATTTATTTTTTCATCAGATGTGACAAATTAAGGTGGATTTCGGTGAACTTTCTGTTGCTCTGTTTTTTCCCTACTATGTTCATTTTCGGGCCCAGAACATTTGTTGTGGTTTCCCCTGTATAACGGAAAACCACAACGCAGCTGCGAGAGCAGAGACGGAAGTCCACCTTATACGTTATCAGAGTTCACTACCAGTAGTAGAGAGACATTATTTGCCAGTGCCAAATGACCACCTCGCCTCTGCTACTTCAGTATTATCTGGCTTTATTGTTGCGGAGTCAAAGGAATCCACCATAAGCGGCTACAGCTTCCTGTATGTGACTTAGGATAGTGTGAGACAATACTTCACTTGTACCCACTAGCAGGGGATGCCTGCTATTGAATAAGAGATAAAGGTACAGGTCGCCTGGTTAACCCTTTCATGCCCCCACTACAAGAATCTCCTGCCTATCCTGCCATTGGATGATTCTCACCAAGGTTACATCTCGTCTTTATCCATAATTTGTGTCGCCTGCAGGTCTGCCGTGTAAGCGTGGAAAAAGGTCTGTCCTCCCTATAGCGCCCTCCAGCCTGCCTGTGATGTCCATCGGAGGGCCGGAAGATGAAAAGGCCGACCTGTAAATGTTGTTTCAAGGTCTTTTTCAGGTCAGTACTTTGCAATTTCTCTTGCTAAATTTGCTTGAGCGTGAATTGTATTAGGTTCCTTAGGGATGGACAAGACAGGGTTAATGCTACATCTCTTCCCTCTATCACTGATGTTCCCATATGCTGGTTGCTATAGCTATAAGTCATCTGAGCACCTGCAGCAGTGAATCGTGTAACCCGTGACAAGGAGATGTCAGAGTAGTTTATATCCTTAAAGGGGCATTAAATCTAGAAATGGATGACCAATTAATAAACTTCTGCCGGCGCCAGAAACTGAAAATTGGCAGTCGTGGACCCCCTAGACTGTGCTGGGAGAGAAGGGGTTTAGTATTCGCTTGGTCTTCACTGTTGATAAATTAGTTGGGGAGGTTTCTGATGCAGAAAGTCGCCTCTCTTCCGGAAACAAGATAGCCTTAGCTCCATTCCCCATATCTACCAATATCTTAGCCTATATGCCTATGATCAGGATCTTTTGCATGGATTTCAATATGGAAAATCCACACCAAGTCATTGATAAGTTCTCTCTCTCATGCACAGCATGTATATTAATATCATGTAGAAATTGATTTTATAATTTATTTTTTTTAATTATTATTTTTTGGCTTGGATTTCAAAAATGGGATTCAAAATCTGCTCCGAAATCTCTATGTACATGTATGAAAATCTGCACCAAAATCCTAGCCAGTTGGTGCAGATTTCCGAGTGTATACATGTGGATTTTAGTGCAGATACTTTGATGTAAATCCTGATCGTGTGCATAAAATACTTTTAGTTTAGGGTAAATAACGGCATAATAAGTTCTGCAACTTTTGGAAACTTTTTGTTTTAGTATTTAGCGTTTTTTTGTTTTTTTTTTCTTTAGAACTCCACTTGCTTCTTATATACACATATAGCAGAGTAAGTTAACCCAAATGTCTGCAATTTTTTCATGACTTTTTCTTTGTTTGTTTTTTGTTGTCTTCTGCAATAAGATTACATACTGTAATGGTTTAACCAACTGCAGAAGTTCCAGTTAGCTCTGCTATATCAGTACATACAGAGGCTGGAAAATCCTTATATCTGTAGGGCAGGGTTCACACTACCGTTGATGTCCGTTCTGATAGTGTCCGTTAAAAAAAGAAAAACAAAAAAAAAACGGACACCTATCATAACAGACATTAATGGACACTAACTGATGTTAATGTGTCAGTTTTTTTTAACTGATCCAATTAATGGATTAGTTAAAAAAAAAACGGACACATTAGCATCAGTTAGTGTCCGTTTTTTTAACACTGTCCGTTTTTATTTATTTATTTTCTGCTTTCTGAGCATGCGCAGGAAAAAAACGGACATAAAATAACGGACAGTAACTGATGGCTATCAGTTACTGTCCGTTATAAGTCCGTTACCCATAGACTTCAATGTTAAAAAAATAACGGACACTTGCTGTCCGTCAAGAATCTGTTTTTTTCAAACGGACAAAAAGTCCTGCATGTAGGATTTTTTGTCCGCGAAAAAATAACGGACTTCTGACGGATTTGGTGTAAACGGACACAAACGGACACAATATAAAAACCCATTGAAATGAATGGAAATTTTAACGGATTTCTGACAGTTCAGCTAGTGTCCTATGCTAAAATCTTGTAACGGACAATAGCCACGGACACTACTGACGGTCACCAACGGTAGTGTGAACACCCCCTAACAGCTGAAGTTTTGCTACCATTGTATTCTGTAAAGAGAATTCTACACCGATACATTGTAGCAAACTATCAGGACAGGGGAGAGGTTTGTGCTGCCGTGTTTAGTAGGACTAGATTTTGCAGCCTCAGTATGTGCACAGCAATGCTGCCATTTATTGCTGGCAGGCAGAGATCTTAAAATGGTGAGGAATTGAAGCACAAGCTATATTAAGAAGTTGCAGAATTTCTGCTTTCTGGTCCTTTGACACATTTGCGGTAGACAGGGACAGATTTAGCGTAATCTCTTGTAGACTCAGCTCTTTCCGTAGGAGAAATGTGCGAGCATTGCAGGACTCCTGAAACCTGCTTATTCGTAAGGACAAATCTTGCATTTCTTGTCTAGTTACCTTGCAATGTAAGATACTGTCGATATTTTGAAAGCAATGACACTCACAATATAATGCCTGCAGGGGGCAGTCTGGAGGCTGATATTTTTGCAATGCTGTAATTATTAGAAAGGTGGCACAACCCCCTTCTTCAGGGTGGAGAACACAGTCCAGTAAGGAGTCCCCTTTAAATTCTTATTTTACATTGACATACTGCAAGACCAGAATGCAGGCTACTACTTAAGGCTGAGGCCCCACGTTGCGAGAACACAGCTTTTTTTGTTGCAGATTTTGCTGCAGTTTTTTTGAGCCAAAGCCAGAAGTGGCTTCAGCAGAAAATAGAAGTATAAGAGCTTCATATATATTTCCCATTCCTTTTATAGCCATTCTTGGCTTTGGCTGAAAAAAAAACGCAGTAAAATCTGCAACAAAAAAAGCTGCATTTCCGCAATGTGGGGCCTCAGCCTAAGAGGGAAAGTCCAATCCCTCGCATCCTCATTTGACGTCTGCTTAAAACAAGTAAACGCCTCTACTGTACTGCAGTATATGTTGGCGCTATGTGAGTAACTATAAGCGTACATACTCTTTGTATATCATTTATCTGCCATATCATTGAGTTATTGTTAATATCAGGTGTAAAAGAATAACTGTGACCCTTGGATACTGGTGGAGTGGCATCTGTGACTCTGCGGGACCTGGCATATCCATGCATTACATGGATAGTCCATTGATTCAAAGCGCAATGCTTCATGTGGCCTGTGGTGGCACTCTAGGGGACTTAAACAGCCAAACAAAACTAGTCAGTGAGGGTTCCAGCAGGTGAAGCTTAACCAAAAAGGATTGTCCATAGTGGACAACCCCTTTAGCTTTTGTTCACACTATGCAGTGTGATGCATAGTTGCATATGTTGTCCATTGACTTCTATTGCAAAGTAGCATACATCCTGTGTTAACCTGATTCTGCTCTGACAGATGATTTAACAGATGTTCTCAGTGGAGATAACCCCCTCAGAGGTGTCTGGAAGCTACTTATTCCCTTCTTCCCATTCAGAACACATGCATGCTTGGACAAGTTGAGCATGCATGTTGTATGAAGAGGTTGGAAGAAAAGCTGTAAGCCAACAGCTGCTGTAGATGGTTGGCCATCTTTAGCCCATTCTAATATCACATGACAAGCAGCAACTTCCAGAAAGCAAACTAGTTCAGCAGCGGCTCCGAGCATGCTGTATAACTGGATAGATGACTTTGATCTTGTGATTTGAGCATTGCAAGTTTTCTCACTTTCTCATTTGCACCATCGGAGATGTGGAAGTAAAAGTTGTGCAAAAGATACATGACTGCTTTGGTCTTCATAAACTTCTCATGAGTGTCATTTACACAATCCCAGACTGTCTAATGTCACAACCAAATTTCTGAAAAAGAATCTGCTCTCAAATAGTCTTCTGTAAATATTTCCTACCGTTTTGTCTACAGCTGCTATGCAGACTTGCGTCTCCAAGGTAACAGACAACAAACAAACCCTATGTAGTCTGACCCTGCAGTAGTCATATACACTTCTGTCTGTCCCTTACGTCTTGCTCATATACCAAATGTATGTTAGGAAGAAGTAGAGGACATAGAAAGCAATATGACTGCAGGATCAGACTGCACTGGGTTTGTAGTCTGTTACCATGGAGACACTTAAGTCTACATAGCAACTGTGGACTCAAAATGGTAGGAAATTTTGAATGAAGACTTTTCACAAAGTTGCTATGTGGCCTTTAACCTGCAGTCTTTTAGGTACAAACTGGTGTAACTTCTGTACAGTTTCAAAAGTGGTGCTACAGCAAATGGCGCCATCTTCCCGCCTGTACTGCTCCTTAATCCTGCTGCTGTATACGTTCTACAGTCTTTATCTTTTAGTGTAGCTCTCCCGAGCTGTACATTCTCCCAGGCTGAGATCATACAGGGTGGTGACCCCAGTGCTGCTATTATACGTGAGTCAATAAATCATCCTCTTGGTTTACAGACCTTTCAAAAAATTACTAATAGGAGCACAATGACATCATCAGATGCTATCTGGTCTGTTTACCTGTCTCTATGCCTGTTCCATGTGCTGGAAGTTATTGATTTTAGCAAATTTTAGGTAATAGTCAGACCTGTGTGAAAGTCGCATGTAAGGGTGTATTCACAGACATGAATGGATACTGTGTAATGCTTCATTTCCCCAGTGGTGGCGCTGCTGGCAAATGAAACTCATCCGGAAACAGCGCTGTATGCAGATAAGTGAAATTGGCTTGGCTAAAATCCCTTTTGCTGTCTCAAGGCTCGGTGAGTCAAAAGCAAATTGAGGATCTGTTACATCCAACAGAGGGCGCATGAGCTCCCCAGCTACTTTCCCATAATGCCTTGTGAAATGAAACTCTGTCAGGTTTCTCTACAGATTACAGCTGATCACTGGGGACCTCAGAACTATGTGACTAGCTTATTTCTATGGGACCCTACTAACACGTATGGATTTTCTAAGGTCAGTCCAAAAGTGTTGTAGTATAGCATTGCGTGATAAGAAGAGGGCAAATGTCTCATGTTCCAGCAGTAACAGGTTCTAGAATTGTTTCTGTTGGAATTGCATTGCATGGCCTTATTTGCATAGTCTCAACAATGCTTTTCTATAGTGGACATGTAGTGCCTCTTGCCCTGTGGGACCACAAGGTACAATTATTTGCATAGAACATGTATCCTGAGTTCAACGTTATAGCATCTAGCATGATGGATTCCCTTTAAAGGAGCATTAAAGCGTATCTAAATTTCCACAGACTTTGCATGAATTGGTAGTACAATGTGTACATGAAGAGTAAAATTATTCATGGCCATTATGTGTAAGCCCTTGCGGGTAGGGCCCTCTATCCCACTGTGCCAGTTGGTCACTGTTTGTATTATCTGTTTTGTATATCTGGTGTACTGTATGTAAATCCACAAATGTAAAGCACCATGGAATTAATGGTGCATATAAATAAATAATAATAATAATAATAATAATAATAATGTGACTTGTACTCTGCAGCTTTCCCCTCTGCAGCCTTTATCTCTAAATGTCAGTTCTTCTTTAGCTGGTGGCTGGAAACTAGTTGCTTTGATGTCTGCTATACACTGCATACAGAAAGTAAAGGATAATCTGCTTCATAACTCTGTTTCACATTCAGAAGCATTAGCAGGATCATATAGGACATTACAGAGAAGTACTGACCTGTACTGATGTAAATAAAGCACTTGGGATGAAATAGAAACTTCTTGTTCTGCTCCAGCACTCTGCATGCGTCTGTCACGCTCACTCACAATTATTCCCCTTAATACTGCATAGACTTATAGCCTGCAGAGGGGTACATACATTTCTAACTTTCTATTCTTCTTGAACTGGTGACTGGAGATTAGCTTCTATCATGTCTGCTATGCACTGCATACAGAAAATAGAACAGAATCTGCTCTCTATCAGAAACATCAATAGGATTGTTAGGGTCTTGCCAAACGTAGCAATACCCTGACACTACTGCAGGGGTCTGGGAGGAAGGACAGAGACAAGTGAGCCCTAATCTCACCCCAGCCACTGTCCCTTCCTATTGCCTCAGTTACCCTAAATGGTAAAAGGACAACTAGAAGACAAGCCCTATACTGGGTAAGTGACACACAGAACAGGACAAGACAAAAACAACACAGAAGCAGAGTGAGCAAGCCAAGGGGTCGGTAACAAATGAGCAATGCAGTACAAAATCAAAATCCAAGAGAATAGTCAAAAGGCAAGCCAAAGGGTCAGAGAATCAAGTAACAAAGTAGTAAGGGATATAACAAGGAGAGCAGGCAAAGACAGTGCAATAACCGGCGACTTGCTGAGAAAGTGACATCCTGTATAAAGAAAGTCTGGGCCCAGCCCCAGACCGAATGGTACACAGGCTGTCAATCACACAGGCCAGGAAGAGATTAACTCTATGCAGTCCAGAGAGAAATGCTCAGAACACGGGTGTGGCCAGAAATCCATTACATTGTCTAGGACCATGTTCAGACTGAGCAACAAGAAACCTACGCAAGGAATCAAACTGAACACGCCTCCTTCGCCACAGCGTGTGAGCGGAGGGTGGCGCCAAGACCCGAACAGGCAGAGACGTTACAAGGATCATATAGGACATTATAGAGAAATAGTGATCTGTATTGATGTGAATAAAGCACTTGGGATGAGATAGAAACTTCCTATTTAGCGCCAGTAGCATCTGTCTGTGTCTATCTCATGCCGCTCACCCTTAAGTCTCGATAGACTTCTATTTACTCTTATTAGTCTGCAAACCAAATCACTTTTGCTGTCGCAAGAAGAATTCAGCAGACATTCAGCAGTGAATGTCAGTTTAGAAAGAGGGGTACAGCAAAAGAGCCAGATAAGTAGAGAAAGAAGCATTTTTCTCGGATGTGATATAATACAAAATTTCTGCTATTCACTTGTAGTTAGTGACTATATAAAGGTTTGCTGCTCGTAAGTGTACAGCGTCATAAGCGGCTAGCATCACTCACATGTAAATGTCTCTGGAGGTTTTTAAAAGCTGTAATATTTCCCTCCCTCTGACTACATTAATCTGCAAAGATAATCACAATTATTCAACAACTATCATCTTTGGAAGGGGGAAAACCTTCAACACCCTGCTTAATGGAGGGAACCATCGTGACCGAGAATCCTGAGCCACTCCCAAAATATTTATGTAGGTAATTCCTACACATAGATGCTTAAAATAGCACTATGTAGCCCTGGTTATAGCCATGATGCCCGTGGCACCTATGACTGGTGAGGTGTCTCTACGATCAAGGGGTGTAAAAATAATAAGTGTAGAGGTTGCAATCACACCAGATCCATGGTGTCTGAGAACACCCGAAATGTCACTCTGTCTCATATGAGGAGACCAGTTGACCAGCAAATGGTGAAATTATGTATATAAAAAAAAAACACAGCCCAGCTAATATTAGGGTAAAAGTGGGACAAAAATATTGCCATAAATTTTCCCTTAATTCACACTTATCTGAAATTATTCTCCGCTCTCCTTTATCTCCCCCTCCTCCCCGTTCCTGACCTCAAGCAGTTCATACATATTAGATTCATGTTGACATCATTGAGGCAGTCTAATGTGTATGAGGGCAACCTGGCTGACCATAAATGATGGGGGGAGAATGGTCGGGCTTTATGTAGAGGTTTTGGTAGGGTAGATGGCCAAGTGTTTGACCGCCATCATATGTGTATGGTGAGCTTTACAGTATGAGAACACGAGGTTTGTGCAAAGGGAAAGCACTTGGGCTGCTTGCTTTTTAGCTAGTCATGCACAGTAGATGTATGTTGGCCAAACCTGCCAATTTCAGGAAGATCAGTCATCGATCTAATGTATATGGGGGTCTACCAACTGCCCCTCACTATCATATGTTTTTATTTTATGATATTCTATTTGATTTTTTTTTTGTCTGATATATATATTTTTTTATTGTCAGTATTGAATGCAGCAATGGGTCACTATGGGTGTATCTGTAGAGGTGTGACCTTCTATTGTGATGTAAATGAGGTGCTGCAAGGAAAACCTCTACAGAATTGGTAAATGTCAGTTTATTATTAGGTTTAGTGACCAGAGTGAAAATTGCAGGTTTTTATCCTTTAAAAATAAATAAAAAAAATAGATGGTAACATGAAAAATTCTTTAAAATAGTATCAGAAATTCCTAAAACATATGTGTAACATGAAAACATGGTTTTAAAATTAGTCATTTTCTGGTGATATGTTTCCTTTAAGTGTGTCTGGGGCAGAGGAGCAACTACTGGGTTGCAATGCAAAATCCGTACCAGAGCCCACCATGTGCCATTTATAATACTGGTGCCTTCTTATTTGGTAGTGATAGATGGTTTTGGGTCCCATCAGGCACCAGGTCCTGGTTGTGACTGCTACCCCTTTGTAATATATCTTATTAAGGAGATCTGTTTCTTTCTACACTTATTAAGCAGTTCTCCTGCTACTTATCTTCACTCTGACTGAAAGTTTACATAAAATTCCTCTCCATATTCTGCCTCACACATAGAGCTCTATGGAGAAGGGAGAGGTGGTGTAAGAGGCTGGTTAATTGATATATTGCCTCATTCTGTGCACTGGTAGCCTCTTATCTACAAACATAGCAGTGTTAAAAACTTACAGAGTAGCAGAGTGCAGGAGCAGCAATTATTTTTTTTTAGCAGCCTCTTCATAGACTAATATGTAGAAAGTAACTCTGCATGAAAAGAAGAGAAGAAAACATATTCCTTTAATAAGATATAATACAAAGTTTCGTATTTCCTCCTGTACTATTCATTTTTGTAAAGTTGTTTATAGCGCCTTTCAACACCACCAACTCGAGCTCTGTTCATCCTTTAATAGGTGCTGCTCCGCTGATTCTGGCACAGTTGGATTTTTTTCTCTATTCCCCGCCATTCCCGAGCAGTCAGTGCATTTAGTTTTGGTGCCTGATATGCTAACTGGACTCCCTAATGTCAAGAGGGCGGTGTCAGGCAGGCGCAGACAAGTAGGTGTGATTTAGAGCTCTGACACAGGCTGCTTCTGATTGGAGCTCTGAATCATGCACCTTTGTCAGGCAGGAACAAACACCACCCTCTTTAATTTAGAGAGGCTGTTTATGATATCAGGCACCAAAACTAACAGTACTGATTGCTCGGGAACGGTGGGGGCTAGGGAAAAAAAATCCAACTGCGCCAGAATCAGTGGAGCAGCAGCTATTATAGGATATAAAGAACTGGATTTGGCGGTGGTGGTGAAAAGTCCTCTTTAAAAGCTTGTGCTCCAGCCCCATACACGAGTACACATTAGATGTCTCCTCAGGTAATGCATCTGTCTGTGCACTGGGATCTGCCTCCAAGATAACAAACAAGCACTCCCCAGGGGCAGGATACGGTGTCGCATGGGGAGGATGGGAATCACTGGTCCTTATCCTGATCAGGGTAGTGTTACAGAGGAGTCTGTGACTGGCATGTTTTTTTGTTTTGTTTTTTGATGATTTTTTGGTCTGAATTTGCAATATGTGCCTTGATCATATGGAGGAAGGACCTGGAACTAATTTACAGGTATAATTCCCAGTGCACCACCTTTTTCCTCCGCTCGCTCAATCCCTGACCGCAGAAAGCGTGCACAGCATTCAGAAATTGGTTATCGTCCCTTTAATTTACTTAAAATCAGGGCTAATAGCCATTAAGTATTCTGTCCTAACCTCTAGTATTATTGCAGTTTATTACGTTACATTATTTATTACATTTTCCTCTTCTTTTCTCTGTAGGACTCTCTTAATCATCAGCTTTACCATATGTCTCTTGTACGTGTACAAAATGGGACTGGACGCCAAGAGGTGTGACCTCCGGGCCGTGGACCCCAACCACACAAAGGTACTGTTTATATTGTGTAGTTATGCTTATTATTGGGGACGTGTGCTCAGTGGAGGAAGGCAGGGAGGGTGGGAGTAGTAGTTGGTTGCAGTTGGGTTTATAGGGGTGGTATTTGGCTCCATTAGACTTTTAGTACTCTACAGGAGCTGGTGCAATAATGATGAGGGCCTGCAGCTTCCCCTGTAGTCAGTCTACCTGAGCCTGGTTGTGGTTGGGGTGTCCTTGATGTTGTCGCAAGACTGAGGACTCAGATGACAAAGGAGAATTGTGCAAAAACTCCTGGTTTTATTGAGCTAAGGCAGGTGAACAACTAAACGGGGGAGGCACAATCTTGGAATACCATTGGGCTGGAGCTGAGGTTTCTAAATGATTCTCCCCTGGGGTCAGCTAGTGTCTCTCTGGTTGAGAAAGTCTTCCTTTTTAAAGTGTGCGTTTTTTTGTTTCTCTACGGTAAAAACACAAGTATTTGTAGTTGCCCAAACTGCAGGGTACAGGTTTCTAGGCCTAGCCTAATGCTCATAGTAGGTCCGTGTGGTCTTGCTATATTTCTATATAAGTACATCAAGGTCCATCCACAGTCAGGTCAAAGCTTGGGCCGCTAAATTCTCCAGAAAAAAAAAAAACCTGACATGTCACCGATTACTCCTAACGCTACCCTGATCAGGATGGGGACCAGTAAATCCCATTATTTGATATGTAACATTGTATCCTGCCCAGGAGAATTGCTTGCTTCTTAACCTCGGGGTAAATCTCAGACAGATGCATTATCTGAGAAGACGCCTTATGTGAAACATCATTTTCATTTGCTATGTTGTGAAATCCTATTGTGACACTGTTTACATTATTCAAGATTTTAAATCAAGCTTATGCGGAAGGTGCGGGCAATAATAACCAAAATGACCTGTCAATAGCCAAACCACAATTTCCTCTTTCTACATTTTACCTTCTTTATTTAGTAAAATAACCATTTAGAAATCATACATGACATTTCTACCACTCGGGCCTCCCAACAAAATCACCCACCAGTCCCTGGTGTGGCAGGCAAAAAAAAAAGAACAACCCCCCCCAAAAAAAAAAAAAAAAAAAAAAAAGAAAAAGTCATATTTACTCCAATAGTCATATTTGTAATATTATTTTGTAAGTTCTGAAGCACAGCATACCAGATATCCCCTCATTCCCCATCCCTTTCTCCAATTCTATAGGGATATAGTTCCACCGATAACCTGTAAACAAGTCCTATTTGTGGACGTGAGGGTTGAGATGGATCTCCCAAAATACATATATTGAAATGGGAGCAAAAATTGGATACATGCTCCTGAATTTCCACCCAGAATCGGACACCGCAAAATTAAGTGGATACTGTCGGCTTTTATGTTGAGCACTGGTCAGATTTTCTTCTGTCCAAGGGGTCGGACAGGGCTCAACTATTGGTGACATATCCTTAGGGTAGGTTATCGATATATCATTGCTGTCCAAATGGGGCCCCTGCTACCATAGGGCCCGTTGCAAGCGCACTGTTGGCCCTGTGATTAAAGCGGCCCTGCTTATAATGGACGAGCTATAAACGCAGATGACCAAGGCGAGCGCCATTATTAAGGGAAATGAAGGCGAGATTACAATGGGCAAAAATAGTATCATCGAGCATTGGAAAAACATGGCCTGGTCAGATGGATCCAGATTTCTGTTGCACCGTACTGATGGGAGGGTCAGAATTTGGCAAGAATCGATGAACCCTAAACTGTTGAGGTTGGGGGAGTACCTGTGTGGACAGGTTTAGGGGGTCCAACAACTTCTGTGTACTGATACCCTGTTTCCTATCTCTATGGTGACAGTCAGTTTATATGGTATGGCAAAATTCCTATAAGGTCAGGATATCCTCAGTGCTATACAATTGGGGAGACTGCTGTGAACTGCTCTGTATGGCTTCCAACTAGACTAACCATGAGACATACAAAGTATAACAAGTGAGCTGTAAACTGAACCTTATATTGTGTAAGGTTATGACCGCTCTTCCCTGACTTTTGGGACTCTTGATTCTTATGCCGTGACTAATGGTTTTGTAAGGAATGAGAAGTGAAAATGTAAGCTCTTCCTGTGTGAAACCGAAGACTGTGCGTCCTTCTAAATACAAACTCTTAGAGGAAGTGAGCCTTTTATCTTACACCCATTGTGTCTGCCAGCAAGAAGGAGCTCATCGACAGCATGGAAGAGGGGAGTGGGGGGTAAAGCATAGTGCACATGGCTGGAAAGGAAAGAAAATGTGTCCTGACCATCTTGTATCTTGTTTCTTCTCTTCTTCCATGTCATCTGGGCCCTGTCCAGTGTTGCCCATTGTTTGCCAATTTCAATAAAAATTGCCAGCACCTAATGGAGGCTGCTGATGGGTTAACAAGCATCATGTAGGTTACCTTCCCCATACTATCTACTATGGCATAAATCTAGTCAATAAGATAATCTTGCTGTCTATGACCATCTTGTTCTTTTTTCCAAGGCTGATACAATTTTACAAGCTTATACTGATCTGCCTCCGAGGGTCCTGACTATGCTTACTGGGTTGATTTGCACATTATATGGGGCTGGCATGCCCAGTGTTTCAAGGGTAGACTAGACAGCATGGGAGACCTTACCAGGAGCTTTGGAGTGGCCACTGATCAACATGGCATCCCTGATGCTGCACCACTCATGTTGATGACTGGTTGACATTGCTGAGATTGTATCACAGTGACTGTTACATGGGCATCCTGCAGGTGACCCTATTAAAAAGCACATGAAAGGCGGTAGAAGCCACAGAAGTATGGCCTTAGGTGGGACACTGTGACAAGGTCCTTACTCGCAATGGACTAGGTGTGCGTTATGTACTGTTTATGTGCATATATTCTGTTGGTGCATTGCAACTTTGGGGTATTCTGCTGTGTATACAGTACTGTGTATTTTTATGCCTTTATGGAAAGAGGGTGGAGCAATGATTGTTTCAAATGGGCGGAACCTGATTGTGCCATTGGCTGTGTAGCGGGTGGTGTAGATCTCATGCTTTGCACCTTGTAGTCATGCCGGGTGGAAAGGTCTCCTGTAAAAGAGAGTTTTTCTTGGTCTTTTGTCTGGAGTTCTGTTTCTGACCATTGTGACCACCCATCAGTGCAGAGTGTTCATGTCCGTCCAGGGCTGCTTTTCCTGATAGCTAGCGTCATGAACTTTCACCTGCATCTACAGAAGGGGAACCCATGTGAGCTGAACGCAACGCTTACCACTAAACTGTGAGGACTTGTTCTATCTCCTGCTGTGTCCGAGTAGCTGCTGTTAACCACTGCTGAGCCAAACATATAGGGTGGGTTCACACTACTATTATTTAATGTCTGTTGCTCTCATCCGTCACCAGGATAAGAGCAATGGACATTAAATGACAAATACAGATGGAGCCCCCTTCATCCAGTGTCCATCTGCATTTACCCCCCCAAGTAAAAAAAATATGACGGACACTTTCTTCTGTCATGTTTTTTACTTTTCTGACTGAAGATAAAGTCCTGCATGCAGGATATATTTCTTACGATACAAAAGTAAAGAAACACGATGGAAGAAGTCAGACAGTGCAGGCTCCACTCTACTACCATTAGCATCCATTATTGTCATCCTATGACGGATGACAGCAACGGACTGAAATAATGGTAGTGTGAGCACAGCCTTAGTAAAATACTGATGATAACCAGACCTGCAAGTGTGTGCCAACCTTAGCAAGCACCAGAGTAAGCGGGGAACCGGCTGTCCTATCCTTAGCTATACGGAGGGAGGCGTCTTCACGCTCCCATGTGGCCCAGAATGACAACGCGAGGGTTCTCACCTTGTTACAGTACATATCATGTTCTTCCCAGTTGCTAATTTCATATCTTTAACCATTGGATAGTTTTTGGTTCAGGGTACTGTCAGGGCCCAACACATGGTAAGGATTTTCTGCATTGTCAGGATGAGTAAGTTGGTCTCTTTCGGTCTCATTTGCTTACAGCCACATTTGCATTGTTCTGTATATGATGGAAGGGAATAGTGTCAGCTGTGTAGTTGCTAGGTGTGTGTTCTTTGCGTGCATCGGTACAGCAGCTTAGGACAATACAGCGCTACTACTGAGTGTGTGTAATGATATCTGCTGCTTTCCCATCTTTACGTGACCTAGGATATGGTTACACTTGGCTTAGTTCTACCAGTTGGCGAGTGAGTGGTTAAGCAGTAAACTATGGGTCAACAGCTATATATTGTAATAAAGCCCACTTTACTTGTATGTACGATCACCTGCAGTTTAGAGACAACAGGGCATGTATTATAGAGACATTAAAGAGAGAAATATACCTAAAGAAGTAACTAAGATGTCCATAAGTGCACCTATAGCAATGAATGGGATGGTAGATCACTGCAGACCATTGACTTTCAGAAGTCTAGATGATGGGTGTGAAGATGTGCCCATCCTCTAGTGGTCGCCCCATTAACATGTCTAGTGAGAATTTCAAGATTGATTGTTAATTTTATACCTCATTAAAGGGATTGTCTGGTTTAGAAGAGAGTACCTCATTCATCAAAGAGCGTCTCTCTTTGGAGGACCCGACCTGTCCTGCATTATACACCCAGCCCATTGATTTCTATGAGAACTGTGTAATGCTTTATTTTTCCTGTGGAGGCGCTGTAGGGAAATCGAACTCTTGCTGCCAAGTTTCCTACAAATTAAGAGTTTCCATTAGCAGGACACCAAACCCTATTAATAATAAAGGATTGCTAAAACCTGGACAACCCCTTTAAGGAAGCAGTTCTGTTTATTCAATGTAATATATTATTCATAGTGGGTGAATTTTGGGTATACCCCTGTGGGTATTTTCATTCTAATGTTCTAATGGAGTGTTGTCTATCTCCTCAGAATTCCCATAAGTTTGCCAGGAACGTCATGGAGGTCAAGTGCAGACCGGCATTTGCAAGAACGGAAATGGACCGCTTGTTTCGAAACAAATACAACATGGACCTGGAAAGCTTTGTGAAGAAAAACAAGGACTTGAATGAGTCATTGTACTTGTACGGCCCTCCCTTTGGTTTCCACCAATACCTCAAGTTACTTGATGAAATTTTGGACATGTTAACTGATGATGGTCTACCCAAGGGACCAAGCACAAAAGACTGCAAGCGGTGCATTGTCATAGGGAGTGGTGGAATCCTTCATGGTCTGCAACTGGGAAGTGCCATCGACAAATATGATGTTGTCATCAGGTAGGTGAAACTAGGAGATGATGATGAGGAAGGAACATCATAAAGAGGACTGGTCAGTAAGGATAGTTCACTGCGATAAATATAAGATGGATGGATAGATATGATATAGGAGACAAATATGAGAGAGATAGGTATGAGATGGATAGATAGATGGATGAATAGACAGACACACAGGTATGAGATAGATTGATAGATATGATATAGGAGACAAATATGAGCTAGATAGGTACAAGGTAGAAAGATAGATAGATAGAAAGAAAGCACACAGGTACGAGAGATAGATACAAGGTAGGTAGATAGATAGAAAGAAAGACACACAGGTACGAGAGATAGGTACAAGGTAGGTAGATAGATAGAAAGAAAGATACACAGGTACGAGATAGAAAGAAAGAAAGACAGGTACCAGCTAGATGGCAAGAAAGACACACAGGTACGCAGGGCCGTTTTAATAGATTAGGGGGCCCTTTTTTGTAAGTGGGCTCCCCTCCCCACCTACACACATAATTAAATTTCCCCTTAACAAACTCCACATAAGGCCCCCTGACCCCTCAAACAACAATGTTTGACAAAAAAAAAAAAATCCGAGAATACTCACTTAGCTGTGTTCCCATGGACCTACAGGCTCCGGCTGCAATGATGTCTGGGCTCGGCACTCATTGCTCTTCCCTGCCACAGACACCATCAGTTGAATGCTAAATAATGGAGAATGGAGCTGATAGCTCCACTATTGTATTCAACGTCTATTGAAATCACTGCCTACTGCCCAGATTAGCAAGACAGTACCCAAAATGTGGGACTGTCCTGCTCAATCCAGGACGGCTGAGGTGACCCCTGCAGGCGCGAGACAGAAAGAAAGACACACAGGTACGAGATAGATGGAAAAAAAAAGACACATAGGTGTACATTAAAGGAAGTCTAATATCTCTTCTAGACCACAAATATGCCATTGTATGTGCAGTTACAGTGAAAATGTCTTTTACGTGTCAAACTGCATTTTTGCTACCGAGAAAAACAATATTTCCGTATGTAGTGAGTTTTTTCTCGGCAGCAAGGTTGCACTTTGACACATAAAAGTAAGTTCACTATGTCACTACCTGCACCCACAATGGCATATACGTGGTTTAGAAGGGATTTTGGTGGTGGTAGAGTCTCTTTCAACATGAAAGGAATAGCTGAGATATCACCACTTTAGGTTACAGCTTTCATGAAAGCTGGCAATCGCTCACAAACCTCACTTTTACATAACATAAAATCTCCCCTGGTCACTTGACCATCACGTGTGAACCCATGACGGGCAATAATTTTAAGCAAGGCCCAAAACCGCAACGCACGTGTTCACATGTGGTAGTGAACTGACCAGGGGTAATATGGTCTGTACATCTTTCTATCTTCTCATATGCACTAAGATGATGGTTTCATTTTATTAACCTTAGATTGAACAACGCCCCAGTTTATGGCTATGAGCAGGATGTTGGGAGCAAAACCACCATTAGAATGACCTACCCAGAGGGGGCACCGGTCTTGGAGCGGGAGTATTTCAGTAACAGTCTTTTTGTCATCATTCTCTTCAAACATGTGGACTTCTTGTGGCTTCAGGCCATTCTGAAGAATGAGACTCTGGTGAGTGTGTGACATACTTCCCAACCCTTATAAATTGTCTTCTGGCGAAACTGAAGATGGAGAGCCATTCATTGGCATGACCCTTTTTAACATAGGATGCCCCATTTTACAAGATTCAACCCTTTACCTATTTGCTGTATCACTCTGTGTGTGTTTAGATGACACAACATCCTGGCAACACAGACAAAAAAAACTAAACATTAGGGGGCGCTAATTTCTGAAGGTTCCAGTAGACTTCTGCAGCACCTGGGAAATTTGTCAACTTTTTTGGGTGGTATCCCAGACTTTCGGAGAAAGGCTACATTCACAAAAGAGGAGGGTAAACAATAAAGACAGATCCATCTAATGATGGACATAAATGGATCCCAAGGGGCCACTTTGGCTATAATGGAGTCCATCAACCGTCCAATATCCATTGTTTTGTCCACGATATCGCAGAGCGAAAAAATCATTCCTGCAGGACATTTTCATCTGGTGGACTAAAACGTGAACGTTCCCAAAGCTGGGAAGTATGTGTAAAATACCAAATAAAGGAGTTAAAGTCAAATAAATCAGGACTCCCTTGCTCAGTAGGTACTGTAGCTCACACTTCCCCAGTAGTCAGAGCAGGTCCTACCAACATCCCTCATAGTCACATCATGGCACCCTCCCTCAACATGAAGTAATGGTAAGTTACTTCCATCCCAGTAGTCAGACAGCATTATTTCCCACTCAGCCCCCATCCCCTCCTAGTATTGTATCCCATGAAGGACTCCCCAAACCCCCACATAGTAGTTACAGCAGGACACCCACCCCCCGGTAGTTAGCCACTTACCTATATACTTATCTCCCCGCCCTATTGCAGACTGCTTTGGTCTGTGGAAACAAAGCTGCCTGTGTATGACAGCTACTATGCATGAGCCCTGCCTAGCAGGGGTAGTCTGTGATCGCTTCTGCAGGGAGAGATGGCGCTCCACTGCTGGGAACGTCTGGTTGTCAAGGCTGGTTTTCTATTATATTTTTTATTCGGCCATGCCGGTACATTATGAGCTATACAAGTGCTCAGGGGACACCTGCGAGCTAAATGTTAGACTTGTTTTATTAGGTATAATATAAATGCAGTCAATGTCCTCCTCGCCCCAAACTACACACAAGGTATAGTGGCGCACCTTGGGAGTGTTCGCCATATAACCATAACCATCATTCTCTGCTTTACTTCACAGTCCACCTGGAACAAGCTTTTTTTCTGGAAGAGCGTCACAGAAAAGCTTCCTCTTAAATCTCATCAGATCCGGATCCTGAATCCACTCATAGTCAAAGAGACGGCCATGGATATCCTGGAATTTCTCCCACCTCGGCATAAGTGGTGGGGCTGGAACAAGGTATACTGACTGACTATGTGTAGGAAGTAATAGACCGTAATGATCAGCTTCTTGCAAGGCTTGCCCACCCCTCAGGCCCGCGGTGACACTGCACCCACCTATACACTATTTATACACTCCATTTTCAGCTGCTCGGCCTCATGTTGACTCAGGCGTGGGTGTCCTCACAAGTAGCGTCAGATATGTTAACAACAGTAATTGAGATTTCTGATTCATCTGACAAATCCTTCAAAAAGTTCTGCAATTATTTCTGTTCTTGGGTGACAACCATCATGGATTCCATTGCAGCTTATTAAGGAGTTGTCAGCCAGTTTAACCTACCTATGCAATATAGGACGCAGACTACATTACTAAACAGTCAGTCTGCCTGACAACAGATGATGTGCTGTGGTTGTCATCCCATTGCTCATAAATCTCGTGGGTGACCACTGCAGCTATACATGAGTGCAATTCCTGTTGCTTGGCAATAGGCTAAACCGTTGCGGCATTGTCCATCAAACTGCATCTGATATAATGTTGGACATATTGGTTGTCCCCCAGTTTTTCACAGATGGGAGGTGATAGCTGGTGGCTTTCTCCTTAAATAGTTGTTAGCTGAACACTTTTGACTATACCTTTTGACTTTCCCCATACACATGCATGCTCAGCTCAGCCAAGTGTGCAGGTGTCTTCAATGTGGAGAGGGGAATAAGCTGCTGCTGGACACCTCTGTATTCAGCATGTTATATTCAGCTGCTCTGTCTGGGAAGGGTCGGCACACTAACCTAAAACATGGAAGTAATATTCTTGTCCTGTCGAAATTGGCGGGTTCGGCCATCTTAGGTCTTACATTATGCATATAGGCAATGGGTGACTACTTCAGTCCTCACAGCAGCTATAGACTGACCATAGTCACCTGTAGCTAGACAACAGACCAAACTTTTTTGAGCCCTGTTTATGAAGCTGATGAAACGGTCATGGTGGACACATTAGTTGTCATCCCTTTTTTTGGGAGTTTATTGGGAGAAGTACAAGTGGCCTATTATCTATTGTACGACTACGACTACAGAGTTGTCGCTGGGCTTATCTTCACACAGGGGGTAAGTGATTCAGTTTGCTGTCCTAGTCCTGTTTGTAAACATCCTGGCAAATACAGATTGGCTTGTTGGTGTGCTATAACTCTGGCCAAGTGCCCTGTGGGTCTGAGACATGGGCCCCACCGATCAGCTGTTTGAAGAGACCACAGCGCTCCAGTGAGCGCAGCAACCTCTTTACTGAATACCAAGCACAGTGCTGTACCTTGTGTAGAGGCTGTACTTGGTATTGCAGCTCAGCCTCATTCAGTTGAATGTACGTGATGTCACTGATCTGTGAAGTGGCTCTTGCCACGCCAAACACGTGTGGGTGTCCTGCGTATTGGACCACCACAAATCAGATATTGGTGACTTATGATCAATGTTTAACTCTTGCAAACCCTCTATAGACAGTGCAAGCATCAAAATGAATAAGTTCCCCCATAGTAACGTCTTTAACTTTGTTCTTGTTTTCCGTCTAGAACGTTCCCACCATTGGAGCCATAGCCGTGGTCCTGGCCACTCATTTATGTGATGAAGTGAGTATTGCTGGATTCGGATATGACCTCAGCCAGCCGGATATACCCTTACATTACTATGATAACCTGTGCATGAACGCAATGACCCATCAATCAATGCACGACGTCAGCAAGGAGAAGAAACTGCTGCAGACTCTGGTGCAGAAAGGCCTGGTGAAAGACTTAAGTGGTGGACTCCATTGTGAATTCTGCCCCTCTTATCAGACTAAGCATCTCGCCTCTACTTAATGGATATTTGGGATTTTTTTTTAGACTTGTCATATCATGAAGGGACGCCCCTTCAAGTGATATACTAGCCCACCTGCCTCCTGTGGAGTATTCATTATATTGCTGCTTGACGCTGCATCAGGTGTCCTCTTCATGACACTTCGGAAAATCAGGACGTCAGTGCTTCGACCACGGTGGGAGTACTGAGATATACAGGAAATTCACATAAATCCTCCTACCCGGGAATGCTGCAAAATCATGCAGCAACTTTGAAAACCACTGATGGGTTATTGTTGTGGCGCATGCACCGCCTTCACAACGATAGATATTTTCTTCACAAGAATATGGAGATTGTCTGGATCTAATGGACACTTCAGAAAACTCAAGACCAGAGCTCCCAGTGTGCATTGGATGGAACGTGCTGGGAGTTGTAGTATCACCACTAGCAATCATTTTCATTTATCCTTCCTTTTTATCTTAATCCGGCTGCCCCCATTACTGGCGTACGAAAGTAATTGCCCCGAGACAACCTTGTCTGGATGGTGATGTCAGATTGGCGGGTTATAGTTATATGATGCAGACAATCTGGATCATGGTGTGTTCTGGTCACATGGCAGCAATGACATTGATTTAAGGAGATCCAAGATGGCGGAAATTAATTTAGAAGTGTCCCCCTTCTATTGGGTAGTGACTTGAAGTGTTGCTTTATACATAGCGCTCGCTCCTTGATGCTATCTGCTGCGATGTCTTAAAGACACTGTGTAAATATCACAAAACCACTTCACTGTTTAGGAGGATGACCGAGCTCCATATTGTCACAGTATGTGCCTCTGCAGATCCTCCTACATCTACGACCAAAGGGGTTGCCCAGGATTAGAAAACATGGATGCCTTCTTTTTGAAACTTCACCAAATCTGTCCACCGGTTGTGTCTAGTGATGGGAGAACCTCGCCAGATTCGTTTCACATATTTGCAAGTTTTGCCCGCAAGTTTCAAGTTTGGTCCAAACCAGAAGGGCTATTACACTAATATGAGGTCTCTACAGACCCCAAAGTATAATAATCGGAGGCCCAGGGGAGGTGCAGACAAAATAATAAATGTTCATACGCTTCCCTCACCTCTCATGAGCTCAGCTGCTTTGTCCCATGTTCCCCAGGGATCTTCTGGCCTCTTCTGTGACATCAGCAGCCCCGGGTCACTGCAGATACATGGAAGATGTAGACATCATGGGGCTTTGACCCATGTGTCATGATGTCCCCAACATGACAGCTGAAGCCTAATCATAGGCCATGTCTGTGACCTGGGACTGATGACGTAACAGAAGAGGCCGGAAGACGCCCAGGAAAGAACAGCAGATGCCTTGGTGGAGCTCAGGACAAGTGTGGAGGGTGAGTATCAGTATAATAATGATTTGTCGGTGGCGAACCCCAAAAATTTCCGGCCAAACACAAAATTTTTTGATAATTTGTAACAAGTCCAGGCCATTAGGAACAGACTCGCTCATCTCTAGTTGATATTGTAGTTCAGGACTTGTCACTTTAAGCTAAACTGCATGGACAGCTGCAGCGCTGTTTCCGGAAGCAGCCATGTTTTTCTAATCCGAGAGAACCCCTTTAACTCAGGACGCCCCTCCCGATCCTCTGCGCTTGCCTTGGTTTACATTGCGCACCTGGAGCTAAAATTTATAAAACTGCACATTAAAAGAGCATTGACACCCCAAATCAAAAATCCTCTAAATGCTAATAAGCTGGATGACAACCATTTTCCAGTTTGATTATGGGTTGTCACCCAACTTTCCTGGCATCCTGCAACTCAATCTATGTATGCAGGGATCCATCTCTATTTGCCGATCAGACCAGGAAAGCTGAGTGACAGCTTTTTCGTGAGCAGACACCATATGTGTTATCACCCAGCTTTCCTGGAAACCGATCTAACGACTTGAGTATAATTTTTTGGGATTTTAGCTTCATATTTTTTCATGCAGCAATTTCTATGCAGTGCAAAAATTTTTATTTTAGGAGGATAATATTCTGTATCTAATATCGTGCGTTCTATCCATTGCTGGCAATGGGATTCTCTGTATTATTTTGTACCAGTATTACGCTCTGGGCTTCGCCAGGTGATGGAAACCTGTGCCTTTAGTCCGCCAGAGCAAGCGGAATAATATATGTATGTGCAGTGTAAAGAATATTCCAAAGATAACCCATAGAGGTGAGAGGAAAACTTTGTCTTGTCAATGTTCTAGCAATCGGAGCTCCATTTTACTGATACAGATCTCTAAATCCCCACTATTGATATCAATGATGATATAACGGCTTATTCGAGCTACCACTAGAGGGAGCTTCATGTCTTTCTACGTATTGTGTTATTATTTATGTATAGACTGTATACAGTAAGTTCCTAAACTACCCCTTGCGGTGTATAAAGGCTGCTAGAATTTTTATTTAAAGGGAATGTGTCACCAGAAAATGACTTATTTTTTATTAATACAAATTTTTTTATGTAAAACATATATTTTTAAAGAATTTTTGACAGCTTTTTTTTTTTAAATTTCTCTCTCAATATATTTAAGAAATAGTACTAAATCTGGCAATTTTCACTCTGGCTAAGCCAGTCACCTCATTTATATCACAGACAAGATCACTCAAGATCACAATAGAAGATAACACCCCTATAGATAACACCACAGACCCATAATTGCATCCACTACTGACAATAGATGATGTCACACCTTATCTCCTCCCCCTCCCTGCACAGAATATGTCTACAAAACTCTCCCATAGACCTCAATGAGTCAGCTCCAGACTATTGCTGCCTATAGCCATGACTATGCTGTAAAGCATATCGCTAAATGCTGTTAACAGAACAGATGAGAAGCTCAGACAAAATGGCCGCCCCCATAATCATGGACAGAAAATAGAATAAAAAATACTATAATCAGGAAATAAAAACAGATGAATAAAACATATGATATATTTTCAATATTTGGTTTTAATAAATCTGAAAATTGGTGATACATTGCTTTTAACCCTGTGGTAGAACTATAGTATAATATGTACACCGCTTTACTGCACCACTTGCCACTTTTTAAGATAGTGGACGGAGTAGGGCCAGGATGCCTTGGCCTGTCAGGGACGGGAGTGTCTTAATAATCCTGGAGCAGCTTGCGCCATTGTGGTATTAAGACTGGTGTAGGAGATGCTAGTCTTAAAGGGGTTTTCTGGGACTTGCACTTGGATAACCTGTCCTTAGGATAGGCCATCAATATGTGATTGGTGGGAGTTTTGACACCCTTTATACGCCATAGCACTTACAGGTGCTCCTCCCTTTTCCCTGTGGAGATGTCAAGTTGATCGGTCATATAGTACAGCAGAAGCTCAGTCCCATTCAAGTGTAAGGTGCAATACCAAGCACAGCCACTATGCTATGTATGGAGCTGTGCTTGGTATTAAGGAAAGAGGCTGCAGCGCTCATCCTAGCCCTCTTCAATCTGATCTGTGGGGCTCTGGGGTGTCAGAGGTCATCAATAACCAAGTCCAGGAAGACCCCTTTATTAAATACCCCCTATGTCTACACAGGGGATTTGGAGGTCTGTGTCAGAAAACCTGCTATAAAGATATATCAAGAAATCGATTGGCATAAAATGTAAGGGATTATGTTCACTTAAAGTGAATGTAGTGAAAGCAATGTGACTTTCCATATCATGTCATGGCCTGGTCATGTGCAGAAGTCCTTATGTTGACCCCCAAAAATGGTTATTGATGATCCATGGTCTCTCCCACGCCACAGCTGTACCTGGTACTGCAGGTCTGTCCCACTTAAATGAAAGGGACTATGTGTAGTACCAGGCAAAGCCACTATGAATGGACAGCGCCATTGGACAACTTGACAAGATTTTAATCCAACCTAACCAGCGCCAAGAGGTTCTTGACCTTTAAATAGGGTTATGGGTAAAGGACACTCACCAATGATCATGCACTTTGATAAGGAAATTTGAAGAATATGAGAATGTTTTTGTATAAAGGAATTCCCCTTTAAGTAATGGATAAATTGACTAAATTTACCCAAATATTTTTTAAGTTGACAATGTATGCACAAAAAATTCAGATTTACCCATCTGCCCCCCTCGAACTTCGTACACTTCTGGTGTCACATAGTAGATGTCTGGTTTGCCTAAATACTCAGGAATATTAGGTGTGAACTGGTTTTCTTACCAATGTAGACTAATTTTTGTTTAGTTTTTTGGAATTTTGCAAAAATAATTTATTTAGTTTGTTACACAAGTGATGACGTGGGCGGTGCAGCGAAGGATTTCTGTGGTTGTATGTTCCAGAATTCGAGGTTTCCATTTTTATTGTATTTATTCATAATTTTTATTTAGTTCTTATTTTCCCAAAATGCGATGTTTGAAAGTTGAATCTTTCCAATTCAGATGTATATTTTTGGAATTTTTTCTTGAAAGATGTTGACCCCCACCTACCAAATAAACCAAATAAATAAGTTCAGAAAATAAAATGAAGCTGTTTTGTATTATGTCATTTGTATCTGGATTTGTCCTTTCTTACTATTACTAGTACTGGTAATCTCAGAAGTGTTAGGGACGACAATCTCTAGATCAACAAAAAGGTATTAGTATTATTTTTGGATATTGTGGTAAATAATGGCCATGGCACCCAATGGCCATGGGAAGGGGATCCTTTTGTCATCCATTTGACCTCAGCAATGGGATCATGGGGTGCTGATGAGCAGCTATGACTGCTAGGTGCCTTACAATGCCCAGGTTTGCCATGTACATATGCCTATAGGACCCTGCCAGTGGACCGAATGATAAGGCGAGGGCTACACCACGACCAAAGATTGCCAGGACACCCTGCCAATCTTTACACAAGTTTGTGAATGGAGTCACATTGTGACCGCAGGAGAGTGCTTCTACTTGCTCAACTTTTTGGCAACAGTTGCAGCACCCTCAGGGCTGCAATTCAGCTCCATTCAGTAACATGAGTAATGAATCGCAGGGTGCGGCCCTAGCCTAAAACTATATCAGAATCTAATTTCTGGTTACCTTGTGTGAAGGATACCGCCTTGCCAAGCCGCTTGGCACACCGGCGATCAACCTTCTTACCTCCACTCACACGCTGTGAGTGGACCGGGTTCATAGGATAATATGAAACAAGCTTGATAAATTTTATATATTTATTAACCCAAGTGGGACGGTACTAGCCACAAATATATACAGAAATATACATCAATGATTGGTCAAGCAAATACAGGTAAGAGCACAATATAGTACATAAAATAAAATGGGAATAAAAGATAGAAAAAATACCAGAACCAGGGTAGAGGACTTCTTGTGCAGAAGGGACACTCCAGCTATATCCTAGCTGCCTACTTGCTGAGTGACAAAGGCCCTAGCCCTTCCTCCCAGTATAAGGCTAGTGTCCAGCCACACCTCCCCTCCAGGTAGCCCCCCCCTCCTCTCAACCCACTGCAGGACCTGAGGAAAGAGGGATATTTTCCTAGTGGCAGGAAAGATGTGTATCTGGGGTTGAACTCCAGGTCACTAGCCCTCTCCCCCCTTGGACATCTGTTGTCCAGGGGTAATAAACTGGCTGGCCAAAAAGGCCCTCTTCCATGGTATACACATAAAACCACGGAAGCGAATTGACCACCAATGTAAACACAGCTTAAACCCAACATTCCTAAGAACCATCATAAACACCACAATATGAGCAAGTAGTAATTCAAGAAATACATAACTGGGGGTCTCTTCATCACAACTTGCCTCCCAAAAAATTTAAAAAGTGATCAAAAATTTTTATGTACCCCAAAATTGTATGTAAACACCACAGAATTAAAAAATTTATGGTAATGCAAAACCAAACCATTATATTTTAGTGTGTTTATTCTGCAAAAGTAGTAAAAAAAAACTGAGGGAAGACTAGATTACGACCCAATTTTCCGAGACACTGATATCCCAAAGATAAAATATCTTAATAGAATTTTAAAAATTTTTACAAATGACTTTCATCTAATAATTTCTAGATGCCCACACCGTCTGGCACCTAGAAAGTGGCCAAAAATGAGCATTTTTGGTGCACTGTGGCACGACTTTGGAGACTCTATGCCCATCTCACTCCTTTTTGAGCAGAGTGGAACAAGAATCAAGGCATATGGGTCACCGCCAGATTTACAATAATTCACACCGGAAAACTGGTGTGAGTTAAACCACAAATCTACACCAGTTCCTGATAGTAATTCTGACAAGTCATGTGCCTGTTGGAGAAACCATTAAAACTGGCAGAAGAATCGCCAGTCTTTAATAAATTCCTCCTGATGAGTATACTAGGTAAACAGGTATGACGAGCAATGTGTATGGGCACCAGTAATGAACCACCTTAGTCTCAGTATTATGTTTGTTATATCCTGTGTATATATAAATACTATATTGCACAACCTGGCGTCTCCCACACCTATAATTATCCCATAATACGACCTTTATTTTTACTTCTTCATCCAAAGGTAAAATACACAATAAAAAGAGCAGCAACCACCTCACTATAGAGGGGCAAAGGAGGTGCACAGTCTGTTAAAGGGGTATGCTCATCCACAGGATTTGCCATAAATGTCTAATATGTGTGAGTCCTAGAGGTTGGACTCTTATCTGTCTCTAGAATGGTGGTCCCCTTCCCCCTAGTTGCAACTGGTGCATAAAGAGGTGTCTGCGCATGCACGGCATCTTCTACTCACTGCTATGGCAGTTGCAAGTACAGCTAAGCCAAACTTGTCAACATTTTGTAGTTGGCTTCACTGAGAGCGGCGCACAACGAGTGCTCCAAAATGGGCCTCACCCCTTATGGGACATGATGTCCCCGTTTTTTATACGTCACAACAGCTGTTCTTAGGGTCAAACCCCCACTGATAATGAGGACAAGTCATCAATTATACATAGATACACAAATCTATTGGCAGACAATATGACATTCTCTTATGTATCACAGAATTAAAGAATGAGTATTAAGTACAGGAAAAAGGTGACATTCATAAGATATCTGTCCTAGAATTATTGGATACGGATGATGTATTCATCTCCAGTCGCCACCAAAGAGACAAGAAAGGAGATCTTACTGATGCAAGCAAGGGCAGATTCATCTCTGTTCCCCATCTGTTTACATAGGCATTGTTAAAAGCTTTCATCATGTGGAGCAGTCATGGTACACTGGCCTTGTATCTACACCTGGTTTACGGTCGCTGACATTGAGATTAGGAATAACATTTGCTGCTACATTTCTCTATTTTTAGTTTGCCTTTAAGCGTAACGCCGTCCAAAGCGGAATGGTCTCTTTTACATGGAGTTATCCACAATGGAACATATTCAGCTGTGACGGAAGTTATCCCCAATACTCCATTCTTTTCCAAACCATATGAACAGGGGTATAGAAAGCTAAGATCTAGGATGCTGTTTGTATATTCATCACTTTGGGTCCAGTTGTGGGCCTAGTGCAAAGCTTTTATGCGGGGGGTCTCCTTTCCTGATCAGTTTTGGTCATTGTCCTAAAATGTCTACACAAAATCTTGTTTGTGGTTGCGGTTGTAGTCTTACCTTGCTCAATGCACTGCCATTCTCTTGGTGGTTCCCCATAAAAACATCATAATTAAATGTGAAGTTCCCTTAAAAGTATGGGATACATGGGGGTTTCAGACTACAACAACCCCCACCAGATTCTCGAACTCATTTAGATGTAATATGTTGTACTCGGGTGTATTGGTTACTCGGTGATGTGCTGCTTCCTTTCGATACCAGGGTATTATACAATGCCTATAAGTATTATCAAAACTACAGCATAAAGCAGGAGATATCTGTCTGATGGACCCTCCCCGATCATGAGAATGGAAGACTTGTGTCCACCTCTTTCTAATATAGCTGAGAACAAGCTGGGCTATCTCTGACAGTCTCATAGAGTTTGTATGTGTTCAGCTGCCACTCAAAAGGGGGGATACAGCACCCCCATTCACATGACTAATAGGGTTCCAAGTAGTTGGACCCCTGCCGATCAGACACTTCTCATCATTCCTGCTGGTACGTGATAAGCTTTGATTATGGAAAAAAAACCTTTAACCTCTTCAGTCTAACCTCTTGTGTATGCCCATGTGGCTCTCCTTGTAGTATGACCTAATGGACTTCTGTGGAAATTTCTATACACAGGGATAATATGCTTGCAGAAATATGTGGGCATATTGTTAGGATAGTGCCATGTTCAGACTGTCCTAGTACATGACATGGGCGGCTGTCAGGGGTCAATTCACTTCACTCATTCAATCTTGCACTCACTCAGGCTGCAAACTGAGCGTAAATTGCACCCCAAATACACGCCGCCACCAACAATTGTATTCAGAATCAGGATCAATAGGAATCCCAGACATGTATTACTTCTCCAAGCAGTCAGAAGCAAATGTACTTCAAAAAGATAATGGGTTCATAGAACAAACACAAAGTACTGTTAACAATTTAATACACAAAGAGTTCAGTGCTATATATGTAAAAAAAAAAGTGACAAGATGACAAACAAGCATAAAAGTTTTAAAATAAAAGGAGAAAAAAAAGAATAAACCAGATAACCTAGAATCCTTTTGGTCCCATGGAGATTGGAAAATCTCTTATGGACTGGGCACACCCAGCTTACTTGCTGGCTCCAAGATGTGACCCAAGTTCCAAGGTATTCCCAGTCCTTGGTAATGTGAAGCTCCTGGCTTCTACCCATTGTACATCTTGAACAAGCTGGGAAATGGCTGGTTTCATCTGTGCCTTGGAAAGAGGGATACTTGACCAATGGCCGAGATCAATGGCCGGTCAGACTCTTATACCTGACTGCCCAAGAAGTTGTAAAGCAATAAACCTTCCTTGGCAGTATATCTGGTCTTGATGGCACGAAGAAACATTTTCACTATACTATACTACATGAATAAACACTATATTCACTAATGATAGAAATACGAACAATGTAATACTCTAATGATACATACACAAGTAGCGGACACCAATGGAGCCCAAGGGATCCCAATGACTATAACGGGGTCCATTGGTTCTTCGTTCTTTTTAACTGAAATTGTTGGACAAAAAAGTCGAGGCTGTAGGACTTTTTTTGTCCTACGATTTTTGGTAGATATTGCGGCGAAGTTTCCGAACTTTGACTCCGACAGATGTGATAAAAATGTATAAATAAAAAAATATGCACAAAATAGAGAGTTTTGAATAGAGAGAGACAGGTAGCTGCCTTCTCCCTTCACTGCGGTCACATGTTGACTACAGTCTATTTATATTGTATGTGTAGACACAGTCATATTGTCATTTGTAGCTTCCTTCTCTTCTTATAGATAAGTAGCTGCCTATAAGATTTATGACCGTCATCTATCTAATAAATGAATAGCTGCCTATAAAGTCTTATCTAAGTATCTGATATACAAAGCTTGGTGGATTATCTATTAACAGTCCTTTCCAGAACAATGATGAACATACGCCATCATGGCCGTACACCTTACTAGCTATTCCTCCTGATGGCGATCCAGCACAGGAAACTAACATGTGTCCTGCAGGACTCCCCATAGAGAAGCCAGAGATGGTTTATTACCCTCCTTGTCTTCCTGAGGAGCACTGTATACACATATAAGGAAGCTGTTATGATGCTTCCTGTGATCACGTGATCGCCTAATCGCCGATTGCTGCCACGCCTTAGCCACACCCAGATTGGCTCAGCAGTGCCTCGCCTATATTTCACCTATTTCTCAAGCTAATGTATTGTATTACTCAAGGTTATAGGGGAAATGAGCAATAAAAATAAAATATTGTAATGTTAAAACGCCATGCAAAGGTCTATATGTAAAATAAAAAAAATAAAAATATCTATAGCAAAGTAAATTACAAAAAAATTAAACCTATAAACTACATCACATCTTCTAGACCCACCCCCAACAACCCAAAATGGTATATCCTGTACATAAAATCTTAGAGATCTTAGAGAGATTGGTTCTCACACATCTCCGCCCTCTAGTGAGCCCCGCTATGGACCCTCTCCAGTTTGCTTATCGGCCGGGCATTGGGGTAGATGATGCCATCATCCATCTTCTGCACAGGGCTCTGTCTCACCTGGAGAAACCAGGGAACACGGTGAGAATAATGTTCTTTGATTTCTCCAGTGCTTTTAACACCATACAGCCCAGGTTACTGAGAGACAAGCTGGGCCTTGCTGGAGTGGACCACCACCTCTCCAACTGGATCCTAGACTACCTCACAAATCGACCTCAATACGTGAGAGCCCGAGACTGTGTGTCAGGTACCGTGATCTGTAATACGGGGGCACCTCAGGGTACGGTTCTCGCCCCTTTCCTCTTTACACTGTACACTGCAGATTTTAGGTGCAACTCATCCAGCTGCTACCTACAGAAGTATTCTGATGACTCTGCAATAGTGGGTCTCATCACAGACGATGATGACAAGGAGTACAGAGAACTGAACCGGGATATTGTGGACTGGTGCCAGCGGAACCACCTGACGATTAATGCGGGGAAGACCAAGGAGATGGTGGTGGACTTCCGTAAATGCAGATGCCCTCCTAAACCAGTGGACATCCTGGGGACGGGCATCGAGATTGTGAACACCTATAAGTACCTGGGTCTGCTCCTTAATAATAAGCTGGACTGGGCAGATCATATGGAGGCCCTGTACAGGAAGGGCCACAGCAGGCTCTACCTGCTTAGGAAGCTGAGAGCCTTTGGAATCCGGGGGGCACTTCTTAGGACTTTCTTCAACTCGGTAGTGGCATCGGCCATCTTCTTTGGAGTGGCCTGCTGGGGGAGCAGTATATCAACCAGGAACAGAAATAAACTTGACAAGCTGATTAGAAGGGCCAGCTCTGTCCTGGGGAGCCCACTGGACCCAGTGCAGGTGGTGGGTGACAGAAGGATACTGTCTGTGGTGAGCTCCATGCAGAAGAAGAAGTCCCATCCCATGCATGAGACTGTGATCGCGCTGAGCAGTACTGTCAGTGACCGACTGCTCCACCCTAGGTGTGAGAAGGAGCGCTATCGGAAGTCTTTCCTCCCCACCGCGGTTAGGCTGTACAACCAACACCGACCTAAGCAGAGATCATTACACACAGAGAACTGAAATATCTCTCTGCCTGTTAAATCCCCCCCCCCCTCTGCTACGTCCTATCTGTCTGTCTGCTATCAATGTAATGCCTCTCACCTTGGAACATTCCTGTACATGTTGTATTTGTGTCTCCTTATCTTTGCTGCTGTAACACACTGAATTTCCCCATTGTGGGACTATTAAAGGACTATTATTATTATTATTATTATTAAAAAGGGCCATAACAGAAAGGGAAACAATTAAAGGGGTTTTCCAAAACATGGCTGTTTTCTTTCAGATAGAGCTCCACTTCCTCTTCTCAGGAAGTGACATCATGTCCATTGGTCACCTGACCATGTGACAGCTCAGTCCCATTCATGAGCTGGGCTTGGCCATGTGACCAATGATTGTGATGTCACTTCATGAGTAGAGGAAGTGGAGGTGTATCTGATGTTTTCTAATCCTGGAAAACCCCTTTAACAGTTAAAAAAAAAAAAAAACTGACACTTTCTTTTACTCTTTACTTTTCACATAATGTCTAAGTAAATAGGAATGTCCTCCGTATCACCAAGACATTGAAATACCAGAAATAAAAAGCATAATAACACTTTCAAGTAATAAAATTCCAAAAATGTGTCTGGTTGTGAACCAGAGAAGACGACCCGCTCTGGAGCTGGATAGTAGTGTCCTGTGCAGCACTGCTTTTTGTGAGTGTGCTTATGTCGGATGTGGCAGACAAATAATATTCTATATAATGTTTAATTTGTTTTACAAGCTTCCAGTATTGTTTATACAACTACTGTAAAAACTGTCAGTGTATACAACTCATCTGTAGAAAATGTGCGCCTCCAGATAAGATTTATGACCATCATCATAACAAAACCAAGATTAGAGCTGTCTGCAGTAACTATATTTTTATTATACTTTTTACACGAGAATGTGCTGTCCTCTACGTGTTATTATGGAGATAGACAGTGTTATGACACTATTGTGGGATTTACAGTAATATTCTAATAGTTATATTCTTGCACATAGCAGCAGTATTATAGTAGTTATATTCTTGTATATAGGGGCAGTATTATAGTAGTTATATTCTTGTACATAGGGTAGTATTATAGTAGTTATATTCTTGTATATAGGGGCAGTATTATAGTAGTTATATTCTTGTACATAGGAGGCAGTATTATAGTAGTTATATTCTTGTACATAGGAGTAGTATTATAGTAGTTATATTCTTGTACATAGGAGCAGTATTATAGTAGTTATATTCTTGTACATAGGATCAGTATTATAGTAGTTATATTCTTGTACATTGAAGGCAGTATTATAGTAGTTATATTCTTGTATATAGGGGCAGTATTATAGTAGTTATATTCTTGTACATAGGAGCAGTATTATAGTACTTATATTCTTGTACATAGGAGCAGTATTATAGTAGTTATATTCTTGTACATAGGAGCAGTATTATATTAGTTATATTCTTGTACATAGGGGTAGTATTATAGTAGTTATATTCTTGTATATAGGGGCAGTATTATAGTAGTTATATTCTTGTAAATAGGGGGTAGTATTATAGTAGTTATATTCTTGTACATAGGGGTAGTATTATAGTAGTTATATTCTTGTACATAGGGGTAGTATTATAGTAGTTACATTCTTGTACATAGGAGTAGTATTATAGTAGTTATATTCTTGTACATAGGAGGCAGTATTATAGTAGTTATATTCTTGTACATAGGAGCAGTATTATAGTAGTTATATTCTTGTACATAGGAGCAGTATTATAGTAGTTATATTCTTGTACATAGGAGCAGTATTATAGTAGTTATATTCTTGTACATAGGAGCAGTATTATAGTAGTTATATTCTTGCACATAGGAGCAGTATTATAGTAATTATATTCTTGTACATAGGAGCAGTATTATAGTAGTTATATTCTTGTATATAGGGGCAGTATTATAGTAGTTATATTCTTGTACATAGGGGTAGTATTATAGTAGTTATATTCTTGCACATAGGGCAGTATTATAGTAGTTATATTCTTGTACATAGGGGTAGTATTATAGTAGTTATATTCTTGTACATAGGGGTAGTATTATAGTAGTTATATTCTTGTACATAGGGTCAGTATTATAGTAGTTATATTCTTGTACATAGGAGGCAGTATTACAGTAGTTATATTCTTGTACATAGGAGCAGTATTATAGTAGTTATATTCTTGTATATAGGGGCAGTATTATAGTAGTTATAGTCTTGTACATAGGAGTAGTATTATAGTAGTTATATTCTTGTACATAGAAGGCAGTATTATAGTAGTTATATTCTTGTACATAGGGGCAGTATTATAGTAGCTATATTCTTGTACATAGGAGGTAGTATTATAGTAGTTATATTCTTGTACATAGGAGCAGTATTATAGTAGTTATATTCTTGTACATAGGAGGCAGTATTATAGTAGTTATATTCTTGTACATAGGAGCAGTATTATAGTAGTTATATTCTTGTACATATTATGCAGTATTATAGTAGTTATATTCTTGTACATACAGTAGGAGGCAGTATAATAGTAGTTATATTCTTGTACATAGGAGCAGTATTATAATAGTTATATTCTTGTAAATAGGAGCAGTATTATAGTAGTTATATTCTTGTACATAGGATCAGTATTATAGTAGTTATATTCTTGTACATTGAAGGCAGTATTATAGTAGTTATATTCTTGTATATAGGGGCAGTATTATAGTAGTTATATTCTTGTACATAGGAGCAGTATTATAGTAGTTATATTCTTGTACATAGGAGCAGTATTATAGTAGTTATATTCTTGTACATAGGATGCAGTATTATAGTAGTTACATTCTTGTACATAGGGGGCAGTATTATAGTAGTTATATTCTTGTATATAGGAGCAGTATTATAGTAGTTATATTCTTGTACATAGGAGCAGTATTATAGTAGTTATATTCTTGTACATAGGGGTAGTATTATAGTAGTTATATTCTTGTACATAGGAGCAGTATTATAGTAGTTATATTCTTGTACATAGGATGCAGTATTATAGTAGTTATATTCTTGTACATAGGGGGCAGTATTATAGTAGTTATATTCTTGTATATAGGATCAGTATTATAGTAGTTATATTCTTGTACATTGAAGGCAGTATTATAGTAGTTATATTCTTGTATATAGGGGCAGTATTATAGTAGTTATATTCTTGTACATAGGAGCAGTATTATAGTAGTTATATTCTTGTACATAGGAGCAGTATTATAGTAGTTATATTCTTGTACATAGGATGCAGTATTATAGTAGTTATATTCTTGTACATAGGGGGCAGTATTATAGTAGTTATATTCTTGTATATAGGAGCAGTATTATAGTAGTTATATTCTTGTACATAGGGGTAGTATTATAGTAGTTATATTCTTGTATATAGGGGCAGTATTTTAGTAGTTATATTCTTGTACATAGGAGCAGTATTATAGTAGTTATATTCTTGTACATAGGAGCAGTATTATAGTAGTTATATTCTTGTACATAGGATGCAGTATTATAGTAGTTATATTCTTGTACATAGGGGGCAGTATTATAGTAGTTATATTCTTGTATATAGGAGCAGTATTATAGTAGTTATATTCTTGTACATAGGGGTAGTATTATAGTAGTTATATTCTTGTACATAGGGGGCAGTATTATAGTAGTTATATTCTTGTATATAGGAGCAGTATTATAGTAGTTATATTCTTGTACATAGGAGCAGTATTATAGTAGTTATATTCTTGTACATAGGATGCAGTATTATAGTAGTTATATTCTTGTACATAGGGGGCAGTATTATAGTAGTTATATTCTTGTACATAGGGGGTAGTATTATAGTAGTTATATTCTTGTACATAGGGGTAGTATTATAGTAGTTATATTCTTGTACATAGGGTCAGTATTATAGTAGTTATATTCTTGTACATAGGAGGCAGTATTACAGTAGTTATATTCTTGTACATAAGAGCAGTATTATAGTAGTTATATTCTTGTATATAGGGGCAGTATTGTAGTTATATTCTTGTACATAGGAGTAGTATTATAGTAGTTATATTCTTGTACATAGGAGCAGTATTATAGTAGTTATATTCTTGTACATAGAAGGCAGTATTATAGTAGTTATATTCTTGTACATAGGAGAAGTATTATAGTAGCTATATTCTTGTACATAGGAGGTAGTATTATAGTAGTTATATTCTTGTACATAGGAGCAGTATTATAGTAGTTATATTCTTGTACATAGGAGGCAGTATTATAGTAGTTATATTCTTGTACATAGGAGCAGTATTATAGTAGTTATATTCTTGCACATAGGAGCAGTATTATAGTAGTTATATTCTTGTACATAGGGGTAGTATTATTGTAGTTATATTCTTGCACATAGGAGCAGTATTATAGTAGTTATATTTTTGTACATAGGGGTAGTATTATAGTAGTTATATTCTTGTACATAGGGTCAGTATTATAGTAGTTATATTCTTGTACATAGGAGGCAGTATTACAGTAGTTATATTCTTGTACATAGGAGCAGTATTATAGTAGTTATATTCTTGTATATAGGGGCAGTATTATAGTAGTTATAGTCTTGTACATAGGAGTAGTATTATAGTAGTTATATTCTTGTACATAGGAGCAGTATTATAGTAGTTATATTCTTGTACATAGAAGGCAGTATTATAGTAGTTATATTCTTGTACATAGGGGCAGTATTATTGTAGCTATATTCTTGTACATAGGAGGTAGTATTATAGTAGTTATATTCTTGTACATAGGAGCAGTATTATAGTAGTTATATTCTTGTACATAGGAGGCAGTATTATAGTAGTTATATTCTTGCACATAAGAGCAGTATTATAGTAGTTATATTCTTGTACATAGGGGTAGTATTATAGTAGTTATATTCTTGTACATAGGGGTAGTATTATAGTAGTTATATTCTTGTACATAGGGTCAGTATTATAGTAGTTATATTCTTGTACATAGGAACAGTATTAAAGTAGTTATATTCTTGTAAATAGGAGTAGTATTATAGTAGTTATATTCTTGTACATAGGATCAGTATTATAGTAGTTATATTCTTGTACATTGAAGGCAGTATTATAGTAGTTATATTCTTGTATATAGGGGCAGTATTATAGTAGTTATATTCTTGTACATAGGAGCAGTATTATAGTAGTTATATTCTTGTACATAGGAGCAGTATTATAGTAGTTATATTCTTGTACATAGGATGCAGTATTATAGTAGTTATATTCTTGTACATAGGGGGCAGTATTATAGTAGTTATATTCTTGTATATAGGAGCAGTATTATAGTAGTTATATTCTTGTACATAGGGGTAGTATTATAGTAGTTATATTCTTGTACATAGGGGTAGTATTATAGTAGTTATATTCTTGTATATAGGGGCAGTATTATAGTAGTTATATTCTTGTACATAGGGGGTAGTATTATAGTAGTTATATTCTTGTACATAGGGGTAGTATTATAGTAGTTATATTCTTGTACATAGGAGGCAGTATTATAGTAGTTATATTCTTGTACATAGGAGCAGTATTATAGTAGTTATATTCTTGTACATAGGAGCAGTATTATAGTAGTTATATTCTTGTACATAGGAGCAGTATTATAGTAGTTATATTCTTGTACATAGGAGGCAATATTACAGTAGTTATATTCTTGTACATAGGAGCAGTATTATAGTAGTTATATTCTTGTATATAGGGGCAGTATTATAGTAGTTATAGTCTTGTACATAGGAGTAGTATTATAGTAGTTATATTCTTGTACATAGGAGCAGTATTATAGTAGTTATATTCTTGTACATAGAAGGCAGTATTATAGTAGTTATATTCTTGTACATAGGGGCAGTATTATAGTAGCTATATTCTTGTACATAGGAGGTAGTATTATAGTAGTTATATTCTTGTACATAGGAGCAGTATTATAGTAGTTATATTCTTGTACATAGGAGGCAGTATTATAGTAGTTATATTCTTGTACATAGGAGGCAGTATTATAGTAGTTATATTCTTGTACATAGAAGGCAGTATTATAGTAGTTATATTCTTGTACATAGGGGCAGTATTATAGTAGCTATATTCTTGTACATAGGAGGTAGTATTATAGTAGTTATATTCTTGTACATAGGAGCAGTATTATAGTAGTTATATTCTTGTACATAGGAGGCAGTATTATAGTAGTTATATTCTTGTACATAGGAGCAGTATTATAGTAGTTATATTCTTGCACATAGGAGCAGTATTATAGTAGTTATATTCTTGTACATAGGGGTAGTATTATTGTAGTTATATTCTTGCACATAGGAGCAGTATTATAGTAGTTATATTCTTGTACATAGGGGTAGTATTATAGTAGTTATATTCTTGTACATAGGGGTCAGTATTATAGTAGTTATATTCTTGTACATAGGAGGCAATATTACAGTAGTTATATTCTTGTACATAGGAGCAGTATTATAGTAGTTATATTCTTGTATATAGGGGCAGTATTATAGTAGTTATAGTCTTGTACATAGGAGTAGTATTATAGTAGTTATATTCTTGTACATAGGAGCAGTATTATAGTAGTTATATTCTTGTACATAGAAGGCAGTATTATAGTAGTTATATTCTTGTACATAGGGGCAGTATTATAGTAGCTATATTCTTGTACATAGGAGGTAGTATTATAGTAGTTATATTCTTGTACATAGGAGCAGTATTATAGTAGTTATATTCTTGTACATAGGAGGCAGTATTATAGTAGTTATATTCTTGTACATAGGAGCAGTATTATAGTAGTTATATTCTTGCACATAGGAGCAGTATTATAGTAGTTATATTCTTGTACATAGGGGTAGTATTATAGTAGTTATATTCTTGCACATAGGAGTAGTATTATAGTAGTTATATTCTTGTACATAGGAGCAGTATTATAGTAGTTATATTCTTGCACATAGGAGCAGTATTATAGTAGTTATATTCTTACACATAGGAGCAGTATTATAGTAGTTATATTCTTGTACATAGGGGTAGTATTATAGTAGTTATATTCTTGTACATAGGGTCAGTATTATAGTAGTTATATTCTTGTACATAGGAGGCAGTATTACAGTAGTTATAGTCTTGTACATAGGAGTAGTATTATAGTAGTTATATTCTTGTACATAGGAGCAGTATTATAGTAGTTATATTCTTGTACATAGAAGGCAGTATTATAGTAGTTATATTCTTGTACATAGGGGCAGTATTATAGTAGCTATATTCTTGTACATAGGAGGTAGTATTATAGTAGTTATATTCTTGTACATAGGAGCAGTATTATAGTAGTTATATTCTTATACATAGGAGGCAGTATTATAGTAGTTATATTCTTGTACATAGGAGCAGTATTATAGTAGTTATATTCTTGCACATAGGAGCAGTATTATAGTAGTTATATTCTTGTACATAGGGGTAGTATTATTGTAGTTATATTCTTGCACATAGGAGCAGTATTATAGTAGTTATATTCTTGTACATAGGGGTAGTATTATAGTAGTTATATTCTTGTACATAGGGTCAGTATTATAGTAGTTATATTCTTGTACATAGGAGGCAGTATTACAGTAGTTATATTCTTGTACATAGGAGCAGTATTATAGTAGTTATATTCTTGTATATAGGGGCAGTATTATAGTAGTTATAGTCTTGTACATAGGAGTAGTATTATAGTAGTTATATTCTTGTACATAGGAGCAGTATTATAGTAGTTATATTCTTGTACATAGAAGGCAGTATTATAGTAGTTATATTCTTGTACATAGGGGCAGTATTATAGTAGCTATATTCTTGTACATAGGAGGTAGTATTATAGTAGTTATATTCTTGTACATAGGAGCAGTATTATAGTAGTTATATTCTTGTACATAGGAGGCAGTATTATAGTAGTTATATTCTTGTACATAGGAGCAGTATTATAGTAGTTATATTCTTGCACATAGGAGCAGTATTATAGTAGTTATATTCTTGTACATAAGGGTAGTATTATAGTAGTTATATTCTTGCACATAGGGGTAGTATTATAGTAGTTATATTTTTGTACATAGGGTCAGTATTATAGTAGTTATATTCTTGTGCATAGGAGGCAGTATTACAGTAGTTATATTCTTACACATAGGAGCAGTATTATAGTAGTTATATTCTTGTATATAGGGGCAGTATTATAGTAGTTATAGTCTTGTACATAGGAGTAGTATTATAGTAGTTATATTCTTGTACATAGAAGGCAGTATTATAGTAGTTATAGTCTTGTACATAGGAGCAGTATTATAGTAGTTATATTCTTGTATATAGGGGCAGTATTATAGTAGTTATAGTCTTGTACATAGGAGTAGTATTATAGTAGTTATATTCTTGTACATAGGAGCAGTATTCTAGTAGTTATATTCTTGTACATAGAAGGCAGTATTATAGTAGTTATATTCTTGTACATAGGGGCAGTATTATAGTAGCTATATTCTTGTACATAGGAGGTAGTATTATAGTAGTTATATTCTTGTACATAGGAGCAGTATTATAGTAGTTATATTCTTGTACATAGGAGGCAGTATTATAGTAGTTATATTCTTGTACATAGGAGCAGTATTATAGTAGTTATATTCTTGCACATAGGAGCAGTATTATAGTAGTTATATTCTTGTACATAGGGGTAGTATTATTGTAGTTATATTCTTGCACATAGGAGCAGTATTATAGTAGTTATATTCTTGTACATAGGGGTAGTATTATAGTAGTTATATTCTTGTACATAGGGTCAGTATTATAGTAGTTATATTCTTGTACATAGGAGGCAGTATTACAGTAGTTATATTCTTGTACATAGGAGCAGTATTATAGTAGTTATATTCTTGTATATAGGGGCAGTATTATAGTAGTTATAGTCTTGTACATAGGAGTAGTATTATAGTAGTTATATTCTTGTACATAGGAGCAGTATTATAGTAGTTATATTCTTGTACATAGAAGGCAGTGTTATAGTAGTTATATTCTTGTACATAGGGGCAGTATTATAGTAGCTATATTCTTGCACATAGGGGTAGTATTATAGTAGTTATATTCTTGTACATAGAAGGCAGTATTATAGTAGTTATATTCTTGTACATAGGGGCAGTATTATAGTAGCTATATTCTTGTACATAGGAGGTAGTATTATAGTAGTTATATTCTTGTACATAGGAGCAGTATTATAGTAGTTATATTCTTGTACATAGGAGGCAGTATTATAGTAGTTATATTCTTGTACATAGGAGCAGTATTATAGTAGTTATATTCTTGTACATATTATGCAGTATTATAGTAGTTATATTCTTGGACATAGGAGCAGTATTATAGTAGTTATACAGTCATATGAAAAAGTTTGGGCACCCCTATTAATCTTAATCATTTTTAGTTCTAAATATTTGGGTGTTTGCAACAGCCATTTCAATTTGATATATCTAATAACTGATGGACACAGTAATATTTCAGGATTGAAATGAAGTTTATTGTACTAACAGAAAATGTGCAATATGCATTAAACCAAAATTTGACCGGTGCAAAAGTATGGGCACCTCAACAGAAAAGTGACATTAATATTTAGTAGATCCTCCTTTTGCAAAAATAACAGCCTCTAGTCACTTCCTGTAGCTTTTAATCAGTTCCTGGATCCTGGATGAAGGTATTTTTGACCATTCCTCTTTACAAAACAATTCCAGTTCATTTAAGTTTGATGGTCGCCGAGCATGGACAGCCCGCTTCAAATTATCCCACAGATGTTCAATGATATTCAGGTCTGGGGACTGGGATGGCCATTCCAGAACATTGTAATTGTTCCTCTGCATGAATGCCTGAGTAGATTTGGAGCTGTGTTTTGGATCATTGTCTTGCTGAAATATCCATCCCCGGCGTAACTTCAAATTCGTCACTGATTCTTGTACATTATTCTCAAGAATCTGCTGATACTGAGTTGAATCCATGCGACCCTCAACTTTAACAAGATTCCCGGTGCCGGCATTGGCCACACAGCCCCAAAGCATGATGGAACCTCCACCAAATTTTACAGTGGGTAGCAAGTGTTTTTCTTGGAATGCTGTGTTTTTTGGACGCCATGCATAACGCCTTTTTGTATGACCAAACAACTCAATCTTTGTTTCATCAGTCCACAGGACCTTCTTCCAAAATGAAGCTGGCTTGTCCAAATGTGCTTTTGCATACCTCAGGCGACTCTGTTTGTGGCGTGCTTTCAGAAACGGCTTCTTTCGCATCACTCTCCCATACAGCTTCTCCCTGTGCAAAGTGTGCTGTATTGTTGACCGATGCACAGTGACACCTTCTGCAGCAAGATGATGCTGTAGCTCTTTGGAGGTGGTCTGTGGATTGTCCTTGACTGTTCTCACCATTCTTCTTCTCTGCCTTTCTGATATTTTTCTTGGCCTGCCACTTCTGGGCTTAACAAGAACTGTCCCTGTGGTCTTCCATTTCCTTACTATGTGCCTCACAGTGGAAACTGACAGGTTAAATCTCTGAGACAACTTTTTGTATCCTTCCCCTGAACAACTATGTTGAACAATCTTTGTTTTCAGATCATTTGAGAGTTGTTTTGAGGAGTCCATGATGCCACTCTTCAGAGGAGATTCAAATAGGAGAACAACTTGCAATTGGCCACCTTAAATACCTTTTCTCATGATTGGATACACCTGGCTATGAAGTTCAAAGCTCAGTGAGGTTACAAAACCAATTTTGTGCTTCAGTAAGTCAGTAAAAAGTAGTTAGGAGTATTCAAATCAATAAAATTATAAGGGTACCCAAATTTTTGCACCGGTCAAATTTTGGTTTAATGCATATTGCACATTTTCTGTTAGTACAATAAACTTCATTTCAATCCTGAAATATTACTGTGTCCATCAGTTATTAGATATATCAAATTGAAATGGCTGTTGCAAACACCCAAATATTTAGAACTAAAAATGATTAAGATTAATAGGGGTGCCCAAACTTTTTCATATGACTGTAGGAGGCAGTATAATAGTAGTTATATTCTTGTACATAGGAGCAGTATTATAGTAGTTATATTCTTGTAAATAGGAGTAGTATTATAGTAATTATATTCTTGTACATAGGAGTAGTATTATAGTAGTTATATTCTTGTACATAGGAGTAGTATTATAGTAGTTATATTCTTGTACATAGGAGGTAGTATTATAGTAGTTACATTCTTGTACATAGGAGGTAGTATTATAGTAGTTATATTTTTGTATATAGGAGCAGTATTATAGTAGTTATATTCTTGTACATAGGAGCAGTATTATAGTAGTTATATTCTTGTACATAGGAGGCAGTATTATAGTAGTTATATTCTTGTACATAGGAGCAGTATTATAGTAGTTATATTCTTGTACATAGGAGTAGTATTATAGTAGTTATATTCTTGTACATAGGAGGCAGTATTATAGTAGTTATATTCTTGTACATAGGAACAGTATTATAGTAGTTATATTCTTGTACATAGGAGCAGTATTATAGTAGTTATATTCTTGTACATAGGAGCAGTATTATAGTACTTATATTCTTGTACATAGGAGTAGTATTATAGTAGTTATATTCTTGTACATAGGAGGTAGTATTATAGTAGTTATATTCAGTATTATAGTAGTTACATTATACACATATATAAAGAAGGCGTCTGGCACTAAGTCATTTGCAACATTTCCTGCGAGTCCTGTAAATTGTGAGGTACGGCCTCCATGGAACGGACTTGTTTTTCAGGACATCCCGCATATATTTGATCAGACTGAGATCTGGGGAATTTGGAGGCTAAGTCCACACATTCAACTCTTGGCTTACTTAAAAAATAAAGGGTGTGGATTGCTACATAGGGTAATTCCATGGATTGATCACACCAAAGTGAAGGCAATTTTGGCTCATGGGACAGGCTCTCACCTTGTTGTGTTATGCCATGCACAGAACAGCCTCACTGGCATTGTGTGTGACTCTATATATCCGTTGCTGTAGTTCTGCCATTTAGAGCAAATTGTAAAAAGTATGAAAAAAAAACAAAAAGAAATGGTGGTGGCCATGCTACTTCAATGTCTATCTTATTTCAAGCTGTGTCAGCGTCTACGTGTTACGAGACTGGACATAACATAACATGAGACTGGACCAGTTATACCCTAACAAAGAGACTGGCCCAGTCTCCTAACTGTCTGAAGGAATCGGGTGAATTGAAGTAGCGTGGCCATCACCTTTAGTTTTTTTTTCCACATTTTTTTACAATTTGCAAACATCTTCAGCTCTGTTTTGCGATGATGTTGCTATAATGGAGTCTACTTGGTCTGTACAACATTTACGTAGGTTTCTCCTTCCACAGGGGCAGAGATACCCCATATTGTTCTGCTGTTGGACGTAAGGGGAATAGGTATTTTCCTACACCTTTTCAGAATCTGGCTCTAGGGTAGCTGAAGAGCTGGGCCAGAACCAGTCCCGTAAGCTAGCGGAGTGAACTGAAGCAACAGCCTTGAGTAGCAGGGTCCATGTGAGCTTGGTGTGCACCTCCTAGGTGAACAGGAACACAAATATGTTTACGCAGGCCTTGCAGCTTGAACAATTCAGAGTAAACCATTGTCTGCGTTTGGTAAAGCTGCTGTGAAATTTATCTGTACCTGAAGTACAGTGCTTGGTCATATTGTGTCCTCTGTCTCTGCGTGCTTATTCTTGCCACAACACACTAAGAAGCTTGGAAGAAGAGCGGTGGCTGGTTGCCCCAATCCTTGGCTAGTAGGCATAACAATGGGAGACCCACCTGTTGCTAGAAGCATGGTGTGGCCTGTTACAGTGGTACATGTCACTGCAACAGCTACATGAATATTGGAACCTAAGATTTCCCAGTAGAACATTGTCCAGACTATCACCACTTGCCTTCTTCCCATAGTGCATTCTGATGCCATCTCTTCCTCTGATCCACATGATGTAAAAGTATGTAAGAATTCATCAGACCAGGCCGCCATGTTCTATAGCTCCATTGTCAGGTTCTGATGCTTATGTGCCAACTGTAGGTGCTTTTAGCATTGGAGATCATGAGCACTCTGACCAGTCTGTGGTTATGCGGATACACTTACACAACAAGCTGCAATACCTTGTGTTTTGGACTCCTTTTGATCATAGTCAACAGTAAGGGTTTTTGGAACATTTGGAAAATTCAGGTCAATTCCGGTTCTCTCTGAATCAGTGCACTCATCACTAGTACTGTGCAAAAGTTTTAAACAAGTGTGAAAAAATGCTGCAAAGTAAGAATACTTTCAGAAATAGAAGGGTTAATAGTTTATTTTTGTCAAGTAAAATGAAGTGAATGAAGAAAAGAGAAATGTAAGTCCCATCAATATTTGATGTGACCTTTGCCCTTTGGAGGAGGAGTCCTGGAAGTGATGATACGGCCCCCACAGATATAGCCCAGATCTCATCATCATCCAGTCTGTCTGGGGTGACATGAAGAGACAGAAGGATTGGAGCAAACCTACATCCACAGAAGATCTGTGCTTAGTTCTCCAAGATGGCGGGAACAACCTCCCTGCTTAGTTCTGCCAAAAACTGTCTGCAAGTGCCGAGAAGAACTGATGGAAGGCGAAGGGCAAAGGTCACACCAAATATTGATGGGGTTTATTTCACTTCATTTTATTAATTGACAAAAATAAACTTGCTAAAAAAAAACTGAAAGAGACTGATATTATTTGCATTCTGCATGTCTAGGTTTAGTATCCTATGCAGCAGAGCACAAGGCATTATGGGAAAGGAGCTGGGAGCTCATACGCCCTCTGTTGGATGTAACAGATCCTCAATTTGCTTTTGACTCACCGAGTCTTGAGACAGCAAATGGGATTTTAGCCAAGCCAATTTCACTTATCTGCATACAGCGCTGTTTCGGGATTTTTGTCCCTCATCAGTACAGAGCAAAGTGAACTGGCTGGCTTTGTGAGAGGCAATGAGTGGCTTAGGGACAAGAATTGCTCACAATGAGGAGAGCACCAGTGAAGGTGTGTAGAGTTTGAATTGCCTACAGCGCTGTATGCAGATAAGTGAAATTGGCTTGGCTAAAATCCCATTTGCTGTCTCAAGACTCGGTGAGTCAAAAGCAAATTGAGGATCTGTTACATCCAACAGAGGGCGTATGAGCTCCCAGCTCCTTTCCCATAATGCCTTGTGATATGTAGATGCTAAGTAGAGGGCAAAAGGCAATTCAAACTCCACACACCTTCACTGGTGCTCTCTTCAATGTGAGAGATTCTTGTCCCTATGCAGCAGAGGAAACCAGAGACGAATGTGTCTGCTACCTCTGCAACTCCTATAGCTCTGTAGTTGTGTGTATAAGGTTATAGAAGACGTGGCAGGATTCTGTTATTACGGTACGTCACATTATAATTATATACAGCAGGAGAGAGCGGTTCCTAGATGTAGGGTGTGGGTGGTGTGCAGCTCCAGCAATAGGTGAGGGAAAGCCATGAGGTGGTAGGAATATGCGGAGGTGACACAGAAATATGAATTATCCTGCTGCGGACTCAGCTATATTAAGAGTGAGGTTCTTGCAGGGACATGGAGCACAGCTAAGTGCAGCTTATACTCAAATGTACCTGCATGTTTTATCTTCAAGTATTATGTTTTACTTCTTTTTTTGGAGGCAGAAAATGAAGTCCCATAAAGAACCTATGGAAAATTTATATAAAGAATGTCGTCATCGCCCATCCTGACCACCTATGAGGGATCAGGACTGAAAACCTGCTTTAGCCTAAGGCCATATGTGGCAAAACGCGCTTGCGTTTAACAGTTTCTCCACAACATTTATATATTTGCCTCCCCCATATAAGTCTAGGGGGAAAACAGTCTTGCAGGTAAAATTTCTATGTATCTTACTGTACCTTACAAAAATGCACACATTTTGAAAAACTGCGCTCTCTGCAAATAGTCTGGTGCAGGATGTATTTGACTCATGATAGGTCCCCACCATTGCAGGGATCATCAAGACTGGTGTACAATATGCCGGTCTTGACAAATAGGCCCCATTATTTCTTTTATACAGACTCACATCTAATAAATGCAACTAATATTACATACAGGAGACATTCCCTTCTGGATAGATGACTGCTCAGTTCATTGTAATTTTTTACGTTTTTCAGCCTAGGTTAGAGCAGTATCTGCAGGTTTTAACACTCAGACTTTGCATCTTCCCCAAACACTGTGTTAGAGATGGATCTCTATAGACGGGCGGTCGATTTACAAGCGTGTTAAAATGACAAGAAGCATTTATAGAGCAATTCATTCCCCAGCTCCTTTCATCACCACTGAGGGAAGACAAGCTGGGAAACATCAGCCTCAATAACCATTGTCATAAATCACTTGCACAATCTGGATTTCCACAGTAGTCCCCCCTCCTTTATGTCACATTGTCGGGGGTAATATGATTATAGAAAAGGCTTAGGAAAGGCAAAATCTTTAACACATCCTGTTTTCGCACCAAAAATTATGCCTTTTTAGAATTTTTTAATGTTCACACTGTTTATACTACACCACACAGGAGAGAGGACAGATCCTCTATATACTACACCACACAGGAGAGATCCTCTATATACTACACCACACAGGACAGATCCTCTATATACTACACCGCACAGGAGAGAGGACAGATCCTCTATATACTACACCACACAGGAGGAGGACAGATCCTCTATATACTACACCACACAGGAGAGCCGACAGATCCTCTATATACTACACCACACAGGAGAGAGGACAGATCCTCTATATACTCACCACACAGGACACAGGACAGATCCTCTATATACTACACCACACAGGACAGATCCTCTATATACTACACCACACAGGACACACGAACCTCTATATACTACACCACACAGGAGAGATCCTCTATATACTACACCACACAGGAGAGAGGACAGACCCTCTATATACTACACCACACAGGAGAGAGGACAGATCCTCTGTATACTACACCACACAGGAGAGAGGACAGATCCTCTATATACTACACCGCACAGGAGAGAGGACAGATCCTCTATATACTATACCGCACAGGAGAGAGGACACATCCTCTATATACTACATCACACAGGAGAGAGGACAGATCCTCTATATACTACACCACACAGGACAGATCCTCTATATACTACACCACACAGGACAGATCCTCTATATACTACACCACACAGGAGAGATCCTCTATATACTACACCACACGGCAGACCCACCACCACACAGGACAGATCCTCTATATACTACACCACACAGGAGAGAGGACAGATCCTCTATATACTACACCACACAGGAGAGAGGACAGATCCTCTATATACTACACCGCACAGGAGAGAGGACAGATCCTCTATATACTACACCACACAGGACAGATCCTCTATATACTACACCACACAGGAGAGCCCCACACCCACAGGACAGATCCTCTATATACTACACCACAAAGGAGAGAGGACAGATCCTCTATATACTACACCACACAGGAGAGAGGACAGATCCTCTATATACTACACTGCGCAGGAGAGATCCTCTATATACTACACCACACAGGAGAGAGGACAGATCCTCTATATACTACATCACACAGGAGAGAGGACAGATCCTCTATATACTACACCACACAGGAGAGATCCTCTATATACTACACCACACAGGAGAGAGGACAGATCCTCTATATACTACACCGCACAGGACAGATCCTCTATATACTACACCACACAGGAGAGAGGACAGATCCTCTATATACTACACCACACAGGAGAGATCCTCTATATACTACACCACACAGGAGATCTGACAGATCCTCTATATACTACACCACACAGGAGAGAGGACAGATCCTCTATATACTACATCACACAGGAGAGAGGACAGATCCTCTATATACTACACCACACAGGAGAGATCCTCTATATACTACACCACACAGGAGAGAGGACAGATCCTCTATATACTACACTATACAGGAGAGCTGACAGATCCTCTATATACTACACCACACAGGAGGGAGGACAGATCCTCTATATACTACACCACACAGGAGAGAGGACAGATCCTCTATATACTACACCACACAGGAGAGAGGACAGATCCTCTATATACTACACCACACAGGAGAGAGAACAGATCCTCTATATACTACACCGCACAGGAGAGAGGACAGATCCTCTATATACTACACCGCACAGGACAGATCCTCTATATACTACACCGCACAGGAGAGAGGACAGATCCTCTATATACTACACCACATGGGAGAGAGGACAGATCCTCTATATACTATACCACACCGGAGAGAGGACAGATCCTCTATATACTACACCACACAGGAGAGAGGACAGATCCTCTATATACTACACCACACAGGAGAGAGAGGACAGATCCCCTATATACTACACCACACAGGAGAGAGGACAGATCCTCTATATATTATACCACACCAGAGAGAGGACAGATCCTCTATATACTACACCACACAGGACAGATCCTCTATATACTACACCACACAGGAGAGAGGACAGATCCTCTATATACTACACCACACAGGAGAGCCGACAGATCCTCTATATACTACACCACACAGGAGAGAGGACAGATCCTCTATATACTACACCACACAGGAGAGAGGACAGATCCTCTATATACTACACCACACAGGAGAGCCGACAGATCCTCTATATACTACACCACACAGGAGAGCCGACAGATCCTCTATATACTACACCACACAGGACAGATCCTCTATATACTACACCACACAGGAGAGAGGACAGATCCTCTATATACTACACCATACAGGAGAGCTGACAGATCCCCTATATACTACACCACACAGGAGAGAGGACAGATCCTCTATATACTATACCACACCGGAGAGAGGACAGATCCTCTATATACTACACCACACAGGACAGATCCTCTATATACTACACCACACAGGAGAGAGGACAGATCCTCTATATACTACACCACACAGGAGAGAGGACAGATCCTCTATATACTACACCACACAGGAGAGCCGACAGATCCTCTATATACTACACCACACAGGAGAGAGGACAGATCCTCTATATACTACACCGCACAGGAGAGATCCTCTATATACTACACCACACAGGAGAGAGAGGACAGATCCTCTATATACTATACCACACAGGAGAGAGGACAGATCCTCTATATACTACACCACACAAGGAGAGATCCTCTATATACTACACCACACAGGAGAGAGGACAGACAGATCCTCTATATACTATACCACACAGGAGAGAGGACAGATCCTCTATATACTACACCACACAGGAGAGATCCTCTATATACTACACCACCCAGGAGAGCTGACAGATCCCCTATATACTACACCACACAGGACAGATCCTCTATATACTACACCACACAGGAGAGCCGACATATCCTCTATATACTACACCACACAGGAGAGAGGACAGATCCTCTATATACTATACCACACAGGACAGATCCTCTATATACTACACCACACAGGAGAGCTGACAGATCCTCTATATACTACACCACACAGGAGAGAGGACAGATCCTCTATATACTACACCACACAGGAGAGAGGACAGATCCTCTATATACTACACCACACAGGAGAGAGGACAGATCCTCTATATACTACACCACACAGGAGAGAGGACAGATCCTCTATATACTACACCACACAGGACAGATCCTCTATATACTACACCACACAGGAGAGAGGACAGATCCTCTATATACTACACCACACAGGAGAGAGGACAGATCCTCTATATACTACACCACACAGGAGAGAGGACAGATCCTCTATATACTACACCGCACAGGAGAGAGGACAGATCCTCTATATACTACACCACACAGGAGAGCTGACAGATCCTCTATATACTACACCACACAGGAGAGAGAGGACAGATCCTCTATATACTACACCACACAGGAGAGAGAGGACAGATCCTCTATATACTACACCACACAGGAGAGAGGACAGATCCTCTATATACTACACCACACAGGAGAACTGACAGATCCTCTATATACTACACCACACAGGAGAGAGGACAGATCCTCTATATACTACACCACACAGGAGAGACAACAGATCTTCTATATACTACACCACACGGGAGAGCCGACATATCCTCTATATACTACACCACACAGGAGAGAGGACAGATCCTCTATATACTACACCACACAGGAGAGAGGACAGATCCTCTATATACTACACCGCACAGGAGAGAGAGGACAGATCCTCTATATACTACACCGCACAGGAGAGAGGACAGATCCTCTATATACTACACCACACAGGAGAGAGGACAGATCCTCTATATACTACACCACACAGGAGAGAGGACAGATCCTCTATATACTACACCACACGGGAGAGCCGACATATCCTCTATATACTACACCACACAGGAGAGACAACAGATCCTCTATATACTACACCACACGGGAGAGCGGACAGATCCTCTATATACTACACCACACAGGAGAGCCGACAGATCCTCTATATACTACACCACACAGGACATATCCTCTATATACTACACCACACAGGAGAGAGGACAGATCCTCTATATACTACACCACACAGGACAGATCCTCTATATACTAAACCACACAGGAGAGAGGACAGATCCTCTATATACTACACCACACAGGACAGATCCTCTATATACTACACCACACAGGAGAGAGGACAGATCCTCTATATACTACACCACACAGGAGAGAGCACAGATCCTCTATATACTACACCACACAGGAGAGCCGACAGATCCTCTATATACTACACCACACAGGAGAGAGAGGACAGATCCTCTATATACTACACCACACAGGAGAGATCCTCTATATACTACACCACACAGGAGAGATCCTCTATATACTACACCACACAGGAGAGAGGACAGATCCTCTATATACTACACCACACAGGAGAGAGGACAGATCCTCTATATACTACACCACACAGGAGAGCCGACAGATCCTCTATATACTACACCACACAGGAGAGCCGACAGATCCTCTATATACTACACCACACAGGAGAGCTGACAGATCCTCTATATACAGTACTACACCACACAGGACAGATCCTCTATATACTACACCACACAGGAGAGCCGACAGATCCTCTATATACTACACCACATGGGAGAGTTGACAGATCCTCTATATACTACACCACACAGGAGAGCTGACAGATCCTCTATATACAGTACTACACCACACAGGACAGATCCTCTATATACTACACCATACAGGAGAGCCGACAGATCCTCTATATCACAGGTGTCAAACACAAGGCCCACGGGCCGAATCCGGCCCGCTGCCTTCTGTTATCTGGCCCGGTACTTATCTGGCCCGCAGGGCCGCGGCATTTTTTATTGTCTATGTACATTATGTAATGTAAACCAGCCCAGGACAGGCCGCTTAAAAAAAAAAAAAAACAAAGCTGCGCAATACCTGTCCTGGGCTGGTTTACAAGACCTCTGCATGTCAGCGCAGGCGGCGATACAATGACGTCATCGCGCCTCCTACGCTGACACGCAGACAAGAAGAGGAGGCGGCTGCATGAAGGCATCGCAGGTAGGTGAAGATAAGTTTTTTTTATATATATAAATAGGCCGTTGCCTGCTGGAGCATCCCTGGCACGTAACGGCCTATTTACTTACCGATCCCCGCTGCTGGTCGTGGCCGCCCCCCGCTTCCCCTTCTGCTATGGGACGCAGAAGCGGCTGTGTGCAGAAGCGGGGATGGTAAGTGAGGCCGCGGCCGGCGAACCCCATCAAATGCTACTATTATTATACTCCGGGGGCTTTTCAGACCCCGGAGTATAATAATTGGAGACCCCGGGGAGGTGATAAACATAAAAACCATTGTTACTCACCTCTCCGACGATCCGATGTCACTCCCAGCAGGCTTCGGCCTTCTTTGGTGACGTCCCAGGCGTCACGTGAGCTAGGCCGACGTCATTACCTCGCGACGCCGGTCTGTGCGACATTGAAGAAGTCCGAACGCAGGGAACGCATCGGGGCCCAGGTAAGTAATACTGGTTTTTATGTTTGTCACCACCTGGGTCTCCGATCATTATACTCTGGGGTCTGAAAAGACCCCAGAGTATAATAATAGTTCATGGGTGGGGGGTCACTATGGTGCATAATACCATGTGCAGGGGCCACTATGGGGCATAATGCCAATGCAGGGGCCACTAAGGAGCATAATACCGATTGCAGGGGCCACTATGGAGCATAATAACGTGTGCAGGGGCCACTATGGAGCATAATAACGTGTGCAGTGGCCACTATGGAGCATAATACCGTGTGCAGGGACCGCTGTGGGGCGTAATACCGTGTGCAGAGGCAACTATAGAGCATAATACCGTGTGCAGGGGTAAACAGTATTTGTACAGTGCTTAATTTTTTATATATTCAGAAAAGGATGAGGATAGTATGTAACATGCCAATGTCTTAGGTTTTAACAATACATTATGTTCTTCCTGGTTGACCTCAAAGGGCTGATTGTAACAGTAGTAATGTACAAATGTAACTACTGCTTAATAGCTCGCTTATCTGTTAAGGAGAAGTTACTTTTATACATGTGTAAAATAATCTTGGCCCTTCAAGGTACCCCGTGAGGCTGAAGTGGCCCCCGGAGAAAATGAGTTTGACACCCCTGCTCTATATACTACACCACACAGGAGAGAGGACAGATCCTCTATATACTACACCGCACAGGAGAGAGGACAGATCCTCTATATACTACACCACACAGGAGAGAGGACAGATCCTCTATATACTACACCACACAGGAGAGAGGACAGATCCTCTATATACTACACCACACAGGAGAGAGGACAGATCCTCTATATACTACACCGCACAGGAGAGAGGACAGATCCTCTATATACTACACCACACAGGAGAGAGGACAGATCCTCTATATACTACACCACACAGGAGAGAGGACAGATCCTCTATATACTACACCACACAGGAGAGCCGACAGATCCTCTATATACTGCACCACACAGGAGAGAGGACAGATCCTCTATATACTACACCACACAGGAGAGAGGACAGATCCTCTATATACTACACCACACAAGAGAGAGGACAGATCCTCTATATACTACACCACACAGGAGAGAGGACAGATCCTCTATATACTACACCACACAGGTGAGAGGACAGATCCTCTATATACTACACCACACAGGAGAGAGGACAGATCCTCTATATACTACACCACACAGGAGAGAGGACAGATCCTCTATATACTACACCACACAGGACAGATCCTCTATATACTACACCGCACAGGAGAGAGGACAGATCCTCTATATACTACACCACACAGGACAGATCTTCTATATACTACACCACACAGGACAGATCCTCTATATACTACACCACACAGGAGAGAGGACAGATCCTCTATATACTACACCACACAGGACAGATCCTCTATATACTACACCACACAGGACAGATCCTCTATATACTACACCACACAGGACAGATCCTCTATATACTACACCGCACAGGAAGAGAGAGGACAGATCCTCTATATACTACACCACACAGGAGAGAGGACAGATCCTCTATATACTACACCACACAGGACAGATCCTCTATATACTACACCACACAGGAGAGAGGACAGATCCTCTATATACTACACCGCACAGGAGAGAGGACAGATCCTCTATATACTACACCGCACAGGAGAGGACAGATCCTCTATATACTACACCGCACAGGAGAGATCCTCTATATACTACACCATACAGGAGAGCCGACAGATCCTCTATATACTACACCGCACAGGAGAGAGGACAGATCCTCTATATACTACACCACACAGGAGAGATCCTCTATATACTACACCACACAGGAGAGAGGACAGATCCTCTATATACTACACCACACAGGAGAGCCGACAGATCCTCTATATACTACACCACACAGGAGAGAGGACAGATCCTCTATATACTACACCACACAGGAGAGAGGACAGATCCTCTATATACTACACCACACAGGACAGATCCTCTATATACTACACCACACAGGACAGATCCTCTATATACTACACCACACAGGACAGATCCTCTATATACTACACCGCACAGGAGAGAGGACAGATCCTCTATATACTACACCACACAGGAGAGCCGACAGATCCTCTATATACTACACCACACAGGAGAGAGGACAGATCCTCTATATACTACACCACACAGGACAGATCCTCTATATACTATACCACACAGGACAGATCCTCTATATACTACACCACACAGGAGAGCTGACAGATCCTCTATATACTACACCACACAGGAGAGAGGACAGATCCTCTATATACTACACCGCACAGGAGAGAGGACAGATCCTCTATATACTATACCACACAGGACAGATCCTCTATATACTACACCACACAGGAGAGCTGACAGATCCTCTATATACTACACCACACAGGAGAGAGGACAGATCCTCTATATACTACACCGCACAGGAGAGAGGACAGATCCTCTATATACTATACCACACAGGACAGATCCTCTATATACTACACCACACAGGAGAGAGGACAGATCCTCTATATACTACACCACACAGGACAGAACCTCTATATACTACACCACACAGGAGAGAGGACAGATCCTCTATATACTACACCACACAGGAGAGAGGACAGATCCTCTATATACTACACCACACAGGACAGATCCTCTATATACTACACCACACAGGAGAGAGGACAGATCCTCTATATACTACACCACACAGGACAGATCCTCTATATACTACACCACACAGGACAGATCCTCTATATACTACACCACACAGGACAGATCCTCTATATACTACACCACACAGGAGAGATCCTCTATATACTACACCACACAGGAGAGAGGACAGATCCTCTATATACTACACCGCACAGGAGAGAGGACAGATCCTCTATATACTACACCACACAGGACAGATCCTCTATATACTACACCACACAGGAGAGAGGACAGATCCTCTATATACTACACCGCACAGGAGAGAGGACAGATCCTCTATATACTACACCGCACAGGAGAGATCCTCTATATACTACACCACACAGGACAGATCCTCTATATACTACACCACACAGGACAGATCCTCTATATACTACACCACACAGGACAGATCCTCTATATACTACACCACACAGGAGAGAGGACAGATCCTCTATATACTACACCACACAGGACAGATCCTCTATATACTACATCACACAGGAGAGAGGACAGATCCTCTATATACTACACCGCACAGGAGAGAGGACAGATCCTCTATATACTACACCGCACAGGAGAGAGGACAGATCCTCTATATACTACATCACACAGGAGAGAGGACAGATCCTCTATATACTACACCACACAGGACAGATCCTCTATATACTACACCACACAGGACAGATCCTCTATATACTACACCACACAGGAGAGATCCTCTATATACTACACCACACAGGAGAGAGGACAGATCCTCTATATACTACACCACACAGGAGAGAGGACAGATCCTCTATATACTACACCACACAGGAGAGAGGACAGATCCTCTATATACTACACCGCACAGGAGAGAGGACAGATCCTCTATATACTACACCGCACAGGAGAGATCCTCTATATACTACACCACACAGGACAGATCCTCTATATACTACACCGCACAGGAGAGAGGACAGATCCTCTATATACTACACCGCACAGGAGAGATCCTCTATATACTACACCATACAGGAGAGCTGACAGATCCATAAGAGCTTAGTCTTCTCTCGCAAGCATTAGTCATAAATAACCATGTCTCTGTTTATACCTGCTCTGTGTAATTGGATGGCTCAGCCTCAACAAACTGTTCTGAAACTAGAGCTATAATTGGTTGTTGCTATATATGCATTTCCTAGGGTGGAAAATGTGGGCAGTGTACCCTCCAGCACTTTCACCAGTAAGACTGCTGGCTGTGGACCAAGACTTACAATGACTTAAACAGATCAAGGCCGAGAGAGACAATAGCAGCTGCTGGTGATGATCTGTATGTGAGTCATGTCCAATAAAAGGAAGCAGATTAAAATTTACCACAGAAGTAGTTTGTTTATTGCAAATAAAATGTTTAGCGCGGACTAGCAATGAAATCCAAAAATTTGAAGTATCTTGTTGGAAAATGTCTAATTGTTTATGTTAAATGGGTTTTCCAATCATATAAGAATTCAGAAATGTAGCTATATCTGTCTGAATGTTCTTTAGACGATGCCTCCATAGCTCAGAAGTAATCATTTTCATCTACATTATTTTGGCTACTTCTGTACAGCACATTTGTTTTGTAGCCGCCAGGGCTTGCTGTGTGTAGGATTACCAATACAAAGGACTAAAGCTTCCATGATTTGCTTCCAGACATTGCTTCTCTACAGCTGCTTGGTTCTTCTCCTCTTTTACCTTTGGTTAGCTAGTACTATATTTACTCTTTGCTTTGCTATCTTGTTGCTCACTAGCATACAATTTGGGTAAAATGGATATGAAGCGTCCTAGACAGAGCAGTATGCTAGTAGTGATGGAATTATTAGTAGACCCAAAATAGCAGCTGGCCTCCTGTCACTGTCTGTTCACTATGGCTGCTGCTTTTGCAGCAAAACCTCACATAAGCCCTAGAGTAGTGGCCTAACTACAGGCTTACGTGCCCTGGTGCAAATGCTCAGTTTGGGCTTCCTTGTTAGCTCAGTCCCATCGGTAGTTTTTAGCAACATTTATGATAATGACCAACTGCTAATTATGCCATTATAGGAAAATGTATTTTCCTTTCTGTCAGTAGAAGGCTGTGTATTATAAATCTTTTCACTCCAGTGCACCAGGGGGCATGGGCCATACATTTATGATGCACAGACTGCTGGTCATCAAAGGAAAACTGAAAGTAAATCAAAGTAGTTTAACTAGTCCTAGTATGTTGAAAGTGACCTGTGCGTCCCCTTGGTATCCGTGCACCATCGTAACTGCGGCCACTGCAACCCCTATAGTTATTTCAGTGCCCTAGGGCAGCACAGTGATGAGGGGGATGCACTGGTGAGAAAGATGATGGTTGTATTTTTCTGGGGTACAATACTGGTGACGGTCTCCTGGCTGGTGAAGGTTGAGGTGTCCTTGATGCAAGATGTAATACTGAGTCAGGAGACCTGTGGCAGTTTATCATGCATAGCTTGCGGCACTCTTTACTTCAGTAGTCAAATGGTTACACTTCCAGGTACACAACATGGTGGCACAATCCCCTTACAGGTCTCTTCACACACACAGGAGTGACATTTGCTTCCTCCTCTAATCCTTGGATCTTTTCTTCAGTTCCAAATATATAGTGACCCCAGCTAGGGTACAATCTTGTTCCTTGCAGAATTGTCAATAGTGGAGAAAAGCAGGGAAAGATTCAGCTGGATACAGGTTCTCATTGATAGGCAGTAGAAAACATTAAAGGGGTTGTTCATTTTTATTGATGACCTATCCTCAATATAGATCATCAATAAAAGATCAGTGAGGATTCTATGCCCAGGACCCCGCTGATCAGCTGAAGGGGCTGCATCGCTTGTGGGAGTGCTGTGACTCCTTCATTGTTTACATCATTTGTCGCCTGTTTCATAGCGGCTGTGCAATATAACTACAGCCTCGTCCCATTCACTTGTACAGGATGAGGATGTAAATACACTGCATGCCGCTACGCAACAGATAGCATGTGATAAGAAAAGTGAAAGAGCACCAAGACCCCGGTGTCTGACCCCCACTCATCTCTTATTGATGACTTATTCTAAGGATAGGTCGTCAAAAAAAAAATTAACTGGGCAATCCCTTTAAAGGCCACTTTTCTGCAAGCTCCTTGGGGCCCAATGGTGTGGGGCAGCCTCTCTCAGGATAACCGGTCTTACTATCTCTAGACTGGAGAGCACAGCTATTCTCTAACTAGTCTCTTCTACTGACTCAACTGAACTGGCCTAGACTGGCTAAGGGGGTGGCTAAGCTATTTACTAAGCATTAAATATACATCACATATAGAACATCAACCATTCTATGTGGGACACTACAAACATACCAAAATATAGACCAAATTGCATGCTGAGGGGGGTGATTTTATAGTGGAATGCACTAGGATGACATCCAAGTACAATGTCATGGGGCTCCGTTCCGATGCCACGGAGCAGGATAGGATCTGATCTATAAGCATGGATGGACATCAGACCCCCCTATCAGAAGAGCCTCGCTTGCATACTCGGTTGTCTGCATGAGCCCTTCCTCATCCATCTCCAGTCCTCCTTTTCCAGGGGCAGCAGATCCAGTTTTCTGTTTACAGGCCCCCTGGATGACATCACCAGTGACATCCCATTTTGTGCCAGGTGACCGCTGGAGTTATTTACAGGCCTCAGCAGTGACCTACTCACAAACAGCATGTGACAGACTCTTAAAGGGGTTCCATTCTAAATAACATCCTTAGAATAGGTCATCAATTAAAGTTTGTCTGAGGTCTTCTAACTGAAGAGCACCATTTGGGTGAGCGCTGCGACCTCTTCAGTTCTTAACAAGCATAGCACTGTACATTTGCACAGTGGCTGTTCTTGGTATTGCAGCTCAGCCCATTCATTTGAATGGGACAGAGCTACGATTATTCTATAGGACCGATGAATGTCACATCTGGCCTGTGAAGAAGAAGCGGCTGATCTGCGGGGGTACCTTGTGTAAATGTATTTCATTTTCCATGTTATTATCTATATTTAAAAAAAAAAGCTAAAAATCTTCTATGGTAGTACATAAGCTATAAAATCATCTATTTTGACTGGCAGATTCTGTTTCCAAAAATTCTTAAGAAATATGTTTAACAAAATCTTGATTTAAAAAATAGGATATTTTCTGGTGACACATTTCCCTTATGTTTTTTAACTTGTCAAGACCTCTATAGTAGCCGTGTGATATCTGGCACCATAATAGGGGGGCATTGTTTAATGACACCCCCACTCCAAACAGAGATGTTTGCCCAAACCTCTCCCAAAAAGGACATTCCAGCCTGGTTTCGGAGGATCTGGGAGTTGGGACTTAAGCGCTCCTATGCCCGGGACTGCAAAGTTTGTATGTATGCAATTCTGTTTGCTTACAGCCACCCTAAGGGAGCTCACGGCATAGTAAAGAATTCAATTGTATTGTGAGCGCCCCTAGTGGTGATTGCAGGTAAACACTGTTATGAAATGAAGCAGCACAAGATACAAAGATGTGTAATGTCTCATATGATCCTCTTAGATAAATATTAGGTGGGTAGGGCAGACTGGTACCAAGTCCGGGGAGGTCGGAGGAGTATGTTGTAATTGATCGCACAGCTCCCTGCTGAGGTCATTATTTTGCAACCTGGTGTAATATTTGCCTCATTCCTGACCGTATTGATTTGTGATGGAAAGAAACACTCATTAACCTGTCATTAATAAATTCTGCAGTTTGCAGTGAGAGCAAATGACATGAATGGCTGGGTCTGGATTAACTGCAGGGTTTTGTCTGGGGTCTGAATTGATTTTAGAGTCAGGTCTGGGGTTTGTATTAATATTCAGAGTTTTTCTGGGGTTCAAATTAGTTTGTCTGGTCCGGGGTCTGAATTCATTCATCATTTGGTTCTGATCTCAGAGTTGAATTAAGTCTAGTCTGGGGTCTGAATTAGTTTGGCACTCTGTTCTGTGAATTGTTTTAGGCTTGAGCATGGGGTCTGGATAAAAGGAGGGAATTTATAAAGCCTTGCACACTGGTATCCTCGTGTCAAAACATCATGAATGTGAAAGTCGGCCTGGTTAGCCTGTCAACATACAACAAATTTATCAAATGCCACTTTTTAAAAAGTTGCAAAAATTTACACCATCTCCCTCTATTAATGGGGTGGCGTAACATCTCAGGACAGTCTTAGGCTGGGTTTACATCTGCTTCGGTCTCTCCATTGTTTGGGTCGACGGGCAGACCCCTTTGACTATAATGGGGTCCACCGGGTTTTTGCCATTTCAAAACTGAAACCGGCGGAGAGAAAAGTCCTCTGTGCAGGACTTTTTTCTCTGCGGATTTTCGGTGGTTATGCAATGAGGCCTCCAACCTTTACATATAACGACTCCAAATTTACCAAGCATTGTATGACGTTTGATACATTTGGTGCAAATTACAGTAACGCAGACTCCAGCAAAAATAACTTTTAATTCCTCTCATGGTAAATCTCTTCCAATATGTGCTTGTGTTTAAGAACTGCCAGGTCTGAAAGGGTATATTTGGGCAAATAGGTATATAGCATGTTCAGAGGTGTATTTGAAGCTATATTTGAAGCTCTAGGGCCCCAATGGTATATTTCGGGATCCCCCCCAAGTTCCAGGGCCTGGTAACAACTGCTACTACTGCACCCTCTATAGCTACACCCCCAAGCATGTGTGTATATGTGCGTTGTACAATGCATTCGGAAAGTCTTCAGGCTCTTTCAATTTTTTCACATTTTGTTGTGTTAAGGCCTTGTACTAAAATCTAAAAAATTCTAGTTTTTTCCCATAAATCTACACTTAGTACCCCATAATGAGAATGAGGAATCTGAAGTTTAGAAATATTTTCAAATTTATTAAAAAGGAAAACCTAAAATTTCACATGGACATAAGTATTCAGACCCTTTGCTGTGACACTTGAACTTTAGCTCCGGGATCCTCCATTTTCTCTTGACCATCTTTGAGATGTTTCTGTACCTTGGTTTGTCCACCTGTGGTAAACTCAGTTGATTGGATATGATATAGAAAGACGCCCCCCTGTCTATATAACGGCTGACAATGCCTATCAGATCTAAAACCAAGCCATGCGGAGCAAAGAAACGCCTGTAGAGCTCAGACAAGGGGACAAAATATTTTGGATGCGCTGAAAGATCTCAAGAGCACAATGGTCTCCATAATTCTTAAATGGAAGAATTTTGGAACAATCAGGACTCTTCCTAGAGCTGTCCTCCCCATCAAACTAATCGGGGAAGAAGGGTCTTGGTAAGAAAGGTGACCAAGAAACTAATGGTCACTCTGACCGGAACTCCAAAGATCCTGTGTGCAGATGGGAGAAACTTCCAGAAGGTCAACTATCACTGCAGGACTCCACCAATCTGGGCTTTGTGGCAGAGTGGCCCGAAGGAAGCCTCTCCTCAGACACATGAAAGTCCATCTGGAGTTTGCAAAAATGCACCTAAAGGACCCTCAGACTGTGACGAACAAGATTCTCTGGTCAGATGAAACCAAGACTTTTTGGCTAGAGAACTCATCAGCATGAGGTGTGAATATGGTCTGAGCTGTGAGCACATCTTTTATGGCATATACTATCATTTTTACAGTGTTTGTGTGTTGGTTTACATGCTGGAATGAGATTGTGACCCTTGTAATGATTTACAATAACAATGTTACTGTATTTAGACCCATAACTAATGGAAAGCTCATAACTTATGGTTGTCATCATCCAAAACGCACACAAACTAGTTTTAGGTAAAGCTTCTCTTTTCCTCTGACAAGTATTGCGCTCAAGGTCTTTAAAGGGCTTTTCTGGGACAGCATGTTGATGGCTTACTCTTTGATGGGGGCAGCTATGGGTACCCACTGATGATCAGATGCTTGAAGGGGCCACAGCTCAGCACAGTAGCCTATTCATTGCTTACTTCAGTTCGATCACCCGCATGTCCTACATATAGTGGGGAAAATACCCTGCACCACCGCTATACTAAGGGGCGCCATACAGGTGCACAAACTAAGGTAAACACTGAAAAAGCTGCAGCACTTGCACGACTACCACACGACTAACCTTGTGGGAGTGTCAGGAGTCAGTCCTATGCTAAGGAAGACCTGCTCAATATCCAGGGATTCAGGGACTCCTCCCTGCAAGATGATGTCACTTACTCCAACTGAGGTCCTTACGACTGTCTCCGGAGCAAACACATAGATATTTTATATCTGTATACAGTCCTGTGGATTCCACAGATGTCATGTTACTCCCTGGAGGCTGGCAATGGAAACTGCCAGTTGTGATGATTTGTTTGGTATACCGATGGTGTCTGCTGAAAGATTTCCTACAACTACAAGCAAACACTAATATATTAGGTGCAGCCTCATGATAGGCTAAATGTGGATCATGTTTATTACATCTGTTTAACGGATGGAAAAAAATGGACACAGATGGATGCAAACAGATGGCCATCTCTTTACATACACAATAGAAAATTCGGACTGCACATCCCAATGTGAACAGGTGCTTAACTATCGTGGCAATATATAAATATAGAAAATATAAGAGCACCCTGCACACAGAACAAAGGTATAAGGAATAGAAAAGCATTACTACTATTGTTACTATCAACTAATATAATCTATAGAGTGGGGAAAAAAAAGTATTTAGTCAGCCACCAATTGTGCAAGTTCTCCCACTTAAAAAGATGAGGCCGACCTGTAATTGTCATCATAGGTAGACCTCAACTATGAGAGACAAAATGAGAAAACATATCTAGAAAATCACATTTTCTGATTTTTTAAGAATTTATTTGCAAATTATGGTGGAAAATAAGTATTTGGTCACCTACAAACAAGCCTGATTTCTGGCTCTCACAGACCTGTAACTTCTTCTTTAAGAGGCTCCTCTGTCCTCCACTCATTACCTGTAGTAATGGCTCCTGTTTGACATTGTTATCAGTATAAAAGACACCTGTCCACAACCTCAAACAGTCATACTCCAAACTCCACTATGGTGAAGACCAAAGAGCTGTGGAAGGACACCAGAAACAAAATTGTAGACCTGCACCAGGCTGGGAAGACTGAATCTGCAATAGGCAAGCAGCTTGGTGTGAAGTAATCAACTGTGGGAGCAATAATTAGAAAATGGAAGACATACAAGACCACTGATAATCTCCCTCCATCAGGGGCTCCACGCAAGATCTCACCCCGTGGGGTCAAAATGATCACAAGAACGGTGAGCAAAAATCCCAGAACCACACGCGGGGACCTAGTGAGTGACCTGCAGAAAGCTGGGACTAACGTAACAAAGGCTACCGTCAGTAACACACTACGCCGCCAGGGACTCAGATCCTGCAGTGCCAGACGTGTCCCCCTGCTTAAGCCAGTACATATCCAGGCCCGTCTGAAGTTTGCTAGAGAGCATTTGGATGTTCCAGAAGAGTATTGGGAGAATGTCATATGGTCAGATGAAACCAAAGTAGAACTGTTTGGTAGAAACACAACTCGTCGTGTTTGGAGGAGAGTGAATGCTGAGTTGCATCTAAAGAACACCATACCTACTGTGAAGCATGGGGGTGGCAACATCATGCTTTGGGGCTGTTTCTCTGCAAAGGGACCAGGACGACTGATCCGTGTACATGAAAGAATGAATGGGGCCATGTATCGTGAGATTTTGAGTGCAAACCTCCTTCCATCAGCAAGGGCATTGAAGATGAAACGTGGCTGGGTCTTTCAGCATGACAATGATCCCAAGCACACCGCCAGGGCAATGAAGGAGCGGCTTCATAAGAAGCATTTCAAGGTCCTGGAGTGACCTAGCCAGTCTCCAGATCTCAACCCCATAGAAAACCTTTGGAGAGAGTTGAAAGTCCGTGTTGCCCAGTGACAGCCCCAAAACATCATTGCTCTAGAGGAGATCTGCATGGAGGAATGGGCCAACATACCAGCAACAGTGTGTGCCAACCTTGTGAAGACTTACAGAAAACGTTTCACCTCTGTCATTGCCAACAAAGGATATATAACAAAGTATTGAGATGAACTTTTGTTATTGACCAAATACTTACTTTCCTCCATAATTTGCAAATAAATTCTTTAAAAATCAGACAATGTGATTTTATGGATTTGTTTTCTCATTTTGTCTCTCATAGTTGAGGTCTACCTATGATGTCAATTACAGGCCGGCCTTATCTTTTTAAGTGGGAGAACTTGCACAATTGGTGGCTGACTAAATACTTTTTTTCCCCACTGTACATACAAATTAGAGGTTCTTTGTTATACACATTTGATCAAACAGTAAGAAGCCCACCTGCCACGACAAGGCGACCTCATTCAGATGGGACCCTACACTAAATAAAATACCTCTCTTGGACCCAGACCAGGTCTACAAATTTCAGGGCAAGTAGGATCCAGAGCTTACTCCATTTAAAATAGCCTAAGGCAGATGGGGGAATGAAAACTATACTGTGGGTACGGAAAGTATTCAGACCCCTTTAAATTTTTCACTCTTTGTTTCATTGCAGCCATTTGCTAAAAACAAAAAAGTTCATTTTATTTCTCATTAATGTACACTCAGCACCTCATCTTGACAGAAAAAAACCCAGAAACGTAGATATTTTTGTAAATTTATTAAAAAAGAAAAACTGAAATATCACATGGTCATAAGTATTCAGACCCTTTGCTCAGTATTGAGTAGAAGCCCCTTCCTTTTGAGCTAGTACAGCCATGAGTCTTCTTAGGAATGATGCAACAAGTTTTTCACATCTGGATTTGGGGATCCTCTGCCATTCTTCCTTGCAGATCCTCTCCAGTTCCGTCAGGTTGGATGGTGAACATTGGTGGAGCCATTTTCAGGTCTCTCCAGAGATGCTCAATTGGGTTGAGGTCAGGGCTCTGGCTGGGCCAGTCAGGAATGGTCACAGAGTTGTTCCGAAGCCGCTCCTTTGTTATTTTAGCTGTGTGCTTAGGGTCATTGTCTTGTTGGAAGGTGAACCTTCGGCCCAGTCTGAGGTCCAGAGCACTCTGGAAGAGGTTTTCTTCCAGGATATCTCTGTACTTGGCCACATTCATCTTTCCTTCAATTGTAACCAGTTGTCCTGTCCCTGCAGCTGAAAAACACCCCCATAGCATGATGCTGCCACCACCATGTTTCACTGTTGGGATTGTATTGGGCAGGTGATGAGCAGTGCCTGGTTTTCTCCACACATACCGCTTAGAATTAACGCCAAAAAGTTCAATCTTCATCTCATCAGACCAGAGAATCTTATTTCTCATAGTCTGGGAGTCCTTCATGTGTTTTTTGGCAAACTCTATGCGGGCTTCCATTTAAGGATTATGGAGGCCACTGTGCTCTTAGGAACCTTGAGTGCTGCAGAAATTCTTTTGTAACCTTGGCCAGATCTGTGCCTTGCCACAATTCTGTCTCTGAGCTCCTTGGGCAGTTCTTTGACCTCATGATTCTCATTTGCTCTGACACGCACTGTGACCTGTGAGGTCTTATATAGACAGGTGTGCGCCTTTCCTAATCAAGTCCAATCAGTTTAATTAAACACAGCTGGACTCCAATGAAGGAGCAGAACCATCTCAAGGAGGATCAGAAGGAAATGGACAGTATGTGAGTTAAATACGAGTGTCACAGCAAAGGGTCTGAATACTTATGACCATGTGATATTTCAGTTTTTCTTTTTTAATAAATTTGCAAAAATATCTACATTTCTGTTTTTTTCTGTCAAGATGGGGTGCTGAGTGTACATTAATGAGAAATAAAATGAACTTTTTTGCTTTTAGCAAATGTCTGCAATGAAACAAAGAGTGAAAAATTTAAAGGGGTCTGAATACTTTCCGTACCCACTGTATATACTCTATTCCAATTAAATAAACCTGTGCAATAGGATGGTAGTGCAAGTCCAACTATGGAGGGAACCACCATATCCTTGGCCTACCTATGATATCACTACCACAACTACTACTCTCATCCGGTTCCCACGATTGGCACTGGCATGAAACGGGGTCATCTGCAGATGATGACACCGAACAATTAGCAGAACTAAGGCACATTGACAGATCCTGCAAATTATGTACGTTTCGAGGTAGGCCTCCATGATCAGGCGTGTTTCTCTAGCACATCCCACAGATGCTCAGATAAGATCTGAAGAATTTCTTTCTCATGTTCCTCTAACCAATCCTGAACATTTTTTTCAGTTTGTCAGGGCACATTATTCCTGCTGAAAGAGACCTGTGCCATGAAGGCATGTACTTGGTCTATACAATGCTAAGGTGGGTCCTATGTGTCAAAGTGACAAAAATACCCAAGATATCCTAGCAGAACATTGTCTTGAGCATAATAATGTCTGTGCTGGCGTCTTCTACCCTGGCCAGAGGCGCAACTTGAAGCTCCTTGGCCCTGCCTACCCTGGGCCATTTACAATAGTGCTATATTTTATGGGGCAGAGGGACCTTTGGGGACCACTCTGGGTCCAGGGCCCAATAGCAATTGCTACCTCTGCATCCCCTATAGCTACGGCCCTGGTGCCATTTTTCCCAGTCAAATGACACACTTGCATCTGGGCATCCATATAATGTATAGAAAAGCTGATTCACTAAACCAGGTGGCCTTCTTGCATTGCCTCATGGTGCAGTTCTGATGCTCACATGGCCATTGTATGCACTGCGTCAGATGAGCTAGTATTCCCCCCTCAATGATCCTTGGGTGTCCATGACCTTGTGGGCAGTTCACAGATAGGACTTGCTTGGACCACTTACTGTAGGGTAGGTACTAAGCACTGCATAATGGGAACACCTTACAAGACATTGTGGAGATGCTCTGTCATCTAGTCATCGCTATTTGCTCAGATTCTTACACTGGAACATTTTTCCTGTTTCCAACCCATCAACATCAAGAACTGTCTGTTTACTTGTTGCCAAATACATCCCACAGACAACCGATGTTATTCACTGTGGAGGATGCCAGCTTGTGCCTGTCTCCACCTTACATTCCTCCTCCCTTACAGAAAACTTATCTACAATTGTATGAAACTTCTTGTCTTATCCAATAGTTACAGTGCCTTGCGAAAGTATTCGGCCCCCTTGAACTTTTCAACCTTTTGCCACATTTCAGGCTTCAAACATAAAGATATAAAATTTTAATTTTTTTGGTGAAGAATCAACAAGTGGGACACAATTGTGGGGATGTCGCTTGGGGTATGTCTCTATCAGTTTTGCACATCGAGAGACTAAAATTCTTGCCCATTCTTCCTTAGAAAACAGCTGGAGCTCAGTGAGGTTGGATGGAGAGTGTTTGTGAACAGCAGTTTTCAGCTCTTTCCACAGATTCTCAATTGGATTCAGGTCTGGACTTTGACTTGGCCATTCTAACACCTGGATACGTTTATTTGTGAACCATTTCCTTGTAGATTTTGCTTTATCTTTGGGATCATTGTCTTGTTGGAAGATAAATCTCTGTCCCAGTCTCAGGTCTTTTGCAGACTCCAACAGGTTTTCTTCCAGAATGGTCCTGTATTTGGCTCCATCCATCTTCCCATCAATTTTAACCATCTTCCCTGTCCCTGCTGAAGAAAAGCGGGCCCAAACCATGATGCTGCCACCACCATGTGTGACAGTGGGGATGGTGTGTTCAGGGTGATGAGCTGTGTTGCTCTTACGCCAAACATATCGTTTTGCATTGTGGCCAATAAGTTGGATTTTGGTTTCATCTGACCAGAGCACCTTCTTCCACATGTTTGGTGTGTCTCCCAGGTGGCTTGTGGTAAACTTTAAACGAGACTTTTTATGGATATCTTTGAGAAATGGCTTTCTTCTTGCCACTCTTCCATAAAGGCCAGATTTGTGCCGTGTACGACTGATTGTTGTCCTATGGACAGACTATCCCACCTCAGCTGTAGATCTCTGCAGTTCATCCAGAGTGATCATGGGCTTCTTGGCTGCATCTCTGATCAGTCTTCTCCTTGTTTGTGATGAAAGTTTAGAGGGACGGCCGGGTCTTGGTAGATTTGCAGTGGTCTGATACTCCTTCCATTTCAATATGATCGCTTGCACAGTGCTCCTTGGGATGTTTAAAGTTTGGGAAATCTTTTTGTATCCAAATCCGGCTTTAAAATTCTCCACAACAGTATCACGGACCTGCCTGGTGTGTTCCTTGGTCTTCATGATGCTCTCTGCACTTTAAACAGAACTCTGAGACTATCACAGAGCAGGTGCATTTATACGGAGACTTGATTACACACAGGTGGATTATATTTATCATCATCAGTCATTTAGGACAACATTGGATCATTCAGAGATCCTCACTGAACTTCTGGAGAGAGTTTGCTGCACTGAAAGTAAAGGGGCCGAATAATATTGCATGCCCCACTTTTCAGTTTTTTATTTTTTTCAAAAGTTTAAAATATCCAATAAATTTCGTTCCACTTCACAATTGTGTCCCACTTGTTGTTGATTCTTCACCAAAAATTTAAAATTTTATATCTTTATGTTTGAAGCCTGAAATGTGGCAAAAGGTTGAAAAGTTCAAGGGGACCGAATACTTTCGCAAGGCACTGTATGTGATAAAACTTATGTGACAAAGACCAGAATCCATATTGGTCACATACTTGCACCTTGTGACTTTGTGTGTTTCTCTAAGCGGGCTCATATAGTTGAACTAATTTAGACTTCAATATGGTGATACTTAGAGAGGATTGTGCTCACATCACTTCACCTGTCAGTGTGGTTTAATGCTATGGCTGATCAGTGTGTATACTAATATATATGATCATGTGATCATTAATTGCAATTTCAGGTACTCAAATATACTCAGCTTCTAAAAGGTATCGCCTGATTTCTTCACTCTTCCATTAGTCTGAATGTTATCATTACCCTCCAGGTTACCACAACTGCAATTTCTGTTTTGGCGAAACAAAACTATTGAAGTGTAAGCTTGCCATCTACTGGTCAAGAGTGGTACAAACACCTATGCAGAATGAGGACTGGAGATACAAGAATTGTGAACAAGATGAAATATAAGAGGAAGGAAGGAAGGAAGGAAGGAAGGGAGGGAGGGAGGGAGGAGAAAAATAAAAAGGAAAGAGAAAGAAAGAAAGAAAGAAAGATGGATAGCTAGCTGTATGATGCTATACAAAGTTTTGTTTTTTGCAGGACTAATTTTATCTTTTAGCACTTTTTTGTACTTATATCTTAGTGTTTTTTTTTTTACTTTTATTTTGCTGGTGTGTGCGTATGTGTGTGCATATGTGTGCGTGTTTGTGCGTATGTGTGTGCATATGTGTGCATGTGTGTGCATTTGTGTGCGTTTGTGTGCGTATGTGTGTGCATATGTGTGCGTGTGTGTGCGTATGTGTGTGCATATGTGTGACTGTGCATATGTGTGCATATGTGTGTGTGTGTGTGTATGTGTGTTGTATGTGTGCGTGTGTATATGTACATTTATGTGTGCGTATGTGTATGTGCTGTGTGTCTGCATATGTGTGTGTGTGTGTGCGTATGTTTTTGTGTGTATGTGTACGTGTGCGTATGTGTGCATGTATGTGTGTGTGTGTGTGCGTATGTTTTTGTATGTATGTGTGCGTGTGCGTATGTGTGCATGTATGTGTGTGTGTGTGTATGCATATGTGTGTTGTGTGTGTGTGTGTGCATGTGTGTGCATGTGCGTATGTGTGTGTGCTGTGTGTGTGTGCGTTTGTGCGCTGTGTGTGTGAAAATTGCAGCTTTATAGATACCTAATATGTATCATTTTTATGTTCGGTCATATATATTCAGCTATAAAGAATTTTTGAAAGTTGGGGTAAATATATGAAAACTGATACCATAGCACAATGGTCACTTTCCATGGTATTTGGTCAGATTCCAGCCCTCATTTTTCAGAGGTCCATCGGAAAACCTATTAGACATAGGGTATTTTTGACCACAGCCCTGGGCCCTTTGGTAGACAACCAAAGCCGCCCATCTGTACCCTGCAAATTCATTGGGAGAGATTTATAAAGGCATTTTCAACATCAGTCTTCCTATCCCCTGAGTTGTAAATGAGGTGCACCCTCTGCCAGGCCATGTGTTTTGAGTGAAATCTATGCCAGCACATAGCAGGACTGATCCCCTGCCCCAGCACACCCTCACCCTTTTTAGGAAAGTGGTGTGGGAGGCCCAGAAACACCAGTTGTGACAATTGGCGTAGAGTAGTAAATCTCCCTTATTGTGGGAGCCGTTAACAGAATGACAAAAGGACACCCCTAATCCTTCTTTATGGTTTATCTCATGATTAAGTATTAATTTACTTTGTCAGATTACCCAAAAAATAACAATTTTTTGTTAAAATCTTTTTGAAAATTCTCCTGTATCTGTTCTACAACTGTTGCATAACTTGTTGTGGCGCCCCCTAGTGTTTTTTTTAATTCCTCTCCAAATATCCATGTAATGTGCCCTCTGCTAGTGAGAAGAAGCTAGTATTATAGTATTCTGATGCTTATTGGCTGGTCTGTACAGTCGCTAGAGTCACTGTGCTACCTGTGGACGAGAGGATCCAGGCGTTGGGATTGTGCTACTGAGCATGTGTGACCACCATTACTGGACTCATTAGGTGGACTTTCTGAGAGGTAATCAAGAGAACACCAGGGGGCACCATAACAAGTATGTAACATCAATATCTAGTGATGCAGTAGGTGTCCAAAATCACCACACAAAAATGTCTTGCAAGTCTGCTTTTTCAGGGTCTGTCAGGCCATGTGACCATTATAGGGGAAGAACTATCCATTGTTCTGGTCCTCCAACTTAGTATTAGCCCTCATGCACAAAACCATGCGCTTTGTCAGTCTGATCTTTAACAGATAGCACGCTGACCCATTCTTTTGTTATGGCCACATATACACCGCCATGAATTATCAAGGGTATGTGTGGGGGTCTGTGAGTCCGGAGGCAAACCTCAGGACAGGCCCTGTTCTTGTCCCTTTTGCGGCCCAGACTCATTAATGAAGTTTATGGGTCCGTGGAGGCTAGGGAAGGCTCATGGATATCATCCATGCCGCTTAATCATGGACCGATACATGCTCATGTTCGTGTGCCAGCCCTTTGGTCCTGTGGCATGTAATGCAAAGAGCAAGGAACTTATCAACCCATCTACGACTATTTCCCGGCATAGGTGGTAGATAATGTGGTGCATCTTTGGCGCAAGGCCCTTTCTTGCACCACATTCCCTGTTTTGCGCCTTGCTTGCCACTTTCTGTGAATATGGATGGGCTGGGGCCCCCAACAGGCATCCGTTACAGGAAATTTATGGTAGTTCCCGACTGGTGTAGACATCCATTCTGGCAAATCCAGAGTCTCTTGATAATTCAGACGCGTTTTGTGCCATTTACGGACTTTATTTAAATTAGAGTAGGAGCACTTGTCTTCCTAAATGCCCCCCCCCTCATTGGTCTGGCTATTGTATCTATGTGCAGAAAGCATAACCACCATAGTAAGGGTAGTAATAGGTTACTTCCTGGTCCTCCGTCCCCCACCACACTGTAACGTCTTATACCCCAGTGTTACAGGGTTCTTCTATAGCTGTCTCCTGCTCCAGGGATGAAATGTAGACTTGTGTTTGCTGTGTTACATATCCATGGGAACCGACCGCTGCTCAGACAGGGCTGTGTATATGGAGGAATCATAGTATTTCCTCTACGGCTCCAGATCCAATTTGAAGAATTGTAAGGGGTTGAATCGCTTCCAGATATGTGTGGTTTACATGGTTTCTGCTACCAGAGCCAACTGAGAACAGGCCACACACTGTCTGACAGAGCGCAGTCTCCAGGGCCATTCATTACTGCATCTAAGACCATATCCATATCTTATGCGGGGCCTCCTAGTGGTCAGATGGTCAGTGGTCCCCCGTTGTACGGGGGATGTATTTATTAGGATTGCAACTCAGGTGTCTCATCCATCTAAGTCTCTCTTTCTGCTTGTTGGACGTAGTCAGAAGTCTTAATCATAGACTGCTTTGTGCTAAAAACAGTGCTACACGCAATCACAGGTTGTAAGTGGTATTGCAGCTCAGCCCCATTTATTATTATTATTTATTTATTATGCTTACTTATATAGCGCCATCATATTCAGCAGCGCTTTACAGACATTGTTAGTCACTGTCCCATATAGGGCTCACAATCTACATTCCCTATCAGTATGTCTTTGTAGTGTGAGAGGAAACCGGAGTACTTCGATTAAGCTGAGCTGCAATCCCAGACCACTTTGGATGACCCCCTTTTGTTGGACGGTCCCCCCCAACTATATATCTTTTCATTTACATATGAATGAGGCTAACATGTTACTACACTATTTATCCCTATACTGTACTGTACATGTGCTGACATCTAGTGGCCAAACAGATTACACTGTAGACTGGTCCAAAGATAGCATCTCGCTTTACAGTTTACAGTAAAATTGAATGTCTCTTCATTATCACTAGTTATTATAGGATTAATATCAGGAGTATAGCACTTTTTTCAATAAAATATAAAAGTAAAGACCCCCGTACATGTACAATTCAGCAGAATCCACCAATTTCACTGAAATTGGCTGAAAATCTTGCGTGTGTGGGGGCATCTCAACTCTCGAGAAGGATTGGGTGTGTTGAATTTTAATGCTCAATCCTTTTGTTCTCAGGGGAGATAAGATGCCACCATGGGTGTTTGCATAATACTGTCCTCTCTCCATTGACAACACATGCATGCTTGGGTAAACTGAACGTGCATGCATGTCTCTGGGGAGTACAATGTGTGGACATCTATTACGAGCTTATGGTGGGCACAATGTTAAAAAAAAATAATAATGAGAATTAAATAAGAATAAAGCCCTATGTATCACCAAAAGACATGCAAAAATTGTTTGAATAATGTTATAGCTTTCAAAACCACATGTACCATAAAAAGGTGTCTGGTTATGAACTGGGGAAAATGACCTGGGATTCCCAGCGATCAGGAGAGTGGGAGACCTGCAAATGCTCCTGAGTGTGCCATGGGAATGACATGGTGGTGTGCATACTTAACAGCCATGCCTCCCAACCGTCCTAGATTCAGCAGGACATTCCCAGATTCCAGGTGCTGTCTCGGTCGGCAGGAGATATGTCCTGACTTCATCTCATGTGTGGCCTCCTGACACAGATAAATTGAATACAATGGTGAAGCAGGGAGCTGTCTGCTTCCTGCTCCCTGTCTCTGCTCCCTGAAGCCTCCGGGAACAGAGACAGTAGAGAACAGCAGGGGAATGGGGAGAGGTAAGTATTATTTTTTTTATGTTAGTCATCATACCCTGGGGGCACCAGAAGGGGGGTTTTATACTGTAGAGGCAGCTGGAGGGGACATTAATCTGTGGGGGCAGCTGGAAGGAAACTTTATACTCTGGTGGCAGCTACAGGTGGACATTAAACTGTGGGGACAACTGGAGAGGGACATTATACTGTGGTGGTAGCTACAGGCGGACGTTAAGCTTTTGGGGCAACTGGAGGGGGACATTATATTGTGGTGGAAGCTAGAGGGGGACATTAAACTGTGGGGGCAACTGGAGGGGGACATTATACTGTGGGGGTAGCTGGAGAGGGACATTATACTGTGGGGGTAGCTGGAGGGGGACATTAAACTGTGGGGGCAACAGGAAGGGGACATTATACTGTGGGCATTCCAGGAGAGGGACTTTATACTGTGGGGGCAGCTGAAGGGGGACATCATACTGTGGTGGCAGCTACAGGAAGACATTAAACTCGGGGCAACTGGAAGGAGACATTATACTGTGGAGGCAGCTACAGGCGGATATTAAACTGTGGGGGCAACTGGAGGTGGACATTATACTGTGGGGGTAGCTGGAGAGGGACATTATACTGTGGGGGTAGCTGGAGGGGGACATTAAACTGTGGGGGCAACTGGAAGGGGACATTATACTGTGGGCACTCCAGGAGAGGGACTTTATACTGTGGGGGCAGCTGAAGGGGGACATTATACTGTGTGCGCACCAGGCAAGGGAATTTATTCTATGGAGCAGCTGGAGTGGGGGACTTTATAATGTGGGGACATACCAGTACCATGTCAGGGACACAGTAGAGGTGTTATACTTTGCAGGGGAACAAAGAAAAATGGATGGGTATGGGTGGAGTCAAAGTAGAAGTGAGTGAGGCTAAATTTGCTGCACATTCTGTCCCTTTTTCAATCCTTTGTCAACCGTCACTCTTTTCACTTTCATCTCTGCCAGAGATCAAGCACTTCCCATTCTCCTGATGGCTGGGGATCCCACCAGTCAGACCCCCAGGGTTCAGACGCTTATCCTCTGTCCTGTAGAGGGATAAGTGCATATAGTGCAGACATTGAGCATATAGTGCAGGCATTGAGGGGTTAATGCCTTTATCGGGATTTCAAGGAAAGGTTTAATTGTCCCTTTAAAAATATTTTTCCAAGTTTATCGTAGAGGAGCGGGGAGTTTTATCCAAGTTCTTATATTCCTGAGGCCTCGAAAAGCCGCTTTTTCCGGCCGAGCAGCTTGCCAGATATCTCCGGCATTTTTCTTGTTTTTGCAGTAACTTTGATTGAAATGATCCCTACGAGGAATCCGGTTATCTGCCGTCGTAAACGCTCCCACATCTGTTTTTTTGTTTTATTTCTGACAAATGAAGCAAAAACATCGACATATTGCATTTTTTTGTGTTACCACAACGGCCAGAAATAAAAACCGCCTGGCAACGTACTCAAGTGGAAATGATTTAGTGAAAGTCAGAAAAGTTTATTGTCCTTGCATATGATCTGCATCCCTGATCATAAATCGTGCGAGGGGGAGATGATCAATAGAGACGTGTGGGATCGAGGCCAATGGAGTCTTTGTGTGACTTATCAGCATATTATAGCGGTGATTTATAGAAACGGTTGCCATGGAAAAGCAATGGAGTTGCTCTAGTAACCAATGAGGTTGCTGCTTCCATTTTCAAACCTGCTACAGAAAAATGAGAGCTGAAATTTTATTGGTTGCTAAGGGGAGAATGGGCAGAAGGCCCTTAGTAGCCTCAGAGACATTGCAACCACTCAGCTTGCAGCTTTCATTTTAAAACCTGTCTTAGAAAAATGAGAGCTGTAATCTGACTGGTTGCTATAGGCAGCTGGTCCTTAGTAGACTCAGACATTGCAACCAATAGGCTTGCAGCTTTCATTTTAAAACCTGTCTTAGAAAATTGATAGCAATAATCTGATTGGTTGCTATGGGCAGTATAGACTGGACCTATTCTAACCTTAAACTAGAAACCCCAGACCAGATGGACAGATACTTATCTCTCAATGAATTTATCCTCACTCCTGGGTCTGCTGGTGTCAGGTCTGCCATTAGGTGTACAGGCCCCTTAAAGGGGTTGTCCAGGGAGATACCTGGTTCGGGCATGCTGATGATGGACGCGGTCATGTTATGAACCCTCTGGGTCACATTATCTCTAGCAGCATTTTGCCCCCTGGGACTCTCCACCCCTCACAGGTATCCAACCCCCTGTGCTATGGGGCTGGCTGGCTATAGTAAAGTCCTGGGTCCATTATTAGCATCCCCAAACCAAGTAAGACAATTTCAACTCCCTGGACAACCCTCTGGTTGTGGCACATCTCAAGAAGTCTGTACGCCAAAAAACTAAATCTACCCCAGCAAGAAGTTTTTGTAGTGTAAATAATCTTAAAGGGATTGTGCCAAGATATGAAGTTATCCTGTATTGGCAGAATAGAAGATAACTTCATGATCGATGGAGGTCCAACCACTTGGATCCGTACAATCCCAAGAACGGGGCTCAGGTTCTCCCATTCTGATGGCACTCTGTATGGAGGTGCTGGAAATAGTAGAGCCCTGTACTCGGCTATCTATGGGGCTTCTATAATGAATGGAGTGGCAGGGCCCATGCTCACCCTGCCTTTCCATCAGGAGAACCAGAGTCCCATTCTAGAGATTAATATGGCTTCTAGTGGTTGGATCCCAATGATCATGTGGCTTGACACTATCCTATCGATAGCAAATGTCTTCACGCAACCCCTATAAAGGGGTTTTCCTACAAAAGACATTATGGCATAGGCACCCCCCCAAAAAAATTTTTACCTATTAGTATATACAGTAAAGGAACATTAATTGATCTCCACGTTCCAGAACTAATAACTTCTGCATCAAGACGATGAGTTGTTTGAAAAGTCACAGAAAATTTTGGTTATTGTGGGGCAAGTTACAGTTTTTGCATCCACTATTTTGGCATACAGTGCTGGCCAAAAGTATTGGCACCCCTGCAATTCTGTCAGATAATACTCAATTTCTTCCAGAAAATGATTGCAATCACAAATGCTTTGGTAATAAGATCTTCATTTATTTTGCTTGCAATGAAAAAACACAAAAGAGAATGAAAAAAAAGTCAAATCATTGATCATTTTACACAAAACTCCAAAAATGGGCCGGACAAAAGTATTGGCACCCTCAGCCTAATACTCGGTAGCACAACCTTTAGACAAAATAACTGCGAACAACCGCTTCCGGTAACCATCAATGAGTTTCTTACAATGCTCTGCTGGAATTTTAGACCATTCTTCTTTGGCAAATTTCTCCAGGTCCCTGAGACTTGAAGGGTGCCTTCTCCAAACTGCCATTTTGAGATCTCTCCACAGGTAGAAGTCTCCAGTGCTTTCTCTCAAACCATTTTCTAGTGCTTTTTGAAGTGTGTTTTGGGTCATTGTCCTGCTGGAAGACCCATGACCTCTGAGGGAGACCCAGCTTTCTCACACTGGGCCCTACATTATGCTGCAAAATTTGTTGGTAGTCTTCAGACTTCATAATGCCATGCACACGGTCAAGCAGTCCAGTGCCAGAGGCAGCAAAGCAACCCCAAAACATCAGGGAACCTCCGCCATGTTTGACTGTAGGGACCGTGTTCTTTTCTTTGAAGGCCTCTTTTTTTTTCCTGTAAACTCTATGTTGATGCCTTTTCCCAAAAAGCTCTACTTTTGTCTCATCTGACCAGAGAACATTCTTCCAAAAAGTTTTTGGCTTTCTCAGGTAAGTTTTGGCAAACTCCAGCCTGGCTTTTTTATGTCTCTGGGTCAGAAGTGGGGTCTTCCTGGGTATCCTACCATAGAGTCCCTTTTCATTCAGACGCCGACGGATAGTACGGGTTGACACTGTTGTACCCTCGGACTGCAGGGCAGCTAGAACTTGTTTGGATGTTAGTCGAGGTTCTTTAGCCACCATCCGCATAATCTTTCGTTGAAATCTCTCGTCAATTTTTCTTTTCCGTCCACATCTAGGGGAGTTAGCCACAGTGCCATGGGCTTTAAACTTCTTGATGACACTGCGCACGGTAGACACAGGAACATTCAGGTCTTTGGAGATGGACTTGTAGCCTTGAGATTGCTCATGCTTCCTCACAATTTTGCTTCTCAAGTCCTCAGACAGTTCTTTGGTCTTCTTTCTTTTCTCCATGCTCAATGTGGTACACACAAGGACACAGGACAGAGGTTGAGTCAACTTTAATCCATTTCAACTGGCTGCAAGTGTGATTTAGTTATTGCCACCACCTGTTATGTGCCACAGGTAAGTAACAGGTGCTGTTAATTACACAAATTAGAGAAGCATCACATGATTTTTCAAAGGGTGCCAATACTTTTGTCCACCCCCTTTTTTATGTTTGGTGTGGAATTATATCCAATTTGGCTTTTTGACAATTCTTTTTGTGATTTTCCATTGAAGACAAATTAAATGAAGATATTATTACCAAAGCATTTGTGATTGCAATCATTTTCTGGAAGAAATTATTATCTGACAGAATTGCAGGGGTGCCAATACTTTTGGCCAGCACTGTACACTGTTCATCGCTGACCTAAAATAACAGTATATATTTATAGTATATGCCACAATTGTCTGAAATTATTTATGGTACTTACATTATAGATCTTGTCGGCACAGTGATGATCTGTACACCCAAGACCAGGGTCACTTTAACTATAGGACAAATGGTGCACTTGCACTGGGCCCCTTTAAGTGCTTTCTCAGGACTGGGGGGGCATATTATTGTATGATGGGCCACTGATGGATCATCTTAAAGGGGTTTACCCACAAAGGAAATGAACCCCTATCCATAGGATAGGTATAACATGCAGATCAGTCTTGGTCCAACTGCTCAGACCCCACTGATCAAGAGAACTGGGGACTTTTGTTCCCCATTCTGAATGAAGCGGTGGTCAGGCAGCGTGTCTAACCGGTGGTAATGGGGGCCCACTTATGGAACCTTTGCACTAGATCCACCAGTGTGTCAAAATGGCCCTGCCCAGAACCCCCACTGATCAGCAGTTTGAAGAGGCTACAGCGCTCACCAATGCTGTGGTATCTTCCTTGTGCTGATGACATCTTACTCGTCGGTCACATGGTACAGCGGCTACTCACTTCCATTCAAGTGGATGGGGCTGAGCTGCCATACCAAGCACAGTCTCTATGCAATGTACTCTGTGTTGAATGAAGAGGGCGCAACGCTCCCCTGAACGCCACAGCCTTTTCAACCACTGGATTCCTGGCTGTCAAACCCTGATCACATATAGATCACCTAGGTCATCAAGGATTGTATGATGCAAAAGTCATAGAATGGACATGAAGACAACATGAAACACCAGGTCCTTCTATTCTGAGTGACAAGACCCAGTATCATAATGGGGCCCAATCTCCTCTATATATTCCACTTATGTAATATCGTAACCTGTATATATCAGTGTAACCTGCTAGGTGTATGCTAGATTTGTCATCTATTGTAAAGATAGCTAAATAAATCTGCACATATGGCGACAGTCAGGATCATGTGACAAGACTCTCCTGGGCATTGCCATGGCAAACATTACTAAGGAGTCTGCACCTATTACAAGGTAAAGCCGAGCATTTTTCTATCATTCTGTCACCCGTCTCCCTGGAGCTCCTTTTGCTTTAGGCTTTGCTCATGTGGTTTTAATCTCCTTAGGGCTGGTATGAGAACCGGACAGTTGCCTGTGTTGCATAAATTTCACATAGATCTGCCAAGATCTAATGAGCAGAGAAATTCTGTAATTTCTGATGAATCCGGACTTTCCGTGTATTTATATGAGATCAAGCGTATCGGAGACTAAACTTTCAGAGCATGTTCCGGTCCTGATTTTGGGAATTTTAAGCATATTCTTAAAGAAACGAATCAGGAATTCATCCATATTCATTTGGGAACCAATAAAGATTGAAATAAACGAAAAATAGCAGGCTCCATATAATGGGATCCAAATGGGCGCAAACTATGGGGCCGTGTTTTGCCATCTAGGACAGAAATTCTTGGGGATTTTCTTCCTCACCCACTTTTCACAGCTATTGGGTCACTGCCACACTTGCACACTATCCTCATTTGCTAACAATGCGGGGGGTCATGGCCAAGTTCTCACTTCTCAGTAGCAAAGGATATAGGATCAACCAGGGCTGGCCTCCCTCTGTCCAAGAGCCCAATAGGAGTCACAAAGTTTGTCTCAATGAGAAGATCGATTAGAGAATGAGGTGGTCTAGTATGGAAAATTTTACTGGAAGCAGCAAAAGATATACTCACTGATTTCCCTAGTGTTGGACTGGCCCACTAAAGTACCAGAGGCCCAGCTCTAGCACAATAATGGTCCAGGAGCAGGAACCCAATTTCAAAGAGTAGCATGGTCTATTGTCTAGGGGTTGTTGGAGGGTGGGCCACCAGAATAATTTTAGCAGGTAGAACCCCAGTCCAGCATTAGATTTCCCCAGCTTTGGTTCTACCATGTCCCTTTTTCCAGCTTCTCTGTACTTTCTGGTCTAGCAATGATGTCTTGAGACACCTACATGGGACCTCAGCAGCTAATTCCGGGCTATAGTGGGTCACCACTGGCCGAAGTGACCAGTCAGTGAAAGTCATTGCTCGACCAGGAAGCCAAACCCACCAATTTTGATCTTATGTGCATGAAGGTGTCCTCGCCTTTCCCTGGTGGCATATATCAAGAGAAAGAAGAGTTGAGCATGATGGACTTCAGCACGTCTGATCCTTTGTTCGTATTGAGAAAGGTCACTGCCAGAGGAATCTGCCATAGGCTTTTCCTCTTTTCCCATTAAAAACACATGCATGCTTGGCTGAGTGTGCACATGTATTGGCAAGTGAGGAGGAATAGTTATTTTCCCAACAGCTATCGAAGGTCTATGGGTTCCTGTAATCTAATTGTGTATTATCCTCACATTTTGCCAAGCTTTGGGTATGCTCTGACCATTGCACTCCAGAAGGTGCCTTGACTACTGGGACGGTAAGATGGTGGCTGAGGGTGTTGGAGGACTTTTTTGAAAATATATAACATTTTTAATTTTTTTATTTTAACTTTATTTCCAATATAATTACCAAGTCTGTCAAGTATTGCTTTGATTCTAGCTCATGTATATTTTGAGCATCTGACCACTGGGTATCTGTGTGTGAGTAACCAGTACACAACCGGTATATAATAGCAATTTATCGTGTATTTAATTGGCAAACTGCGTCATATTATTATTTCCACTACGATCCTTGAAGTCCCATGCAAGTCCTCATCCCGACAGGACTATACACTTTATAAAATCTGGATCTACATGTGACAAAAATATACAGTCAATAAAGCAAAGTCCGGTGAAAGCCTCTGGTAGTCAAGCATCATGGCCCTTAAAGGGGAACTCCATCATACACTCGGCAATAAATATAGAAGGTTCTGTGCAGGAGCTTGATGGGAAATCTCGGCTTCTTTGGACGAAACCAAAAAAAATCGGATGAATTGAGACAATAAAGTGACACAAAGCTTCTCGAAATCTTTGGCACAAGAGCAAAAAAAGAAAATCAATCTGGCTGTGCGATGAAGTGACAGGAAAATATCCCAGGCGAACACGGGAGGTTATGGCTAGATACATTGCACAGGCTAAAAAGCTGAACGGCAGTTTTTGTTCTCTGTCTTTGTGTTAGAAGCTCGAGATCCAGATGTCTTTTTGAGGAGTCTCAGCCAGGAGCTGTCTACAGGATTTACCATCCAATATTTGCCAGAGAAGACAGAGGGAACTCTCGCTGAAAGGGGCCAAATGTTACCACATATCACTCCTAGGAGAGAAAATACAACATTATACGGTTATATATATGTACAGATATTCCGGCTGCTCCTGGAAAATCCTGCAAGGAAGAAAGTTCCATTATGTGTGTCAAGCATCATAACTATAATAGAGGGATCTATCTATCTATCTTTCTATCTATCTAGAGGTGTAACTTGAAGATCCTGGACTCGACAGCAAAATCTGTGATGGCCCTACCTACCCTGTGCTATTTAGAATAGTGGTATATTTTATGGGGCAGAAGGACCTTTGTGGTCTCTCTGTGTTCAGGGCCCGATAGCAACTGCTACCTCTGCAACCCATATAGCTACGGCCCTGTATCACTTTCATATCACTATTTTTGCTACTTTTTAAATTCCTTAGACCAGGCTCACACTATCGTCGGCCTCTCCGTTGTTCTGATTCGTTGATGGACCAGAACAACGGCTAAGCAGACTGCTACAACAGTGGTTACATACGGAGTATGAAGGACCCCATTGACTAAACACTACTACGTAGTCAATTTTGGCCCTTTGGATAGGTGATAACTTGTTGTTACTGGAATTCTCCTTTAAGTGAAAGTATCAGTGGCCCTGTCCTCATCTAGATCAGCCAGTGTAGAGCGCAGCTACAAACAGCTCGCCATCATTGCACAGACATTAATTTCACTAAAAGTTATGTAATACCTAATTTCCTCTGCGGTGGCGCTGCAAGGGGATTGAGAATGGCCAGGAGGAGGATCCAGAAGCTGAGCACCCTGTCATCATCGTATCATGTGGGGTGTGTCCGAAATCACTTAAAAGTAACATTGTATGGTATGGTTCACCCCAGGTGTGAACGTAGCCTCTCTGCTGCCTGTGGGGCCCCCCAATTAAAATTGAAGGCCATGTCCCTCCATTTGCAGATCAAAAAAAATCGTCTTATTTGAACCTAACAGAGTATAACACCCCCTTTACTGTCTGCCACATTATATAATCCTCTCGACTAGTCCCCACAGTGTGTTACCCCCTTTATTGGCCCACACACAGTATAACACCCCCTTTACTTACCCTCACACAATATATTGTCCCCTTTACTGTCCCCCACAGTATGCTGTACCCTTTTCTGGTCCTCACACAGTATATTACCCTCTTTACTGGTCCCCACACAGTGTATTGCCCTCTTTACTGGTCCCCATACAGTATATTATCCTCTTTACTGGTCCCCACACAGTATATTACCCTCTTTACTGGTCCCCACACAGTATATTGCCCTCTTTACTGGTCCCCACACAGTATATTGCCCTCTTTACAGTATATTGCCCTCTTCACCGGTCCCCACACAGTATATTGCCCTCTTTACTGGTTCCTACACAGTATATTACCCTCTTTACTGGTCCCCACAAAGTATATTGCCCTCTTTTTGTATATATTTTGTATATATTGTATTTGTATTAGCTATGCTGCTGTAACACACACTGAATTTTCCCATGGTGGGACTATTAAAGGATTATCTTATCTTTACAGTATATTGCCCTCTTTACTCGTCCCCACACAGTATATTGCCCTCTTTACTAGTTCCCACACAATATACTGTCCCCTTTTCTGGTCCCCACACAGTATATTGCCCTCTTTGCTGGTCCCTACACAGTATAATGTCCACTCACCGATTCCTGCTCCTGTCTTGTCTGGCCTCTGCTTCTGCCTGCAGCGCCCTCTGGAGGAAAAATGCCAGACAGGAGAAGAGCAGGGATCGGTGAAAAAATATTGGCTGCTACCTGTTGGAATAAACCAATAGCTAGTGATTGATTAGTAAAATGCCGCCCCCTCAGTTTGTGCCAGGAGGTCGCCTCATGGCAGGTGCAAACTTGCTTCACCCCCTTTCAATGTATACACAACCAGCTGATCTAAGCCATAAGTAATAGATGTTCACTATGAGAGCTCTATTCCTTGTCGCTACTTTTGGATACCCCTACATTCAGGGGTGTAGCTATAAAGGGGTACAGTCCCAACTAGGTCTGGAGCCTCAGTGGTCCAAAACCCTCACAACAATATAAATACATGGGGCCCCCATTTCACATTTTGTATTGGGGCCCAGGGGCTTCAGGTTACGCCTCTGCCTACACGTTCGGATTATTTCTATTTCCTCCTATGTAGGGCTCTTCAGATAAGACATGATTCGCATTATGTTACCGGTTCTCCAATATTTTTGCAGAGGCCTCTGAGCAGCTGATAACGTTAGTGAAGATTGTGCAGAGACATCTGAAATGTAATCTGAAGGCCTGTCCATCTTGTCTGATCCCAGCATGTCCTTCTAGGACACGGCCTCATCCTCCATCTCCCGCTGTGAGGTGACGCTGAGAGAAGCCGCAGGAACAAACACCAAGCTTTAAATAGATGGAAAGGCTACGTAAGGAAACTAGAGCTGAAGAAAGCTGAACGTAGCATTCAGCTCAGGGCCAAGGGTAATGGCGGCCTGCTTGTGAATTACAGGGGAATTCCACCCAACCCACAATACTGCGCAAAAGTTTTAGGCAGGAAAAATGCTACAACGTTAAAAAATTCTTTCAGAAATAGAAGGGTTAACAGTTTATTTTTGCCAATTAACAAAATGAAGAGAATGAAGAAAAGAGAAATGTAAATCCCATCAATATTTGATGTGACCTTTGTCCTTTGCCTTCCATCAGTTCTTCTCGGTACTTGCAGACAGTTTTTGGTAGAACTCGGCAGGGAGGTTGTTCCCACCATCTTGGAGAACTAAGCACAGATCTTCTGTGGATGTAGGCTTGCTCCAATCCTTCTGTCTCTTCATGTCATCCCAGACAGACTGGATGGTGATGAGATCAGGGCTATATCTGTGGGGGCCGAACCATCTACTTCCAGGACTCCTCCTCCAAAGGGCAAATATTGATGGGATTTACATTTATCTTTTTGGCATTCACTGCATTTTATTAATTGCCAAAAATAAACTATTAACCCTTCTATTTGTGAAAGCATTCTTACTTTGCAGCATTTTTTTCACCGCCTGCCTAAAACTTTTGCGCAGTATTGTCGGCTGGGTGAAATTCTCCTTACAATTCACATGGCGTATTAGATTATTGTGCTGAAATCCTGCCTCTTAAATAGAAAGTCCCAGTGAGTTTAGGGGTCAGCTCAGACAGTCCGGCGGTGGCAGGAATTAGATATCCCTATTTTACCAACTTCAAGCTCAGTAAGTATGAGTGCTGTTATGTATTGCCTAAATAATGCTGCCAAATATTTAGCAAATAATACCGCCATATAGTGCTTAAATAATACTTCCATATTATGGATACCAAAAAGAAGAGGAGCCTGTGGCCAGCTGGTAATGCTTTATACCTGTCTCTCTCTCTATATATATATTTATATATGTCTATATTTTTTATTATTATAATTTATATTATATATATTTTTTAGGAAAATTTAGAAAAGAAAATGAATTCTGTATAGATAAATACATGGATGGAATCATACTAAACCTTACACACAAAACTGAATCGGAACCACCAAAAATCACGAGTTGCATCTGTGTTGTAAAAATAAAAAAATAAAATAATTTGCCATATGCTTCTTTTTGTCATATAATGTTGTTAGGAATTACACAAAGTCATTCTGTGTCACAAAATGTAATTTAGTAACAAAAAAAGTGTATTACCAGTGATTACCTGCAGGTGGTGCTGTTTACTACAGCTATTCATTAGTCTCATTTATGGCAAATCGGTATTATGGCTGCTTAGGGAGCTTTCACACTAGTGTTGTGTAATCCGTTCTTCTGGTCCGTCATAGGAACAAGCGAACGGTTCAGACAATCTGTTCTATGATGGACAACTATGGATCCGGAGGGACCTCGCTGAATATAATGGGGTCCATTGGGTATCCATTGTTTTCACCCTAATATCGACAGATGAAAAAGTTGTGTTTGTAGGACTTTTTTTGGACTCTGAACACAGACTCTGATGCAGATGTGGATGTGGCCCTAGTAACCGCCATCAGAGACATAACTTGAAGTTCCAGGGCCCTGATGCAAAATCTCCAACAAGGGCCTTTTCTACTATGTGCCTTTTATGATACCGCTGTCTTGTTATATGGCAGAGGGGCCTTTAAGCACCATCAAGCACCAGGGCTTTAGTTCTGTTGCTACTTCTGCGCTCCCATACCTGCATCACAAGGACTTGGGCCATGGTGATGTTGAACTGACACAGTCCTAGCACATCATGGGCTGTGGACATGGTAGGTGGTCCTAACTCCCACCAATATTATCTTCTAAGACATCTAAATAATTTAAGCTGTTAAATAATGCCAATCATGTGCTCCAGGGGAAAAAAATGACGATCACTGTTTACATTAGTTGCACCATACCAATCCAATTCTTTAAAGACCACATCCAGCTCTGCACCATTCAATAGCTGCTTCTCCACTGATTTTGGCGCCGTTGGAATTTTTTTTTCTAGCCCCCACCGTTCCTGAGCAATTGATGCTGTTAATTTCAACACCCAACATGCTAATTAGGTGGGCAGTCCTAGACTACCCACTCGGGAACACACACCTGACAGTAGAGAGCCTAATTAGCATACTGGACGCTGAAAATAACTGTAGTGATTGCTCAGGAACAGTAGGAGCTAAAGAAAAAATTCCAACTGCACTGGAAGAGGAGCGGCACGTACTCAAGGATGCAAAGAGTTGGAGGAGGTAAAAGGTCCCCTTTAAACTCCATTTAAAGAGCACCTGTCATCACTCCTAACTTGCCTATGTTAGGGGATACTTGTGTTCTTCATGAAATAACAATTCTGTAACATCTTTTCTTATAACTTTGCATTGCTCCATCCCTTCCCTCTGTTATTCCTCCTGGAAATTTATGAATATCTTGACAGTTGGGTGTCAACAGTCAGGGTTGTGTCTGACATTGTCCAATTAAAGCTGAAGGTAACAGACTATGTGGGAACACACCCTTTGACAAGAAGAATTATATCATCCAGTTATAACACCCAACTTATTCACACATTTCCAAGAGGAATAACAGAGGAACAACACAAGACAATGTTATGATTAAAAAAAAAATGCTTTAGAAATGTTATTTTATGGGGAAGAAGAGAGAATCAGCTGACATTTTCTTTTCGTTAGGAGCTTGTATACAGCGTATATCAATGAAGTATCTCTATGTCTGGATCTCGGTGCTCCTGTCTGCCATGTTCTGCCCCTGTCATCATTCTAAATCTTACACATCTGCCTCACTTATTTGGCACCGCACGTCGGAGCGACAGCCTGGTCTTCAGGGAGGCATATACAATATTTGGATTGTCAACCAGCGCCACAATCAGAGTGACAGCTCGTCTCAATGGTGCCAATTTGTGGACAGCTGCATCTGTTTTGTGTTCAGGCAGCTGAGCGCTGGAGACGGCACAGTCACAGACGAGCGGCTTTCCAGCTGCCGGAGATCTGCAGGTTGACCACCTCTGCCGCAGGCTATACATTCTAGAGTTTACTACTTTTTAAAGAAAATATTGCTTTGAATCTTTAAATCTGTCCCAATGTCTGCCCACAGTAAAGATCCAAGGGTGGCCTGTCACATCTGGACTTTATCACTCGGCTTGATTTGGGAAAGACTTCTATAGAGTTGTTTTCTGCACCACCTTTGACACATTCTGGAATATATCTGGCTCATTTTTGGTGCAAAATAACACATTAGTTTTAAGACAATTCTTCAGACTAGCTTGGCAAGGGGGTAGGTCTAAGGCTGGATTCACACTTGTGTTGGAGACTCCGACGCAGAGTCTGTCTAAAATTGGTGGAGAGAAAAGTTCTGCAAGGAGGACATTTCTCTCTGTTGATTTTATACCGAAACAGGGCGGAAACCCGAAAAACCCTATGGGGTTTCCGCTTGTAGCTGCATTTTAAACGGACAGGGTCTCCATGGGGACCCGAAAGACGGAAACCCGAACGCTAGTGTGAACCTAGAGTCAGATAGGATTAGTAAATCCGCTTCAAATATTTTTTAAAGGGGAAGATGGCTCTTTGAGTCCAGGAAGCCCCGGCCTAGACTACCAAAGAAGGGGAGCGGGGAAGCCAGTCTGGTGCCAGCAGAGAAAAAGAAAGGGACGGAGCTGCAGAGTTCTTCAACAATCAAGCAGGCATCAGAGCATCGACCATGAACCCAGACCGAAATATCACAGCCAGAGTGACCAATAACTGTACCCAGCATTGAGGCAGAAGACAATACCTGCTGCTGGTGGGGACAGATCCAGTACGAGTTCTGTTACAAGTCCGCATACATGGAGATGAAGCCATCTTGGAACAAAGACTGTATATTTGTTTAGCTAATTCTTTCTGTTGCATGTTATTGAAGGAACTAAGTCTAACAAGCCATTCAATTAAGAGACTTTCTGCTGTACATGTCTGCGAAGAAGTGACACGGTTGCCTTGGCAGACTAAGTGCGGGAGGAGAGGGAGACATCTTCCCCACAGGAGTGCTGCCCAGTCAAGGGTTTTACAACAGAGTTAATGGAGTGTGTTATGTGTGCATCTTATAAATGCTGTTCTGTGTGCTTTAAAAGACTTTTATGTAATCCAATAAAAACTGCAGGTCCGTGTCTCTGGAAGACCAACTTCTAAACTCAGATACAACAGAGTCCTGAACTCAACTTCTTTGGATCCCCAAGCTCACTGTGGATCCCTGATCTCAGCTTCTGAGGACCTTTGTATTCAGATACAAAGGACCCCTAAAATCAGCCACTGAGGATACAAGAACTTAGCTACTGCAGAGCCTAAACAGTGTGGATGCCTAAACTCAGCTACCTAAGACTCCTGAGCTCATCTATTTTAGATCCCAGCTAGTGTGGACCCCTGAGCTCAGTTACTTGGGACCCCTGTATTCAGTTACAGAGAACTTATAAACTCAGCTACTGGGGACCCGTAAACTTTGCTTTTGAGGACACCTGAATTTAGCTGCTGCAGACCTTAGACAGCATGGATGCCTAAACTCAACTACTAAGGACCTCTGAGCTCATCTAATTTAGATATAAACTAGTGAGGAGCCTTCAGCCCAACTACTGTAGTTCTTTAAAAATCAGCTACTGCTGTGGACCCCAGACAGCGTGGACACCCCAACATAACAACAATGGATCCTTTGCCTTAGCTACTAAGGAAGGACCTCTGAACTAATCTACTGTGGACTCTAGAACTACTGTACTTTCTGAGGACCCTTGAACCCAACTGATATTCTATAGACCCTGGGAGAAAGCTAAAAATTCACCTACACAATAGTGTTATATCCCACCCAGACGCTGCACTGCCCATAGTGAACCTTTCACTGCCTCCCCCAACTCCAAGTCATTGCATCCTTCAGTAGGCGCTGCTACATTGATTCCAGCGCAGTTGGAATTTTTCTTTAGCCCACACCATTTCTGAGTAATCAAGTTTGTAATTTTCAGCTTGATAACGCTCTCTACTGTCAGGTGGGTGGAGCAGAAAGGCAGGGACCGCCCACATGTCAGCAGAGAGCATAATTGTACTGAAACTAACAGCATTGATTGCTCAGGAATGGTGGGGACTAGAGAAAAAATTCCAACTGTGCTGGAATCAGTGGAGCAGGGACTATGCAAAGAGTTGGAGTTGGTGGAGGTGGTGAAAGGTCCTCTTTAATAATTGTGCGTCAATAATAGATTATAAAATTTTCCGTTTCAAAATCTTGCCCTGCCATGGTGTTAACATAACCAGAATAGGTAAATGCAAGCTCACCTATTAAGTTATCATTGGCAAGTACATATACACCTGGACCGAGCCGTGCCCAAGGATGTAGATCTGGCAGATTAATACTCAGATCCCTATTGCAGCAGGGCAGATGTGCTAACCACTGAGCCAACGTGACGCCTCTAACCATTGTATGCCACACATTTCCTGTAAAATAATGATATTATACCCCACTGCGGGCTACACCTTTAATTATTCTGCGCCCTTCGCCTGTCAGCCACAGCAGCTGTTTAACATAACTTTATCTTTGATCAAGTGTCTTATAAATCCCCCTAAGATTTGTTGTAACTTCACTGGTTGTTTTTTTCTGAAAAGCGCACGGATTAAGAGCTTACCATGTTATTCCTTTGGAGACGTCGAAAAATGACTATACTCCACAGATCCTTCGGGGTATACATCTAAATATTTATGAGGCAGGTTACAGGAGGCATTATGCCTGGGAAAGACACAGTTTATTATTATTACATTTGGCTCCTGATCTAACCAATGTTCTGAAATTTTCTGATTCCTTTTCACTACCAGGATGCCAGTTGCTAAATGTCTCCTATATATAGAACTATACAACTTTAATACTGTTGAGAATGCACAAGAATATAACTACTATAATACTGCCTTATATGTACAAGAATATAACTACTATAATACTACCCCTATGTACAAGAATATATCTACTATAATACTGCTCCTATGTACAAGAATATAACTACTATAATACTGCCTCCTATGTACAAGAATATAACTACTATAATACTACCCCTATGTACAAGAATATATCTACTATAATACTGCTCCTATGTACAAGAATATAACTACTATAATACTGCCCCTATGTACAAGAATATAACTACTATAATATTGTTCCTATGTACAAGAATATAACTACTATAATACTGCTCCTATGTACAAGAATATAACTACTATAATACTGCCCCTATGTACAAGAATATAACTACTATAATATTGTTCCTATGTACAAGAATATAACTACTATAATACTACCTCCTATGTACAACAGTATAACTACTATAATACTGCCCCTATGTACAAGAATATAACTACTATAATACTGTTCCTATGTACAAGAATATAATTACTATAATACTGCCCCTATGTACAAGAATATAATTACTATAATACTGTTCCTATGTACAAGAATATAACTACTATAATACTGCTCCTATGTACAAGAATATAACTACTATAATACTGCCCCTATGTACAAAGAATATAACTACTATAATAATGCCTATGTACAAGAATATAATTACTATAATACTGCTCCTATGTACAAGAATATAACTACTATAATACTACCTCCTATGTACAAGAATATAACTACTATAATACTGCCTCCTATGTACAAGAATATAACTACTATAATACTGCCCCTATGTACAAGAATATAACTACTATAATATTGTTCCGATGTACAAGAATATAACTACTATAATACTGCTCCTATGTACAAGAATATAACTACTATAATACTGCTCCTATGTACAAGAATATAACTACTATAATACTGCTCCTATGTACAAGAATATAACTACTATAACACTGCCCCTATGTACAAGAATATAACTACTATAATACTGCTCCTATGTACAAGAATATAACTACTATAATACTGCTCCTATGTACAAGAATATAACTACTATAATACTACCTCCTATGTACAGGAATATAACTACTATAATACTGCTCCTATGTACAAGAATATAACTACTATAATACTGCTCCTATGTACAAGAATATAACTACTATAATACTGTTCCTATGTACAAGAATATAATTAGTATAATACTGCCTACTATGTACAAGAATATAACTACTATAATACTGCTCCTATGTACAAGAATATAACTACTATAATACTACCCCTATGTACAAGAATATAACTACTATAATACTACCCCTATGTACAAGAATATAACTACTATAATACTGCTCCTATATACAAGAATATAACTACTATAATACTGCTCCTATATACAAGAATATAACTACTATAATACTGCTCCTATGTACAAGAATATAATTACTATAATAATGCCCCTATGTACAAGAATATAACTACTATAATACTGTTCCTTTGTACAAGAATATAATTACTATAATAATGCCCCTATGTACAAGAATATAACTTTTATTATACTGCCACCTAACATAAGTAACCAGAAAAAAGTATGAATGGGCCCAGAAACAAAAGCCTGGCCCCCACCAGAGATAGCTCCCCAGAGGGCACACACCTTCCTCCTATATTATTCTATTGCTCTCCACATCTAGTACTGTATAGGTGATCTATAGAAGCAGCGCCCCGGCCTCTTGCCTGTGTCTGGAATGTAAACGCTTGTCTCCACTATCTGCACACCGAGAACAGGACGATCCAATGACAACATTCAATAAAAATGATGAAAGTGTTTATCATGGTAAGGAGGGAGGATGATGCATTGTGAGACATAAATCCGCTGTCAGCTCACTAATGGTCTTAAGTGAAAACTTCTTTACTGGGCTGTAAGGAAAATTAACACCGGCCAGTCCTTGGGAGCCCCTGTGTTGGGCTCAGGGCCCCTTGTGTAGGGTATAGTAGCCAAGACATTGTATGGACCCTGCTGTATATAGTACAGGTGTATGGTGTGCTCCGAGCACACACATGTACATATGTTACACATGTTCCACTACATTACTGAAAGAGCTCTAGTGGCCCGCTAGGACCATACTTACCAACTAGGGATGAACAAATATGTTCGGAACATACCTGATTTGCCCTGAATTTTCCAAAAAGTTTGGGCTTGACCTGAACCTGAAACTTTCAAGGTTCGCCACCCACTAATCCCTATTGGGCCTCAGCTGTCACGTGGGGCACGCATGTCAATGTCATGATGCTTGTGTAAGGCTACATGCATGTGTGTGCACGCTGAAAGGGTACCTAATTTATAGTGGAATACACTCAGATGGATCACTTCTCAGTGTCATCCAAGTACCATCTGTACCCCATAGGATATAGTCCTCTATAGTCATTGGAACGAAACGGAGCATCAGACACCCCATAGGGAGAGGCTCAGCCTGCATACTTGGTCATGTGTGCGAGGCCTTAAAATGATCAGCGGTCCTTGGGACTTGTGATATCACATAGGGTGCTGACTTCTGTATGGCCCCTGATATCTAGCAGCTACTCTTTAAAGGGGTATTCTGACCTTATACTGTGCAGTATATCACTACTGGTGATATAGTACAGCAATAAACACTCTGTACACTCTGCTGTATACCTGTACTTCAACTCTGATGTGAGGGGACTCAGAAGATAAAACAAATATTCCACATTTTTTACATACATGTCTATTATTTCTTCGCAACGCCCCACCAATACTTGGAAGAAGCATCAAGGTCAGTTTCCTGTATGAGTCACAAAACAATAAGAATTCTTCATAAAGTCATGTGAAGGGAAGTGATCGTGTTCTCCCTCCTAGCGTGATACAGAAACGCTGCATACCACACCACCTAGCAGAAGATCTATCTATCTATATCTTATCTATCTATCTATCTATCTATCTATCTATCTATCTATCCTGATATCTATCTATCTATCTATCTATCTATCTATCTATCTATCTATATGATATCCATCTATCTATCTATCTAGAAAAAACGAAATGGCAGCATTCCAAATTAGCAAAAATCTCTTTATTCCAATGTAATGTTTCAATCCATGTGTGAACCTTTCTCAAGCAAGGCTTGAGAAAGGTTCACACATGGACCGAAATGTTGCACTGGAATAAAGAGATTCACTCATTTTTGCAAATTTGGAGTGCTGCTTTTTAGTATCTATCTATCTATCTATCTATCTATCTATCTATCTATCCATCCATCTCCTATCTATCTATGTATCTATCTATATATCTATTAGGGATCAGCAAAACCATGAACCTCTATTATACTCTAGGGTCTCTTCAAGGAGGTGAGTAAACATAACAAACAGTCACCTTCACCCTTCCTGGGCGCCATTGTGGTGTCCGCTGTGACTCCCTGTCCTCTTCAGGTTTCTTCTGGCTTCCCGAATGACGTCAATGGGACAAGGGGAAAGTGGGCCTCAACCAGCACCTCCCTGGGTATGTGGTTCTTTCTGGGTTGCCCTGATAATTTGGCTAGACAGTGAGTGCCCAGCCTGTAACTGCTCACAAGCTGCTAGTCTTTTACATCAGATGTTTTCTCCAGATATGAAGAAAAATATATAAAACGATAGATATGTCTTCTTCTATCTATCTATCTATCTATCTATCTATCTATCTATCTATCTAACTAACAAAAACAAGCAGCACTCCAAAATACTGTAAAAAAAATCTAAAAACAATTATAATATCTAGGTATCTCTATCTTTTGTTGATTGAATTGAAGTGCTGCCTATTTTAGTACTTTTGCGGGATTGTATGCCAGGTCTCTGAGGAATTGCACCCACTCTTTTGTTTATTTACATGGTGCTGCTCTTCATAAAGGACTATCTACCTATCTCATATCTCTCTATCTATCTCATATCTATCTATCATCTATCTGTCTGTCTCTCTATCTCATCTATCTATCTCATATCTATCTATCTATCATCTATCTGTTTGTCTATCTCATATCTATCTATTATCTATCTACAGTATCTATCTATCTCATCTATCTATCTATCATCTATCTGTCTGTCTATGTATCTATCTCATATCTATCTATCTATTATCTATCATCTATCTGTCTATCTATTATCTATCTATCTGTCTATCTATCTATTATCTATCTATCTATCTCCTAAGTTATATTATCTATCTATCTATCTATCTATCTATCTATCTATCTATCTATCTATCTATCTATCTCATATCTATCATTCTATCTATCTATCTATCTATCCTTGGAGAACCTTTTCCTCCCTGTCATTTCTTGGTTATACATTGATATCTTCTCATCACCACACAATCTTTTTTACGTCGCACATCCTGATTTGTCAGATGTCATGCCACGGCTATTACCTTTGTCATTAATACATAAATCTTTTCCTTGTGGAAACATCTTTGCTTTATTTATTTTATTTTTTTTTTTGCCTTTCTTCGCCTCTCTTCTCCAGATCTAGTTTCGCCGTGATAAAACCCATAGAAATATCAATATGACACACGCGGTGAACGAATTCCAAAACCGCAGCCTACAAGTTTTATGAAGCCCCAACTGTTCTGCTGTTCTTCATAATCTGGTTTCCTCTCTCATAAAGAGACCTTTAGCACGGTTTTTCCTTGTGCCTCTGAAACAGCTGCTCTCACTGTAGTATCCTGAGTGATGATGAGGTCCTGAAAGTGTTTTTTTGGAACAGATGGCCAGGAGAGAGCTGTAGAGCATGCCAGCAAAATGCTGGGGAATGTGCCAAATCCAGCAGAGACTGAGTGCTTTGGGTTCCAGCTCGCGTGCCTTTCCTCTGCCCTCTGCCCTGAGTGGCGCCAGTAGGACTTCCCAACTAGCACTCTGAACATCTGGAGTCTGAGACTGCCAGAGAGACGAGGGGGGTGGCGGTGGAAGAGGGGGGGATAAAAAAGAAAAAAGCATGCTTCAGCTTAGGCCTGTGCTCTTAACAACATACAGCCTGGGAGAAGACAAGGAAAAAAAAAGAATAAGAATAGAAACTTGCGAGCTTATTTAACAGCTGCGGTCAAACAAAAAATACATATACGCCCGCTGTTCAGGATCCGGGGTTAGGGCTGTGGAGAGAGTTCACACGTTCATATACGGACATATTGTCCTTATTTATAGATCATGTATATGGGCTATATGGGATGCGGTGAGGGAAAAATCTTATGGGGCCTGGATAGTGTTTGGACAATCCTTACTTCTTAGAAGGGTCTTTTGACAAAAACATACTAGCCAACTTCCCTGGAACGTCTGGGAGGCTCCCAAAAAGAGGGGTGACCTCCCGGACCTCCGTGGAATAGTGGGTACGTCTCCCGAGGCAGACTAGTAGTCATTTAATACGTGACCAGGGCACTTTCGGTGGTAGTGAAGTCCTGAAAAAGTGGCATGGCTGGCACATAAAGTGCCCATGTCACAAAAACAGTGTGTGGCCTGCTAATATGGGGCGCGGCCTTATCTGAAAATTTTTGCATTGTTCACCCAGGACTCACTATCCAAATGTTGGTAAGTATGCAATAGGCTTATCACAATGTTGTCCAGTGCTGGGCCCCTAGTGATCAACCTGGAAGTACTGTTAAACCAGTTTGGATAGCTGAAAGCCAAATGGCAGACGGTTATGTGGACTCCACATACATGCATACTTGGCTTGGCAGAGCAGTGCATGTGTGCTGAACTGGGAGCGGGGAGAAAGTTGCTGCCAGACTCCTCCAGCAGCAGCATAAAAGGATTGGGCAGATTAAATCCTACTGATCTCCATTAGATGGTCAGCAGGTACTGTCCAAATCGGCAGGTTCAACCTTGTGCAGGTCTAGTTTAAGTGTACAACTTCCCTATAGCACCACCGCAGGGGAGATTAAGCATTACACATTACCCATTCAAATCAATGGATTGTCTGTGTAATGCAGGACAGGACAGGTCCTCCAGAGGGAGAGACGCTCTTTGAATCCACTCGTCACTCTGGCCAAGAAAAAATACATGTATATGAAAATAGGTTTCCAAAACTGGGCAACCCTTTAAGAATTTTTTGACCTAATCGTAGTCACATGATTTGTCACGTGACTGCATGATAGCTCTAGGTTCGGAAAGTGCAGGTGATTGATCAGGGTATCAAAATCCGGGGGGTAACTGAGTACGACTTGAGCACCATGTCAACTTTTGCATCCCCAATCTTGGGACACAATTGAGCTACAAGCCAGCAGAATTCTGGAGAAGAGAACCTCATATAGACTGGGATCGGTGCACGATCAGTAAAGCAGAGAATAACAAAGTTATCCAGATTTCAACTGTGAAATTTTTTTGAAAACTGGAGCTTTTCTTGAATTTTTGATATTTTTTAGTACTTTGTGGTTCATTTTTTCTTATTTACTGAGATGCATCTAACAGATGAGAGAACATCTACAGTACATGAAGAAATGTCTTGGTGTGTAGAGACCTAAGGCCTAGGTGCAAAAACTCCTTCAAGTCCTCTCACATATTAGATCAATACCGGCCTGATGACCATTTAATGTGTGTGTGGGTGTCCTGACTGCCCTTGACCTTAAGAAGTCAGAAAAGACAGAACAAGCTTTCGGTGAAAAACATACTCAATCCTTTTATTTGGAGATAAGTTGCCACCGCTGCTTGTTCCCTTTCAGAAAACATTCACACTCAGATAAGTAGAGCATGCATGTATATGGCAGAGCCAGAAGGAATAGCCATTTAGCTGACAGGTATCTAGTGTATGGTTATCCTCAGTCCTTAGTGAGGGATGTGAACAGTAAGGAAAGGATCAATACAACAAAGGCTCATGGGCCACAGCACGCCAGCCACAGGCCACAGTGGAGTAACGCAACTGGGTTGAGCCTTGGTAGAGACTTGGATTGGCCCACCAGAGTAGCAGATGGGCCCAGGCTCTAACTCAATAATGGTCCAGCAGGAGACACTTAAATTGGAAGGGTACTATGGTCTATTTCCAAAGGGTTGTTGGAGGGTGGGCCCCAGAATCATTCTATCTGGTGGGCCCAAGAAACCCTTTGCAACACTGACATGGTAGTCAAAAAGACCATTCTGGGTGACCAGGGGTTAGGCTCAGTCAAGTCAGGAAAGGCTCAAACGTGAGAGTGGAGTAACCAGGGGCTGGTGTACAACTTCATACCTTCCCGAAAAGTTTTAATACCCATAAAATGTTTGCCGCCATATGGTGACAAGTCCATTGTAAGGTTTGAAAACCGACCAAGATTTTGCTGTTCCTGCAGCTGTTCCATAACTTAAAGATAAAATAAATTGAAGCCATTTCCTGCTATGTCCTCTGGCAGCAGATTTGCTGAAAATTGTTTTATCAATTTTTGGAAGGGGACTTTACATTTTCACATGTGGTCCAGAGTATAAAAAATCATTAAAATCAAGTATTAGAGCAGAGTCGAGGTCCAGCTGGTTACATACTTAGTGTAGCCTACAAGCAGTAGCCTGTGTAATGTGAGAGCGTGATTTAAGCCCCTATGTCTGGGTCAGTGCCTGATAGCCGTATATTATCCTCATAGGCTCAGTATTTAAAGGGACACAATACTCCGCTACTATATAGTATTTATTTCTCTCTTGATAGTCAGTGGAAGACAGCGGTATATAGTATCCTGCACAGGGAGCTATACATCTCTGACAATTTCTAAATTATAGGAGGAAAAGCTGCCATTTTGACCTCCAGTAAGTCATGCAGCTATGGTCAAATGGAACAGTGCCCCTAGTGGCCTGTACTCTATATCAGATGAGCATACAATGCGAAAATCCCAACAGAACCAGGATGAATCTCCCCAAATTTAGACTGATGATGTCAAAGCACAGGAACAATGGGGGGCACACCAGGGGCAACTTAACAGGAAAGTATCACCCACCAATTAAAAAATGTATTTATTAAAACCAGATAGTGAAATCTATCACTTTTTCTAATATTTTTTATTTTGCTATTGCAGATTTTTTCATTCTTTTTCTTGTGATTATGAGGGCAGCCATCTTGTCTGAGCTTCTCCTCAACTCTGTTAACAACATTTAGTGATATGCTTTACAGCATAGTCATGGCCATAGGTAGCAATAGTCTAGAGCTGACTCAGTAAGGTCTATGGGAGAGTTCTGTGCAGGGAGGGGAGTAGATAAACTGTGACATCTATTCACAATAGTGGATGCAATGATGAGTCAGTGGTGTTATCTACAAAGGTGTTATCTTCTATTGTGATTTTGTATGTGACGTAAATGAGGTGACTGCTGCAAAGAAAGCTTCTACAGAATTAGGAAGTGTCCACCTAGTATTAGGCTTAGTGGCCAGAGTGAAAATTTCAGATTGACCTGGAAAATAAAAAATAAAATCTTCAAAAATTTGTTTAACCTAAAAACTTTTAAAAATAGGCCTTTTTTTTTTCGTGACATATTCCCTTTAAGTACCTTTTCACTTGAAGCATAGTCTTTAAAATCAGCATCTAATTGCCTGGCAAGTCCAAAAGTCCCGCATGAAATATATGGTTTCCACACGGTGGCACTGGGGATGATACAGATGGTAGAGTGACCCCCTCAGCCCCACTCGCTGACACTGACCGGTCTATTAATGGTCCGAACTAAAGATTCCAGAATCCTCAGGGAGGTTCAGATGAAGTTTACAAGCCTCCTTTTGTAATAATACTGCAGCACAAACATCAATCACTCTCTTCTTATTCATCCATGTTATTTTCCGAAAGGAAAACTGGCTGAACAGTTGGCTTCCTCTCTAACACGGTTTGATGATGATTTCATGTAATTGGTTGAGTGTTAAGTAACCTGAAGGAATGTGATTCAGTAATTAGACTCTGTGCTGTTTCCTTTAGATACCCGCTCTTGGCTACGTGTCTTTAGATAAACCTGCAATTAGCTGCTACTTGTGGGAACACAGCTTCAAGAACACGACTGAATCCAAGAAGCGAGCAGAAGACATGATTCATGGTGCTTTACTAGATGTGATAAACTCAAGTCTTCACAATGAGAGGTGAAAAGGTGTTTAGGTTGATCTATAGAGGATTGTTTGGCCTCAAAGGGGTTGTCTCATGAAGACGAACCACATCCAAATGCCCTATTAGACTAAACGGATATCATAGAGGGAGGTCCACCACTTTTATGAGCCTTATATCTACAGTAACTGTTAGGCAAATACTAGTTCTGACAGCAACTATTCCCAAGACCTCTATTCATACACATGCACACTCGGTTTGGCTGGGCAGGCATGTGTATTTAAAGAGCACCTTTCACCACTTACACTAACTCCTTGCATTATTCCACTGATTCCGGAACAGTTTGAATTTTTTTCTCTAGCCCCCACCATTCCTGGGCAATCATTTCTGTTTCAGCACAACTATGCTCTCTACCGTCAGATGGGTGGTCCTGGGATAAAATAGAAAGACAGGGACCAACCACTTGACAGTAGAGAGCATAATTGTGCTGAAAATAACCGCAATGATTGCTCAGGAATGGTGAGGGTTAGATGCAAAGAGTTGGAGTCGGTGGAGGTGGTGAAAGGTCCTCCATAATAGGGGGAGGAAAGTAAGCCACTTTCAGACCTTGGGAAAAAAGGACCAGGCATATTGAACTTGCCCAATTTTTATCACTGACTTCAGCCATACATGGTCAGATTTCTGGTCTGCATTGGCTAATCCCAACAAAATCAGCTGTCTCAACTCCCATATCAAGGGGTTGTCCATAGTGAGACAACCTCATTAAACAGAAGTTAACTAGTCCTAAAAACAACCTATTTGCCTGTTAAAGGGCTTTACAGGCTTATCAATTGATGGCCTAAGTCATCAGTTGAAGATCAGTGGGGGTCCAACCAACAGGACCCCCACCGATCAGCTGTTTGAACAGAATGCAGCATTCAGGTGAGCCCTGCAGCTTCTTCACGGAAATTCAAGAACAACTTTGTACATTGTATTGCGGCTGTGCATGATATTACAGCTCAGTTCCACTTGCTTTAATGGGACCAAGCTGCAAACAGGACATGTGACTGATGAAAGTGACATCACATGTCCTGTGAAATGGGAGCACCGCTACTGCTTTAAACAGCTGATCCGTGGGGTTATGGGTGGCCAACCCCCCAGCGATCTTCATTGATGAACTATCCTACAGGACAGGTCTTCAATTTATAAATCCTGGAAAACCCCTTTTAATGTAAAACCTGGAAAACCCCTTTTACTAGTTTCCCCTGTTCATAAGTGAGTATCCAAAAATCCCACTCTAGGACTCTGCTAACACTGTTTTGGTGTGTCCTTTAGGGTACAGTATGGGCCAAGAACTGGTCAATGATGCAATGAGACAAAATAAACTCCTGACTGGAGGGGTTCCACATGATATGGGATGGCGTCTGTCACTTTAGCTTCTATTTGGGGGAAGGAAATTCACAACTGTAATTGTCATGGGGTCTTGAAAGTGACTGCTTCTCAAAGTGGCATTTTGAGGTACCCATGGCGGTTCCACTTCCACCATGCAATAGTTTAGTATATACAGTAGAAATGCTCTCTGTCCGTACAGTACGTTACATGTTTAATATACAGTATGTGCTTTATGTTTTATGATTCAGTAATCATTGATTATACACAATTTTTCCTCTTGTGTCAGCCCTATTGCCTTGTAGATTGTAAGCTCTTGAGAGAAGGGTCCTCATTCCTATTGTTTCAACTGAGATTTAATTTATTACTTTGTGATGTCTTATTTTGTCTGCACTTGAACCCTCTGACTTGTAAAGTGCTACAGAATATGTTGGTGCTATAATAATAAAGAAATGTATTAAATAAAAATTAAATATAATAATAATAATAATAATAATACTAATAATATTTTAAGTTCTTCTTTTCTTACCTTCCTCTTTTTTGACCTTCCTTCTGACTGTAAAGTCCTAGTACATTGGTCTACACAGTCAGAAAAACTCAAGTTACTATGATCAGCACTGTAGTCAAGGTCAGCCAGTCGCGCCAGGGACAGGATATAGTTACAAGCTATTCTCAAAATGGCCAATTTAGAAAGCTTCTGTCCGTATGAATAACATGGCACCTACAATGGAAGAAGAAGAAGGACATATTAAACATTGCATAACCAGTCATAGTAATATCAGTAGCAGAAAATAAATTACAGTCAAGTTATAGCCATTTTAGCGTAAATTTACTTGACATAATCTTAAGTGGTTTAACAGGTTAACAAATATTGTGGTTGGGAAAGTTTATTGATTTTAATTCTGTGGTTTTCTGACGTTTCTCATCCTGCAAAATACCATTGAGAGGGAACCCTTTAGGAAAAAAACAGGATCTATCATCCCAGGACAGAAGGACTTGGTGCTTGTTTGCCCTGAATCATTCCCATGCCAACTATGTAGTGCCTGTGGAGACTATCTCAATAGAGTTCACTGGGTCTCTTTCTATGGACTGGATCATTTCTAGGGTTTCAAAAGCCAAAGTCTTAAGGAGGAACCAGGTTGTGAAATTCGTAGAGTATAGGAATGATTTGCAATTTTATTTTACCAGGCCTATGACTTCTAAAGCAGAGGTGTACAAAGTAAAGCAGTGCCGTGAACCACCAAGAGGTCTAAAGGGGCTTGGAATATGAATAAGAAACTAGGTTACCAATGATCAAGCCCTATAGCTATCCACATAATGTAATACAGATCACTGATGATCATAGCCCGCCAGTTACTAAAGACCAATGATCTAGCCCACCAGTTACGGAATACCAATGATCTAGCCCACCTAAAACAGATCACCAATGATCTAGCCCACCAGTTACTGAAGACCAATGATCTACCTCACCTATAACAGATCACCAATGATCTAGCCCACCAGTTACGGAATACCAATGATCTAGCCTATCTAAAACAGATCACCAATGATCTAGCCCACCAGTTACTGAAGACCAATGATCTAGCCCACCTATTCAGAACACCATTGATCTATGTCACCAATTTGGATCAATAATGCTGTAACCTATCAATTTCTGTGCACCAAAGATGTAGTCCGTAGGTTCTCATCCTTTGGTAAGTGTACCCGTGTGATGCATGCCATTTCTCTTGGGTCTACTACAATTGTGCTAATGCTCTGCTTAGGAGGTGTATGATCATAGCCTTTGGGGTACTCTGTGATATAACTAACATGAGTAGGGGGTACTTCTTTAGAACCACAGTCTTGTCCAAAGTACAAATTGCCAAAAGTCTAGGCCATCAATTCTGGTTACTAAACAATTTATATTGCCAAAGATAAAAACCATCTGTCTACTTTCTCAGGTTACCAGTGATCTAGGCCACTGATTTTCAAGACTAATGACCACCAATTAAGCTCATCATCAACCTAAGCCACCAATTCCAGTCACCGATGATCTAGGGCACTCTAGGCCACTAATTCTGGTGACCAATGATCTAGGCCACTAATTCTGGCCACCCATGACCTAAGCTACTAATTCCATTGCTAGACCACCAAATCATACTACCAAAGTCTAAGCCATGAAATAAGGTCCCCAGTGACCTAGACCACCAAGTCAAGTTGTCATAGATCTAAGCCATCTTTCAATGTTGCCAATAATATAAACCATATGGCAAACAGACGGTGCGCTGACAAAACCTAATATATCTGTATTATTAAGGATTTCTGTACAAGTCAGGGCTTTCGAGTCGGAGTATGGCCAGTTTTAGGTAGAGTCGGGAAGTTACCAAAATAAAATGATTAATTATTTATATTATATTATTAATATTATACAATTAGATTATAATTTGTTGCCTATTTACTTTCATTGAATTTCAATCTCTAGCTTTTTTCCTGAATTAGAGGATCTTTACTGCTTCTGTCTGATCAACCATTTATGAAAGAATCGGAGACGTAGTGGGGCTGTAGGTAAATATCGGAGTCGGTGGCTTGGCCTACCAACTCCACAGCCTTGGTACTAGTATAATACTAGAACAGACTAAGTTGCAACACATTTGAGACATCAGGACAATTCGGTAGTTGTCCAGTCCTCTTCGTGAAGACCTCTTACACACACTTCATTCAGCTCTCCAGTTCAGCTGCCACCCGATATATGCTGACAACTCTAAACTGACACAAGTGTCAGGTCACGCCAAGGCTCTTACTTATTGGTAACAAACACAACCTATAGATCAAGCACTCTATGCATCTCCAGCCTGGCTCCATCTGCTCCATTTATCAAGACACATTTCCATCAGCTGATAAACCCTTCCCGTTCCTTATCTTGTATCCAGCCGCAGGAATTTCTAACACTTGGGGTCTGCTCAAAGGAGGAACGGCTCCTTCTCAACACATGGCAGATCTACGGCTTCCTATTCATGGCAGCCTGATGAAATTACATGTACTTGGAAAAAGAAGAAGATAAACAGTGCACATTTGTAAGATGTCTATAGATCAATCATATGTGAGGCTCATCTGCGGGGTGGGGGCGTTATTGTAATTAAGACCACCGCTGTCTACAATAAGATACAGAACAGCAGGCAGGAATATTTGGCTTGATTTACTGATCACTACTTGACAGACGAGAAGTCTGTGCTTATTTATTGAGATGTAACAATACTTCACGATTTGACTGAATCTACCACCAAATTCAACAAGAAAGACAATGGAGGGATGGAGGACACATTCTTTGTTTTTGTAGACCAGTAAATGCCTATATCCCGACACCAATTTGCCAGATATTTTTCAGGAATGCCTGGTAATCTAAAACTCTGAAGAAGACTGAAAAACTTTTGTAGAAACAGCAGCTACAGGACCTGTGAAGAGACACAAACCAAGGTCTGTTGGCCACCACCCTGTACCATGGGAAACATCATCTAAGCAAGGTCTCCAAACCTCATAAACCAACAGAGGTGGCCCAAGTGCCAAGTGCTCTTCTATCCTGCAAAGGAAGAGGACAGAGTAAGAGGCTTGGACAGACGACGTGACCATCAATGCGGCCCCGTTCTTCCTCCGGCCTACCCAAGGATAAGGCAACTAGATGTCCGCTACTCCTGTGCAGTACTTTACTGAGGCCCCTGCTCGGCACAATGTCTAATGTACAGAACCCATCTGCTGTACATCAGTTTGGTTGCATTGGATCCTAGATCATTTTTATTCTCGGGGCCCATTACTGTCCCACACAGCAGTCTGTCCTATAACCTGACTTGTTGGATGATCCAGCATTTGATGTGACGGTCATGTCCTTGACTGGTGCCATGTGCCAATTCTCTGCCAACAAATGCTGCTTGTGGTAAAGGCCGTAGTGTTGTTTTGGCCTTCAATGATCACATCCGATCCCCTTTTGACATCTCTGGATGTGTGTGATAATGTCTATTAAGGGGGTCAGGATGATTTTGGTGCCGGCTATCTCTGCGCCACATTTGTATAAATTGACGTCCAATCCAATTGGAATACCCATTTAAGGATCTGATGTTATCTCATACAAAAGTGTACCTGGGCCCCAGTGCAAAAATTTGTTACTTGGTCTTCTACCTTCCATGTGTCATCGATACTGTTGTCCTCCTATGTAGCAGAGAGACCTTTGGGTCCCCTCAGGCACCAGGACAACTATTACTTCTACAGCTTCACCTTTCCTACATTTTCGATCAATGTTAAAGGATCATTCCTATCTCGGCAAATAACCATGACCACACGTCCTGACCACCAGGGCAGGACTTACGGAAACCTCCATATCATTGTTTCCATAAGTCCATCCCAGTTGGTCAAGACCTATGGCCAGTTATTCCTTACTTGGCCATGATTTACCGAAATGGAAATAACCCTTTAAGATCCACCAAGAGCAATGTAACGTGCATGTGAGATGCTTTCAGACGTACCCTGGATATAGACTGCTCTCTTTTTGGCGGATACAAACGGTGGCTTTGTCTGGTATGATATTAGGTATAATTATCCATATTCCATGTTGTAATAAAGCATAAAACCAGCGACAGGATGGAAATGAGCGCTTCATGTCGAAGCCAACACCAACACTTCTTTGTATTGTTCTTATGTTTGCACTAATAGAACTTGACTTCCATGTAACACTTTAATGACCCTGTATTTGGCACACGTGAAGGAACGCTTGTTACAAGATTTTTCTCTTATATAACTTTTACTGCAACTCTCTTACTGTTACCTGTATCCGAACAGGAGCAAGGAGAGAATACATACAGGAGGATGAAATTCCCTAAGACTCCCTGTTCTCCCTGGCACCATTCAAAGGAATATGGTACTTGCATTATGCCAAGTCTGCATAAAGACATTTTTTAAGATTTGCAAAAGTTTTAGGCAGTCATAGAAAAAAATGTTGCAAAGAAAAAATGCTTTCAGGAATAGAAGTGTTAATAGTTTATTTTTGTCAATGAAGAATAGAGAAATGTAAATCCTATCAATATTTGCTGTGACCTTTGCTCTTTGCCTTCCATCAGTTCTTCTTGGTACTTGCAGACAGTTTTGGCAGAACTCGGCAGGGAGGTTGTTCCCGCCATCTTGGAGAACTAAGCACAGATCTTCTGTGGATGTAGCTTGCTCCAATCCTTCTGTCTCTTCATGTCATCCCAGACAGACTGGATGATGGTGAGATCAGGGCTATATCTGTGGGGGGCCGTATCATCACTTCCAGGACTCCTCCTCCAAAGGGCAAAGGTCACACCAAATATTTAATGGGATTTACATTTCTCTTTTCTTCATTTTGGTAATTGACAAAATAATCTATCAACACGATCTGAACGCATTCTTACTCTGCTGCCAAATCTTTTGCACAGCACAGCATTTGTGTATTACTATGTGTATTCTTGCTGAATGCAATACCCGATATCCCATCACTTTTCTATCGGAACAGACAGTTCACAAATGACAGGTATAACATTACAGGAGGAAGTTCCTTTTGGCGCCGCAGCAAATTACAAGTCCATTATCGACTCCTAATCACACTGAGCACGGCTGACGGAGGAGGAATATTCCTACAGTAATAACATTACATGTCCTGCAATGGTAATACATGTGCGGAATAATGTAAGACTATTGCTTCAAAAATCTACAAAAGTAAGATGGGTACACACACATTTGTACTATGCCACCATCTTAGAGAGACCCCCTCATATAGTGATGTCCTTTATCTGTAACTGCTAAATGTTAATTCATTGACCAATGCATTAGAGGCCGCCAGGCATGTTCCATCCATGTCTGTAGGAAACATAGAAATAGCCAATGGTGCTCACTTGCTGACATTTGAGACCTTCTGAACAATTTTCGTGCACGCAGAGATAATACGGGTCCCCTGTATTCAGGATCCTCATCTCTTAGGCCCGGTTCACATCTGCGTTCGGGTTTCCATTCGGGGGAGTCCGCTTGGGGACCCCCCAAACGGAAACCTATATGCATAAAAAAGCGGTTCACCTGGGAAACCACACAGACCCCAGAGAATATAATGGGGTCCGTGTGGTTTCCGCACAAAACATGCGGAGAGAAAAGTTCTGCTTGCAGGACTTCTCTCTGCATGTTTCGTGCGGAAACCACACGGACCCCATTATAGTCTATAGGGTAAACCGCTTTTTTATGCGTATAGGTTTCCATTCGGGGGCCCCAAGCAGACTCCCCCGATTGGAAACCCGAACGCAGATGTGAACTGGGCCATAGACATCAATTACAGAGCCTATCCCGCACTGGAGGACCTGTCCTGTCCTGTATTATATAGACAGCTTATTGATATAAATAGAATCTGTGTAATGCATAATTTCGCCTGTGGTGGTGCTGCAGGGAAACCAAAAACTTAATGCTGAGTTTCCACAATCACTGGGGATTGGGGCAAGAGAACACTTTGTGACCGCTATTTTCAAGGGAACCTTCTAACAGGTAGGGATTGTCCAAAGTGGAAAAACCCTTGAAGCAGAGAACACTTTTCAGTTCAGCCAGTCTATCATGGTCTGCTACAGCTGTAATATAGGACCTGAGCTGGGCTGTTTGGGGGGTGTCTGTCAACAAGCTTGACGACTGTTTCCGACAGCATTAAGTAAAATGACCCCTGTAGTCCTTGGATGGGGAACACAGTGTGACCTATATGCAGAAGGTATCTCTCAACTAGTCTGTAGCACCAAGAGAAATCACCTGACCAACACATTTATAGCGTCGGGGTCAGAACATGTAGGCGGTAGAACTAGGACATTCAGAAGTGTCTACAAACAAGGTGTCCTGGTGGTTATTTTTAAGGACAGATGACTGTGTGGTTCCTTGGGCCTTGCAGAGGTCCACCCTCCATCTATACACAATCTGTGTTGCTGTCATTCTACATACCGGATATATCATCAATAAAGTTACATGTGAATTATACCATAAGGAAAAGACGACACTGACAACTGTTTTCATAATCTCCTCCAATTGGGGTTGTCTTCTGCTGGACCTCTAGAACCAGTAATGGTGTCATAACCTGAGTCCATTGTAGGATCATCTGATAATCGGGTGGGCCAGTCTTACCCTGTTGGTAAGTTATAGAAGCTTAAAGGGGTTTTCTAACTGAAAGTAAGTTATTCACGTTATTCCCTATCCATGGGAAAAGGAATAACTTGTAGATAAGTGGCGGTGAACCTAGCATTAACAGGGGATGTGCTGCCGAAATGCCAGAACTGTATGGGGGACCAATGGTAACAGTGGCTTTCATTCATCCCCTATGCAGTTTGCATCGGCCCGTGTAAATGCCAATACAAATAAGCGCTGATCGGGGTGTTATATCATCAATCGGCACTCGTCCTGCCCAACCATTAGACCCTTACAGGTTCTGGTTGCACCCCATATTTCTGGACCCTCAGACCTCCACCAATCTGTGTCCATACTCGGTTATCCTTTTTGCAGATACCCCTGGAACTTTTTCCTTTTTTGCATTAGTCCCGGCTGGAATTTTTTTTTAGCCAAAAAAAATGAATAAAACTAAAACGACATCTGTTTTTCAAGCAGACGGCAAAAAGTCAGCTTTTTTTTTTTTATAAGGCGGGCCGGGGGATATCTCGCATCGAGCTGAGTCGACTTTGTTCCATAATAAGCTGCTGAACTCCCATATCTTCTAATTCATTGAGTTTATTTTTATTCGGGGAGTTGAAGTATTTTAAAGTCCCACCGGGGAGGTAGCTGGCCCGCGCTAGATGAGACTATTGGAACGTTCTGTGTAACTGAACTGTCTCTGTTTCAGCCGCGCAAGACGCCAAAAACGTCTTCCAGAAGGTTCATATAAATGTCCACTTCTGGCTTCATTACGTCATTGGCTTCTCGAAAGTATTTTTTCTTTATTATAAATAGGAACGTGATTTTTTTTTTATCTCCCCCCTCCCTGTTTGGAGAGGCTGCAGCACTCCCCTGGGAGCAACATTCATACTTGTTAAATCCAATAACTTATTCACCTTTTCACAAGTTGTGCTTTTTTTTTTTATCCCTGTTGTACATGAGAGCGGGGGTCTGCGGGATGTCTCAGGGTATTGGGTTTGATGTCCCCGCATCTGACTGTTCTCTTCTGTTGGGGGTCTCTCTATAGCTAGGGCTACATGGCAACTTTTACCGCAATACATGTTGAGTGGCGGAATTTCTTGGAACGATCATGTTGGAGTCGTGGCATTGTGACCACAATGAAGGCCATGCAACGCTACAATCCTTGGCCACGCAACATGTAGTGTTGCATGGAGTTCACTAGTCACAATGTGACTCACAAATTGCCACGACTGCAACGTGATGGTTCCAAGAATCCCAAAACTGATGGATTTCTTCTAACCTTCAGGTTGGGGTAACTTGCAATTTGCAACGTAACTGCGCTGACTTCCATTCCTCCCAATGGAGGAAGCGTAACACTGCCATCATTGGTCATGAGATAGGTATTGGGGCCAAAGTCGCTGCAAAGGCCTAGCCTAAAGGTCTGGTTGTACAGGGCAATTATTGGGACAACCTACTGATTTTTGGGGTTGAATGTAGAGTTATAGCCAACATCCCAAACATGTGCTCTAGTAGATCTAGGGGTACACTGGCCCATATAAATTAGTTTTAAGGGACACTTAAGAAAAATATTGCTTGGGAAAACAGTGTCCACAGGTTGCGTGTGGTACTACAGCTCAGCCCCATTCACTGGAATCAAGCTAAGCTGCAATACCAGACACAACCCATGGACAGATGTGGCGCTGTTTCTGGAAGAAAGCAATCATGTGTTTAAGAGTCTTGGAGGGGGAGCAGATAAGCCACAACATCATCTATTGTTAGTAGAGGATGTAATGATGGGTCAGTGGTGTTATCTATAGGGGTGTTATCTTCTATTATAATCCTGTCTGTGATGTAAATGAGGTGACTGCTGCAAAGAAAGCTCCTACAGAATTTGCCAGTGTCCGTCTATCAGGCCAGAGTGAAAATTGCAGGATTTTGTACTTTTTAAAAAATATAGAGAGTGACATTAATTTTTTTTTTTTTAAGTAGCTGTAACATCATCTATTGCTATTGATGAGTGTTATGTGGTGTTATCTTCTATAGTAATTCTATATGTGATGTAAATGAGGTGACTGCTGCAAAGAAAACCCAAGTGTCACTCTATTATTAGGCTAAGTGGTCAGAGTGAAAATTACAAGACATGGAAAATGTAAAAAAAGATATAAAACATTATTAAAAAAATATGTTTAACACAAAATGTAGGTCATTTTTTGTTGACACAATCCCTTTAGGTCCCGGAAAACCCCTTTAAAGATGGGGTATCAGGTTTAGCGTAATCCTGAAAGAGTGCTTTACGTCTCTGACATCCTGAGTTGCTTATGTATGTGGAAAATGAACAATGAATATAGAAACTTTACCGATCAAACACTTTGGCTACCAGTCTGGAATCACTTTGGGATAGTTCCTGCAATAAAACAAAGAGAAAACCTTCTTGGATGCTGAATAGATTCCCTATCCAAACAGAATGTGCAGCCAACACTCCGCAGAACGGCCCGAGACGGGATTTCAGTATTCCGCTAGATTTTGGAAATAAGCTTAGGTATGTAAGATCTAAAATACGTGACTACCTCCTGCTGCTGCTGTTCGCCTCTCACACGACCCCTTTAATGTTGTTCTCCTGTTCTGGGGAATTTAGCTGACAGACTATCAATACTATCAAATAACCATAGACTAGAACTTAAAGGAACACTCCGGGCAAAGCTGATATATATCTACTGCAGGTCCTGAGGGGCTGAAAACACAGGCCTGCACCCTGCACTGCCCCCTACAGGCCTTGCAGTAAGCATAACACAGGGTATCAGTTTTGTCTGAAGTGTTCCTTTAAAGGGCATATGAGGATGCAATCGGCAGCCACATAGGAAGCTGGCAATGTAGTCTAGGGGTCATTTCCATAGACTTGCAAGAGGTTGTCTCATCAGGGTGATCTGCTCTACCCCTGCCAAAAGATGATTTTGCCAGCCAGGTATTTTCTCTGCAGCAGGATCCCTCCATAATGTTTCCTAAGAGGACATATCAACTAGGACCGTCTCTAAAGTGTCTCCTAACCCGGGCAGGGTTTCTGTTCAGTACAGGGGAACTCCACTAACCTTGGCTATTGCTTATAAAGGCCGGTTAGGAGGGGCGTAACAAGCAGCCAGGGGCACTATAACAAAACCTGGAAAGGTTCTCACTTCACAATGACTTTCTTCAGTAGCAATAATGCACATAGTAATGTCACCATAATGGAATTATGAACACAGTGATGTCATAGTAAAGGCATAATGCACACAGTGATGTCACAGTACAGAGATCATATACACAGTGATGTCATAGTAAAGGGATAATGCACACAGTGATGTCACAGTACAGGGCTAATGTACCCAGTTATATCACAGTACAGGGGTAATGCACACAGTGATGTCACAGTACAGGGATAATACACAGAGAGATGTCACAGTACAGGGATAATACACACAGTGATGTCACAGTACAGGGATAATACACACAGTGATGACACAGTACAGGGATAATACACACAGTGATATCACAGTACAGGGATAATACACACAGTGATGTCACAGTACAGGGATAATGTACACAGTGATGTCACAGTACAGGGATAATACACACAGTGATGTCACAGTACAGGGATAATACACACAGTGATGTCACAGTACAGGGATAATGTACACAGTGATGTCACAGTACAGGGATAATACACACAGTGATGTCACAGTACAGGGATAATATACACAGTGATGTCACAGTACAGGGATAATAGACACAGTGATGTCACAGTACAGGGATAATTCACACAGAGATGTCACAGTACAGGGATAATGTACCCAGTTATGTCACAGTACAGGAGTAATGCACACAGTGATGTCACAGTACAGGGATAATGTACCCAGTTATGTCACAGTACAGGCAGGGCCGGTTTTAGACAAAGTGGGGCCCTGGGCAAAAATTAAAAGCGGGGCCCCAAATGTTGATATGCAAACAACACCATCGTCTTCCAGTGACAACCCCTATAATAACGCCTCCTTTCTGCCAACAAAAAAGTAATAACAAGCCCCATTTTACCACACACAATTCAAATGAGCACCTTTGTACCACCTAATAGATTTTTGCACCCAGTCATCAGTTATTATAGCGCCTCCTTATAAATAATAGTCCCTGCTTATAAATAATATTACACCTTTATCAGTAATAGCTCCCTTATAAATGATAAATAGGGCCCTGTATCAGTAATATTCCCCCTTATCAGTAACAGTCACCCCATAAAAATAATACTGCTCCCTTATAAATAATAGCCCCCTCATAAATAATAGTTACCCTTATAAATAATAGTCCCCATTATCACTAATAGCCCCCTTTATAAATAAGCCCACTTAACAATTATACCCCCATTTATAAATAGTTCCCCCTTATAAATAATAGCCCATCTTATAAATAATAGTTCCCCCTTATAATAGCCCCCTCATACTTAAGTTTCCCAATTATATATAGTAACCCATCCTTATATATAATAGTTCTCCGTTATACAGTGTCGGACTGAAGGGCCTTAGGCCCACCAGAGGATCTTGTTCTGGGACCCCACCCAACAGCTTCCTGCTAATAGCCTACACCACGGCTCCTTCACTGAAGTCTTACATATGTGCTCACTATCAGGTGTTACTGAGTATGTTCCCAGTATAGTCAGCCCCTATAGTACTGTGCAGGTCCCAATAACTCCATGGCCGGTTCATGCACAGTACTGTATGGGGAATGACATGGCCATGGGGCACTACACGTATGTGCAAGATTATAGTGAGGGAGCTGTGATGCAGACATAGCACACAGGGCTGTCAGCAGGAATTGTGCCCCCCCCCCCCCCACAGTATAATGCTTTACATGGTATATAATGCTCCACAGTATAAAATGCTCTCCTGAGCCCTCCAGTCTCCCCACATGGTATATAATGCTCCACAGTGACCCCACACAGTATAAAATGCTCCCCTGAGCCCCCCATAGTGGCCCCACATGGTATGTAAGGCTTCACACAGTATAATACTCCACAGTGGCCCACACAGTATACTACCCCTTAGTGGCCCCAGACAGTACAATATGCTCCCCAGCAGCCCCACACAATATAATATGCTCCATACAGTATAATATGCACCCCACAATGCCCCCCCAGTATAATGCTCCACAGTGGCCTAACACAGTATAACATGCTCCATAATGACCTCCACACAGTATAATATACTCCCCAGAGGGGTTCCCCCAGTATAATGCTCCACAGTGGTCCCCCACAGTATAATATGTTCCCCACAGTCCCCCCCAGTATAATGCTCTACAATGGCCCCACAGAGTATCATATGCTCCCGAAAAGCCCCACACAATATAATACACTCCACAGTGACCCCACACAGTATAACAGGCTCCCCACACTGTCCATTCCACCAGTATAAAGCTCCACAGTGGCCCATAGTATAATATGCTCCCCAGAGGGCCCCCGCTAGTATAATGCTCCACAGTGCCCCCTCCAGTATTTTGCTCCACAGTGGCCCCACGCAATATATTATGCTCCCCAGAGCGTCCCCCCACCATAATGTTCCACAGTAGGCCCCACGCAGTATAATATGCTCCCCAGAGGGCCCCCTAGTATAATGCTCATTAGTCCCCCCCAAATAATGCCCCACAGTAGCGCCACGCAATATAATATGCTCTGCTGATGCCCACCCCCAGAATAATGCTCCACAGTGACCTCACTCAGTATAACATGCTCCAGAATGGCCTCCACACAGTATAATATACTGCCCAGAAAGGTTTCCCCAGTATAATACTCACAGTGGCCCAAAACAGTATAATATGCTCTTCAGAGCCCCCTCCCAGTATAATGCTCCACAGTGGCCCAAAACAGTATAACATGCTCTCCAGAGCACCCCCCCCAGTATAATGCTCCACGGTGGCCCCGCACAGTATAATATACTGGGGGGGCCCCTCTGGAGAGCATATTATACTGTGTGGGGCACAGTGGAGCATTATACTGGGGGGGGCTCTGGAGAGCATATTATACTGTGTGGGGCCACTGTGGAGCATTATACTGGGGAGGGGGCCCTCTGGAGAACATGTTATATTCTGCGGGGCCTCTGTGGAGTATTATAAAGTGGGGGGGCTCTGGAGAGCATGTTATATTCTGTGGGGCCACTTTGGAGCATTATACTGGGGGGCCCCTCTGGAGAGCATAATGCTCCAAAGTGGCCCCACAGAATATAACATTATCTCCAGAGGCCCCCCCCCACACATTGTAATTTTCCACAGAGGCCCCACAGAATATAACATGCTATCCAGAGGGGCCCCTTCCCCAGTATAATGCTCCACAGTGGCCCCAAACAGTATAATATGCTATCCAGAGGGGGCCCCCCAGTATAATATGCTATCCAGAGGGGACCCCACAAAACTTCCAGAGGGGCCCCCCCAGTATAATATGCTATCCAGAGGGGGCCCCCCAGTATAATATGCTATCCAGAGGGGGCCCCCCAGTATAATATGCTATCTAGAGGGGGCCCTCCAGTGCTATTATTATATTATATTCTGGGGTCTCTTCAGACCCCTGAGTATAATAATCGAAGGCCCGGGGTAAGTAAGGTAAAATAACAAACAGTTATACTCACCTTGTCTTACCTCTCCTGGGCCTCCTCGCGCTGCTCCGCTATCCCCGCCGGCGCTGGCTTCTTCTTCTCTGCGGCTGACGTCACGCGTTCTGGACGTCACCGCTGAGGCCTGTGATTGGGCCTCAGCGATTACGTGAGGCACGCCCCACGTGACCGCTGAGGCCAGGCCTCAGCAGTGATGTCCGGAACGCCAGAAGATGACGTCGGATGCCAAGGACAGGTGAGTAAAAATGTTTGTTATTTTTACTCTGTTATTGCTTTGGCCGGGCCTGACTCCGGGATCCGGAGTCATCAGGTTCCGGATCCCGGGGCCCCTTTGGGGACGGGGCCCTGGGCAATTGCCCAGTTTGCCCCCCCCCCTAACGCCGGCCCTGAGTACAGGGAGAATACACACAGAGATGTCACAGTACAGGGATAATGTACCCAGTTATGTCACAGTACAGGGGTAATGCACACAGTGATACCATACTAAAGGGATAACGCACACAGTGATGTCACAGTACAGGGATAATAAACACGATGATGTCACAGTGCAGGGATTATAAAATGCGATGTCACAGTACAGGGATAGTAAACACAGTGATGTCACAGTACAGGGATAATGCACACAGTGATCACAATAGTGGAATAATACACACAGTGATGTCAAACTAAAGGGATAATACACACAGTGATGTCACAGTACAGCGATAATGCACACAGTGATGTCACAGTACAGGGATAATACACACAGTGATGTCACAGTACAGGGATAATACACACAGTGATGTCACAGTACAGGGATAATATACACAGTGATGTCACAGTACAGCGATAATGCACACAGTGATGTCACAGTACAGCGATAATGCACACAGTGATGTCACAGTACAGGGATAATACACACAGTGATGTCACAGTACAGGGATAATACACACAGTGATGTCACAGTACAGGGATAATATACACAGTGATGTCACAGTACAGGGATAATACACACAGTGATGTCAAGAAGTTCAACACTGGGTAACTCTTTTAATGAAACTACCCTACCTCGGTGGCCTAAACCAGGAATGTTCATGTTTATCAATACAGATATAGCTTTGCAGATATGTGACGCCCATGAAATTCCTATACAGTGATCAGGGCATATATTGGATACACATGCATGCATCCTATAGGCCCATAGCATGAGTTTGATAATAAAATAATATGGAATGGAGAGCTGTGGGGTCAGTAACAGGTTCCAGATGACAAGTCAGCTCATTGTTTAGTCTAATCTTCTATTTATCCCAAAATGAGTTCCTGTGTGAACAGACAGAACAATGGACGTAAATGCCAACCGGCTCTTACACAGCAAAGCTCCTGCAGATGAAGAAATCCATGATTCAAAAACATTTGGGGAGACATTTTTGGTCTCTGTTTGGATAGAAAAACAAATCCCTGGGCAAAAAATGTCTTTATGTTCTAACTGTTTGCTGGGTAATGGTCACCCAGCTTTGCCCAGAGTCCTGAAAGGGAAATTTGCCTTCAGGATATTCAGAGAGCTAAGTAGGAAGTTGCAAATATTGGGCATCACTCAGTAATCGCATGGTCAGTTCAGACATTTACTACAGCTATGGGTACAGGCGGACATAATGGGGTGAATTTATTAAGACTGGTGTTTCCTACGTGAGTCGTAATAAAGGCCCCGACTGATACAAGGCTCCGGGCTCTTAATAAATCATCTGTACGCCCAAGTGCCAGGATGATAGTCTATGCTAGTAAGGAACTAGCAAAGATTTGCTATATAACATGTGACTTATTACACCAGGCAGAGTCTATTAGGATAGGCCATAAATATCTGATCAGCCTGGGGGCTGACAACCAGTCCCCGCATGGATCAGCTGTTTGGGTCCGCTTCCAACGACAATACTATACACTAGAGCCAGAAGCAGTATGGGTGTCAGAAGTGGCCCTAAACAGCTGATCCGTGCAGGGACCGGCTGTCAAAACCCCAATGATCAGATAGGCCATGAATAAAAAGACTCCTGGCCAACCCCCTATGAGCCACAGGCCAGGTTTAGGAACCTTAAGGAACCTTAACCACACACCTTGGGCAATTGTAGACATTTCTGTTTTTGTAGAAGAGAAAAGAGCACACTGTAAAGGAGACTGCCTAAACCAGAGAGACACTGCCTGACACCAGGGAGGACCATCGAGTAACCTCAGCCCAGTGCTTACCAAGATTATACCTACATGTTACTGATGCTTATTGTTTATTTGCCAAGTTATTTGTGCTGTTCGTGATTGTTTCCTGAGTCCTCAATCCTGCACTACCATCGAGGGCACTCCAAGCACCATCAGGCTCAGGGAGTTTAACTATAGGGAGTGCCCTGGGGAATTCTACTACCTGTACAGCCACAGAGCTTAGAAGAGCCCCATCATTCTGGTCATTGTCAGGGCCCCAGTTTTGCAGGCTCTGTTGCCTCAAACAGTAAGTAGGACCTAGCAGTGTTAGAATGGATGCAGCAAGAAAGTAGTAATTTTTTAAGAGCGTTCTGAGCTATGTCTTGGAAACCCCTTTAAACAGGGACAAACTGGCCCTCCAGTGTATCAGAGGCTCCTCTGCTGTGCCCAAGCTTTAACACAATAAGGCAAGGGTTACAAAGCGACTTTGGCTGCGACTCCCAACATGCAATCAAAGATTGCCAGGTCGCCTTGTGACTCCTTCACTCATATTAGCGAATGGAGTCGTACTGCACCCCCGGGGACAACTTCTAATTGCCAAAAAGATCGGACATTGCTCGATTTTTTTGCTAACATGAGTGAAAGAGTCGCAAGGTTTGGCAGAATAGTGATGCATGCTGTGCTGTACCTGCAGGTAGTAGGACCTGTAGTAAACCTCCCTGAGCCTGATGATGGTTGGAGTGCCCATGATGGTAGTGCAGGATTGAGAACTCTGGATACAATGATAAACTGCGCAAATAACTCACAGTATACTAAAATGAACAATAAGCAACAATCTTCCATAAAATGTAGCTCTAGCATTATGGTCCTGCAGAAGACACCCAAATTGGAGGGTACTATGGTCTATTTCCTAGAGGTTGTTGAAGAGTGGACCCACAGAACCATTTTATCTAGGCCCAAGGAGCCTCAGTCTGACACTAAGCTTCTATATCTTCACAACATAAAACGATTAGGCTGTGTTCACACGTTGCAGGAAAAACACTGCAATTTTGGGAAGTTGTGGCATAAAACAGCACTGTGGCCGCAACATGTGAACACAGCCGTAGGGGAGGGAAGGATACTGTCAGGGTAACACTGTATCAATGTGATGTATCTGATGACTTCTTACCACATCAAGTTGTTCTCTCTTTCTGCATAAAAAGTAAATATTGAAATACCCGACGTTCCCGGAGAACAAATTGTACCAATATTTCATCAAAACACAACCTGGCAGCCCCTTATACCAGCCGGCCAAGTCACAACAGCAACTGCTGAGTCTGAACATCCCTGACAACTCCTGAATGGCGGGCGTAGCCACGGGCACCAACAAAAGCATACTTTGTCTTAGACGGCAATCAGACACATGGTTTTTGGTGCAGTTTTTTAAGCCAGAGTCAGAAGTGAATGTAAAAGTAATGGTAGATAGAAAAGAAGGACATCTACTTCTCCCTGCTGGTCCCACTTCTGGCATTGGAGCAAAAACTGCATTCGTGTTTCTAACCTTAAGGGGCATTTTTCATAATAAGGACCCTACAAGGATGCATTCACACAGCGCAGTTTTGACGCATTTTTTTTCTATTGTGGTTTCTTAATTTTACAGGTTAAACAGATATTATATTAAAAATGTACCAAAATTTGCATCAAAACTGCATGTAGTTTTGATGCACCAAACTGCACGGTGTGAATGCACCCTAAATATATGTAGTGGGCGCACTCATTAAACAGCGTCTCGTCTCCTCCACGGGTAGACTGTATACACCAAATGTATATAGTGTATGTGTATCTGTTCACCCCATCCTGGGCATCATACTGGAGTTGTCACTCAGCTTTCCCAGAGTCCTGAACAGGAAATGTGCCTGCATATCTAGCAACAAAGGCCCTGGAGAAGAGTCACTGTATAACATTGCGATCTTAGGGCTCTAGGAAACAGGATGACGCCCTTTGTCATGTTGATTGTCACCCAACTTTCCCAGAAACAGATCACAATGTCACGCTAAATCACAACTAATGATAGTGAATGCGGTCACGTTGCGACCCACAGGATAAAGAAAACGCAACCTGACCGTCTATTTACCAGATTTTAGCAGCGCCTAAACTGTGAATGTCTTGTAATCCTTATTCACAGGAATGTCGACGTAAAACCCAATGATTTGTGCTCCAGTCCTTCACAAAGCGGGGCATCAAGTTACAAGCGGGAGCTTGAAATCTGCAAAGGTGCACTTAGCAGCTATATATATGGTGGGAACGTACAAGGTTAGCAATGTGAACACCTCTCTAGTCACTACCACCCCCATCTGCGGCCGGAGAGTGAGAGTTGTCAGCCCCCTGTCATCACTAGCTATAATAAAAGCGCTTTTATGGATGTCTGACAACCTGACAACTTTGACAACCATTTTCCCACGCTCCTGCTATGGTTGAGAAAGACAGCGGGCGAGAATACCCCAACAGGGAAAAGACCGTGCCAGCTGCGGCAGCTGTAAACCGCAGGTAATTAACACTTTATGGGCTGGAAGCGTGAATCATAGGAGCGAGTTTATTACAGAATCCATTGAAAACAATGGAAAGAGATGACTACCATCATTACAGCCCCGCCAGCACCAGCGAAATCACCTGCTGGAACTATAAGTCACAGCATATTCTGCCTGCCAGGGGCTGGAGTCAGAGCTGCGCACCATCTGGTCACCATCAGGTTGTCATACACAGAACGCGCTGGCACCAGGAGCAAGTTATCGCCCACAATGACAGATGAACAGTGACCCGTAACCTTTCCTTCCCAGTCATTGCTATTAGTACGGGCCCTTAAGGGGCGAGTGTATCATAGGAACGGACACCGTGACACAGCATGCCAAGTCACCCAATATATCTGCACCCATTGACTAGGGGCAGGCAAAGGGCCACAAGTCTGAAGGGCACATATGATCAACACGCCATGGTCATGGGAAGAACTGGTAACACTTAAAGGGGTTTGCCCATGCATTTTAGAAGCTGCAGATTGGGGTAGGTGCACCCACTGGGACCCCTACTAATCGTGAGAACCCTTTCCATGAAAGAAGAGGCGGTTGCGCAGGCGCAGGTGTGCTGCCACTCCATAAGGGACTGCCAAAGTCAAGTATCTCCAGCAGTCCCATAGAAATGACAGTATAGAGCGGCATTGTGCCTGCAGGACTGCCACTCCATTCATACGGGGTTGGGTGCAATGTACCCCCATTACATTCACATAGGGGTGCTGAGACCCCCACTGATCTGCAGATAGTTCAGTGTAGGACTGGCCTACCAGAGTAACAGAGGATCCTGCGGTAGGTCCAGGCTCACACAATAATGGTCCAACTAAACACACCCAAATATGAAGGGTACTGTGGTCTATTTACTAGGGGTCGTTGGGGGAGGGGGGGGGGTCCCCAGAATCATTTTATCTGGTGGATTGCACCAGATTGAATTTGCTTTTGTGGACAAACCCCTTTACAGGACTTGATCAGTATTAAAAAAAAAAAAAAAAAAAAACAGCGCCACTCTTGACCACAGGCTATACCTGGTACTGCAACTGCACAAAAATGTATTCATAATCTTCATATTACTAAAGCCATATTTCTATGCAGATACAATATGCACATTGTCCCATATCACCATCTTTATTAAGATGGCAGCCACTATGGTATTATTACTAGCCCCATTACCTTCCTATGGGGTAAAACATAAACGGAGATGCCTGATGTCACCAAGCAGAGTTCAGACAGCCACGAAGCAAACTTCCAGAGTCGCTGCCAGCTTTTTTTTTTCTTACCCAGTGACCATTGGTTACATTTTGACAGCTGACCTCTGGAGCTGCGTGTCTGTGTGTCAGCTCTTTAGTGTTATGTATCTGTACGTGTACAACATTAGGAGGGGCATTCCAATATCTTAAGCCTTTAATGGCCATTTATTAGCTCCTTATGTAAGCTCTGCTGGTGATATATGGTACTGCAGCAATGCTTATGATTAGAGTGTAAGCTCTGCTGACTAGTAAAAACTTGTACTGCACTATAGTACAATATATACATGATGTATAACCTGTGCTATAGGCTGTATTGTGGTTATGCTGTTTATGCACGTAGATACATGTTAGATTGTGATAGGCGGGATAGTAGTAATGCTTATGATTAGAGTGTAAGCTCTGCGGGCTAGTGAGCCTAGTGCTGTACTACAGGATAATATACATGACGTATAACCTGTGCTATAGGCTGTATTGTGGTTATGCTGTTTACTGTATGCACGTAGATACATGTTAGATTGTGATAGGCGGGATAGTAGTAATGCTTATGATTAGAGTGTAAGCTCTGCGGGCTAGTGAGCCTAGTGCTGTACTACAGGATAATATACATGACGTATAACCTGTGCTATAGGCTGTATTGTGGTTATACTGTTTATGCACCTAGATACATGTTAGATTGTGATAGGCGGTATAGTAGTAATGTTTATGATTAGAGTGTAAGCTCTGCGGGCTAGTGATCCTAGTGTTGTACTATAGGATAATATACATGATGTATAACCTGCGCTATAGACTGTATTGTGGTTATGTTGTTTATGCACCTAGATACACATTAGATTGTAAGCTCTGCTGGTGATAGGTGGTATAGCAGTAATGCTTATGACTAGAGTGTAAGCTCTGCAGGCTAGCAAGCCTAGTGCTGCACTTTATGGCAATATACATGATATACACATTAGATTGCAAGCTCTCTAGTCAAGGATGCTGTCAATGATAGTACTAATGTATAATACAGGTCTTGCACGCCGCTCTCACATTCATAGCCAGAACATATATGACAAGGGGGGTTCTTATTTGAGGGGGGGTCCATACCTGCTTCCTGAGCGCCTCAAAGGCAGCGCTGATGGTGTGCACCCTGGTCCTCTCCCTGGCATTGGCCAGCAGTCTCCTGGTCTGCTGTATGGCTTTGATCTCCGCCGTCTCCCCCAGCCTCTTCCTAGGAGATGTACAGGGCTCTGGACTGTTGTTGTTGTTGTAAGTCACTGACAAGTAGGAGGTCTCTGGGGGGCGCTGACACACCAGCACCCTGGACTGCACCCTTTGCTCCCCAATATCCAACTCTGCAGGAGAAGCAGTAGCAGGCGGCATTAACCCCTTTTTCCCTAGAAGCCCCCCACTCGTCAAGTCCAAGGCATCCTCAGACACCCTCCTGTCCATCACAGAAGACGCAGACTTCTCCTGTCCTGCCGCAGACTCCCCCTTGACAGGATGAGGAGGATGACCACCCAAGTCCACTTTGAAAGTTTGGTAGCCATTGACCTGCTTGAGCAGCTCCCTGTTCTTCCTCTTGAGCCTCTTGATGTCCTTGAGGCAGTGAGTCTTCCACTGGGGGTCTTGCAGGATCTGGAGGTTCCTCATAGTTGGGGAGCAGCAGCAGTGAGGATGAGGAGGATGGTGAGGAGGGCTCCTGTGCTGTGTGCTGGGCAGTCACAGTGTCATTTGATGTCCCTGCAGCATTGGCAGCATATTTGGTGAGTGCACACTGAGCTCCCCATCTGTGTTTGTTTAGCCTCAGCTTACACAGAAGCCCCTGTTAGTGAGATCAGTCAGCATGCCGCCTGCTCCACACAGCCAGGAAGACTTTCCAGCCCTGCAAGCCACACAGATGAGCTGCTCTTTAAAGGGGCAGGAAGCCTTTTTCTTCCCTCTCCCTCTGTACAACAGCTGGGCTGCCAATCCCCTCTTTGTTCTGTGAATGGTGAATAAGCTGCTTCCTCCAGAAGTGAGGAATCCCAGAAAAATCAGACATGATACTAGTAGTAATATTACTGGGTACGACTGGGGGGCACAGCCCACCCCTGACCTGCCACAGTGGATTACCTGAAGGGTATAACACACACAGTCACAGCCGCCTGTATAGGAGGAATATACTGAGTATGAGCCATACATAGGGATAATCTATCTATCTATCTATCTATCTATCTATCTATCTATCTATCTATCTATCTCATATCTATCTATCTATCTCATATTTATCTATCTCTCAACTATCTATCTATCTATCTAGTAACTATCTATCTACAGTATCTTCGATCTAATAACTATCTAATTATTCATCTTCCTATCTATCTATCTATCTCATAACTATTTATCTATCCATATCTATCTATTTACTGTATCTCATATCTATTCATGCCATATCTATCATGTACTGTATGTATCTATCTAGTAACTATCTATCTACAGACCCTATATCTGTGGTATCTATCGATCTACAGTAACTATCTATCTAAAATATATATATATATATATATATACACTCTTCCTATCTATCTATCTCATAACTATTTATCTATCTCATAACTATCTATTTACTGTATCTCTAATATCTATTCATGCCATATCTATCTATGTACTGTATGTATCTATGTAATAACTATCTATTTACAGTACCTCTATAATATCTGTGTCGTATCTATCTATCTACAGTATCTATCTATCTATATATATATATATATATATATATATATATATATATATATATATATATATCTATCTATCTATCTACCTATTTATCTATCTATCTATCTATATCATATCTATATATCTACCTATTTATCTATCTATCATCCGAGGTATAACTTGAGGGGGTGCAGAGGGTGCAGGCACACCCAAGCCCAGAAGCCTTAGGGTGCCTATCTATCTCATATCTATCTATCTATCTCATATCTATCTATCTATCTATCTATCTATCTATCTATCTCATATCTATCTATCTCATATCTATCTATCTATCTCAGTCATATCTATCTAGCTATCTATCTATCAATCATCTGGGGTATAATTTGAGGGAGTGCAGAGGGTGCAGTCACACCTGAGCCCAGAAGCCTGATGTCATCTCATATCTGTACAGCAATGATATCACCCCATGTCACCTCTTATATCCAGAAGGCAGTGATGTCAAAACATATCTACAAAGTAGTGATGATATCTCTATAGTAGTAGTGTTGTTCCATGCCCACACAGTAGAGATGTCACCCTTTCTAGAGATCAGTGATGTCATCTCCTGGATGGGGTGTAGACGATGTCATGTCTTCAGGACAGTGATGCCACCTCTTGCATCTGGACAGCTGTGATGTTCTATTGTATATCTAGAGAATAGTTATGTCCTTTCTTTCATCTATATAGTGGTGATGTCATTTCAGGTCATTCCAAATATGTACATGTCATATCTGAACAGTAGTGATGTCATCCCCTCTGGAAAGTAGTGGTGCCAGATCTTATATCAAGAGAATAGTGATGTTGTCTCCTAAATCTGGAGAGCAGTTATATGACCTCTTATATCTGTAGAGTACTGATATAATCTCTTATAATAGTATAGTACAGATGTCATATCTTATATTTGTAAAGTAGTGATGACATCTTGTATATCTGGACAGTAGTGATGTCATCACTTATAAGTGTTCAGTGATGATATTATTCTCAAATAACATGACAATTCACATTGAGAATTATCTTTGCTTTAGACTATAAATTTGGGCAAAATTAAGTCCAAATTGCTAAAACCCAAAGCGATGTTATACTGCCCAACTAGAGTCAGCCGCAGGAGATGACGCCAGGGACTAGAGGACTCAGTTACACTTGGGCCCTGGTGTCTGGGGGCCCCAATGCCATCTCTCTTACTTAATATAACAGCAGTACTATAAATAGGACCTGATAATTATGGGGGCCCCATTATAGATTTTGGATTGGGGCCCAGAAGCATTGAGTTATGCCTCTACTTATCCCAGCGTGGCAGATTATAATAACCGTGCAGCGCTATAATATTATAATGTTCTCATCATTTCACGGTTCTGGGAGTTCCGGAACTAAGAACGCAGTAAAAAGCTGTTGTCATGACAACCACAGCTAAGACTTTATAGTAAGCGTTCTCTAATATCAGCTACGCAATGTGTGAAATCGTGGGTTAACTATTGCTGACCCTAAAAGAACATATACGAAAATTACTTAAAGAGAACCTTTCACCACCTCCAACTCTTCACATCCTTCAATAGGTGCCGCTCCACTGATTCCAGCACAGTTGGAATTTTTTTTCTCTAACCCCCACCATTCCTGAGAAATCAGTGCTGTTAGTCTCGGCACAGCTATGCTGCCTACTATCAGGTGGGCGTTCACTGTCCAGTCTGGCATCACCCACCTGACAATAGAGAACATAACTGTGTTGAAACTAACAGAAGTGATTACTCAGGAATGGTGAGGGCTAGAGAAAAAATTCCAAATGTATCAGTGGAGCGCCACCTATTGGTGGATGTCGTTGGTGGAGGTGATGAAATGTCCTCTTAAAATGGCAAATAGGTCTGATGTCCATTGCCAGAATACAGACTCCCATAAACAGCAGCTGACAGATTACCCAGAACTAAGGAGCAATAGCCATGATAAGACTATATGAGGGAATTGCATTGTAAGCGATTGCCTAATATAGCTGTACGGGTTTCCTAAAAGTCATGCTCCCTTAACATACTTACAAGTTATATTTTCACAGCTAGACATGAATATTCAGTCAGTGCCAGCATTATCTGCCGGAACACGACAGGAAAAATAACGTTGTGTTTATGAAAGGCCAAGGCCGGAATAAAAAATGGGAATCCCTATCCCCGGAGCTTTTACAGACAGGAAGAAAATGAAGATTCATAAAAGCGGTGATGATAATGTCCGTGTTCAGCTGTTGCCTTGAGAAATGGAGCTCTGAAAAGCCTGAATGAGAGGGTGTGTTACTGCGTTAGATTGGAAGGTGGTGAAGGATAGCAATTGGCAGCTATACATCCTGCGATGCAAACAGTGGCCACTAGAGGGCAGCAGCGGGAGGACATTTTACATAAAAAGTTCTGATTCTCAAAAGTTTAGCATAGTTTGAGATTTTGTGTGTTAAAGAACTATGTGCACCCCATGATTTCTATGATGGATTACTACACTGTGTATGAATGAGCAAAGCAGACAACTGGACAGAAGTCAATTCTAGCAGAAAATGTATCTTAAAGGCAGTGTGTCACCAGAAACCAGAGTTGGCAGTTAGATAGGTTAGGGTGGACTGAACCAAATGGTGTTTTCCCCTTGTAAATCAGAGCCTCGGTTGCCGAGATATCACTATTTTTGTCCATGAGAGAATTAGTTCTTTGGAGCAATGAGGGCGTTAACATTGCTCTAAAGAGGTCCGTCCTCATTGCTCCAATCTTATTGTCAAAAACAGCAATATCTTGGCAACGAAGGCTCCGATTCACAAGGGGAAAACACCATCTGGTTCAGGTGACCCTAACCTATCTATCTGGCAGTCAGATTACTTATCATAGAGACGGATAGGGAACCTGCATAGGGCCTAGAAAGAAAGGGGGAGGCAATAGTTTGCCCCATACGTCTTTTCAATAGGTAATTACTCTCCACAAGAACATTGTCATCGCAGATGAGGGAATTGGAAAGCAAGTCAAGGGCCACAAGTTCCTTTGATATGATATCACTATCCTCTATATCTGCTTTGTTGCTAGGCCTATACTGCCTAACAACCACAGTCCATTCTATGGGTTGTCAAGAAGTGAGTCCATAGCAACCAGTCTGTCTCAGATTTCTTAAAGGAGTTGTGACACTAAGGACAGTATAAATGTCTGATCGCTGAGAGCCTGACCGCCAGGTCCCCCAACGATCAGGAGGACGGGGGACCGAAAGTCCCCCTAAGGCCTCTTTTTGAATGGAGCACCAGTCCTCTTGTGTGACCGGAGCTCCATTTACTTTTATGGCACTGCGGATGTTTCCAAACATTACAGTCCTGGTAGCCCCATAGTAGTGAATGGAGAGCTGGACACGCAAGTGCACTCCATTCACAAGGTGGCCTTAGTGGGACTTCTGGTCCTGTGGATAGAGAATAAGTGTCCTTAATGGCACAAACCCTTTAAGGTGATGTTACCAGTGAACAGAGAATGGACAAGAGGTTTTCGGGGACTATGATAATGATGACCTATCTTTAGGATCGGTAGGATTTGATACCCAGCACCTCCTCCATTCAGCTGTTGGAAGAGGCTGCGGAGTCTCAGTCCCGTTCAAATGAATAGGGCTGAGCTGCAATACCAAGAACAGCCAGTAAACAAGGAAGGTGCTGTGCTTCGTAAGTAGTGAAGAGGACATGGCACTCATCCGAATGCTATGTCCTCTTCGAACAGCTGATCGATTGGGGTGCTGCTTGTCGGATCCCTACCGATCTGATATTAATGACCTCTCCAAAGTACTTCTTAAAGCTACATCTTCCTCTATCACATACTGGCATCGGATCACATCTGCTCTTAGCCATGATCAGGGGTGTAGCTACGGGAGGGCTCTTTACCGGGCCCTGCTACATATTTTGCATTGGGGCCCAAGAGCATTAAGTTACGCCTCTGGCCATGATCGAAACTTGTTGATATAGCTGAAAACAAATACAGGCCTAACCTGTCTCAGCTGAGAGTTTGTTACAATTGTAACCAGTCTTAAAGACATTAGAACAAATCCCTCTACTGTCCAGAAAACTCTACAATGCATCGGTGAAGATAAAAGTTCAGACTGTTTAGATTGCCGAGGATTGTTTAAACTGGACACAATTGTAGCAAACCTTCTGCTGTGAAGATATTTAGATCTGGGTTTTCAACTTGTGCGTGCAAATAAGATTTTTTTTAATACGCCTTCCACTTTAAAAAATGACCGTGCTGCCTATATATCTCAAAACGCACTAATTTTAAGTGTTTTCCAGTAGATGGCGCTCTTACTGAACAGGAAAGATAGATGGAGGCATCTTCATTCTAAACATAAACATTAGGGGTTTTCCAGAACTATGTTTTTTTTCTGAAAACCTTATATGCAGGTAGCATTAATAAAGTGAATTATCTGGACTGATCTCAAGTCTGCATAAATTGCTACGTCATCTTATGGTGAGTCAGTAAGGCTGCGGGAAGGCTTTATGGTAATGCGGCCATACATCACCTATCTGAAAGGTGCCCATATACCCTTTCTGCTTCCATTATACCTGTAGGGAAACCGCCGGTGTTTCCGTAGGTATAATTGACATGCTGCGATTTATAAAAACGCAACGATTTTTGAAATCACAGCATTTTTGCTGCAGATATTTTTCTGCAATATATGGATGGGATTAGCCAGAATCCCATCCACTATGCAGGTACTGTAACACACAGCGTTTTCGCAACGTGGGGCCCCAGACTCAAGATGCGTTTTTAGGGATGAGAAGTCTGATTGTGACTATGTATCCCTAGCAATCCTACATGGCTCAACTTTTCAACCGAAATCTGATTAATAACACCGACGGAAATAGGGAATGGAATATTAATGGCATTATTAATCAGATTTTTCTAAAAAAAAAAAAAAAAGTTAAAAATAAATACATTTAGGTGAAGATAAATTTAGATAAAGGCGATCATCTTAAACAGCACCTGTCATAAGGTCCGAAAAGTCAATGACATACCTCATCTGATCGGCGCTGTCACCCTGAGCATTTTGGTGTTTTCTTTATCCAAATCCATTCAGCCATTCCAAAGATATAAACCCTTTCAGTCTGGATGCAAATTACAGTTTACTAGTCAAGTGGGCGGTAACAATGTAGTTTCTCTTGGAGCGGGGTCTGTGTGTGCTGTATGTTATGCATTGTTACCGCCCACTTGGCTAGTATACACTAATTTGCAAATCTTTAGCACTAAAAGGGCTTATATCTTTGGAATAGCTGGGAGCAGATTTGTTAAGACTGGCTTTTCGTACACCAGTCTTAATAAAGGTCCTGACAGGAACAGGGCATGGCTGATTTATGAAGAAGATTCGGGGCTTAAGGTGCCTTGCGCCAAATGTGCGCCACAATATCATCTCTCTATGCCAGAAAACGGGTGTAGAGGGATTGACAAATTCCTCCCAGTATTTAGAGATGTGTCCCATGAAGCATCTTATGCAACTTTCAGTGCATATTATGGATGCAGTAGGAAAAAGGCGATTACGTGAGGTTACCAGCAGCAGGAATATCTTTCAATACAAGGAAGTCATGATGAATCATACTACAGCGGGCACATGGAAGTTTGGCCACAAATCCTATTACCGTACAGTAACACATCTGAGAAGGAACTACACACCCAAAATAAATTGCACTTAATTACCCTTAAATAATGTAAGATGTTACCAGAGGACGGGCAGGAGGACAGCTGTGTTCCTCAAGGAATGCTAATCATCAGATGGGCCCCAAGGTCGATGAAGGCCTCCATGAGGACAGAGGAAGCACGTGTACGTGAATGTCACACCATGTGATGTAACCCAAGAGGTGTGGCGGCATAGTTTTTGGTGGACATGTCTTTGGAGGACATTTTATTTTTCCAAATGCCTGAAATATTCACTTTTAGTCTTCATGTAGAACTTCATAAACTTTGAAAAAGTCACATCTACTCCTGGATGTAATGGTGTAGTCAGGGCAGGGTCTGGTAATCTTATGCCGCCAAATATGCCCATATATATGCCGCAACCCAGATGGAGGGAACCAGAGGATGGGAGTAGTAGTGACGGATGATGTGCCACCTGCTAGGCCGAGCATACTCAACCACGCAGTCCAGCCCCACTCCTGGGCCGGACACCGCTGAGGGGGGTCCTGCAGCACTACCTGGATGGTGGTGGTAGTAGTTTCCCCCAGGGCGCTTCCAGTTGGAGAGCGGACCTCTCCTCTCTGAGCTGGTGGAAGGGCCCTGATGGTGAAGCAGGAATGACTCAGGTAGCCAGCAGATGCAGTTGAATAGGATAATAGCTTTATTCAGCAACTGGAGAAAGTACAAACGGCAGCTTCCAAATGGGGGTAGTAGTACCTCAGTATCCAATTCCCCAGCATTGGTTTTAGGAGGGTGCCCATGAATGATACAGGCCCTAAGGCAGGCTTCTCTCTAACTACAACTCCTCTCGTGCCACTCCCAGCTAGGGATACTGGGGACAGTAGTGCAGGGAGCCCTGACAGGGATCTGGTTACCTTTGCTTAGGCCTAAGTCAACTCCTCCTGTCAGTGTCCTCCATTGCTCCTCCCTGCACGGAATCCAAAAGACCTGACAGCTGCACTCCCTTCTCGGGCTGTCTTTGGATGAGCCTAGGGCAAGTCACAATCCTCCTAGAGGCTGTATGGATGGCCGCTGAAGTCCAGTCTCAGTGCTGATAAGTATTTTATTTATTATTTATTATGCTTACTTATATAAGTACCTCTGCAGACTGTAGGAACTGAACTGCTCACAAACTGGCACACTCTAGACTGAGCTCTCAACAGTCGCCAAGGAGACAAAAGTCTCCTTCAACCCCGCCCAGTGGCCTGTGATTGGCCAGGGCTGTACCAAAGGGATGAGGTTTGAACACTGGGGGAACCGCAGGGGAAAAACACACATTGATGTTACAGTACAGGGATAATACACACAGTGATGTCACAGTACATGGATAATACACACAGTGATGTTACAGTACATGGATAATACACACAGTGATGTCACAGTACATGGATAATACCCACAGTGATATCACAGTGCAGGTATAATACACACAGTGATGTCACAGTACATGGATAATACCCACAGTGATGTCACAGTACAGGTATAATACACACAGTGATGTCACAGTACATGGATAATACCCACAGTGATGTCACAGTGCAGGTATAATACACACAGTGATGTCACAGTACATGGATAATACCCACAGTGATGTCACAGTACAGGTATAATACACACAGTGATGTCACAGTACAGGGATAATACCCACAGTGATGACAGAGTACAAGAATAATACAAACAGTGATGACACAGGACAAGGATAATACACACAGTGATGTCACATTACAGGGACAATACCCACAGTGATGACAGAGTACAAGGATAATACAAACAGTGATGACACAGGACAAGGATAATACACACAGTCATGTCACATTACAGGGATAATACCCACAGTGATGTCAGAGTACAAGGATAATACCCACAGTGATGTCACAGTACAGGGATAATACCCACAGTGATGACACTGGACAAGGATAATACACACAGTGATGACACAGGACAAGGATAATATACACAGTAATGTCACAGTACAGGGATAATACACACAGTAATGTCACAGTACAAGGATAATAAACAGTGATGTCACAGTACAGGAATAATAAACAGTGATGTCATGGCACAAGGAATAGTACACATAGTGATGTCAGTACAGGAATATGCCAACTGTGATGTCACAGTACGTACATGATGCACACAGTTATGTCAATGCACACAGTGATGTCATAGAACATACACAATGCACAGTCACATCTCTGCACAAAAATTGTAGTACTAAATTAATATGCTCAAAAGCAATTCTCTCTGTGATGTCACAGCACAATCCACCTGAACTCGTGTCTCCCGTCTCTCTGAGCCCCCACATGGTGACCTATGTGACAGGTATTGTACATTCTTGTTTGGGAGTGTTGTTACCCAGAATCCCTGCTGACCTCACTGACATTCAATGATCATTCTTTGCACGTTGCACTATGTAGCCGTCCTCATATCATCACATCTGGATGACTAAGCTGTGCATCTGCTTGCTATAAAATTTGGCTCCGCTAACCGTGAACAACTTTTGAAAATGTGGTTTGAGTAATCTGACTGATGTTTTATTATTAGGAAAATTTCCTTGCAAAAAAGTAGAAAACAGCAGAGTCCCCCGAGCCGCTCCAAATAATATACACTTATCATCCTAGAACAATGATAGATGGAATGTGACTACTCCCTGTGGATCAAACCACTGCTCATACACAGTGGACAGCGTGGGCCATGACAGCAGCTGGAGTTGACCGCCATACCGTTACATGCACAGTCTCTAGTCTCTCTCTTTGGCAGAGTCTACCTCTTTAAATGGGTTATCCAGTTTTAGAGCATTGCCATTGTAGGCAATGCTCTGAGAGCTTAAACAGCCTGGACTCTAGACGAGCCGGGTTCCACCCAAATATCCCAAATTGTTCAGTTTTTAACAGAATTCATCTTGGATGAACTAAAATGGCCGTTGCGACATGCATTGCAGTAAATAATAGGTGGAGGCCTATTGTGAAAAAAATGTTTATACTCACCTTCCCATGCTTTAGACCAGTGTTTCCCAACCTTCAGGGGACACCCCTGCAAAACTAATTTCCTTGGGGCACCCATCCCCCCAAATAATTTTTACCAAAAGACAAAAAAGTTTTGATTTAGCTTTTATCACAGTTTTTGAATTTACAGGTGAAACATGTTAAATAAATTTGTTTCACTTGTAAAATGAGAATACCTAACCTTAGCTTTGATGAACCCTCAAAGCTACACTAGTATCATGCTCCCCAGTGGCCTAACACATTAACACAAGTATATTACTCCCCAGTGGCCTCCAGATACCTAATAATCCTCCCCAGTGACTCTCCAAGTAAATTATAATGTTCTCAATAGCTCCCAGGCATGTAACAATGCTCCCCAGTGGCTCCCAGATAAGTATTAATGCTCTCCATTGGCACCCAGATAAGTAATAATGCCCCCCAGTGGCCCCCTGACAAGTAAGAATGCACCCCAGTGGCCCTCCAGGCAAGCAATAATGTTCCTCAATGGCCCCAGGCAAGTAACAATGCTCCCCAGTGGCCCCCAGATAAGTCATAATGCTCCCCTGTGATAAGTGCCATATGTATAAGCTCTCTCCTGCTCCCTTGATGCAGCAGGTCCGCACTGAGCCGCAGACATCAATAGCAGATAACTGAATGGTATTCAACTATATTAGCGTCCTAAGGATACCAATAGAGTTGAATGATGACATGCAGCCATCTTCCTACCCGAGTGTTATGGTTGGGAATGGCTCCAGACCTCTGTGTGTTCATCCAATAACAGGGAGGTCTCTTGCATCTGCCCCCTAGCCTCCCGGTCACCTATCTCACATCACAAACCTGCATGTTGTCTACTTTATTTTCCTTTGGTGAAGTCAATGGAACAAAATGATTTGTGCAATTTTGGTAATTTTGTACAATTTTCCTCCAATTTCTCAAAATACTTTTGGACTTTATCTTTACGTGACCTGTTTAGTTAGAACTTTTTGTGTTCCTTACGACTTCCTGAGAAGTATAAATTTGGACTGATATAAACATTTCACATATTTTCTTCCTGTTTCACCAGTATCAGTTGCTTATTATAATCTGGGAATTTCTAATAATAATCTGAGTTGTTTACTTCCTAGAACTCGCCCAGATTGGCCTCTTCCCATCAATCCTGACACAAGGCTATTCCTCTGCTCTTACTGGAATGTCGCTGTATAATATTCGACCACATCTAAAATGAAATATTCACAAAATTGTCAACAAAAACATGAAGAGAAGTGATGTATAACACAGATGTTTGCAAGTCGGGGAATTCCAGATACCCCGCCTGAAGGAGTAACATGTAGGGATGAGCAAACCACTTTGCAAGAGCTGGGTTCATTACCAATTTTCCCAAAATTTCTGGTTCAGCCAAACTTAATGAACCTCTATTAGACTCTGGGGTCTTTTCGTACCCCAGAGTGGGATAAAAAGGGGCCCAGGGGAGTTGTGTCACATACTAAATGGTCTTACCTCTACTAGGTGGTCACGTTGGGCCTACTGACATTATGACACTTGCATCTAATCATTGTGACGCTGGTGCAGCCCATGTCACCACTGAGGCCCAATAACAGGTCTTAGCAGTATCAAGGGGCCTCGAATGTCATTTAGGAAGCCATAAGAGGCTCCAAAAGGATGGGGACCCACACTAGATGCTGCAATAAGTATGTCTGTTTACAACTCAGAAGAGATCCCAGAGTATAATGATAGCATTTTGGTTTCGGCCTAAACAAGTTCGACCTGAAACGAAACTGCTGGATGAACCTCGCAAATATTCGCAAGGCGAATCTTGCGAAGTTTGCCCAACACTAATTACATGGAGCATCTGGCCTCCAATGACAAATCTGAAACAGGGCCTTCTACCTGTTACCCCCTGCACAAATACCCTTTTTTCCTCTGGTCACTGTGCAAAGGGCGGAGGGGAAGGAGCTGAGTTGTCCTCATTAACTATTGTCAATAATGGATCCTGTGTTACCCACTCCCAGTTTTACAATAAAGATGTTACCCGGAATTGTAACCCAGTCCGTAGATGACTATGAGATAAGTACTGCCCTCATTGTACACAGCACAGCTGAAAAGTGATAGGATGTGTCAGACTTTTGTGGGGATATTAGTGGCATGGAGGCAGGGTAGGCAATTGTTATGGGGCCCATGAGGCCCTCAGGTCCCCCTCACAACACTCAGATCTCTTTTGATGTCTGGCAGTCCAAGTATCGTAAATCCTTCCCCCTTGGCTATTTACTGAGATACAGTCTGTCAGACATGTCCCCCTACCCTTACGAGAGATCATTAACCTTTTAACCTCTTCCCGACATCCCCGTATTATTATGGCAGCCGCTCAGGAGCTGAGAGGCTGCCATAGCCGTTGAGTCTCTGCTGTATTATAGAGCAAAGACCCAGCTGTCATAGCAACGGATCGCTGACTCCGGATCATCGACTTTGACTCAAGTGCTGGGGTCCTTAGTGCCCACAATCATTGCCCACCTCGATATTTCTTCTATTACAGGCTACTCTATTCAGCCTGTAATAGAAGTAGCGGTATTTTGCAATGTATTAGCATTGTAATGCATTGCATTAGTGATCAGACCCACTAGGGGGTCTAATTAATACAGTACAAAAAAAAAGTTAAAAAAATATAATTAATAGAATTAAAAATTCGAATCACTCCATTTACCTACAACACCTATGCAAGTAAAAAATACCGTGAAACACATACACATTAGATATCCCTATGTCTGAAAACATCCGGTCTACAAACTTATAAAAATATTTTTCCTGTACGGTGAACGCCATAACGGGGAAAAATAATCAAAACAGCCAAACCGACGTTTTTTTGTTGTTTCATTGATTTAGGTAATTGTTGCTTAAAATTGTTAAAGGAGTTTTCTGGTCCCAAATGTATTTTTCATACTGATGACCTATCCACACTAATGACCCCATCCCTGTCCACTATATACCTGAATACGAGCAGCCTGCGCGAGCTCACCTTCCAACGTGGAAGTACCGGGCTGCCATAGACAACTGATCTGTGAAAGGTCTGGGTGATCAGATACTGATGAACTATCCAGCGGACCATGTGCCTGGAGGGAAATCTACGCTCGTAGCAGGCGCACATATCCAGAATTCCTTCATAAATGATAATAAATTTCCACGCCTTTGGCACGCTCACTTTTCGGGAAGGTGGCGATGGCGGCGCAGAAATCAAAAAGTCGTAACTGTTTTGCGCAACACAGCATAAAACTGGCAGGCAAGATGTAATAAATCTGCTCTATTATTTCTACAACCACTTTTTTACCTTTGAACAAGGGGCCCAATTCTGCCTTTTACCCATGATTCCTATGGATACCCCTAGGGGGTGCAGTATATGAAACAAAAAATCTTGATGATAAACGTTCCATAGTTTCCCCGGGTTTCCCAGCAGCCCTCGGATAGTGGCACTTGTGATACATTGCATCAGGTGAGACATTCATAGATTTTAGAATATGCCCCAGGCTACGGCTTAGTGTTCGGTATCTGAGAGGTCAGATACATGACATCATATCTGTGTTAGCGGCTGTTAATAGCCGCCACGGTTTACAGTCGCACAGGTGCAGGATATACACCATGTGACTCAACAGCTGACAAAATAAAGGCATCTCTTGCTTTCCTCACTTGCTCAAGTGCGCTCTCATCTCTTTTCCTTCCTGAGTGCGGGGAGAGAGAGACGGCGGCCGTCTGTCCAGCCTGCCAGCGCCATTGTATACATTATCCAGCGTTACATAAATAAGCACGTCATTTATGGCAAAGCTCTACTTGGAATTCTTAGCCCAGAGAAAAAAAAATATACATTGAGATTGTTACAAAGCCAAATCTGCTAGGAATAAAAAGGGGGAGCAAAGAGTTCCTAAAATGTATCAGTTTTATAAGCCACATTCTTTGTATCCAACACCTCTGTTTGCTGTAAGTGAATGGAAGCATTCTCATTTATATCTAGAGTCTGAAAACCTCCCTAAGGAAAGGTCTCACCAATCTCAAAAGAAGTCGCCTTTTCCAGCACCTTCCATAATGACATGCACATAATAAAACAATACGGGTCACGTCCAGGACATATTGTCTGGGGTAAGGTTGTGCAATATCAGGTGGTTACAAGATTTATCAAGACAGAATTACTTAGTTGAGTACTGTCAACTTCTTTAAAGTGGTTGGCAACTGACTGTGGAAGCTAGGACAACATCTGCAAGGAGTTTGTATGTTCTCCACGTGTTTGCATGGGTTTCCATACACCTAAAGACATTCTGATAGGATATTTAGATTGTGATCCCTACTTGGCGCTAAATAAATAAGGATTGGAAAGTAGTCTCTATGGAACAGGGTCTAGGGAGTGTGGCTTATAGTGAGCGCAGTTTCACAAAATATATAATTCACCATGACAATAGATTTTAGGACTAGGTTCCTTTTACATGCCATACCCCTATTTAAATGCCATGCTCCTGTTTATAAGAAATACCTCCTATTTACAGATCAAAAAATCACCACCATACAGTATTATGCCCCCATAGTTGTCTCCAAACAGTATAATGTCCTCTTTACAACCCCCACACTATATAAGACTCCTCTCAGTGCCTCCCACAAAGTATAATGCCCATTCAGTGCTTCCACACAGAATAATGCTCCTCTCAGTGCTTCCCACAAAGTATAATGCCCCCTCAGTGCTGCCACACAGGATAATGCTCCTCTCAGTATTCCAACACAGGATAACGCCCCCTAAGTACTTACACTCTGGATAATGCCCCCTCAGTGCCCCATACAAGATAATGCTCCCTCTGTGTTCTGACAGAGGATAATGCCCCCTCAGTACTCTATACCAGATAATGCTCCCTAAGTGTCCCCACTCAGGATAATGCCACATATAAAATAATGCTCCATCTGTGCTCCAACAGAGGATAATGCCCCCTTAGTGCCCTATACAAGATAATGCTCGCTCTGTGCTCCAACAGAGGATAATGCCCCTTCAGTGCTCTATACCAGATAATGCTCCCTCAGTGATCCCACTCAGGATAATGCCCCACTTAGTACCACCACACTCCTGGAAGTGAGCGATGAGCACCAGGTCACTACTCATGCTCTGCTCCCCACTTCTCTGCTCCAGAAACTGCATTGTGAAGTGTGTGCCAGGCATTGAAACGCAACATAACAGGGCCTGGAGCAAAGAAAAAGCAGGGATCAGAGTTGTGAGTAATGAACCAATGCTCACCGCTCGCTCCTCAGGTCTCCCGTAACAAGCATAACACTGGACACTGCTTGTCTGGGGTATTAAAATGACCTTAACTACACTGGTGGATTCTTGATGATGGACCAGGGACTTCATATTCACAATATACCTATGTACGGACTTTCCTTAGTAACAGCTCAGTTAGAGAGTTGCTAAAGACAATATTAAAGCCTCTTTTATAATGAAATGGAATCTAAATAGGGTAATAAAGTATATTACAAAAATGGTCACCAAACACCCCACGACAGAATAGCGAAGAAAAAAAAAAAGGGGAGTTACACTTTAAGGTAATTTGCACTCCCTGGACAAACCCTTTAAGCACAACATTCCCCAACATTATCAGTCCCCTGAAAATGTAAAGATCTCTAAGACTCTTGGAGGTGAAGCTTCGGCCCTGAGCAGGTCCAGGTGAAGAAATCACTTACTCCGCCAAATGACAGCACTTTCCTGGCTCTCTGATGATAGAGATCAGCACCAGGAGATAAAGTGACATGTGAGCAGCTGCTTGTTGGCCGCTCAAATATCACATCCTGGCAGTGTGCCGAGATGGAGGAGAGAGGAGCAGGTGACTATGCTTTTTTTATTTGAAAATGCCGACTGTCACATTTTAGGTGGGTATCCTGGCTGGCACTTTTAATGGGTACCCTGTGGCAGGAGCTGGTTGACTCTGTTAATGGGGACACTGGGGAACTGGTGATGGGGACACAATGGTTGATACTGTTAGTGATGGCACTCTGACCTTATTGAGGGCTTTTTGGCTCTATTAATGGGGATGCTTTGGTTGACACTTTTAAAAGGGGGCACGCTAATGGGGAAGCTCGAGCAGTATTCCCATGAAAGGGGTTATTCCATCTTGGCTAAACATGACCAAGAAGGGTATACAGCAATCCTTCTCCCCGGCCCCTGGGACTTCAAAATCTGCACATGAAAATCTTCACCAAAATCCTAAGGGTAAGTTCACAGAGTTTTTTTGCAGGAGGATTTTGAGGTGGAAAAAACGCATCAAAAAATACAAAAAAAACTACATCAAAAGGGCATTGTGTTAAAAAACGCATCAAAAAAGTTTCCTAATTTCTGAAGCAGATTTTTTTCAGCCTGCAAAAAACTCCATGTGAACATACCCTAACACATGTTTTGAAAACCTGACATGTAACCTATAGACAGGATGCATGCCAAAACTTTCTGCCACTGACAGCTTTAAATTTGGGAATACCACAGGAGATCCCTTTCCATTTCTGTTCCTAAAGCACCTGTGGCCCTCCTCAAGGTATAACTATAGATGCAAAATTTGCAAAAATATCACCATATATAATTTTTTTCATATTTATGATCCATTTGAGCCCTAGGTTCAACTGCAGTCTTTGGGGCCTCTAAAGCATTGCTTTATTGTTAGACCCCTCACTTGAGAAATAAACTGCTTTGACTAGTAGGCCTGCTTCTTCTTGAAGTGTCTTCTGCCAGTTCCTTGGCTTACCCTGCCAGTCACTGAAGAACTTTCATGGGCCATTGAGCATAGTGTTCATTATTGAGTAGTTTTTTTCGTAGACCGCTTGTATCAGAGCACAATGGTGTACTTGTACGTGAACAGAGAAGCCCAGTGATGACGCGGACGGCGACATTTACCTACAACTGGATTACAACCAAGACAGTGCCCCATGGTGTACATTTGAGATGACTACATGTCTCACCCTGCTGCGACCTCACTCTTGCTGCGATCTGATGGACATAATAAGTCTGTGTATCGTCACATCTACCTATTGTGATACTGACAGGGGGCAATGATTTTTTAGCACTTTTACTTCAATCTGAATATGTCAGCATTCACATTTAGATTGTTTAAGGGTACTTTACTCAGTCAGGTTCACCTCAAATGTAGGATATACTTAGTGTGCCCTCTCTTCTGTAGTGGAAGTCCTGGTTCGGGGCATCAATACGGTGGGCCCCCAGGTTACAGTATGTGTCCTGGGGTGACCATTCTAATTTGAATAGGAAAAGCTATATTGCCCACGGCAACCTGGCACAGATTTCATTTTTCGAGTGCAGAATACAATATGAAAGCTGCGCTGTGACTGGTTGCTATGGGCAACAAAGGCATGAGATTGTAGACAGTTTCATAAAGCTCCACTTAAGACTTGAAAATTATGGAAAACTCTTCAAAATGTCATCCCAAAATAGTTAAAAATGAGGAGTGAAGAAAAATAGGCTAAACTAATATGGATAAAGGAAGAATCAGAAAGAGAGGGGCAAATGGGCGCAACATAGTGTAGGCCTGGTCTCTTGCTCCTGGTCTTTTGGAACTTGTTTTTTTTTTTCATCCATTATACTATGGGCATCTGGAGGGGCTATATATACTGTAGGACACATTGTGGGGGACTATGTACTGTGGGAGCATCTGGTGGGGGACTATGTACTGTGGGGGAACATGGTGGGGATTATATATACTGTAGGGGCACCTGGTGAAAGACTGTGTACTGTGGGAGCACCTGGTGGGAGACTATGTGCTGTGGGTGCACATGGTGGGGACTATATATACTGTAGGGGCACCTGGTGGAAGACTGTGTACTATGGGAGCACCTGGTGGGAGACTATGTGCTGTGGGTGCACATGGTGGGGACTATATATACTGTAGGGGCACCTGGTGGAAGACTGTGTACTGTGGGAGCACCTGGTGGGAGACTATGTGCTGTGGGTGCACATGGTGGGAGACTATGTGCTGTGGGTGCACATGGTGGGAGACTATGTGCTGTGGGTGCACATGGTGGGGACTATATACACTGTAGGAGCAACTGGTGGTGGACTGTGTACTGTGGGAGCATCTGGTGGGGGACTATGTGCTGTGGGGGAACATGGTGGGGATTAAATATACTGTAGGGGCACCTGGTGGAAGACTGTGTACTGTGGGAGCACCTGGTGGGAGACTATGTGCTGTGGGTGCACATAGTGGGGACTATATATACTGTAGGAGCAACTGGTGGTGGACTGTGTACTGTGGAAACACCTGGTGGGGGCTGAACACTGTGAGGGCAACTAGAGGGGGGCTGTATACTGTGAGTGGGGCAACTGGAAGGTGACTGTATACTGTGGGGCAACTGGAGGAGGACATTAAACTTTGGGGAGGCAACTGGAGGGCAGACATTATAATGTGGGGGCAACTGGAGTGGAACATTATACTGTGTGTGGGCGTAAAGAGACATTGATGGGAATGGGCAGAGCAAAGGTGGAAGTAAGTCTTACTATATGTAAATCTGCCATGGCAAGCTGCACATTCTGCTGGATCATCATTGTATAAGAGTCTGGACCCAGTGGTGAACCTAGCCTCTTTGCTGCCTGAGGCGGACTATAGAAAGACGCCCCCCCCCCCCAAAAAAAAAAAATTGCGTTTCCATACTACTAGCTTCACACGCTGTTATCGTCACACAATATACACAATAAACAAAGTTATAAAACAGTTTTTAAGAATTCTTCTTACTGCATTACTTCAGTATCAGATCAACAACACGGCATTAACAATGAAAGTAACTTCACACATCTCCTGCTTGGTGGATGGACGAGCCCACGTGGCCCCCATTCTCTATAATAGGAGCCCCGCAGATAGCTGAGTACTGGACTTCGGCTATCTTTGGCACTCCCATTGAAGTGAATGAGAACCACGCGGGTTCGTCCATCCACCAAGTGACACACCTATATATATATGGCTGAGGTCATTCTGAATTCCCACCCAGTGGGGGAAAAAACCCAATTCTCAGGCTCAGTGGGGGTCTCAGCAGACAGACCCCCAGCAATCAGGTATTTATCCTCTATCATTTAGGTGAATACAGGGCAGTAACATTTTGTGACTTACAGGTGACGTCTCTGACTAATCGGTCACATTTCCCTTCTCTTCCCTTTGGGCCGCCATGACCACTTCTTCCAGCTGTGACTTGTCTCTGTAAAGTTTGCAACACAGACATCTTTGGCTCCTCACTTTTCCAGGCATCCGACCCACATTGTCCTCACCTGCAAACCCATCTTGCTGCTACGCCCAATTATATAATATATGATATAACCCCCCATAATGAATAATACTCCCAAGTACATCTTTATATTAATAATGTCCGTGTGTACCCTGTATAAATAGTGCCCCTTATTAATAATGCCCCATAGGTTTCCTAATTAAAAGGTTTTCCAGGTCATTAATAAACTAATCAGTGGGGCTCAAAAACCCAGGACCCCTACTGATAAGCTGTTTGAATGGTACCTGTGTAAGTGCCGTGACCGCTTCTCTGTTTACATAGTGTCATTCATCTCATAGCGGCCATGTCATGCAACTACAGCCTCGTCCTATACATGTCTATGTGACAAGGCTGTAATTACATCACACGGTCACTATAAACAGACAGCGTATAATATAAACAGGCGCCATAGTTTATAGGGCCCCATTTACACACACTATAATGTTCCACAGCAGCCCCTGCACACAGTATTACGGCCCGCAGCGGCCCCGGAACACGGTATTATGCCTTGCAGCGGCCCCTGCACACTGTATTATGCTCCATAGTGGCCCCTGCACACGGTATTATGCTCCATAGTGGCCCTTGCACACTGTACTATGCTCCATAGTGGCCCCTGCACTGGTATTATGCTCCACAGTGGCCCCTGCACATGGTATTATGCCCCATAGTGGCCCCTGCACATGGTATTATGCCCCATAGTGGCCCCTGCACATGGTATTATGCTCTATTGTGTCCCCTGCACACGATATTATGCTCCATAGTGGCCTCTGCAAATGTTATTATGCTCCATAGCGGCCCCTGCACACGGTATTATGCTCCACAGTGGCCCCTGCACTCGGTATTATGCTTCATAGTGGCCCCTGCACACGGTATTATGCTCCATAGTGGCCAACCCATGAACTATTATTATACTCTGGGGTCTTTTCAGACCCCAGAGTATAATGATCGGAGACCCAGGGGAAGATACAAACATAAAAACCAGTGTTACTTACCTTTCCTGGACACCGGTGCATTCCCAGCAGCTTTCGGTCCTGATTAATTGCGCACACACGTCACGTGATCAGGAAGGCGACGCGACCTGATGAAGTCAATAGAAGGCCCAAGCCTGCTCAGAGTGACAATCGGATCGCAGGAGAGGTGAGTAGCATTGGTTTTTATGTTCCCTCACCTTCCCTGGGTCTCCGATTATTATACTCGGGGGTCTGAAAAGACCCCCGAGTATAATAATAGTAGTATGCTCAGAGCGGCATCCACTTCCCTTTCTGCGTCCCATAGCAGAAGGGAAAGCGTAGGCGGCCACGAGCAGACGCGGGGTAGGTAAATTAATAGGCCGTTACCTGCCAGGGATACTCCAGCAGGTTACAGCCTATTTATATATAAATATATATATATATATATATATATATATATATATTAAAAAAAAGTTATACTCACCTGCGATGCCTTGATGGAGTTGCCACCTCCTCTTTTTGTCCGCAACGTCTGCATGTCAGTATAGGAGGCGCGATGACGTCATTGTATCGCCGCCTGCGCTGACATGCAGAGGTCTGGTAAACCAGCCCAGGACAGGCCCCGCTCAGTGTTGTTTTTTTTTTTTGTTTTTTTTAAAGCGGCCTGTCCTGGGCTGGTTTACAGTAAATATACAGTAAAAAATGCCGCCCCCCAGATAGTGACGGACAGTGCCGCCTGAGGCGGCCGCCTCACTACGCCTCATTAGCGGTGCGCCCCTGGGTGTGTGGTAGGGTCTTCAACCTTTCATGATCCTCCAGAATATCATATTTGAGCCATCCTTGTTTTACTATCCTCTGTATAGACTCTGTGGTTGGACAAAATCAACTCTTTGCCCGAAGTGCCAGGGTTTGGACCTGCTGCAATCCATTGAAAGCCAAGGCAGCTGCAAACTGTGTAGGGTTTTGAAGAACCCAAGAGAGAGTTGAATAGAAATAGGGATAGTCATACCCCCCCCCAACCCTGCTATGTGCACAGAAGACCACACAGCACATTGCAAGGAAAGCAGAATGAGTCCAGAAAACCCCATTCTGCCTTTTTAGATTTCTTTAAACTGCGAGGGATCTGTTTACCTTGAAAAATGAAGGCATCCAGTTGCTTCTGGGCAGCATGCCAGTGATTGAGTGACCTGACGCTTCCTCCCAACATTGCATTCCGCCTGCATGCCTTTTGCCCTGTCTGACGCCAACCTTATAACTCACCCCCAAAGCAAACATTTCCAATTGGCACCGAGGCTTGGCTTTTTTTTCTAAAGAGCCGATTCATAGCAGTTTTTTAAAATAAGTTTTCACTATGTCATTTGTTTTCACTTTTTTTCTGCATGTGGTGCCTCCGAGGCTGCAGCTGATAGATGAAAATAATCCATGATTAATAGAGTCATACAAAGGCCTGTGTATGTGTAGTGAGCGTTTGTACTGCATATAAAGAACGGCAGCATCTGTAGGGTCATTTATACCAGGGGTCTGCAACCTGTGGCTCCGCAGCTGTCGTGGGACTGCAGTCCTTAGCTTGCTCTGACCAACACACAAGGCTTTGCTGTATTTATACCTGATGGAAGTCAGAGCAAGTTATTGGGAAAATTACAGTTCTGACCCTTTAAGACCTGTCCAATCTTTGTTGTAAATCTGAATTAGGCCCAAATGTGCCTAATGTATAACTATACTGGATGGACATCTGTGGTGATCCAAGATCGTAAGTGTGACCTATTGGATTATTTTGACTGGACTTCCCTTTTAAGAGCCTGAAGCTTTCTTATAGTTTTGTCTCTTCGTATAAAAATATTATTTTTATGTTTTATGCCTTTAATTTTTTTTAACAATCAAAGAAGCGATATCTCATGATCCCCCTCATTGGAACCTCAAGGACCTCATTGGTCTCTACTTCCTACAGGAAATGACTGCTCAGCTGATTTTTTCAGCTAGAGGGAAAAAAAAAGCAACATAACCTTTCTTCAGGCAGATTGTGCCTTGAAAAACCCATAAAAATCAATGGGAGGCAGAAAAAAATGTGACACTTTTTTTTAGGTGGAGCAAAAAGGCACGTAAAAAATGCAACAAATAACACGTCAAAAAAACTCATAATTTAAAAAAATGCATCAAAAAAAGTTTCCTAATTCCTGAAGCAGATTTTTTTACCCTGCAAAAAACTCTGTGCGAACATACCCTAAAAGTAGTGATGAGCTATCCTCAAGATAGGTCACTAATATCAGATCAGTGGGGGGGCTGACACCTGCCAACCCCACTGATCAGCTCTTCTCAGCAACTGATACACAGAGAATGGAGCAGGAAGCAGACAGCTCCATTCTCTGCATAGTGGTGAAACTGAGGTACTGCTGCTTAGGTCCCATTCAAATGAATGAGAGGCGATCTTCAGTAACCTGGTCTGGCTACTACACAGAAAACAGAGCTGTCTGCTTCCTGCTTCTCACCCGGCTCATTAGTATTCACTAAACTGTGAATACTAATGAGGATTTATAGTTTTATTCAATGTATTTTTTCATTAGGTGTGATCCATTATTCTTAATGGGAGTTTTTTCTCTTACCAATTTCAATAGTCAGCATACAATGTTGAAGTTTGGTAATAGAAAAACCTCCCTTAGAGAATAAAAGAGGCAATGGCCTGTATCACACCTAATAAAAAATAAAAACTTTAAATAGATTGAGGATTCCCTTTGTAATCTCCTGGAAGTTTTAGTATTTTTTATATATATTTATATATAATTATATTGCTAGTTCTAGACCCAGGAAAGATCATCAGTATCAGATCGGTCAGGGTCCAACACTTTGGTCAGCTGTTTTGGCTGCCAGAAACCATATACAAGGTATATGGCCGGCAGCAGCTCTGCTGCTATACAAGTGAAAGGGAGCATTGCTGCAGTTCCCAGCATCAGTGTACGGACAGGAACCTGTATGCAGGGTATGGAGCTCCATACACTGTAGCAGTGGTACCTGAAACTGCAGCAATACAAAACAAAAGGTCCCACAATCTTGAGCCAATAACTGTATAGCAAAATCCCCCCCTCCCAAAGTGAAAGAAAGATTTGCACATGTAAAGAGAAGGCCCTAGACGCTTGGGGATAGGGACTACATGACTGGGGGGGAGGATTAAGGAACCAAGGGGTTAAGCAGTAGGAGAGTTTGAGCGGGAAAAATGGGGGTGGGATCTTGGGTGTTAAAAAGGGGCGCTGGGGTGAGCTAAGGGTCAGTCAGGTAGTGGCAGAGTAAGGAAGTGGCCCGCCCGCCCGCCCTAATTTTGGAAGGGTTAATGGGTATGTTTGGCTGGGGGTTGGTGGGGTTAGAGGCCTATCAGGCACTGTTGTAGGACCTCATCGGTGGTATGGGGATCCTGGTGGGGAAGGTGTAAGCCTGGGAAGTCCTCTAGTTGAGCTTAGGTCCCTTTGGGGGTCAGGCTTGTGGTCATACAGATGGTTAAAGGTCTGCCCCAGGTGGGGGTTTTGCGCCTGGGCAGATTAGTGGTGGTGCCTATCCCCGTGGTGGGGTGGGTTGTGATATAAGAACTTTTAAATGGTGTTCATTTTGTATACAGTTGTAACGGTTAAGTATTGATTTGTATTATACACCGCCCGTTTTATGGCGGTGTTATTTATATGTTATTTATATGTTTAAGGTATTTATATATGTTTTAATAAATCGGCCTGAACAGGCCAATTTAAAATCCAAGAGGTGGTTTGAGTCCTTATTGGGGGAGAAGTGGGGGTAGGACATGAGGTGTAATGGGCTGTGGTAAGTCAGCCGGAGAGATGATATATTCCTCCTCCCCAAGTCAGGTGTTTTATCTAATCATGCATTTATTGTGTATGACATTGGTTATGGCTGTACACACATCTATGAATTTTGTTATTTTATCATATCTATGCAGTTGAGGAGTCCTCTGCCTGGTGGTAAGCGCAGGAATGACTCCAGTGGCAGCAGTGCAGTTGAACCAAATGACTTAGGCAACAAGAACAATGCAGCTTCTCAGATGGGGGTAGTAGTAATGCATTCTACAGTGGGTGATAGTACTGAGCCTGGCACCGGTTTCTCCACATCCAATAATGGATGTTAAGTCCAGTGTCCTTTATCTCCACTCCAATAATTCTATACCCTGCCATATAATATATATATATATACAGTACAGACCAAATGTTTGGACACACCTTCTCATTCCAAGAGTTTTCTGTATTTTCATGACTATAAAAATTGTAGATTCACACTGAAGGCATCAAAACTATGAATTAACACATGTGGAATTATATACTTAACAAAAAAGTGTGAAACAACTGAAAATATGTCTTCTATTCTAGGTTCTTCAAAGTAGCCACCTTTTGCTTTGATTACTGCTTTGCACACTCTTGGCATTCTCTTGATGAGCTTCAAGAGGTAGTCACCTGAAATGGTTTTCACTTCACAGGTGTGCCCTGTCAGGTTTAATAAGTGGGATTTCTTGCCTTATAAATGGGGTTGGGACCATCAGTTGTGTTGTTCAGAAGTCAGGTGGATACACAGCTGACTTGTTTGGGCTAAAGAACACAAGGAATGGACATTAGACCTGTGGAAATCTGTGCTTTGGTCTGATAAGTCCAAATTTGAGATCTTTGGTTCCAACCACCGTGTCTTTGTGCGACGCAGAAAAGGTGAACGAATGGACTCTACATGCCTGGTTCCCACCGTGAAGCATGGAGGAGGAGGTGTGATGGTGTGGAGGTGCTTTGCTGGTGACACTGTTGGGGATTTATTCAAAATTGAAGGAATACTGAACCAGCATGGTTACCACAGCATCTTGCAGCGGCATGCTATTCCATCCGGTTTGCGTTTAGTTGGACCATCATTTATTTTTCAACAGGACAATGACCCCAAACACACCTCCAGACTGTGTAAGGGCTATTTGACCAAGAAGGAGAGTGATGGGGTGCTACGCCAGATGACCTGGCCTCCACAGTCACCAGACCTGAACCCAATCGAGATGGTTTGGGGTGAGCTGGACCGCAGAGTGAAGGCAAAAGGGCCAACAAGTGCTAAGCATCTCTGGGAACTCCCTCAAGACTGTTGGAAGACCATTTCAGGTGACTACCTCTTGAAGCTCATCAAGAGAATGCCAAGAGTGTGCAAAGCAGTAATCAAAGCAAAAGGTGGCTACTTTGAAGAACCTAGAATATAAGACATATTTTCAGTTGTTTGACACTTTTTTGTTAAGTATATAATTCCACATGTGTTAATTCATAGTTTTGATGCCTTCAGTGTGAATCTGTACTGTATATATATATATATATATATATATATATATATATATATAGGGGCTGTGAATGAGTAAATCCCTCAGGTACCCCTGACTACCTGTGTACTGCAGGATCCAGGCTGTGAAGTTCTGGAAAATCTCAACTTCTCCAATTTGCCACTTTGCCCTTCCTTCAGCAAATCCTCCCTGTTTCAGGGCTGTAGCAATGATGGTGTTGGGTTATACCTCTGATAAGAACCCACTACACTTATCCCTCTGGGGCTGTCAAGGGCTGTCTCTCTCAATGTAGGTCTGCACCGTACTGACTCTGGAGACGCTAAGTTTCATCACCTTGCCCCAGCCAACTATTGACCAAGTTGAACCAAGTTCCCCTACATGGGTGGGGTATACCTCTCACCACAATGAAGTGCTCTAAAGCAGGGAGGATACACATAGGAAAGATATAAAACATACAGAAATTATTTACATAATGGCAAATAAATAATGAAACAAAATCATATAAGCAGTGTCCATTGGGATTCTGCATATCTGTCTAATATCTATCTAGTTATGTTTTCCTTATCTATTTATCTATTCCATATCTATCTATCTATCTATCTATCTATCTATCTATGTAATATGTATGTTTCTATTTATTTATCTATCTACCTAATACCTACCTATCTATCTACTTATCTTTTCCTTTTCTATTCCATATCTTTCTTTCTATCAGCTGTATATCTGTCATATTTCTAATATCTATTTATTTTTATCATCTAATATCTATATATTTATTTATCTATATTTACCACATCTGTTTATCTATTGCATATCTATCTATCTATCTATCTATCTATCTATCTATCTATGTATTTTTATCATCTATTACCTATCTATCTATACAATATCTATTTCTATCATCTAATATCTATCTATATATATCTATTTATCTAGCTTTACCATATCTATCTATCTATCTATCTATCTATCTATCTATCTATCTCTCTATTTATGTAGCTTTACCATATCTTATCTATGTATCTCCTCTCTGTCTCTCTACCAGCTGTAATGTAGCTGCAGTATGAATGCTGCACCTGGGTGACATGTAGAGATGAGCAGCTGTTATGGGCTCTGTGATAACCCCCTGGCGGACATTCAGCATAGCTCCTACATGACATAACCCAGGGGGGCAGAATGTATCTGCAATGTGAGAGAAGTGCCCGGGCGGCGCTGCATACGACACATTCCGGCCATCACATTTACAGAGTAATCTTTTCCAGAACATCTTTAAATACATGAAATTATAATGGAGGAGACGTCTCCGCTCTGACACAATGTACTCGCTGCTGTTTATTTTACATTCACATTTAGTGCCGCTGCCCCTGGAGCCAAGTGCGGTGTTATGGAGGGCAGGAGCAACATCACAGGAGGCTTTTGTGGTGACATCAGCTGGGCCCGCTCCAGCGGCAGAATCTTCACTTCTATAAACAAATTACTCACAGACAGAGATTACTTCAAGTAAACTTGTGGTCATGTCATTAACCTTGGATCTGTGTCTGTGGCAATGCCAAAGACTTCTAACCTTGGGCAAACGCCTTCCCTCCGACCACAAGAATGACACCATGAATGGAATTATAGCATTTATCCCGAAACATAATAAACACTCTGCTTGGCTGACAACAGGGCTGTGCTGGAACTTGTAGTACAACCACGGCTGCAGGTGGTATTAAGCCAGGCCAAGTTTTACCCTTACTAGGGAGTCCTGTAGACTTTAACACCAGAACCAAACTAAAACCACTCAATTTTGTTTAGCAGCATTATGTGCAATACATACGGTATAATTTTATATGAGCACTTTAAGAGTATTACGTTGATATTACAATACATATTATTTGGGCACTGTATGGTTATATAATATAGGCTGTATATGGCAATATTATTTTGGCACTATATGGCTGCATAATGTTGGTTGAAATTACACGAAGTACTAGAAATGGAAACGGAAAGAGGGCCCATAACATGGCACTGGGTGCAGAGGTGATCTAAAGGGGACATATGAGGAGCATGCAAAATAAATCCAATCCTCAGATTAAACTCCGACATTTATTTGGACAACCATTTCCCAAATAAATTCTGGACCTAAAATAAATAATAATAATAATAATAATAATAATAATACATTTTATTTATATAGTGCTAACATATTCCGCAGCACTGTACAATTTGTAGGGTTCAAGTACTGACAAAAAAGATACATTACAAAGAAATATTCAATTCACACACTGGGACTGAGGGCCCTGCTCACAAGAGCTTACAATCTATGAGGTAGAGGGGGTGACACAGGAGGTAGCAGGGGCGGCAACAGATGTAGCATTGCTTATACAATGGTCAGACAATTCTGTATTAGAGGTTACTGTCATTACACATATATAAGCTGTATGAGCCGTCACCAGTCGTGTCCTTTAACGTGCAGATGGTGCCTGGACATATAAAGTTAGTCTGATACGGCATCATATCCTGTGAGGTAATGTTGGAGCATCAACAGAGGAGGGTACGTTTTAGGGATTCTAACTACGGAAGGAAAACAAATTATTTCAAACTCCACATCACAGACCCGAGATCAGACCCAAAGATTGCAGCAACCCACTGGAGGCAATGCGGAGGCTTGGAGTACCAGGTGTTGTTAGTAACTCCAGTTCACCTCCTGGGCTGGTGCAGAACTGAGGGGGCCTGCAGGCTGCCTGATGGTGGTGGTTATAGTTCAACCAGGAGGCTTTCTTTTTGGTCTTCAGCCTGGTATTTGGAGTTTGGAAGGGCCCTTGATGGTGAATGCAGGAATAGACTCAGGAGACACAGGCTGCAGGTGAAAACAGGCTGAAACTTTACTGATGATTATGGCAACCATAACAGCTCAAAGGCCTTGGTCCACCATAGACACTCATCAGAAATGGCAAAAAGGTGCTGCCCCATCCCCAGTGGAACAGTCCTTAAAGGGAGCAGTTACATATAGAAATTATATACATGTGGCACATACCACAGTAATGCAGGTGATGCCCCATAGCATGTTTTGCAGTGTCCCCTAGAAAAACTGCACAATAATTTCAGATCTATAACTTAATGTACAACACAGAGCAGAACAGAAAATAATTCATACCCTAGACCCCAAAATAAATCATTTTGGGATGCAGCAATACCTCAGCTCCTGAATCTATACAGTATGCATAATAAATGCTTAAACTACCTGGGTGGTTGGGTGACAGTATGCTACACCCGGTAATGGCACAACTCAGCACAGGTACAGGGCAGTATGAGGCACACCGCCCTCCACTGGACAGACTATTATAGCCACAATAATTAAATCCTCTTCAGTCGTCCTCCAAAGAAAACATACATACATATCCATACATACATTACATAACTACACGTCATGTCCAAGGCCACAGAATAATATAAACATATATACATGTTTGAGTCCTGTCACACCCTACTGTGTTTAATCTCTGGCGATCGCGTTGTTTTGTCTAGCCCCGCTCCCTAGTGTCTCAGTGGTGCTCAGCTGGTTTCAGTGAGATTAGGTCCGCTCCCTGGTAATACAGTGGTGCAGAGTTCACCCTCTGGAGATCCACTCATGTTGCATCTTTTCTCTGGTGTTTAGTAGTATTTGGTGTAGTGTCTGGTAATCCAGGGGTGTTGTGTTCACTCCCTAGTGATCCGGTGGTTCTGTATTCGTTCCATTCTGATCAATAATTGCAGGATTAACTCTTTTGTACTGCTGTGTTTATTTTATTCCCTGGTAATCCAGTAGTGTTGTTTCTTGTCCCTGGTGATCCACTGCTGTTGTGTCTTGTCTCTGGTGATCCAGTAGTGTTGTTTCTTGTCCTTGGTGATCCGGTGGTTTATGTTTTGTCATTAGTGATCCAGTAGTTTTATTTGTTGTCCCTAGTGATCCAGTAGGATGATTTCTTGTCCTTGGTGATCCAGTAGTGTTTTTTTTTCTTGTTCCCTGTGATCCAGCAGTGTTGTTTCATGTCCCTGGTAATCCTGTGGGGTTATTTCTTTTCCTCGGTGATCCAGTAGTGTTGTTTCTTGGTCCTAGTGATCCAGCAGTGTTGTTTCTTGTCCCTGGTGTTCAAGTGCTGCTGTTTCACATCCCTGGTGATCTGCTGGTGCTGTTTCTTGTCCCTGGTGATACGATGGTGCTCTTTCATGTCCCTGGTGATACGATGGTGCTCTTTCATGTCCCTGGTGATACGGTGGTGCTGTTTCTTGTCCCTAGTGATACAGTGGTGCTGTTTCTTGTCCCTAGTGATCCAGAGGTGCGGTTTCATGTCCCTGGTGATACTGTGGTGCTGTTTCTTGTTCCTGGTGAACCAGCAGTGTTGTTTCTTGTCCCTGGTGATCTGGTGTTGTTGTTTCATGTTTCTGGTGATCTGGTGGTGCTGTTTCATGTCCCTGGTAATCCAGTAGTGTGGTTTCTTGTCCCTGGTGATACTGTGGGGTTATTTCTTGTCCTTGTTGATCCAGCAGTGTTGTTTCTTTTTCCTGGTGATCCAGTAGTGTTGTTTCATGTGCCTGGTGATCCGGTGGTGCTGTTTCATATGCCTGGTGATCCGGTGGTGCTGTTTCATATGCCTGGTGATCCGGTGGTGCTGTTTCTTGTCCCTGGTGATCCAGTGATGCTGTGCAATAAAACAAGTTCTATAACATTTTTATTTGTATTAACAGCCAAAGTGTCAGGACAAGTTTCTGGCATTGCTTTATATGCAAATACCTATGGCAGACCATTATTAGGCCCCTGGCTGCCATAGTAAATCATTACTCCCCTGCAATCATTATAACCCCTTAGATGCTGTGGTCTATAGTAACTGCAGCATCTAAGTTGCTTGACACTCACAAGGCTCAGTGGACTAACAGCGCTCCTTTCCTATATCAATAGATGCCGTGGTTGCTATTAACTGTGTGAATCTAATGGAGTTAAAATAATTGAAACCCCACTTTATTAGTTTGTAATCGATTCCCTAATACTTAAGGGAGCTTTGGGATTGCAAGGCATGTAGTGATGATTTCATAAACCCAGAAATCACTAATGCTCATTGCACAGAGCGATCACTCTGAGATTCATAGTTGTATGCTGCCATCTAGTGACAATGACTATTATTGCACATTCTCCATTATACAGTGCCTTTTTTCCAAGTCCTGGATTTTGTCCTCTCTATTTAGTATAAGTCATTTCTGTATATTTTAGAGGAAAACTGAGGAAAAAAACAATATTTATGCAAAAAGTATAAAAAGTGGGGCAAAATCACTGAAGCTATAGAGATTTGGCATGATTTGGCGTAATGTTGTTTACATTAATGTCCATAGGAATGGACACAGACTCAGTCAGTCAGTCAGTCAGTGTCCGTTCCCTGCCACAGTTAATGTCCATTGTTGTCCTATGATGGAAGAAACCAACGGACATTAACAACTGTAGTGTGAACCCAGCCTAACTTTCAACCTTTGCATTGCAAAGACTGAAAACCGTGAGTGAGATCTGCAGCTATAATTGACATTCACCCGCACGTACAGTACAGACCAAAAGTTTGGACACACCTTCTCATTACAAGAGTTTTCTGTATTTTCATGACTATAAAAATTGTAGATTCACACTGAAGGCATCAAAACTATGAATTAACACATGTGGAATTATATACTTAACAAAAAAGTGTGAAACAACTGAAAATATGTCTTATATTCTAGGTTCTTCAAAGTAGCCACCTTTTGCTTTGATTACTGCTTTGCACACTCTTGGCATTCTCTTGATGAGCTTCAAGAGGTAGTCACCTGAAATGGTCTTCCAACAGTCTTGAAGGAGTTCCCAGAGATGCTTAGCACTTGTTGGCCCTTTTGCCTTCACTCTGCGGTCCAGCTCACCCCAAACCATCTCGATTGGGTTCAGGTCTGGTGACTGTGGAGGCCAGGTCATCTGGCGTAGCACCCCATCACTCTCCTTCTTGGTCAAATAGCCCTTACACAGTCTGGAGGTGTGTTTGGGGTCATTGTCCTGTTGAAAAATAAATGATGGTCCAACTAAACGCAAACCGGATGGAATAGCATGCCGCTGCAAGATGCTGTGGTAACCATGCTGGTTCAGTATTCCTTCAATTTTGAATAAATCTCCAACAGTGTCACCAGCAAAGCACCCCCACACCATCACACCTCCTCCTCCATGCTTCACGGTGGGAACCAGGCATGTAGAGTCCATTCCTTCACCTTTTCTGCGTCGCACAAAGACACGGTGGTTGGAACCAAAGATCTCAAATTTGGACTTATCAGACCAAAGCACAGATTTCCACAGGTCTAATGTCCATTCCTTGTGTTCTTTAGCCCAAACAAGTCTCTTCTGCTTGTTGCCTGTCCTTAGCAGTGGTTTCCTAGCAGCTATTTTACCATGAAGGCCTGCTGCACACAGTCTCCTCTTAACAGTCGTTGTAGAGATGTGTCTGCTGCTAGAACTCTGTGTGGCATTGACCTGGTCTCTAATCTGAGCTGCTGTTAACCTGCGATTTCTGAGGCTGGTGACTCGGATGAACTTATCCTCCGCAGCAGAGGTGACTCTTGGTCTTCCTTTCCTGGGGCGGTCCTCATGTGAGCCAGTTTCTTTGTAGCGCTTGATGGTTTTGACCACTGCACTTGGGGACACTTTCAAAGTTTTCCCAATTTTTCGGACTGACTGACCTTCATTTCTTAAAGTAATGATGGCCACTCGTTTTTCTTTACTTAGCTGCTTTTTTCTTGCCATAATATAAATTCTAACACTCCATTCAGTAGGACTATCAGCTGTGTATCCACCTGACTTCTGAACAACACAACTGATGGTCCCAACCCCATTTATAAGGCAAGAAATCCCACTTATTAAACCTGACAGGGCACACCTGTGAAGTGAAAACCATTTCAGGTGACTACCTCTTGAAGTTCATCAAGAGAATGCCAAGAGTGTGCAAAGCAGTAATCAAAGCAAAAGGTGGCTACTTTGAAGAACCTAGAATATAAGACATATTTTCAGTTGTTTCACACTTTTTTGTTAAGTATATAATTCCACATGTGTTAATTCATAGTTTTGATGCCTTCAGTGTGAATCTACAATTTTTATAGTCATGAAAATGCAGAAAACTCTTGGAATGAGAAGGTGTGTCCAAACTTTTGGTCTGTACTGTATAATGGTCCCATATGCCTCCATAAAGTATAATGGCCCCCTTATGCCCCCATATAATGACCTGTTATGCCCCCATACAGTACAGTACCCCTATATAATGGCCCCTTAAGCCCCCATGCAGTACAATGGCCCTTTTAGGTCCCCATACAGTATAATGTCCTCATACTGTATAATTACCTGTTATGCCCCCATACAGTAAAATGCCCTCTTATATAATAGCCATATAATACAGTATAATGTCCCCATTACACTCCACAGCATAATGTCCTCTTTATACCCCCATACAGTATAATGGCACCCTTATGCCCCCATATAATGCCCCTTATGTCACCATACAGTACAGTGCCCCCATATAATGGCCTGTTATGCCCCCCATACAGTAAAATGCCCTCTTATTTCCCACATAATAGCCCTTTTTTTGCCACATTCAGTATAATGGCCCCTTTATTCCCCCACAGAGTACAATGCTCCATATGATGGTCCCTTATACCTTATACAGCATCCCTTTATTCCCTGATATAATGGCCCCTTATCTCCCCATACGGTACAGTGCCCCCATATAATGAACTCTTATTCCAGTATATAGTACAATGACCCTTTACTCTCCCATATAATGCCTCCTTATGCCCCCATATAACGGTTCCTAATGCCCCTCTCTTTTACAGGGAGCGAGTGATCATCTTTGACCTCCATCTAGACCTCTCTATGTAACACAAGCTGATGGTATATCACATAACCTGTGTCAGGGGTGGTCATACAAGGGTTCCTGGATGCATTTCAGGGGATCCATAAATATGGACTATGAATAAATGTATGGTAACCTCTCAACAACTGCCATAGTATGAACATCCCAGGATACTAGAGATGGGCGAACCTTACGGTTCAACCCCAATATCCTAAATTATTCATTTGTCAACAGAACTAAACAATTTGTGATTCATCTCGGATAAACTAAAATGGCCACTGCCAGTTTTATCTGAACAAGTTCGGACTGAAACAAACCAAAGGTTCACTTGTCCAAAACCAAGACAAAACAAATCTTCAGAGATTTGCCCATCTCTACAGGATACCAATAGAAACCACATATTTTGTCATATTGAATTACATCTATCACCATTTCTGTGCCTCCCAGACACGTATGGTCACTGTTGTACTTCAGGATTTGTCAAAATCCCAAATATTGAATCTCCCACCAATAAGACTTTTATTGTATGAATGACTAATATGCTATGGAAGTCATTAGTGGCATAATTACTATACATATACAATAAGTATATTGTGGCTTATGCTGACATCTAGTGTTCAATTTGCAGATTGCTCCAAAGACACATGTTCTAAATTATTGTCTAGCTTTTTCAAAGTAGACTGTACCTGCATTAGTATACTGTACAGTTAGGTCCAGAAATATTTAGACAGCGACACAAGTTTTGGCCTTTTAGCTATTTACCAAAACATATTCAGGATACAGTTATATAATCAATATAGGCTCAAAGTGCAGACTCCCAGCTTTAACCCCTTAAGGACCGGGTCATTTTTCGTTTTTGCATTTTCGTTTTTCCCTCCCCACATTTCAAGAGCCATAACTTTTTCATTTCTCAGTTCATAGACTCACATGATGGCTTATTGTTTGCAAAACAAATTGTACTTTGCAATGGCACCATTCAATATGCTGTGCAATGTACTGGGAAGCTGGAATAAAATTCAGAATGAGGTACAATTGGAGAAAAACTGCATTTGCGCCAACTTCATATCGGTTTAATTTTTACGGCGTTCACTGTGTGGTAAATATGACATGTTCCAAAAAACTATGCTAGAAATATATCACAAAGGATAAAGGTGTTGTTCAACTATCCAAAATACCAAAAAACAAAAAATATGAACAACTAAAACATAACTTTTAATCGGTCAAATATAAAAAATGGCTAAAAATAGCCACCTATCTCTGATAAAAGCTTAAGATGTATACCTAAGTCTGAATAAATGGATATATAGAAAAACTCCAAAATGTGAACCTGTTAATGAGCTAATATTGCCAAACTGCTGTATCTCATATAATTAATGTTCCCAAACAGCGGCTAAAACCGCATGATATTCAAGTCTGAACAAGCACCAATTCTCATTCTAAAACTAAATTGTCAGGAATTGCTACTTTATAATAGCTGACTACAGGGAACCACAGCTAGTAAACATAACAACCCCAACTGGCTCTGATAATGCTCTATAGATATAACTATATCGTATACAGATATAAAGCTCCCAATTCCTACTTACTAGTGTTCCTTTTGTCTATGAGTGTTTCTAGTCTCTCCCCATAGGTATTTAGAGAAAGGTTAACACTACTGAACATTGCACATATTGTAGGAGAAGAAATAAACCAGTGTGGAGCTACTATTAACTCATAACTCTCTGCACAGCTCACTGCCTATTAATTCATAACTCTCTGCACAGCTCACTGCCTGTCAATATTGTTAGAATTACCCCCTACGCGTTTCACTGTACAAAACAGCTCATCAGGGGATGCATGTAACCTAATCTACAGTATGAGAGGACTCATAAGTGCGGGTTGTACTGGTTGTTTATTACCTTCCCTGCTTTCCCAATCGCTGTGTATACAGTGCTCAGTGAACGCTGTATACAACGCTATGGGCACCGCCATCTTGCGGCCACCCTCTGACCCAACAGTCACGTGATCCACCGGGATCAGAGTCTGTTAGAGCTGCTGGGTCCTACAGGACCCAGATCAGCTCTATAGTAATGGGCAGGAGGCTGTAAATGTACCAGCCCCAGTTACAGAGGAAATCAGCCTCCCCCACAAAAAAAAAAAGTGATTAGATATCCCCAAAGGTCTATTATGACCTTATGGGGATACAATGTAAAAATAAATAAATAAAAAAAAAATTAATAGAAAAGTTAAAAAAAATGTAAATAAAATAATATGCCAATAAAACGCCCTTATTAAAGGTTATAGCCCCACCCCCAATGACACCATACAAAATAAAAATTACCATAATGGAGAGTAAAAACTATTTTATAAAGTTTTTTAGTAGCACTTTGTGTTATTAAATAAAAAAAATGAAAAGGGATATAAAAAAAATTAAAACACATGCAAAAATAAAAACAACATAAAAATAAAGCCCTATGTGTCACTGAAAAAAGACTCAGAAATTAGTTGAATAATTCGAATGATAAAAATGTTACAGCCCTCCAAAACTGCACATACAAAAAAACTTGAAATTGTGCCTGGTCTGGAAGGGGGGTAAAGCATCTGGTATGGAAGTGGTTAAAGAAAAAACATTTTGTAGTTTTATGGGTTCTTTTTTCCGCTCTGGTGACTGACCATACACAGTGTGACAGAGCGTTGTTGTTAATCTGAAAAAAATATTAATTACTTAAGCATTTCTCTGTATGCACAAGTGTGCATGTATGCATACATGCTTACACAGTATTGCAACCTCTGCTAATCTAAAAAAAGAATCTTTTATTTCAGCGTTTTGTTTTTTTTTTTGTTTTTTTTTGGTGTGTTCATCCAATATGTAGTCTAGTCTGTGCTAATTTGAAAAAAAATAAACTTGTTATTTAATATAGGCCCTGAGAGTATTCTACAGTAAGTTTTATAGATAGGTTCCTAGGAGCCCTTACAGTGTTCTACACTATGTTTTATAGATAGGTTCCTAAGAGCCCTAAGAGTGTTCTACACTATGTTTTATAGATAGGTTCCTAGGAGCCCTAAGAGTGTTCTACACTATGTTTTATAGATAGGTTCCTAGGAGCCCTTACAGTGTTCTACACTATGTTTTATAGATAGGTTCCTAAGAGCCCTAAGAGTGTTCTACACTATGTTTTATAGATAGGTTCCTAGGAGCCCTAAGAGTGTTCTACACTATGTTTTATAGATACGTTCCTAGGAGCCCTTACAGTGTTCTACACTATGTTTTATAGATAGGTTCCTAAGAGCCCTAAGAGTGTTCTACACTATGTTTTATAGATAGGTTCCTAGGAGCCCTAAGAGTGTTCTACACTATGTTTTATAGATAGGTTCCTAGGAGCCCTGACAGTGTTCTATGCTATGTTTTATAGATAGGTTCCTAGGAGCCCTGACAGTGTTCTACACTATGTTTTATAGATACGTTCCTAGGAGCCCTTACAGTGTTCTACACTATGTTTTATAGATAGGTTCCTAAGAGTGTTCTACACTATGTTTTATAGATAGGTTCCTAGGAGCCCTAAGAGTGTTCTACACTATGTTTTATAGATAGGTTCCTAGGAGCCCTGACAGTGTTCTATACTATGTTTTATAGATAGGTTCCTAGGAGCCCTGACAGTGTTCTACACTATGTTTTATAGATACGTTCCTAGGAGCCCTTACAGTGTTCTACACTATGTTTTATAGATAGGTTCCTAAGAGCCCTAAGAGTGTTCTACACTATGTTTTATAGATAGGTTCCTAGGAGCCCTGACAGTGTTCTACACTATGTTTTATAGATAGGTTCCTAGGAGCCCTGACAGTGTTCTACACTATGTTTTATAGATGGGTTCCTAGGAGCCCTGATAGTGTTCTACACTATGTTTTATAGATAGGTTCCTAGGAGTCCTGATAGTGTTCTACACTATGTTTTATAGATAGGTTCCTAGGAGCCCTGACAGTGTTCTACACTATGTTTTATAGATAGGTTCCTAGGAGCCCTGATAGTGTTCTACACTATCTTTTATAGGTAGGTTCCTAGGAGCCCTGACAGTGTTCTACATTATGTTAATAGATAGGTTCCTAGGAGCCCTGACAGTGTTCTACATTATGTTTATAGATAGGTTCCTAGTAGTCCAGACAGTGTTCTACACTATGTTTTATAGATAGGTTCCTAGGAGCCCTGACAGTATTCTACACTATGTTTTATAGATAGGTTCCTAGGAGCCCTGACAGTGTTCTACACTATGTTTTATAGATAGGTTCCTAGGAGTCCTGATAGTGTTCTACACTATGTTTTATAGATAGGTTCCTAGGAGCTCTGACAGTGTTCTACACAGAGGCGTAGCTAGCGAGGGGGGGGGGCAGAGGGGGCGGCTGCCCCGGGCCCACTGAATTTTTGGGGGCCCACCCCGGGGCCGCCATTAATACATCCTTTATTTTTAACTAAAGTGTAGCCCTGACAGTGTTCTACACTATGTTTTATAGATATGTTCCTAGAAGCCCTGAGAGTGTTCTACACTATGTTTTATAGATAGGTTCCTAGGAGCCCTGACAGTGTTCTACACTATGTTTTATAGATATGTTCCTAGAAGCCCTGAGAGTGTTCTACACTATGTTTTATAGATAGGTTCCTAGGAGCCCTGACAGTGTTCTACACTATGTTTTATAGATAGGTTCCTAGGAGCCCTGACAGTGTTCTACACTATGTTTTATAGATAGGTTCCTAGGAGCCCTGACAGTGTTCTACACTATGTTTTATAGATAGGTTCCTAGGAGCCCTGACAGTGTTCTACACTATGTTTTATAGATAGGTTCCTAGGAGTCCTGATAGTGTTCTACACTATGTTTTATAGATAGGTTCCTAGGAGCTCTGACAGTGTTCTACACAGAGGCGTAGCTAGCGGGGGGGGGGCAGGGGGGGGCGGCTGCCCCGGGCCCACTGAATTTTTGGGGGCCCACCCCGGGGCCGCCATTAATACATCCTTTATTTTTAACTAAAGTGTAGCCCTGACAGTGTTCTACACTATGTTTTATAGATATGTTCCTAGAAGCCCTGAGAGTGTTCTACACTATGTTTTATAGATAGGTTCCTAGGAGCCCTGACAGTGTTCTACACTATGTTTTATAGATATGTTCCTAGAAGCCCTGAGAGTGTTCTACACTATGTTTTATAGATAGGTTCCTAGGAGCCCTGACAGTGTTCTACACTATGTTTTATAGATAGGTTCCTAGGAGCCCTGACAGTGTTCTACACTATGTTTTATAGATAGGTTCCTAGGAGCCCTGACAGTGTTCTACACTATGTTTTATAGATAGGTTCCTAGGAGCCCTGAGAGTGTTCTACACTATGTTTTATAGATAGGTTCGTAGGAGCCCTGACAGTGTTATACACTGTTTTATAGATAGGTTCCTAGGAGCCCTGGCAATGTTCTACACTACGTATGTTTTATAGAAGGGGACCTGGGGGCCCCCCCAGTGTCTTCCCCATTTTTTTAAAAAAGGGGCCCTGGGGGGCCCGACAGGGTTCCCCCCAAATTTTTAACCCCAATAAATTAATTTTTTCGGCGCGCTTGTTCGGGCCGAAAGGAAAACGGGACCACCCCGGCCCCGAGGGGGAAGAAATTTGGGGGGGTCCCCCCATTTTTAAATGGGTGGGGGGGGGGCATAATACAAAAAAAAAGGAAGGGGGTTTTTTTTTTTTGTTTCCCCCGTTTTTGGGGGGTCGAGTAAAGACTTGTGGTGTGGGTTGTGTGGTTACTCAACATTGCAGAGTGAAGAATAAGTAAAAGACGGCCGAGGTTCACTTAACTTTTATTTTTTTTAAAAGAATATAAAATGTAAAAGGTATTTTTTTTATTTTTTTCTTTAAAAAAGCAAACAAAGTAATGATGAAATGAGATGGGGGAGTGAGACCCCCCCCTTTTATGTCAGCCTGCCTGTTCTGCAGACAGAGTGTGAGCAGAGCAGCAGGAAGTGACGAGACAGAGAGCAGCAGCCATCTTGGCAAGTGTTGTATTGAACTGGTGTGGAGATTTTTCTGTACAGCTAAGCTGTATCTTGGTCCAGAGACAAACAGAGTGTAAAGAGACAACAGGGCTAGTGAGTCCACGTGAAAGGAACTGTGCTCAGTGGCTGATCAGTGAGACTGACATTGTGACTGTGTATATGGATACCACAGATAGAGACTCGCAGTGCTGTTGATGTACTGGACAGCACCTGCTAAACCCCGGCTTACAACCCAGCTCAGTGTATGGATTCGGCAGGACTGTCAGTGTGCTGAGTGGAATCTGCTGTTGGATTACATTGCATTCAGTTGGTTTCCCTGTCTGTTAAAGAGGACTTCATTTCTCCCAAGATCCTGATAACAGTGAGGAGAGGACGCTTCACTATAAAAGAAAGGACCGACTTTGGGCCCCACCGCGCGCTTCTACGGACTGTAAGCGGTCCACCTGGACCACTGGGGAAAAGGGGGTGCACCCAAATGTGATGTCAGGGTCAGTTAGGGATAGTTTTGAGTATATTGTTCATTCAGTGTCCATACTGCAGAATTGGACAGAGTAAAAGTAGAAACCATTGCAGAATTTGCCTTGAAATTGTTCATGCTATATTGTATATTTTGCTTGTCTTTATCCCTGTCATTTTACCTTCAAATAGCCTTTATTAACTTATAGTAAATATATATTCTTTTCTTGAACTACCGCGTGTGCGTTCATTTCTGGTTGCGGAGTCCAAACCACCTGCCTTGCTCTCGGTTCACAAATTGGCGTAGTCGGCAGGATCCGCTTACCAGAATGGACGGTGACGCACCCATTCGGGAGAATGGTGCTGGAGGAAGAATGCCAGCAGGGGCTATAATAAGTCAGTTAGCTAAATTTGATGGCAATAATATGTCAGTGAGTATGTGGGTGGAACAGATACGAATGATACAGCGAATGTACCAGACCGCACCAGAAGTACTAGTAGAGCTAGCAATATTGACATTACAAGGGGATGCTAAGACCACGGTGATATTGAGGCCATTTGAACAAAGGCAGACATTTGAGCAAGTAGTCCAGATTCTAGAAACCATTTATGGAGAAACTGCATTGCTGGGGTCTCTGCAGGCTCGGTTCTTCCAGAGGGTACAACAGGAGAATGAAAGCCTTCCCCAATATGCAAATGCCCTACAAGAACTGCTCCGAGATATTCAAGTGAAGGAAAGAGAGGGGCTCGCCAGCCTTCTGTAACCCTGATCGGACTCTCCGTGACCAGTTTGTCCTGGGGATACGTGACGACAGTTTAACTGTGACTATGCAGGATTTTATACGACGAGAGACTGATGCTAAATTCCATGATGTACAGGTAGAGGCCATCTCCCGTGCCAATAGTATGGTCCCGAGGCCGCAGACCGCAGTTGGAGTTACTTTGTCACAGGGGGCTAGTTCTGGCTCAGAGACAGTAGAAAAAGGGACGGTTAAAGAAATTCTCACAGTAATGCAGAAACTGCAAGAACAAATGGAACACTTGCACACTCGTTGTGATGAGCAGTCTATGAAAATTGCAGACTTCCAGAAAACTGGAGGTGAAAGGGTGAGCCGTCCATACCCAGAAAATCAGAATCACCCACCACCCCGCTGGAGGGATGAGGATAGGACCTACCGAAGGGGTCCAAATCAGTTAATGCAGTGCTCAGGAGAAATCGAAGGGGCTTACCGAAGGGGCCCAAACAGATGGCCAGAACGACGGGAGATACGCTGCTGGGAGTGTGGACGGATGGGCCACGTTGCTGCTAGATGTCCAGAGCAGCGACAAACTTATGAGAGACCGCCGTTAAACTGAAGTCCCCTGCTGCTGTAGGGCGTGTAGTAGGGGAGACTGACAAGGAGACTATGTGGGGAGAATGCCCTAATGATGACCTGATCGCTGCAAGTCCTGTTATACAGGTGGAAATGGAGGGTATTCTGGTTACCGGGATGATTGACACGGGTTCCCAAGTAACGACCTTGAGTAGAGACTGTTATGAACGGTACTTCCAGCAACATGTGAAATATGATCCCCATACATTCGTACGAGTGGTCGCAGCTAACCAGTTACCAGTTCCAGTCGTGGGAGTGGCCTGGATGAATGTCCGGGTATGTGGCCAAGATCTAGGTAGGAAAGGCATTGTGGTGGTACAGGAGTCACATGAAGTAAAGGTCCCTGTCATTTTGGGGATGAATGTGTTAAAAGAATTAGATCAGATCCTCTTTGAAAAGAAAGGTCACGGTTATTGGAAAGAAACCACCACCCATCGGCCTACTCAAACAGCTTTCCAGCGGCTGATCCGGACATGTGGCTTACAGAAAAGTTCGGATGCGCAGCGTCCTCTGGCTCGAATTTCAGTTCCTTTGCATACAAAAGTTACACTGCCACCCAGTCGGGAGACAATAGTGTCTATGCCCGTAGGCACCTGTCGGAAACTAGAGGGCATAGCTGTGTTGGTAGAACCACTGCAGGCAGCCGAAGGAGGTGTTGATCCGCTAGTGGCCCGTTCCTTGGCAATAGTTCGCAATGGAAGAGTACCACTTCGATGTGTAAACACTCAGGACCAGAGTGTGGACCTGACCCCAGGGAGGCAGCTGGCTAACATCTATGTGACTCCGGAGGAAGTAAGGAAAGTAACTCCAATGCAGCTGAAGCCGACTGAAAGGGATGAGTGGACCGTAACTGTGTCCATGGGAGAAGATGAGGAACCCACCTCTGAATGGAATGGCCGTGCAATTCGAGAACAGATGAAGATGGATGCAAGTTCATGTTCTCTGGAATGGGTGCAGAAGGTAGATGAACTGTTGTGGGAGAACCGAGCCGCCTTTTCACGGTATGCTGAAGATTTTGGATGTACCACAGGGATCTACCATGAGATTCCCACAGGAGACACCCCTCCAATTAGAGAGCGCTACCGACAAATTCCTCCACAGTTGTATCAGGAAGTAAAAGAACTGTTAGCTAAGATGCTACAGGGTGGGATCATCCAAGAAAGCCAGAGTCCCTGGGCAGCTCCTGTGGTGTTAGTAAGAAAAAAAGATGGGTCCATCCGATTTTGCGTAGACTATCGGAAGTTAAACGCTTGCACCGTACGAGATTCCTACCCCTTGCCACGGATTGAGGAGTCCCTCTCAGCGCTGGGGAGAGCCCGGTACTTCTCCTCACTCGATCTGGCTAGTGGGTATTGGCAGGTGCCGATGGCCACAAAAGACAAGGAGAAGACGGCATTCATCTTGCCCATGGGACTATACGAATTTAACCGGATTCCCTTCGGGTTGACAAATGCACCCGGAACGTTTCAGCGGTTGATGGAGAAATGTCTCGGTGACTTCAACTTTGAGTTCACTCTCATCTACTTGGATGACATTATAGTGTATTCTGCGACCTTTGAAGACCATCTCCACCAGTTGGGGCAAGTATTTCGAAGATTGCGGGAACATGGGCTCAAATTGAAACCCAGTAAATGTCGGTTGTTCCAATCTGAAATTGATTACTTGGGTCACCGCGTATCAGGAGAAGGGGTGAGACCATCAAGAGACAAGATAGCGGCTGTTCAAGATTGGCCAATACCGACTACCCTGCGAGAAGTGAGGGCGTTCCTTGGAGTAGCCGGTTACTATCGACGGTTTATTAAGGATTTCGCCAAGGTAGCAGCACCACTTAATGCTCTCCTACGAGGCACATCCGGTGGTCCAAAGAACCGGTCCGTGAAGTGGGGACTTGAACAGGAACAAGCCTTCCAGGCATTAAAGGATGCACTGACAACAGCCCCAATCTTGGCATATGCTGATTACCACTTGCCGTTCCAGCTGTATACGGATGCAAGCCTGTATGGTCTTGGAGCAGTGCTTTCCCAGCTTCAGGATGGCCAGGAGAGGGTCATAGCGTACGGCAGCCGGTCTTTGAGAGATTCTGAAAGAAACCCCGAGAATTATAGTTCATTTAAGTTGGAGCTGTTGGCACTGGTATGGGCCATGACCGAGAAATTCTCTGAATATTTGACCGGTGCTGAAGTTTTAGTACTGACTGACAACAACCCACTAGCTCACCTGGAAAATGCCAAGCTCGGGGCGTTAGAGCAGAGGTGGATAGCCCGAATGACTAAGTTCAATTACCGCATTAAGTATCGGTCCAAGACAGAGAACCAGAATGCTGACGGGCTTTCTAGGGTAACCGCCCAGACCCCCACAGTAGACGTGGATCATGAGTTGGAGCATGTGGAGGTGCCCGACTTCAGCAGATTTTCACAGGCCTTGGCCGCCGCTAATCAGTTTGAGATGGAGGGGACTGAAACGGCTCCTTTCTTTGGTCCCTCACGACAGGAATGGGCACAGATACAACAGACCCATGAGGGGCTGGCACAGATGATCAAGTGTGTTGAGAAAGGCCAGAAGCCCTGTAGAGAGGAAAGAGAACGACTGACACGTGAGATATTATCTGTTCTGAGTCAGTGGGAAAAGTTGGAGATGAAAAATGGAGTGCTATGCCGAAAGGTCTATTTACCTTCTGAGATCGACATTCGATACCAAATTGTGGTGCCTAGTGAACTGGCTCGCTCGTTGGCAGTTGAGGCTCATAATAAGAATGGACATTTTGGTCATGAGAAGACCTTTCGTTGGTTACAGCGACTGATTTACTGCCCTGGTCTTCGTCAAATGGTCGAAGAAGTATGCCGCAGCTGTCGAACTTGTGAGATCCATAAGGCAATAGAACAGAGAGCTCCCCTGCAAACCATCGTGACCCAGGAACCTTTAGAAATCGTCATGATAGACTATCTAATGGTGGGCCCATCCAATAGCGGACACCAGTATTGCCTCGTAATGGTGGATCACTTCACCAAATTTGCGGTGGTAACCGCCACCAAGGACCAGACAGCTGAGTCAGCAGCTCGTGCTCTGTGCCAAGATTTCATTCGAGTATATGGGTGCCCTAAACGCATCCACTCCGACCAGGGTGCCTGCTTTGAGGGACACGTAATGAAAGAAGTTCAACGTATCTACGGGATAAAGAAGTCGCACACGACTCCATACCACCCTCAGGGAAATGGGGCCTGTGAAAGATTCAACAGAACTCTGCTACAGATGCTGCGGACTCTGGAGGAAGACAAGAAGTTACAGTGGCCTCAGTTCTTGTCTGAAATGGTGTGGGCCTATAACAATCAGGTCCATTCTACAACGGGGTACTCTCCTTATACACTTCTCTTTGGGCGGTCTGGGCGAAGTATAGTAGAATTACAGTTGGATGATGTGGATGGGTTCCCTCCGAGGGATCCAACCTCTTGGGTGCGGGCGCACCGGCAGAGACTTGAGACGATCCATCGATTGGTGCGGCAGCGCCTGCAAGAACATCCCCATCCTGATAAGACCCCAGTGCAAGAAGCACCATTGCAACCAGGCGACCTGGTGCTAGTTCGTGTCAAGAAACCCCAAGGGAAATTGGAAAGCCGATGGGAGGCTTTGCCGTATCGTGTTGTTGGCCGCAAGTATGCGAATGGGCCAGTGTACCAGGTCCAGAAAGAAGGAACTGATTGTGTTCGAGTACTTCACCGAAATATGTTGCGCCTGTGTCATTCTGAAGGGACAAATCATGATGGGCCTGCCAATGTGAATGAGCTCCCACAGTCAGAGAATGGAGGTGCGGAATGGGCCTCAGACGAGGAGGATGATTGTTGGCCGATCCCTGCTCCTGGGGATGTTCCACCTGTGACTACTGTATCTCCGGCCTGTGCCCCCTCAGGTGCGGAATCCGCTGGTCCTTCTCAGCCCATAGCTATAGCACCCCATAATATACCACCGGTCCTCAGACGGACCACTAGGCCAAATGCTGGTATTCCCCCTGTTCGGTATGCGCAGGATGAGTTTGTTTGGCCTGCCATACATCGGTATACTACCACCCTGTGCATAAAAGTACAACCCTCTGGATATACAGTCATAGGCAGGGACTGCCAATCTTAAAGTGGGGGGGAATATGTAAGAGACAGCCAATGTTGTCCTAAGCTTCATTTGTCTGTATAAACTGTTAATGTTGAATGTATTTCTGTGATTCTGTTCCTTTAAGACAGCAGCCATTGTAATTGTGACATGATGCTGGAGTGAGACCCCCCCCTTTTATGTCAGCCTGCCTGTTCTGCAGACAGAGTGTGAGCAGAGCAGCAGGAAGTGACGAGACAGAGAGCAGCAGCCATCTTGGCAAGTGTTGTATTGAACTGGTGTGGAGATTTTTCTGTACAGCTAAGCTGTATCTTGGTCCAGAGACAAACAGTGTAAAGAGACAACAGGGCTAGTGAGTCCACGTGAAAGGAACTGTGCTCAGTGGCTGATCAGTGAGACTGACATTGTGACTGTGTATATGGATACCACAGATAGAGACTCGCAGTGCTGTTGATGTACTGGACAGCACCTGCTAAACCCCGGCTTACAACCCAGCTCAGTGTATGGATTCGGCAGGACTGTCAGTGTGCTGAGTGGAATCTGCTGTTGGATTACATTGCATTCAGTTGGTTTCCCTGTCTGTTAAAGAGGACTTCATTTCTCCCAAGATCCTGATAACAGTGAGGAGAGGACGCTTCACTATAAAAGAAAGGACCGACTTTGGGCCCCACCGCGCGCTTCTACGGACTGTAAGCGGTCCACCTGGACCACTGGGGAAAAGGGGGTGCACCCAAATGTGATGTCAGGGTCAGTTAGGGATAGTTTTGAGTATATTGTTCATTCAGTGTCCATACTGCAGAATTGGACAGAGTAAAAGTAGAAACCATTGCAGAATTTGCCTTGAAATTGTTCATGCTATATTGTATATTTTGCTTGTCTTTATCCCTGTCATTTTACCTTCAAATAGCCTTTATTAACTTATAGTAAATATATATTCTTTTCTTGAACTACCGCGTGTGCGTTCATTTCTGGTTGCGGAGTCCAAACCACCTGCCTTGCTCTCGGTTCACAATTGCACTACCTGGGCTTTTATCAAAAGCCATTGGAGCAAGTGACAGTGATAGGCTGGAGAAGCAGCATCTACGTGAGTTGTAATGTTAAAGTTTTCTGCGGGCCTCAGCTAGAGTCAATGGGGACAGATCATTACTCTGTATGCAAGACTTTCTTCTGTCGGAAAAGTAAAAAACATGATGGAGGAAAGTTTCAGTCATGTTTTTTTCATTGGGGTGATTGCAGACATACACCCGGCATTAGGGGCTCCGTCTACATCTGTCATTTAATGTCCGTAGCTCTCACCCTGTGACAGATGAGAGCTACAGACATTAACCCCTTCCCAACATCAGCCGGGAGGTCAGGAATTTAAACATGGCGGCCTCTCAACTCCTGTATTATACATCAAAGACCTGGCACTAATGCCCACGATCAGTGCCCGAGTATCCCCCTGTCCGAAATCGTACCGACCCATCATAAAATCGTACCGACCCATAGAATCCAGGTGACATGTCATTTTAGCTGCACAGTGAACAAAGCCCGTAAGAAAGTCGTTCAGAATTTTTTTCCAGCTTCCCAGTACATTGTATGGAATATTAAATGGTACCAATATGAAGTACAATTTGTCCTGCAAACATTAAGCCCTCATATGGCTCTGTGAATGGAAAAATAAAAAAGTAATGGGGTTTGGAAGGAGGGGAGTCAAAAAAGAAAATTGAAAAATGCCTGCAGTGGGAAGTAGCTAAATAATAGTAGTGTGAACCTACCCTAAGGAGTTTCTGGTTGTTCCTTATGCTTCTGGACAGGAAGAGGTAAAAGAAAATACTAGAAATCCATACCATAATGCATTGGGGAAAATGGTACCTAAGACATATTACACTGAATGAATGCAGTGCCACCTAGTGGTAATGTAAGATTTTGTACTCTATCAGTACAGCCACCTTCACACATGTCAGCAGAGATATTCTGTATCCAAGTCCCCATCTTGGTTGAATCAGTGAATCATTGCTATATCTATGGTCAAATTAAAGAGTTTATTTTTTTGCTTTCATTTATCTAAGCAGTAAAATTCCTGTAAATTTACACAGTGGACATTCACCCCAATAGTACCTATATATGATCCTAGTATATTGTGCAGGGGATGTGTCCTAGTGAGCAGCTTCTCATAGGGGATGTGTACAGTAAGTGTTAGATCTGCTGGTGTCTCATGACAGAGTCAGTCATAGCGCCCCCTCTGATCCTATTATAGCAACTGCAGCACCTTTATAGTACAGAGACCGCTGCTGAGTTTAATTGCTTTGGTCCTCAATTTTACAAGAGCCGTGTCCAAGAAACTGTTGGTTGCTATAGGTGCAATATAGGTTATATGCAAATGAGTGCTGAGCCTATTTTCTGCATATACTCCAATAAAGAAATAGTTAAAGGGGTTGTCTAGTTTCAGACAAATATGACAAATGTTATTACTTGTATAATGAAAAGTTGTACAATTCTCCAGTATACTTTCTGTATCAATTCCTCATGGTTTTCTAGGTCTCTGCTTACTCCCAGTGGATAAAAATCAGTCCATGGTCATGTGATATTCGGTCTATGATCATGTGATGAGCACACAGGTGCACAGCTCGTTACATATGCAGATGTCTGATTACTGTGCTGTGACTGTAACGAGCTGTGCACCTGTGTGCTCATCACATGACCATGGACTGATTTTTATTCACTGGTAGTAAGCAGATTTCATGAATTTTGCTGTAGGATTCTTTCTTGATTTTTTAGCACAATAACCCTCTCACCATCCTATGTTTTGTCTGAGCATGCCCAGTGCGGTCAGGGTCTAGATCTACAGTCCACCCCCACATGGTGCTGCATAGTGCGCTGCTGTTAAAAAGATTAGTTTGACACTGTCTAGCTAGACACAGTGCGCAAAGTGACCAAATTGGGGCAGATTTATTACGACTGGTGTTTTGTACGCCAGTCTTAACATAGTCCCCCAACTGGCTCAAGGCACAGCTGAATTATCAAGAGTAGAGATGGGTGAACCTCCAATGATTTGTTTAATTTAAGGTTCAGGTCTCTTGGGTCAAACAAGTAGAACCACAAGTGAAATTATTATACTGTGGGATCTCTTCAGACTACAGAGTATACTATATGGAGGCCCAGGGGAGGTGACAAAAATAAAAAAAAAATTCCTACTCACCTTCCATTACTTGCAGCGTGTGGCGCTCTCTCTCTGCCTCCTCAATGACATCATGTGCAGTCACATGGGCACGCCGAGCGTCATGACGACTCTTAATAAATCAGGCACAGAATGGAGATCTACACCAGTCAGGAACAGGTGTGGGCTATAATAAATATTTTAGACCGAGATGTCCCCATCCCAGCCTGCCCCGTTCTCCACCCACCTCCTCCCAAAGTGGTAAGTGAGGTGCAGAGCAGCGGATGTGTACTGAAGATGCAGCACATTCTCACCCATTCATGTCAGAGTATGTAGATGGGTTGATAAATTCCCCACAGTATCTAATGCAGGAAGCTCCTTTTGTGCATCTGGGCTCTTGGAAACCCATGGTGCTTCCAACTTCAACACGGAGTAGAGTGGCATGCTAGGAGGACATGATCTGGATCCTCCCAGTAGTCCTATGTAAAGTGATCATTGCTATTAGTAGTCTGGTGAACTTCTTATATGTGATCTGTATACATAGGATTCCTGGGATGATCCACATACTGCCTTTCCAGTTTTCTTTAGCACTGGAAAAAAAAAGGTGAACACGTTCTGACGTCCCGGGTCCGAATCTGAAAGGAAGCAAAGGTAAGTGTAATGGGGCTGGGGGGCAGGTCAAAGAGGAGGTGCTGGCCGGTACACATCACAGAGTGATTGTGCCGCACGGCACCTCCAAAGAATTGGCAGCATGTAGCAACGTATAATATGGACTGCAAATGCGCAATCCATATTATGTTGTGCTTGGGCAACCGTGGAGCATATTATACTGTGCAGGGGCCACTATGGGGTATTATACTGCTCAGGGGCCACTGGGAAGCATTATGCCATGGGGGGGGCTACCGTGTAGCATATTATACCATGCATGGGCCACTGTGGAGCATTATACCGTTCAGGGGCCCCTGTGGAGCATTATACCTTGCATGGGACATTCTGGAGCATATTATACTGTGCAAGGGCCACTGTGGAGAATTATACTGTGCAGTGGTCACTGTGGAGCATATTATATTGTGCAGGGGCCACTGTGGAGCATTATAATGTGCAGGGGCCACTGTTGATCATTATACTGTGCAGGGGCCACTGTGTAGCATATTATACTGTGCGGGGGCCAATGTGGAACATATTATACTGTGTGGGGTCCACTGTGGAGCATATTATAGTGTGTGGGGGCCACTGTGGAGCATTATACTGTGTGGGGGCCATTGTGGAGCATATTATACTGTTTATGTATGTATGTAAGTGTGCATATGTATATATACACTACCGTTCAAAAGTTTAGGGTCACTTAGAAATGTCCTTATTTTTTAAATAAAATTGCAGTTTTTTTCAATGAAGATAACATTAAATTAATCAGAAATACACTCTATACATTGTTAATGTGGTAAACGACTATTCTAGCTGCAAACGTCTGGTTTTTAATGCAATATCTACATAGGTGTATAGAGGCCCATTTCCAGCAACCATCACTCCAGTGTTCTAATGGTACATTGTGTTTCCTAACTGTGTAAGAAGGCTAATGGATGTTTAGAAAACCCTTGAAAACCCTTGTGCAAGTATGTTAGCACAGCTGAAAACAGTTTTGCTGGTTAGAGAAGCTATAAAACTGACCTTCCTTTGAGCTAGTTGAGAATCTGGAGCATTACATTTGTTGGTTCTATTAAACTCTCAAAATGGCCAGAAAAAGAGAACTTTCATGTGAAACTCGACAGTCTATTCTTGTTCTTAGAAATGAAGGCTATTCCATGCGAGAAATTGCCAAGAAACTGAAGATTTCCTACAACGGTGTGTACTACTCCCTTCAGAGGACAGCACAAACAGGCTCTAATCAGAGTAGAAAGAGAAGTGGGAGGCCCCGCTGCACAACTGCGACGCCTCTCAGGTCCTCAACTGGCAGCTTCATTAAATAGTACCCGCAAAACGCCAGTGTCAACGTCTACAGTGAAGAGGCGACTCAGGGATGCTGGCCTTCAGGGCAGAGTGGCCAAGAAATAGCCATATCTGAGACTGGCTAATGAAAGGAAAAGATTAATATGGGCAAAAGAACACAGACATTGGACAGAGGAAGATTGGAAAAAAGTGTTAAGGACAGACGAATCGAAGTTTGAGGTGTTTGGCTCACACAGAAGAACATTTGTGAGTCGCAGAACAACTGAAAAGATGCTGGAAGACGCCTGACGCCATCTGTCAAGCATGGTGGAGGTCATGTGATGGTCTGGGGTTGCTTTGGTGCTGGTAAAGTGGGAGATTTGTACAAGGTAAAAGGGATTTTGAATAAGGAAGGCTATCACTCCATTTTGCAACGCCATGCCATACCCTGTGGACAACGCTTGATTGGAGCCAATTTCATCCTACAACAGGACAATGACCCAAAGCACCTCCAAATTATGCAAGAACTATTTAGGGAAGAAGCCGGCAGCTGGTATTCTATCTGTAATGGAGTGGCCAGCGCAGTCACCAGATCCCAACCCCATTGAGCTGTTGTGGGAGCAGCTTGACCGTATGGTACGCAAAAAGTGCCCATCAAGCCAATCCAACTTGTGGGAGGGACTTCTGGAAGCATGGCGGGAAATTTCTCCAGATACCTCAGCAAATTACCAGCTAGAATGCCAAATTCTGCAATGCTGGAATTGCTGCAAATGGAGCATTCTTTGACGAAAGCAAAGTTTGAAGGAGAAAATTATTATTTCAAATTAAAATCATTATTTCTAACCTTGTCAATGTCTTGACTATATTTTCTATTCATTTTGCAACTCATTTGATAAATAAAAGTGTGAGTTTTCATGGAAAACACAAAATTGTCTGGATGACTCCAAACTTTTGAACGGTAGTGTGTGTGTGTACATGTATATATATATATATATATATATATATATATATATATATATACCAAATGCCAAAAAAAGCTTGAAGAATTGATTGTTGTCCTGAAGCTTTCTCTGTGTGACTGTAATGATGATATACAGAGGTGATTACAATATTACAGCCAAAGGAGAAGGTTATAGAGTGAGTGAGAACTAGGAGTCTAAAGATGACTGCCAAGGGTGTAGTGGGAGGGCAAGCTAGGGAAATAGGAAGGAGGAGTGGGTGAGTGAGAGAGGGAGGGAGTGAGAGAAGGAGGTGGTGTGAGTGAGCTCAATGCATCATGGTAGTTGTAGGAAAACACAGGAAGATGGCCATGTAAACAAATGCAGAAGATGCCAGGAGCTCACAGAGAACCCTAGAAATCACTGCTAAAAATATTTGGGTGCACAACCTATTAACGCCTTCCCGACATCCACCGTAATAGTAGTAATAGTACGGCGGATGTCGGGTATTTAAATAAGGCGGCTGCTCAGGGACCACACCTGGTGCTAAAGCATTAACGCCCCCAGCGCCTTGGTCAAAGCTGACTGAGATGCCATTTTTCCGGGGATCGCCGGCACTCGGAGCGAGATCCGAGACTGGCGTCCCGTTGGAATGACAGCCAGGAGCCTATTGAAGACTTGCCTGCCTTTCATTTGTATGGCAGGCTGCTTTATGTAGTCTGTCATACAAATACTGATATTTTGCAATGCATTGCATTAGTGATCTGACCCCTCTGGGTTTCAAGACCCCTAGGGGGGTCTAATAAATTCAAAAAAAAAAAGTTAAAAAAAAAATAAAAAAATAAAAATAAAAAATGTAAATCACCCCCCTTTTCCTACAACACATATAAAAGTACTTAAATACTGTGAAACACATACACATTAGGTATCCTTGTGTCTGAAAACGCCCAGTCTACAAATCTATGAAAATATTTTTCCCGTACAGTAAACACCATAGTGGGAAAAAAAAAAATCAAAAGTGCTAAACCGCCGCTTTTTTCACTGTTTCGCCTCTGATAAAAATTTGAAAAAATAGTGATCAAAGCAATAGCAATTCCCCAAAATAGTATAATTAAAAAGTACACCTGGTCCCACAAAAATAAGACGCCCTGTACATCCCCGTACACGGAAGTATAAAAAAGTTACGGGTGTCAGAATATGGCAACTTTTAGAAAAAATGTTTTTTTTTCAAAGTTTTAGATTTTTGTTATGGGGTTAAAATGTAAATAAAACTATATAAATCGGACCAAAACATAGAATACAGGTGACATGTCATTTTGGCTGCCGTAAAAATGAGTGCCGTAAAAACAGCCCTTAAGAAAGTCACACAAATGCACTTTTTCTCCAATTCTGCCCCATTCTGAATTTTTTTCCAGCTTCCCAGTACATTGTACAGAATAATGGTAGCATCATGAAGAACAATTTTTCCCCACAAACATTAAGCCCTTGTATGCCTCTGAGACCGGAAAATTAAAAACTTTATGGGGTTTGGAGGGCGGGGAATCAAAAACGAAAATCGAAAAATTTCTCAGGAAACCATGGATGTTGGGCAAAGTAAAAATATGCTATTTTTATACATGCAAGGGGGAAAGAGTTACAAAAAAAAAACTTTTTAGGTAAAGTAATTAGATTAAATTCCAAAAGGAAAATTATTTTGCTATCTAAAACTAAAAAATTTAAGGCTAAGGCCCCACATTGTGGAAACGCAACTTTTTTGTTGTTGCAGATTTTGCTGCGTTTTTTTTTGAGCCAAACCCAGGATTGGATTGAGCAAAAGGGAGAAGTGTAAGAACTTCCTATATATTTCCCATTCCTTTTGTAGCCACTCTTGGCTTTGGCTCAAAAAACCGCAATAAAATCTACAACAAAAAAAGCTGTGTTTCCGCAACGTGGGACATCATGAAAGCCACACTTTGAATTATAATATATATATATATATATATATATATATATATATATATATATATAATAATTAATAATGATATCTTTTTATTTATTTATTTATTTTATTATTATATATTTAAATACAATACAAAAGGGGAGAAAATAAAGAAAAAGAAACAAAACAATAATAACAATATTATAAACAAGCAAGAGGCGTAAAGGCACGCAGGCCTCGCCTAAACATAAGAGGCTAGGGGAGAACCCCGCCCACAGTTTGAGGACTCAATGTACTAACAAAGGGGCGAAGGCCCAGGTATATGGAAGCTGAATAACACCGTCTGCGGAGAAACGAGGGACAGACAGACAAACAGAGGAGACACACAGCAGGAACAACACACAGGTAGACACAGGTGGGGAAATGAGGAAGGGAGGCATCAGGGGGAGGGTAGAACGACCAGTAACCTCTTAAGAGGAAAGGGGAAGGAGAACAGTAAAGTAGAGTAGTTCCAGATCAGGAGAAGAAAGAGGAGAACTCAGTCGACTTCTGAAACACCACCCAAGGCCGCCAGAGAGCATCAAATTTGGAGGGATCGAAGGAATCCTCCGCTACCAGGGCCTCCATTCTCCTTATTAGGAGAAGCTCCTGTAGGAATTCAACCAGGGAGGGCGCAGCAATGCTTCGCCATTGCCTGGGAATGACTGTTCTGGCATCCGTGAGAAAGTGTTGCAGGAGATCCTTCTTTACCGCAGAAATCCTGCCAGGGATAACTGAAAGAAGGGCCAGTTGGGGAGTTGCTGTGACGGTGCGACCACACACCATAACATACAGGTCGAACACAGCATCCCAGAAGGGCCTAAGAACGTCACACTCCCACCAGATGTGATATAGGATACCTTTCTCAGTGCCACAGCGCCAACACCGGTCAGTCACAGCAGGATAGATTCTATGGAGGAAATCAGGACACCTGTACCACCGAGACAGAATCTTGAAATTCTTTTGTTGCACACTGCAAGGCAATGGAAGCTTATGTGCGAACAGGGGAAAGACCCGCACGGAGGTCCGACTCCCGGAGGTCCGTTTCCCCCTTCTTAGCTGTACTTTAGCTTACTGTTGGACTTTTTCCTTTAGTTATGTTGCCTATGTGCTGTTTCAGCAATGTATATGTGTGAATATGCAGTTGTTAATATGTAACATTGCAGAAGTAATGCCCAGTCTGAATACGTGTGTATGGCCCTTGTAGATGGTGGGATGGATAGCTCCCTTGCGTTGTGTAATATCATATGTATGTACACTATAGCTTTACAACATAGGCTACAGAGCTGTTACAAGCTGGCATAGATTTCAGTGCAAGCGCACGGCTCAATGGAGAGTGCACCTGATGAATGAAGAGGCGTGGACCTCATCATAAATGGGGCAGGGGCTGTGGAGAATGGCACTGAATACGCCAGTCTTCATAAATCTCCCCCACTGACTCTCACGTAGTGGGGTAAAGTGTGCAGTGGCCCTGGAATTAAGTAGATTTGGGGAACCAAGTCTGACTACAGGATTGGGCAGGTGTGAGGCCAGTTCAATGGTGTCCTGAGAAGATGAGACTGTGACATGGGTGAGTGGTGCCAGTGGGTGACTGAGGGACAATATTGCTACCAGCCACAAAGTAAGGGGCAAATACCTGACAATAATAGAGTAAAGACAAAGTGAGCGCTACATCAAGTTTGTACAAGGTGTTGGCTGAGTTATGCTTGGGTGCTATCTGTGACCCTTGTGACAGCTATATGATATAAGGATATGCTGAGAGACTGTTGGCTAAAGAGGGCTTTGGACATTATTATTGTGCTTTGAGTCTCCATCTTGTGGATTGCCAGTGAGCGGGTTTCCTTCTAGTACATTACAAACATTTGGGCATTCACCTGTTTACAATTGTAGCCAATGGCACTAAACAATGGGCAGGTGAATTTCTTAATGGCATTGACTGGTTGGATTATAGTTCTGCAAAGTGGACTGTGTTATGTATCTGGAAGCTGATGGCTCTGCCAAGACGTGTAACTGCCAACAATTGTGCCGTCTTAGAGAGACTTTCTGTAACCACCAAGCCAGTTGCTTCTACTTGAGCAAGACCCCCATTCAGTTCAGCTGCGATATCTGCTTGATTACTTGCATCATACCTGAGTGGGGCCCTATATATAACACTCAGGGGGGCCCTAGCTATATCACTCACCAAAGATCCTGGTAAGGTCTGACCCCTATACAATAGGGTACCCAAAAAACAATCTATCATGTTAATGGAATAGCTGTCAATTTTTTTTTTGTAGGACATGAAGCTTGGTTTATTTCAAGGTGTGATTTGACATGGGTGAAGATTGTTCGGTGTGACTTGTTGTAGGCAGGGTTTGCCAGACTATACATTTTTTCAAGAATATTTCCTGTATGTTGTCCTTAATTAACCAGATGTAGTGATAAAATAACCAAAAGGTTCCCTTCCTTCTAACTGTTTTACGTAATAACGGGAGGGAAATGATCAAATAGTTTGCGTTAAAAAGTATTATGAAATTTACATGTAATTTCATGTGTAATAACTATTAGCCATATTTAGCAATCTTATACGTCGTTTTCTGACAGATTTGTGCCTTTCTAGTACAGTATTATTTGGGATTTCTCATAAGAAGTGGGCATGGTGGTGAGAAGTCGAATTTAACAATTTATTTCGTTCTCTTACTTACATAGAGCCATCATTTCCCGCAGCGCTTTACAGAAATTGTCAGTCATTGTCCCATATAGGGCTCTTAATCTACATTCCCTACCAGTATGTCTTCAGAGTGTGGAAAGAAACACATGCAAAAAGAGAGAGAACATATAAACTCCTTGCAGATATCGTCCTTGGTTGGATTCAACCCTAGGACTCCACTACTACAAGGCAACAGTGCTAACCACTGAGCCACCATTGCACCTAATGCAAAAGGGAATAACTAGTCAAAAAATTACTCCATCCCTACCCTGCCATACACCTCACAAAAGTCACATTATACACTTATTGCACCTAAAAAGTCACAATACTGCAGGATGCACTAAATAATAAATTATAATAATAAATTACATCAGTTTTCAAAAGACCGCCATTAAAACAAGACTGATAAAATTGTGCCAAATTTATCAAGCATTTGCAACTATTTGATGAATTTGTCTTTATTTGTGCAATTTTTTTTTTTTTTTTATATATATTAGATGAAGTGGTAAATCAAATAATTTGTAGGCAGATTTGATGAAAGCCATCATAGTTTGAAAAACAGGCACATGGAGACCAGTCCACTAGATGGCGTCCTTCCATCTTCTCCCTGCCCAGCTCGGCTTGATTGACAGGTTCGAGGAGAATCTGCTGTCAGATTCCCTTTAATGGGTTAATGGGCATATCCTTGAGTCCTGATGTCCAGTGGTTCCTCATCTCTTTCGGCTCCAGTTTTGTCCTTGCCTCCAATTTATGATCCTTAGGGTCAGCAGTGACATCAGGATCTGCTGCAGTTACAAGTAGTGCATCCATCCTTCATCATCATCACACCCCAAAATTAATACAGACCCCAGACCAAACCCCAGAATAAACAGCCCCTTAAATAAATAACAGACCTCAGAAACTAACTCCAGACTGCAGACCATTATATGGCACAAGACCCCAAAATAAGTACAAAATAAATACAGACTGTACCCTAAAATACAGACCTCAGACCAGACCCCAAATACAGAATACATACAGACCCCAGAAAAACTGCACCTAAAATAGAGGTTCAGACCAGACCACATGTAAATACTGGAATAAAGACCCTAAATATAACTGCAGACCACAAAATAACTGCACCCCAAAATACACAACCTGACCTAAAAATAAAAACAGACCATGGGGCCCCCTACATACAGATCCTATACAAGACTACAGAATGCAGACTGCAGGTGAGACCCCAAAGTGGACTTCCAAAATAACCCCTGGCCCCCTAATCATTGGATCTAGACCCCCTAAAGATACCTCTTAAATACAGACTCCAGACCCCCTAGATACAGACCTCAGACCTGACACATGCTCAGTTGTCTCTTCTGGAAGCTCCACTCACAGTGGCTTTAGAACGTACCAAACCCTAAGAACAGAGTTGAAGGACTTGTCCAGAAATTTCAGAAGTCAGGGAGGAGGCTGGGGAAGTTGAAACATAAAAAAAGAGATTATACTCACCTGTCCTGGGCGCTCCGGTGTCTGCCGCTACTATCTGGTCCAATGAGAATATGCCTTTGCTGGTGGAATTCCTGCGCAGCACCTGACCACTGGGGCCAATCTATGTCCTCAGCAGCCACAAGAAGGTAACTGGTGACATATGTGCGCACTGGACCGGACAGTGTCGGTGACACCGGAGCACCAGGGACATGTGAGTATGATTTTTTTTTTTTTATATTTCACCTTCCCCAGTCCTCCAGGACTTCTGAAATTCTTGGACAACCCCTTTAAAGGTAGAACAGAGTGGTTAAAAGGCAGTTTTCCCTGCTGTGGTGTGGATCCAGTAGATAGCACTACAATAACTCCGCCTGCCAGTCCGTCACCGCTACCATACCCTCGGTTGCAGCATGGCCCTAGTAGTAACTAGCTATGGCTCTCCTAGGTGCAACCCTAATCCACTTGGTTTAACATGGACATAGGGGGTTGTGCCTACAGCGTGACCTAATGGATCTACACCAGACCAGGGAGCACCCTCTTTTAACCACTTCATACTAGCATCTACCCTAAGAACTATTTTCCAGTGATCTGAAGGACCTTTGATGATGGTTTATCGGTGATTGTTAGATTGCGGACATTGCATTGTGGTGAGTGGTCGGAAGGCCAACCACCATCCATCCTTACATGCCCGTCCCACTAAGCCCTGCCTCACCCATCATCCTAGCCCATTTTAGACCTGGGACATGCCTGAATTTGCCAGGATTGTTAGTGAAAAATAGAGACAGTCTTGCAAAATTGGAAAGTATTTAAAGGGGTTGTCCAAGTATCTTGAAAAATTGTATAACTTTTGTCTTTTGATATTGGTCTGAGAGTGGACAACCCTTTTAAGAGCCACACAGTTTTCTAAAACTAAGCAGCCTTTAACAAAGTAAAAATCTCACCTAAGGATAGGCCTTAAAAAAAAACAAAAAAAAAACTTCTGGAAACCCCTTTACCCCTTCTCATTGCAGCTATTTTTTGCTTTTGCTCTCTGCCACGCAAAAGCCATAACATTTTTTGTTTTCCATTCAGAGACAGATTTGCAGGACAGATTGTACTTCATAGAGGTACCATATAAAAATCCATATTATGTGCTGGGAAGCTGCAAAAAAATTCTGAATGGGGTGGAATTTAAAAAAAAAACTGCATTTGCCTCATTTTTATATTGGTTTTTTTTTTACAGAGTTCACTGTGCCACCAAAATGACATGTTACCTGCAGTATGTTCCGAACGGACCGTCCTAGCACATGACACTGGTGGGACTGTCTGAGTTTAATTCACCCCACTCACTCAATCTTGCATTCACCCTTCACTCATGCTGCAAATTAAGTGTAAATCATACGTCAGCACAGTCCATGCACCGCAGATACACGCTGCCGCCACCACCACTGACTTACTAGGCTCAGTAGAAATCCCACTCACAGATGCGCACTTCTCTTTATTGGTCAGACACAGACACACTTTGGAAAGGTAAAGGGTTCATAGAGCATACATGAACTACCATTATATTTAATGATTTAATACCGAAGGGGTACAGTGCTTATACAAGTGCATCTTAATAAATTAGAATATCTGTGAAACGTTCATTCATTTCAGTAATTCAGTAATACAATCCATAATCAGCGTCTTCCATGATTGTGTGTCCTACTGAACCAGACTGAGGGACCATTTAAAGGCTTAGGAAACCTTGGCAGGTGACACACTGAATTTACTATACTGAACTGAACTTACAATATTCTAATTTTCTTAGATTTTGGTTTTCATTAGCTGTAATCCATAATCAACATTTACAGAAATAAAACACTTGAAATAGAAGACTCTGTGTGTAAAGAATCTAGAAAATATAGGAGGTCACTTTTTAATTCAATTACTGAAATAAATAAATGTTTCAGATACATTCTAATTTATTTAGATGCTCTTGTATATATGAAAAATAAAAATCAAAGATGACAAGACAAGCAAAGAGTTTTTAAAATAAAAGAAAGAAAAAGATAGAAGACCCTTGTGAGTTAGAGTCCTTTTGTTTCCAAGAAAAGATGGCCAACACTCAGCTTGTTTGCTGGCTTTCAAAGTGTGACAATGTTCCAAGGCATTCGCAGTCTGTTCTCTAGGTTTGCGAAGATACAGCCTCTGCATGGTACCTTCTCCTCCTACTTTCCTCATCTGGAAAGCAAGGAAATTAATTTTTCCATCTGTGTCTGGAAAAGATAAGTACCTTACAGATGGCTGAGGTCTCTTCCCCGTTACAACCCCCCTCTCTTGTGCCTGACTGGTTTCTGATGGGGACAATGAGTTGTAAAGCAATAAACCTGGCCTTGCAAATCTAGTCTTGTGTTAGTAGCCTCATTCCTGGCTTATCTCAGGCATTACATATACTGTATACATATATGTAATATATATATATACATATACAAACAGTATAATACCGGATGAAACACACATAAGCAATATAATTCGCTGATGATACAGCCATAAACAATATATCCACTAATGATATATACAAGTGGGATTTCTCTCATCACATGTGGGTTACTTAATTTATAGAGTTTTTGTTATGTTTTAACACCTTAACAAAAATCCAATACTTTGAAAAATAAAAATAAATTTGCCATACCCATATCTTTTTCAGAATTCTGTATATAGGGCGGTAGAAGGCATCTGCTTTTGCGGGGCCAGTTGTACTTTTTATTTATACTATTTTGGAGGGACTTCTAGGGTGTGATCACCATTACAATATCATGCAATACTCATGTTTTGCAGTATATTGAGCAATTCTTTGACCTCTATGACAGGCTTCTGCAATCTGTAATAGAAATGTAGTGAAGACAGGCTCACAGCTGTGATGACTGCAGATCGCAACCACCATGCAGAACCTAAAACTCAACACTAGGTGGTGTTGTTGTTGTACTTTCGCAAGTTGGAGAGACAATGGGGCTGATAGACTCATAGAATAAATGAAGACCTGTGTGATAAAAGTTTCACATGCCTTACCTATTATAGATACATGACTGATAACAGAGGTCATGCAGGAGATGAAATATTTAGAATCGGATTGTATAAAAGTAGTCTGACAGTGTTGGGGCTGAGTATCGCCCATTGAAGTGAGACAGTAACTTATCATTTATTATCATATTGCTTGTTATTTCTGGACAGTGCCAGTAAGACTGCCACAATAATAGGGGTAGTTCTATGGGGGTCCTTCAGATATTCCTGTTGTTCCTGAACTGTGGCTTTTTCAGATCCTGTAGCCATGACTGTTATGGAGGATCCTGTGGTTATACCGCTTTCTAGGGTTCCTATGACTCATGGGGGGTCCTGTGCCCATTATCACTGTTACTGGGGGTTCTGTCCATTGTTGTTATTGCTCCTTCAATAGTTCTATGGCTGCTGGTACAGTGATTGTATCCAATGACAGTGACAGCTATAGGACCCCTGGAACAACTACAGATAAAGGACCCCCAGAACAATTACAGACACAGGACCCCCAGTAATAGTCATAGCCACAGGACTCCAGTACAGGGATAGTTAAAAAGTCCCCAGTAACAGCAGGGGTCACAGGACACCCAGCAACAGTGACATATACAGGACCCCTGGAAACAGGCATAGCCATAGGACTCCCCATTAAATGCAATGGCCACAAGACCTCCGGTTAACAGAGACAGTCTAATGTCACCCAATAACAGGGATATCCAGGACAACCAGGGACAGCAACATCCACAGGGCACCTAATAACAGGGATAACCACAGGGCACTCAGGAGCAGCAACAGTCACAGAGCACCAAATAACAGGTATAATAACCACAGGGCATGAAATAACAAGGATCATAACCACAAGGCACCCAATAGCAGGGTTAGCCATAGGGCACCCAAAAACAGGGATAACCGCAGAGCACCCAATAACAGGGATCATAACCACAAGGCACCCAATAACAGGGTTAGCCATAGGGCACCCAATAACAGGGATAACCGCAGAGCACCCAATAACAGGGATCATAACCACAAGGCACCCAATAACAGGGTTAGCCATAGGGCACCCAATAACAGGGATAACCGCAGAGCACCCAATAACAGGGATCATAACCACAAGGCACCCAATAACAGGGTTAGCCATAGGGAACCCAATAACAGGGATAACCACAGAGCACAAAATAATAGGAATAACCACAGGGTACCCAATATCAGGGTTAGGCATAGGGCACCCAATAACAGGGATAACCATAGGGTACCCAATATCAGGGTTAGGCATAGGGCACCCAATAACAGGGATAACCATAGGGTACCCAATAACAGGGATAACTACAAGGCACCCAATAACAGGGTTAACCACAGAGCACACAATAACAGGGATAACCACAAGGTACCCAATATCAGGGTTAGCCATAGGGCACACAATAACAGGGATAACCACAGAGCACAAAATAATAGGGATAACTACAAGGCACCCAATAACAGGGTTAACCACAGAGCACACAATAACAGGGATATCTAGGACAACCAGGGACGGCAACATCCACAGAGCACCTAATAACAGGGATAACCACAGGGCACCCAATAACAGGGATAGCCGCAGGGTACCCAATATCAGGATTAGCCATAGGTCACCCAATAAAAGGGATAACCACAGGGTACCCAATAACAGAGATAACCACAAGGCACCCAATAACAGGGTTAGCCATAGGGCACCCAATAACAGGGATAACCACAGAGCACAAAATAACAGGGATAACCACAGGGTACCCAATATCAGGGTTAGCCATAGGGCACCCAATAACAGGGATAACCACAGGTTACCCAATATCAGGGATAGTCACAGGAGAACCAGGAACAGCAACAGCCATCAAGACACTTAGTAATAAAGGAGCACTCAGTAATAAAGGACCCCACAGGTCCTAAGGCTGGTGCTGTTATTGGGAGTACAGTTGTTGCCACTGACTGTTGCAGGTAGCCTGGGGCTACTGGACGTCTTTTGGCTGTAGCTGTTATTGGGGCACTATTATGGTGGTCCTGTGGCTATTCTGATATTTGGGCCCTATCAGGGTGCTATGTCTGTTACTGTTATCGAATTACCTGGATAATTTTCCATAAAGGTGATTGCAAAGTTCACCATCCCTGCCATATGATCTCTGAAGAAGAGGAAGACAAATGACAGAACAAACTTTAGTACATATTCATCCCAGACTTGTCTGGTGACCCCCAACTACTAGAGACCCCCAAGACCCCTCTCTAGTTACTGTCACATTCCCTATATGGTGGAAATGCTCAGTATCACTGGAAGCAATTTCCTGGTCATATCCATTTAGGCAGATATTGGTTTCTAATGGACGCCGTACACTGGTCACATGAGAATATTTCTCATTTAGAACAGGTTAGGAAAGAAAACCTCCGTTTTCTTGTAAAAAGAGAAATTAAGAACACATCAAGTATTAATTTCCAAACCCTCGGGCAAGGAAGGAAATTCCTTCAAACTTGCCAAAACAATCAGCACTTCAGATATTGTGTAGAATTGTGGCAGAAGACCACGGCTCCTCCTGAGTCAGCAGCGGTTGAGGTTGAGAGGTCACTGCCAACACTGAGATGTCGAACGCCAAGGAATCTGATAAAGAACCAGAGAGAATAAGAAAGATCTCGTAATCAACAAGACAAGTTACATAATAAACAACGGCGAGCGTGATCACATCTCGTAATAGTCTCCGAGCCAAGAAGAATCCAGCCCAGAGGCACTACACATGGTCTTCAAAGACATTCCCGTACCTGAGCATAATTCACATGGAAAAATTTACCTACTCAGAGTAACATATGCTAAATGTTTTGCATTATTTCCAGACGTAGTCAAATTGATGATAATTTTAGACTCCCGGGTTCCTTAGCATGCTATGGAAAATGAATGCTGTAGGGCTATTCATCAGGAGGTGCCTGCTCACTAGCTACAGTCACTTCTATGGTCTCCTAGAGGATGTGCATACTTCTGCAACTAATTCTTACACTGCTCTAAACAAGAAGCAAATTTGTAATAGTTGTAAATGAAAATATATAAAACGCAAATCTATAGGGGCAAATTTATTAAGACTGGCAATAGTTAGTAATTCTAGTGCATGTAGGGGATCAGGAACTGCCGTAGATTTGTGGTATAACTCACGCCAGTTTTCTAGATACCTGCCCCACTCCGCACACTGTCTGAAAGAGTGCCGAGCAGGGAGCAGATGTTAGAAGTCGACCCGGGACCTCTACAGTTGCGCTGTCAGGTTGCTGGTCCTTTCCTAATACGTGTCGGTTCTAGCATGTGTCCCGTTTAAGGCTTAATGGTTTGTTTTTATCCCGAATCTGTGCACTTCCGCCACTCTTGCACCGCTGGCTATTCAGTTATCTGGGTGTTAGCTATCTGGATCTGCATCTAGTGTTTTTGGTGTCTGACTTCTTGCTCCCGCATCCTGACTTCGTTTCTGCCTGCTGATTCTGTACCTCCGCTCCCTCCTGTTACGACCATCGCTTGCCTTCTAGATCACTCCTCGTTGAGTCCTATTCTGTACCTCGCTGACCTCTCATTACTGACCCGGACTGCTGACGATTCTCCTGCCTCATCCTCCTGTACTGCGCTACCTCTCGTTGCCGACTGGACTGTGCAACCACAATTATTGCTTATTATTATTATCAGGGGATCTGGTGAAAACCTCTGGAGGCTAGTTTCGGCTCGGTTGTGGGGGCGCCGGATGCTCAGCGCTGTTTACCATAGTGTGCAAGGGTTATCTGCTTTCTATAACTTACTATCTGTCTCAGTACTGTATTTGTTCATAACAGCAGAGGTGAGGTGCGTCAAAGTGCACCTAAAATGCGCCAAGTTGAAGCGCATTTTTGGCTACTTTGTAGGTCTCCTTCACTGGCCTAGAATTATATCTAAATACCTTTGCCAAAGTGGATTGGATAGTTGGTGGAACCCCTGACACCTTGCCATGAGAAGGCTAATGAAACATTGATTTATTAAACTAGAAAATTGGTATTAAAATATTGCAATTTTTTGGGCCAAGGAGTAAGGCCCCCCCGCTGCCTGGTTCCAGTTTTAGTTGCTGGTGAATGGAGGGGCCGGTGATGCTCCTAATTTGTGCCTCTGGAGGCTACATGTGCCTTTTAATAAAGTCTTGAGAAATTCCCACCAATATCTTCTCTCAATTTTGTTTGGTGCACATGGTTATACATACCACACATGCAGCTCATGTGGCTGATATAGGGCCCTTGGAGAGAGGGGGTCCAACCCTGGTTGGGACTATACACTTTCCTTTACCATACTTGACAACCTACACATTAGTACACTTGGGGTGTCAACTACCTTTTCAGGAATTTCATCTACAAAGGACAAGGGGATGGAGAATTGTCCAGGTATCATGGAAAGGGCATGATAGGGTGGCAAAACCCACCCCAGATTTACAGTATGCTGGTGTTTGGAGGATCTTTACCTGAACCTTGGAGTGAACATTATGGTCAGAACTGATTTTCATTCCTTCACTAACAACATAATAGCTCTGTAGGAATCAGATCTTGGCATTCTTGACTCTGAGTATATTGTGATGGACGAGGGTGTGAATGTTCATGTCCTGAGTGAACACACAATACAAATGGATTTTTAAGGAAAGAATTGAAACCCAGGGATGGCTGGCAGGGGTGGATTGGGTGCAAAAAGTTCCCCCGGGGTCACCGCAGAGGCCTGTGATTGGACCTCATTAGGCGTCATTCATTTGATGTGAAACCCACAAAATTCATTTTGACAACTTATACTCACCTTGTCTCACCTCTCACGAGCATCCTTGCTACGTCCGGCGGTCTCCAGAGTCCCCTTCAGGCTTCTTACGGTCTGCAACTGACGTCACATGCCCCAAGGTCAGTATTGAGGCCTGTGACTGGGCTTCAGTGGTTACTAGGGCATGCTGCTGCAGTTCGGAGGAGGCCCAAAGAGGACTTTGGGAACTGTCAGATGCCCAAGAGAGGTGACTATAAGTGTTATTTTTACTCACCTCCCCTGGACAGGCTTCTACTGGAAAGGGGCCCAGCAGCATGCACATACATCACACGATACCGGGCCCCTTTTCATTAGTGGTGCTGTTCTCAGGCAACAGAGATGAGTGCCAATGTCTGCTGCCACAGGTGTATAGTGGAGACAGTGGTCAGGGAATTAGGCTTTCGTCATGCTTGTCAAATTCCCTTCTGGGAGGAATGGTGTGTGGGGCAAACATTGAAAATTGTTCTCATGAACATACCCTTTTTTGATATGCACATTTTGGGGGAGGTCACCCCCTCTTTTTCTCATGTGGGCATGAAATGTGCCGGTCACGTCACTTTTTTGTGACATGATTGGCAGATAAAGTGCCCATGTCATGTATATTATGACCAGGAGTGAAGTGGTGGATACAAGAGCATTCTGCAGGTTTCAGGAGATTTGCCTCCTCTTCTGGGATGACGTGCGGTCACCCCTTTTTCTCAGAGTCTCCTGGACGTTCTGGAAGAGTTGGAAAGTATAGGTTACATCTACATACTATAGGTAAAGCTTCTGAGCTGTTGGTTCTATGTACAGAATTAAAAGTATGTGGCCCTCGTAGGATTGCTTGGCCCCTTCAATGCACAGATCAGCATAGGTTACCGAGGTTGGATCCCCACCATCAATGATGACCTAACCTGAGGACGGTGCATTAAAATTCTAGTCCTGGAGAACACTTATATAAACTATTCGGTGTTTTCCTTTCCTATTTTAGTTTGTTCCTTCGCTGTACTACAACACCTATCATTTACAAGAGTCAAACATTATGATTACATTAGGACGGTAACTTCTCAGGTTGGAGACACGTAGTGTTGGGTCTGTGGTAGGCTAAAAATACTGAGAGCTATGAAGGACGGCTCAGTGTTACTGCTGTGCGGTGGTGCCAGCGGCCAGAGCTAATATTTGTTCTGTGATACAGGTTATATAAAAATACCTGCGGATGGGTGGTCAAATAGAAATGTATAATGTGGGTGCTTGTCTTGTGTCATAACCAGAGGTAATGGTAGAAGATAAATGAAGGCTAGGAAACCGCCGAATGTTGTACTTAAAGTGAACCTGTCACACTGTATATGCAGCCTTATCTGTGGGCAGCTTCTTATAGAGCAGGAGGAGCTGAGCAGACTGATATATACAGTAGTATAACTTGTATTTTATAAAGCTATGGTCATTCTGAGCTTAGGAGTCAAGTAGGTGGGCCTACGTTGTGATGGACAGCTAGTGCACACATATACAGAGAAAACTGTCAGTGAATGGGACAGTGGCCCCACATAGTATCATGCTCCCAAGTGGCCCTTAGACACCTAATAATGCTCCCAAGTGTCCCCCATGCAAATAGTAATACTTCCTAGTGGCCCCCAGGCAAATAGTAATGTTCTCCAGTAGCCCCCAGGCAAGTAATAATGTCCCCCAGAGGCCCCCAGATAAGTAATAATGTCCCCCAGACAAGTAATAATGTCCCCCAGAGGCCCCCAGATAAGTAATAATGTCCCCCAGAGGCCCCCAGATAAGTAAGAAAGTCCCCCAGACAAGTAATAATGTCCCCCAGAGGCCCCCAGATAAGTAATAATGTCCCCCAGAGGCCCCCAGATAAGTAATAATGTCCCCCAGACAAGTAACAATGTCCCCCAGAGGACCCCAGATAAGTAATAATGTCCCCCAGAGGCCCCCAGTTAAGTAATAGTGTCCCCAGACACCCAGATAAGTAATAATGTCCCCCAGTGGCCCCTTGACAGCTAATAATGTCCCTCAATGGCCTCTTGACAGTTAATAATGTCCCTCAGTAGCCCCCTAACAACTAATAATGTCCCCCAGCGGCCCCCTGACAACTAATAATGTTCTCCAGTGGTGCCCCAGAGGAGTAATAATGTCCTCCAGGGGCCCCCAGACATGTAATAATGTCTCCCAGTGGCCCCCCGGCAAGTAGTAATGTCCTCCATGGGCCCCCAGACATATAATAATGTCCCCCAGTGGCCCCCAGAGAAAAAATTCCAACTGTGCTGGAATCAGTGGAGCGACACCTATTGAAGGATGCAAAGAGCTGGAGTTGGAGGAGGTGGTGAAAGGTCCCCTTTAAGGTCCTGAATCTCATTAAAGAACTTAAAAATCTTGTTGTGGTCAATCCATGAAGAAGTTCATTGTGGAGGAATCACCTTGACTGCGTAGACTGGCTGGGAGCCCCATTATGATAAATTCTTCCTCTTCACAGTCCACGTCTGTCATCAGCTCTTTATAAGTTGGCCATGGTTGTGCAGATAGCAGCGTACTTTAGACGGCAGCCTCTACAAATATAGATAGTAAGTCATTTCCTCTTTGTATACATGCCAGTTTTGCTCCCCAGCACAACACATTCTTCTCCTCTTCTCCTATCTCTATTATGATATGATTTTTCATTGACCTTGTTGGGGATGGGCCTGGGGGTGTTTGTCTCATGTTTTCTTCATAGTGGCGTTGTGTCCCTCTGTACTGTGCATAATGTAACGTGTCCTTGTTCCTGCACTTCATCTTTTGCAGACAGGTGCAGAATTTTTGACCTTTGTTGCAAAACATGCCAATACCATATAGGGGGGGAATGTATGCACCCCTTTAAATTCCAGATCGGAAGGGTTTTCTGGTTTCTATTAATAAAGTGGTAGTTTATATTGTTTAATATATTACGTTTATTGAACTCAACATCTCTGCTTGCTGACAGTGAACAGACACTTTCATGTTTGGAGTCAGAAGATGAATATCTTGTGTACAGATCATTACAAGAGCGACAAGCTGTACCCAAGTATCAGCAGGTCCGGATCAGGACAAGCTTTCAGTCTTACATTCACTGGCAAATCAGAAATCTTCTCCATATACCAAGTACAGAATTTAGCCACCCAATTTCGTGTGGCCCTAGAGATAAATGTGGCCATTACCTATTGGATTATTCCGACAATTAACAGCTGATATTTATTGCTCACTGATTCCCATATCTGTCCAGGTCTAGCTCCGTTTCGCCTCCAGGGAGCGCCGCACATGACATCCTGAGTCTAGGGGCCAATAAAGAGGGCAGTTACTGTAGGGTGGGCCAAAAAAAAAAAAAAAGATCAATATTTTGTGTAGAGGATAAAAGGGGACAATATACTATGTGATGACAAAAAAAGGGGACAATATACTGTGTGGGGGCCAGTAATGGAGCATTATACTATGTGGGGGCTAGTAAAGGGGGTGTAATACTGTATGAGGGGCAGTAAAGGGGGTGTTATACTGTATGAGGGGCAGTAAAGGGGCATTATACTGTGTGGGGGCAAGTGAAGGAATACTGTGTAAAACAGTCCTAATTAAACAATGGAGGGGTGCAGCATAGGGAGCATGGCATTTTACTGGACAATGTAGTGCAGCATACTGTACAATTTTTACAGATTTTTTGACCAGGTCCCAGTAAAGAGGGGGCATAGACTAACAATTTTGATAAGGGGCTCCCCAGACATAATTTTGATTGGGGCCCACGAAATTCCAAGTCCAGCCATATCTATGGTATGGGTACTACAACTGAGAAACATAACCACTAACTTTATATAAGCTGTTTTTTTTCATCACCTGTTAAAATTCTCACTTCCTGCAGCCACCTCTAGGGGCAGCCTCTTAAATATGAATGTACGCCATTCCTGCATAGCTCTCTATAGTGGTGGCTACAAGTAGCCCTTCCCGACCCCTGCAATATACGTGTGCCAAAAGTTACCAGGTAATACTTAGGAGCTGGGCCTGCTTCATACACATAAACTGCTGAGATCTGAGATAACATTAATTCCTGCCAATTAGTACTTTAGGCCACTGCATCTATTCGGCTTTACAGAGGGAGGGGGCTCATGGGGTGCCAAAGGGTTTTCAGGACAGCTTGTTGCCAGGGGCGTAACTTGAGGGGGTGCAGAGGGTGCAGTCGCACCGGGGCCCATGAGCCTTAGGGGGCTCATAAGCACTGGCATCAGTATTGAGATTGAAGCTTCCATCTGGCCCATAAGCCAAGGAGACCCCCAGATTACCGTAACCACAATAAGGTTGCTTAAACTCCTTAGCACCTGTAACCATCACTATCAAGAATTCGCTGTAGGGATGAAGTAGGGCGCCCTGGACAAAAGATTGCATCGGGGCCCACAAGACTTTAGTTATACCACTGCTTGTGGTCTGCCATGTATGAAAGTCTATTAGACTCTACAAGAGGCATTGCTTAAAGGGAGCCTGTCACCAGAACCCAGCATATCACCCCAGCCCTGTAGATAGATAGGTTAGGGTCATCTGAATCAAATGGTGTTTACCCCCTTGTGAGTCGCTGCCTCTGTTGTTGAGATTTCCTTGTTTTTGTCAATCTGCACATTAGCTCTTTGGACCAACAATGGTGCTCCAAAAAGATAAGCTGCAACGTCCTCATTGCTCCAAAACGTCATTTGCATATTTACAAAAACAATGATATCTCAGTAACGGAGGTAACGGAACAATTTACAAGGGGGGGAAACACCATTTGATTAAGGTGACCCTAACCTATCTATCTGCAGGGCTGAGATCTGGTGACAGACTCACTATAAGGGGTTAACTCTGACAGGCGCAATAAAAGTATAAGTACTGCTGTTTATTATACAAGTAATAGTAAATTCTCTTGGGTGACTAAAATGAAAGATTTAAAAACATTTTTTTTTTTTAAATGTCCATAAACATATATATAAAAATCCCCTTTTCTGATTTCTTTCTTTAAAAACATAAACTAGTAAAAAAAAAAAAAAAAAAAAAAAGCATAATTGGTATTGCCACGTCTGTAAAAATCTAAGCTAATAAAGTGTCCCATTATGTATTCTGCATGTTAAACACCATAAAAATATGAAGTGAAAGTTGCTAGTTTTGGAATAAAAAGTGATCAAAAAGTTCTATGCTCTTCAAAATGGCACCAATAAAAACTACCGTAATCCCTACAAAAACAAAGCCCTAACACAGCTCCTTTGATGGGAAAATAGAAGAGTTATTGGTCTCAGAATATATGACACAAAGCAATTTTTTATGTTTTTTTCATTGGTAAAAACATAACAAAAACTATATATAAATGATGTATTTGTAATAACCTGCAGCATCTTCACACCCATTGGCCGGACCTCCAATTCTAACATTGATGGCCTGTTTTGATAGGAGCCAATGCTAACACTTTTTATGTTTGATGCTACTGTGTATGGCGCTCAATTTAAAAAATAAAAAAAAAAAATTCTAAAATGAAATCATGAAACGAAATGTTGAATGTCTCCTCTTGCATAAAACATGTTCTTTGGATATTTTCTTACAGAACATCAAGCTCTCCCTTATTGAAACTCCACAGACTTCCAGTAAAGTGTTTTGTTTTCCTTGTATGAGAAGTCTCCTGGACTAGCGTCTAAGCAAACACTGAAGTTTTATTCGTGTGTTTTCTCTGTCGTCCTTACACCTTTGCATCTGGAGCAATGATTAACTTTCGGGCTGTAAAAAGTAAACCTTATAAAACATACCCTGAAAGAGCCTGTTGGCCCCAATTTTACCTCTTTTTTGCCCAAATAAACCTTTAAGAAGTCATTGAGACTTATTGGGACTCTGTCAATGTTAAAAAAAGTGCACTAGTCGTAGAATGGGTCAGGAATACAGGAAACAAAGGTCTTGTAAATTTTATTTCTCAGGGTACGTAATAAAAGGATCTCATAAAAAAAAAAAAAGCGTTAGAATAAACATATGGCATTAAAAAGGACACATTCTTCACCCTTGTAGGGGCTTGGGGAAAATATTGTAATTACCCTCACATTTTGGCTAACTGGGCAGATGGCTGGTCAGGTTATATTAAAGGGGTTGTTATTTATTTATTTATTTTAGACAATGGATAGGATAACCTGTCCTGTCCTGCATTACACAGACAACCCATGGACCTTGTGTAATACTCATTTTTTTCCTGTAGTGGTGCTGCAGAGAAATGGAACACTTACTGGCGATTGGTGCTCATTTATCTCCATTTACATGGCGCAGTTGTCAGGACTATGTGAGATACCTGGCATACAAAAATGTGTTAAATCTGAACTTGGCCATGTGAAACCGACCTAAAAGTGATTTAAAGGGGTTGTACAATATTAGAAAAACATCCAAAAACAGCACCACTCCTCTAGTTTGTGAATGATATTTGCATCTATGTCATATTAACAACCCATGGACTGTGGACAGCTGTGGCACGGCTTTAGAAAATGTTTCCATGTTTTTGTAATCCTGTACAACTCCTATAAAGCAGACTGGTTCTACTGTAGACTAAGGTGCGGGGATATCATGAAGACTTGATGGAAATGTAAAACAGCTGCAAAGGTAAAACTGAGGATAAAATAACAGCACACTTAAGGATTTTACGCAGAGTTACCTTTGTAACTGGTATCACCATCTATCATAGCAAACCACTTCCATAACATATCATAAGATGTGGCGGCCAGAGTCTGGCACCTGAATGTTACTTGACATAATGGCTCAAAACCAAAATTTTTAAAACTGGCCAGACATTGTAGGAGCGGTCATACATAGGTCAGTCTGGAGATACAGGACACAAAAACAGACTCCAATAAACACTGGTGCCAAAAATGCAAAAATAATGTCCCACTGCTCTTGGACTGGGCCGGTATCCAGGAGTTGTGTTGGTAGAACATGGCTTGGCATAGCTTCTCTTTGAGTGGAGACAATGGGACGTTGCTTTGTCACGACCTGGCAGAAGACATATAAATGAGTAAAAAGGAGACAGAGTGAGTGACACTTACAAAAGAGTGGCCTTTTCTGTGTTACCTACCTTGTTTGAGAAAAGTATTAGACCCACAGAACTTTTTTACCAAGCAGGGGTAGCACATTCATAAAAAGTTGGTGACTTCCACTTTCCAGAGGCACAAAGGGTGATATTTAAGTGCCTACAGGAGCACAAGTGGACATTGAGACTTTCTGTTAAAAAGTCTGGCATGGCATTCATGATCACAGTGAGCTTTGTAGGGACTATGAGATCTATGGGATCTATTATGAATCTGATATCAGTATGCGGCTGCCTTGAGGGTATGATCAGGATTATACCCATCTGTATTTCACTCATTATATAATCTACAATTAGCAGAATGGTGGATGCCATTTCATTATCTAGAATTAACGCTATGTGTGGGAGGTTCTCCTTGTTCTGTATTTATGGACCATAGATAGATACATTCTTCACAAGAAGAACCTCAATGAATGGTAGCCTGGTATATGTTGTATGGTCTATGGATAATTATACAGGGAAACCTTTGCAGAGACAAAACTGTCTTCTAGAGGGGCGAATCCCTCAAAGTAGACATCAACAGACACCAAAGATGGTAAAAATAGACTTCTTTAGGGGTGGTCCCCTCATAGTAGACACCAACAGACACTAAAGATGGAAAAAAAATGGACTTCTAGAGGCATGGTCCCCTCAGAGTAGACATCATCAGACAACAAAGATGGAGATGAAAATCAGGAGATCTTTTGGAGAGATTTCTCTGTATATGTAGAATATGGTATTGTCACATATCAGTGGGTCTCCATAATGTGACCCACAGGTCTACTAGTGGGATAGAGTTGGAAGACATGATACCATAATATATCATGAATGGCTATCGTTGGAAGCACAACTGTCTAGACTAAAGCTGTATGTTATTTCAGGAATATCATGGCAAGAACCAACTCTTTAGAGAAGACAATTATGCTTGAACAAATGGAATGGAAAAGAAGAAGGTGACAACCAGAAACAAGATACATAGGGATAGGGAAAAAAAAACAGAAGACAGGACATTTTGGGTCAGGTGTAGTCTGTCATGTATGGGACCAACCTAGCTTTTTAATTTGTCTTATTGACAAAATATAGGCAGTCATTTTGTGCACTGTATCTATTTTCAAGCTATGACATCATCATTGTATGCCTCATGATTGATGTCACTTGTTCCTACATTGAGGTGGTAAGTTGAGCATTGGTCTTGAAACAAAATGGGCTACAGTATAAATGTCATGGGCTGAATTTTAAGACTTTAGGAGCAAACTCCTTTACTGTACATTTATTTAACTTTTTCCGTTGTCTATTCAGCTTCCAGTTTTTTGGGTTAAGCCCAAAACCTGGAATTTCAGCTATGGCTATACTTTGTGACTTGTTGGTCCTGGCATTCTGTAATGGCATGAAAGCTAGTCTCTAAAGGAAGCGAGCCTCTCAAGAACTTGCAACTCAGCACATACCTCCTCCGTGCCAGCAACGTCTTGATCTTGGTATTGCAAGAAATGTCAGGGATGTTGATTTTGGTCTTTGTTTCGGGTCCATAATGTCTAGCGACCCCATGAGAGGAAATGTTTCTACAGAATAAAATGTACAATTTCAGCATTTATATAGGAACAGGTTAGGAGAATGAGTGGACTCGCATTACCGCTATACTTTCCATATGTTTGGTTATATTTTACAAAGGCCATATATTATCACAATCACTGTGATATGGGGGATATATCTTTAAATATATACCCACCCCTATGCCATAAATCTGATTAATATGGTAATAAAAGAGGATAAAAGCTTGGTTTGGCGATAGTCAGTCTATGCAGATCCTTAAAGAGAACATGAAACATGCACTGATCTGTTGTGAATGGCCCACATACAACTATAATAGACCCCACCCCTATACAAAAACATCAAAAAAAAAAAAAATACATTAGATATAATCTTTATCATCATTTTCAAAACTGGAAAGTTGAGATCACACATGCAGTTTACAAAGTCAGAAGCGGATTCACAAGGTATTGGAAATATAAAGAAAAGACCAAGGCTGGATTCATACAAACGTTGTGCAAAAATGTCCAATTTTTATGACTGTTTTGCACTAGAGGGGTGCCCATTTTCACGGATCCCTCATACATTTGAGAGTATTGAGGGATCCGTGAAAATGTACAAGAATAGAACATGACCTATTTATTAAAACGGACATGTTAACAGCCCTCATTCACATGAATGGATTTTAATACAGCAGTGTGACGGCCGTTTATGATGTTCGTGAGAATATAGGCTTATACTTCTCCATCCTTCCCACTTTGGCCCAAAAACTGCATCAAAAACTACGTGTGATTCTAACCCAAGTGTGCTTCAAGGACTAAATGCAATTCTGTGTAGGCACAAGGTGCACGCAACCTACGGCTGATGGTCCCATTTTAAGTAGGGGGTTTAGCCGTTCCTGTGACTGAGGTCATGTCCCTTCTTCTCCCAGTATTTGCTTGTTACACAAACAGCTTCTGTTCAGGTAAATTTAGTTTATCCCAGCGCTGCCATCACAATACAATGGGACCCTCATTTCCTGTTAATGTGGACTCATTGTAAGATGACAGCTCCATAATAGACCCATCCGGAGTAACATCTTAACTTAGATTAGGCTGAAAAAAAAAAAATCCAGAAAAGTAATTTGATATAGTAGGTAATGGACCATAAATGAGACACACATGGGAGCCTGATACAAAGACAATTCAATTACCGGCTAGATATAGCATCTATACATAATAAACTTACCCAGATAAGAGGAGGTTATTTCAGGAAGACTAAACTTTCCCACCAAATGTTAATTTGGAAATTTGCTTTTTTTTTTTTTTTTTTTCTTATATTGCTAAAATGTGTCATTTTGATCCAAAGTGGAACAAAATTTACTAGATGTGCAGGTGTCTGGGAAAAAACAGAGTCATAAAAGTTGGAGATTCAGCAACTACCTGACACCACCAGACCATGACAAGAGGTCGTGCTTCCCTTATCGTGACTTAAAGGGGTATTCCCATGACCATGATCATTTTTAAATTTGTAGATAGTTAAAAGTTAAACATTTTTGCAAATATAAGTAATTAAACATTTTGCAGAGTGTTAAAGATTTTCTCTAAATATCTTGGAGTCACAAGTTGTTGACTTGATCGGTTGCCAGTGGATATGACCATGAATGCAGGAACTTTCTAAGGTCAGAAAATCAGCCATGATGTCCTTATTGTGGCCGTGATATCTTCTGATACATGTAGTGTCCCTGCCTGATAACCCAGCTACATAAGAAAATGATTGCTGGGTTCCTGACAAGTCCCAGACCATAGAAAGTTTCTGCATTTGTGGTCGTATCCATTGGCAACCGATCAAGAAAACAGACTGTCACCACTAAGATGGATAGAGAAAATCTTTAAAACTCTGCAGAATTATTAACTATTTATATTTGCAAAAATGTTTAACTTTTAATTATCTACAAATATGAACATGGAGACCACCCAACCAGGGCTGTGTTAGACTGAGGCCCCACGTTGCAGAAATGCAGCTTTTTTGTTGTAGATTTTGCTGAGCTTTTTTCAGCCAAAGTCAATAATGTCTACAAAAGGAATAGGAAATATATAGGAATCTCTTATACGTCTACCTGCTGCTGAATGCACTCCTGGCTTTGGCTCAAAAACCGCAGCAAAATCTGCAACAAAAAAAGCTGCGTTTCCACAACGTGGGGCCATAGCCTTAGAGTTCTGGAGTTGGGGCCAGTTTTGGGTGGAGTTGGAGTTGAAAAAAGTGACCGACTCCGATTTCTAAATAAAATTGTCAATTTTTAATTAAATTATCCAATTATTAATATTGTAAAAGTAAATTATATCTCTAAAATATTTGTACTTTCATCGGAATCAAACACTGGGTTTTTCGTGAATTAGAGGAGCTTTATTGTTTCTCTCTGACCATGGCTGTGAAGAAGTCAGAGTCGGACTGTGGAAAAATAGCAGTGTCAGAGTCAGTGGTTTGTTCTGACTCCACTGTCCTGCTCCCAACTCTCCACAACATGATTTGGGGGTAGGAAGGATAGGATATGTTGCATTTCATCATGTCCCAGGATATGGGATAACTCCAGAGGTGTCTGGCATTGACTTATTCTCCTCTCCCCATTGAAAACACATCCTCATTCAGTGCAGCTGAGCATGCATGTAAATGGGGGAGATGGCGGATGGTGAAATGACTGCAAGACAGCTACCGATTGTTTATGAGGACCATTGCTTCACCTTTGAAGGTAACATCCCTGTAAAGATTCTCATGGAGTTGGGACATGATCAGAAGATCCACTTATGTCTCTTTGAGGAGACTGCGTTTGTAGACCACCTTTGCAGGTATATGGAATCTTAAAGGTCGTGCATGCTCTGCTAGGATTTCTGGGAAAGAATATTTAAATAAGTCCACCATGGTGGAAAAAGAAAAACTTGTACCAGCACTACTTTTTTGGAAAGTAGCTCCCTATAGATCAAAGCCTGGTTTTCCCCAAACCTAGTGTCACTATAAAAAGTACTCCTTTCCCCACCACGGAGAACTTATTTGCATATCCTTTTCCCAGAATCCTTAACAGGGCATGTATGGTCTTAAGACCATGCACATTGCAAATTGGCTTGAAAAGGCAGTCTCCCCTCTAACCCATTAATATGTTTATCTTGATGGAATAAGGTGTGCTTCTAGCTCCACCTATTGAAATGTAGAGTCAGTTCCTGACTTTCAAGAAGTCTTGTGACATGACTTGGGATCAACAATGATTTGACCCACTTTCTCCAGAACACCCATAGAAGCCATATGGATTGCCTTAGAGCCCTAACCTGAAGTTCTTCGGCCATTGGTACTACACCAGTCTTCGAATGTGACATAGTGCCCTTTGGATACCTCCAGGATCCAGAGCCCGGGTGTGCCACTACCTCTGGCTATGCCTCTTGGCTGTCTCTATGGTATGTATGCCCATGCCATCTGGCCGCTACGATAAAAGTTTACAACCGTTGTGGGAGCTGTAATGGTGTCGCCATCCAGTAGTGTGTTTTTTTTAAACCCTTTGGCCATAGCTACTCCAGCGATCCACACTTTCTGGATGATCCATCAATCAGCCTTGACTTCCATTAACAGAACCGTGTGAAAGACAATGTTTATTTTCTAAGGTTTTAGCTTTCAAACAGCAAAGTCAACTCTCAGATCCATGGGAGGAAAAACAGATCAGGTAGCCAGCTCTGCCCTTCGGGTCATTCATTAACTTTTTACATTTATTTTTCTCTCCACTGTATTTATTGTAAGTAGGGGGTCGCTGGAATTTCTTGCCGTTTTACGGGGTATACAGGTCAAGAGTGCACTGTGTGTAAAAAAAAAAACCTAACAGGACGATATCAGATTGTCTATATGTTAGAGGTGTCATCACCTCCACCACCAAACACATGCGCAGGGATTAATGTCTGTATTATCACAGAGTATTGTGTTAAATAGATAATCTAGTCCATTAACCCGCTGGGGGCCTCAAACACTTTCCCCGAATAATTGTCCTCTATGGAAAAGTAAACTGTAGCCAAAGTGTTTGCTCAACCTGTTGTGTAGATTAAGATTGTAGGGTATGGGTCTATCTGTCTTGACCTCTATCTGCTATGGGTCTACATAGGAGAACAGGAATCAGGTTAGTCATCTTTTTTGGAACAAAGGACGTTCCTGTAAAATTTGATCTGGCCATAGACACGCCAATTCCTTGATGATAGGTTCTAAGCCTGTATAATAGCAGGGGTGTAATTGGAATGTTCTGGGCCTCAATGCAAAATCTGTAACAGGATCCCTTCACCTGCCATGTGCTATTGATAATACTGGTGTCTTCCATTGTGGCAGAGGGGGCAACTTTGGGCCTTTTCAGGTTTCAAGACTTGAGAGTGACTGTTAGGCTAGGGCTACACAGTGACTGTGCACAACCAGAGAGCACCACATTGCCCTGCAACACCTTCACTAATGTAATGAACAGAGCCGCAATGCGACCTAAGGGATGTTGTAGCTGCACCTTTTAGTGTAGTGTTACATAGGAGACTGTTGCCGCACAGTGCTGCCCTCTAGGCTTCTTGCCTCTAGGAAGGCTCGGCCATAAACAGGTTGTGACCTCTGTACACCCCCTTAAGACTAATGGATGTCAAAGAGGTGGTGCTCAGGACTACCTGCTACTAGTCAGAGTTCGCACTTTACGGAGTACATTTCAATAATGAAGTACATGGCTACCAATTGGCTTAAAGGAGTTGTCCAAGTTAAGGTTTTTATGGCCTATTCTCAGGATAAGTCTTAAATGCCTGATGACAGCTGAACCCTGGACCAGAATCAGCTGTCTGGAGTTGCTTCTGGTGCCTACGCCTGTCCCCTGTACAGCAGTGGGCACCATCACTGCAGCTCGGCTTTCTGCTTGATCTGTGGTCCGGGTGTCGGCCCACCACTGGTCAGGTATTTAATGACTGTCCTGAAGATAGGCCATAAAAACCTTAACCCCGGACAACCTCTTTACATAAATGTCATGTAAAAGTATATATATAGGAAAAATAAGTAGAAATAACTTGTAATTGTGAGGGAAATTTGTCAAACGTATAAAATTGGCAAATTTTGGTGCACAAAAATTTGCGACTTTTGGCACAATTGTACCCCTTGCACTTGACTTTTCTGAAAAGTGTGTGTGTGTTGGAGAGGGGGCTTAAGTTTGGTATAAACTATAGCTCAACGCTATGCCGGCTCATAGTATATGCTCCTTAATGAATTAGACACATGTCCACTCTGGTGCCAATAATGGGATCAAGATGGGCATCTGAGACCCTAGTCTTCTTGATAAATTTCCCCCTTTAAGATGCATCTAGAAATACATTCAGACCGCTTAGAAATGTCTAGAAGGACTCCAACATCACCTGACCAATGTCCCTTCTAAGCCTCTGGAGCTATAAAGCAGGGCATTTGGGGACCCGGGCGCAGTTCTCTCTAATCCTGGTGATCTAAAGTTAGCCATAATTAATTTGGGTAGTTAATTGGTTTATGGTAACATTTCTAAGGTCTAGGGCACGGAAGGGGTTAATGTCTGCAACCCTGGTAGTCTAGTGGAGAAAGGGGTTATTATCAGCACCCTTAGTGGTCTAGGGTGGAGGAAGGGTTAATGGCATTATCCCTGGTGGTCTAGGAAAGTGAAGAGGTTAATGTCAGCATCTTTGGAGGCCTAAGATAGTGAAGGGATTCATGTCCTGCACCCCTGTTCTCTCTGTGCACTGACCAAAAAGAGGAGTCTGGGAAGGACTCTAAACTCTGAAGGTATACTGTTCTCTCTATGATTGGGCAGAGTTTTTCGTGAATGCTCTGCCGGATCTCTAATGGAACAGCTCAGGGAGTCTGCTGGGGAGCACACTTTCCAGTTTTGGAACTCTGCAATGCTTATATAATACAGAACAGACCAGAACATACAGATAACAGAGGCCGGGTCTAAAATAGGAATCACTGTAGGATATCGGGGCAGGTAGCAGAGTTGCAAACATGGCAGAAGCTCATGGGCCGCTGGTAGCAGAGCTACAGACAGAACAGAAGGACATACATGCCCACATAGAAACCTAAAGGTCACAGGTAGCAGAAGTATTGCAGAAGACCAAAAGCCACATGTAACAGAGGTATTGTAGAAGCCCTAGGGCCGCAGGTAACATATATACAGACAGACAGATACATGGCTGAAGGACAGTACATCCACAGAATTACGAACATGACTCTTGCATCAACATAACCTAACTCAGACAAATAGACAGAAGCATCCAAACAACAGATCGTGAGACAGACAACTTAATTCATTGCTCATCCAGGGCAGGGCTACAGAAGCAGATTTATATACACTCTGGAAGACAGGGATTGGCAGGAGGAAGTTTAGCAGGCGAGCATACTAATCCATAAAGAGACAGGAGCATGCACTTAGGTAGCCATGTAGCTAGGTCTGCTGGGAAATGTAGTGCTCCAGCAATCCTAAATAATGCAGTCTTTAAAACCTACTGCCATTCAGAGCCTGTATAATAGTTCCATACAGTGTTCAAAAATTGTTGTTACACACTGGCTATATCATTTTATGAGTTGACGGCATTATTTAAATTTGTTGCCACCATAGAGGAAACTTGGTGTTGGAGATGAGGAGTTGGATATGGTTGTGTGCTCCCTTTTGCTCCTGCCATAATCTGGCCTTGCAAAGAACCTACAGCCTCCATGCATATGTTGACCTGTTCTTGGCCCCAGTCAGTGATGCGAGGAAAATTTTAGAACTACTGAGCTGAATGCAAAGGATGATGATAGGAGTTATAATCAGAATTTTTTCCATCAGGCACCAGGGTCTTAGTGCTCACACTAACATCAGAGAGGAGTCAGCCATACACAGAGACACTATGTATCTATAGCGGCGAGGAGTAATTGACCGGTGAGGAACATGACCTCATAGACAAGTGGGGCTCCGAGCTCATTAGGTTGTGGTTATAATCCCAGATGTGATCGTTCGGCGTTAGTCAGACTATAGATGTCATTGTTCCCCGCTCCCTCCCTCTCCTAATGTCTGCTGGCTTTATAAGGTTCTACATCTCTCAGAAAAACAAATATTTAATGGAGATCACGGCTGTCCCAGTCCGCACGCTGACTACCATAAAGAGGTTTCCAAATAAGTGTTTTATGACATGTAAATAGGACATCATAAAACAATGATCGCTGAGGATTTCATCATACCCTGTTGAAATAGTAGCACTGACTGAGCCGTCACATACATACCCACTTTCTTTTACTGGGCTGGACCTGTAGCTTTGTTAACCATGAATAGAATACAAGGACTGCAGTAAAGAATGACACAATCCTAAGAGAGAAGTCAGATAAATCAGGAAAGTGAGCATTAAAGTGTATAAAATGTATGATATTAAAAAATATTAAAGATGATTTTTCACTTCCTCCACCAACTCTAACTCTTCACCTCCTTCAATAGGTCTTGTTCTACTGATTCCAACGCAGTCAGAATTTTTTCTCTAGCCCTCACCATTCCTGAGCAATCATTTCTGTTAGTTTTAGCACAATTATACTCTCAAGTGGGTGGTCCTGGGATAGAGCAGACAGACAAGGACCGCCCACCTGACAGTAGAGAGCATAACTGTACAAAAACTAATGGAAGTGATTGCTCAGGAATGGTGGGGACTAGAGAAAAAAATTCCAAATGTGCCAGAATCAGTGGAGCGGCAGCTACTGAAGGATGCCAGAACTGGAATTGATGAAGTTGGTGAAAGATCCTCTTTAAAATAAAGTTTTAGCAGAAAATGAAACACTTCAGGCAAAATGTATGCTACATTTTATGATTAGTGTATCACCCACTAGGCTGGTGCATGACACATGAGTCAAAGATCACCACAGGCTGAATCCCTGGGCGGTACACCTAAGGCAATGTGCAGCTTATATATGGGTTCACCAACATTTGGATAACCCCTTTAAATGCAAAAATTCTGCATGCAGCCACCACTAGGAGGTGCTCATATGGCTTCATATAGCTAGTATACAACAGTGAGAAAATCCTTATGCACCAAGTTCACTATAGTGTGGGCTGCAGGTAAACTTACTGCAAGGTAATCAACATAGTACTGGGCCCCTTCTATCAGGGGCCCCATGGCAGTCACATGATCTGTACCTATGGTATTTTGTTACAAATTTCCCAGCATCCACTCTATTTATGAATTGATCGCCATCTAGTGGTATAAAAAAAAAAGTGAAAAAAAAAAAAAAAAAAAAAAAAAAAAAAAAAATCAAAATTAAAAATCTAAAAAAATTTTCAGCTTGAAAACAATCCAGAAGGGCCATAGACATGTTGGCAGTGATGTAGATTCACCCTTCATGCCCAGGCAGAAAAGTGAAGTAGCAAGTGAATGTAAAAAGGGATTAAAGGGATGTAAACATGCGCTGGGGGAGGTGACAGCAGGAATGTGGTGATGTTGGGGGTGCACATATGTTATCTATACTACTGTCATATACCTCACGCCTCCCACTGTGAGGCAGCAGATAACACTAACCACTCTTATCAATGTCATTTACCCCATCACAGATAGTGCAGGCCCTCTAACCTGAGCTGGGGGTCCTGACATTTCTCACCAGGGACACTGAGACCTCAGACACCTCCTTTAAAGTCCCATTAATTGCTAAATCACTCATAGCTTAACCCCACAACCCCAACTATTTATATGGAAAGCGATTTGTCCTCTTAGATGCGCTGTAATATCTTAGTTCTAGCTATGACTGTTTCCGAGAAAGCTGGAAGGACTGAATTACTATGGAGATTTGCCATTCAGGAGCCCTGGAAAGCTGATTAATAATATATTTAAAGGTGTCAGAGCTTTGATTTGTGCTGATACAGAGCAACAAATCCCCTGCATAAACAGAGTCAAAGGAATTATTCATGGAGGGCCTATTCTTAAGACAGGTCATCTTTAACCCCTTCCCGCCGCAGGCATTTATCAATTTTCAATTTGACTCCCCACCTTCCAAACCCCATAACTTTTTTATTTTTCCATTCACAAAGACATATGAGGTCTTAATGTTTGTATTTCATAATGATATCATTTAATATTCCGTATGATGTACTTGGAAGCTGGAAAAATATTCAGAATGGGGTGGAATTGGAGAAAAACTGCGTTTATGCGACTTTCTTACAGGCTTCATTTCTACGACATTCATTGTGCAGCCAAAATGACATGTCACCTGTATTCTATGGGTTGGTATGATTCTGGGGATATCAAATTTAGGCTAATGCCCCACGTGGCGTCCCGCAGCAAAAAAAGTGCTGCGGGAGAAACCACGGCGGGATCGCATTGTGGTTCTTCCCGCAGCGCTTTAGACAGAAAGTTTGCAGAGTTTTCCTCTGTGGACTTTCTGTTTCAATTATACCTATGGCGAAACCGCCGGTGCTTCTGTAGGTATAATTGACATGCTGCGATTTCCAAAACCGTGACGGTTTTGGAAATACCGCGTGTCCACAGTGCGTTTTTTTAGGATTCACTAGAATCCCATCCACTTTGTTCTGACGGTAAAACGCTGTGATTTTTTCCGCGGCGCTCTCGCCGCGACCGAATTGCGGAGTTTACGCCACGTGGGGCTTTAGCCTTATATGGTTTTATTTACATTTTAACCCCTTAAAAAAAAAATTAATTTCTTGGAGTTGTTACAAGTTTGTAGATGGCAGCAGGCTGTAATAGAAGTGAATGCCAGACAAGCCTGGAAGCCCTCAATAGGCTCCCGCTTGTCATGGCAACGGACCAGCAGTCCTCTCCAAAATGGCAGCGCCCATGCATGGACAGGAAATTGGTGCCTCAGTCACTCATCACGGGCATTAGTGCTGGGACTTTGATATATAATACAGCAGAGACTTGGCGGCTATGGTGGCCGCTCAGCTCCTGAGTATCCGCCATATTTAAATAACAGACATCTGCTGTATTATTAAAATGTCGGGAACGGGTTAAAGATCAGCCAGTGTCCAACACCCCGCTGATCGTTCAGGTAAGCACTGCTTCAGTAAATATCAAGCACAGCGCCATACATTTGTATAGTGGCTGTGGTTGGAATCGCAGCTCAGCATATTCATGTGACCAATGAACATATCAGGCCCGCATGGATCTCCAACTGATAACCTATCCTAAGGATACTGTAGATCATAAATTAAAAAATCCTGGAAAAAAACCCTTTAAAATTCTGGTTGCATTCGGCTACCACTAAAGGGAGCTCAGGAGCTTACTGTGCGCTCTATTCACCCTCTGTACACACTGGAATCTGCAGCGATCAAGGGGACTTTTGAGAAAAATACAAGTGTTATAGCTGTCAAGGCCCTGTTATAAATGGCAGCCATAACTAGAGTGGAAAGAGCCTTAAACGGTTGTATAGAATTAGTGAAACATGACTGCTTTCTTCCAAGAACAGCGCCTCACTTGTACACAGGTTGTGTGTGGTATTGCAGATCAGTCCTATTCACTTCAATGGAGTGATGGGGCTTCTCCATGATTTTTTATTTTTTTTTTTATTTATGGCCAACCTTTAGGATAAGCAATAAATATGTAATCGGTGGGCCCCCGCATGGGTCAACTATTCAGAGGTGCATCTGCACCATACAATTCCTTTGTGATTCTCCACCCCTAAGGCTCTGCCCTTTTTTCTGGAGTGCCCCTTTAAATATGAGACATCATGTTATAAGGTGAGCAGTCCCTTTAAGACAAGTTGATAGTATGATATTGTTTCTGCATGTCACCATTTTCCTTCGTTTTCCTTCACATCCGTTCCCTGTTTTTTCCAGCTTTCTTTCTGGAAGGCTTTTCCTGTGAGACGTATTTAATCTGAAGACAGGTCCAGCGCAGATTCTCCGCTTCCTTCCAGCCTTGGCTTGGGTTTCAGCTCTGCAGAATCGCGCACAATAACACATGTAACAAACAAGGGTGAGATTTTATAGCCGGCCATATAATATCTAATTGAGAAATGTTCTAACATCTGTTATTGTTTGCTGCGTTCCCCGTGTCTGCGGGATACACTTGTTCTCAATCATCGCTACTCTTAGGCTGGATATAAAGTGCACTGGATGGATCGGGGCCTTCACTCCACATGTATAGGATGTTTCCAATTCCAGCCAGCAGACTTTATAAAATTGGATTTTTACATTTTTCAAATTATCGTAGAACTGCCTGGTTTTATAAGAACTTCTATTTTTCTCTGCTGTTATAGGTATTCCTACCATGGTTTGTGATAAGATATGGATTTCTGCTGACACCACGCTTTCATTTAAAGGGAACAACACTGCCAACAGGGATCCATCAACATTTGTTAAGCAGGGGTGGGGTTTATAAGCAGGGGTGGAGCTTAACTTTAAGGGCATGGTTATTTTGGATCTTTTGTGATGCAGGTTTTTTCATTTTTATTCATTGAAGATCTATAACCTTTATAATATTTGTTTGTGCATCTTTGTCAGGGTTTTGTTTTGTGGGACAAATTATAATTTTTTAATGCCACCATTTTGGGAGTATACATATAACGTATGGTTTATTAAAGGGGTTTTCAAGTCCCACGTTTTCATACACAGTTTTCATACTGGTCCACAGAATAGATCATCAGTATGTGATGTGTGGGGTCTGATGCCTGTACCCTGCACAGATCAGCTCTTGCAGCAGACTTCAATCTGCTAGGAAACAGGAAGTGTGTGCAGCACCGCCCCTATTCAAGTAATACGAGCAGCTCTGTCCACTGTATAGTGGTGGTTCTGGGAACTGCAGTGCCGCTCCAATTACTTGTACAGGAGCTGTGCTGTACACACTCCCCATTCACTAGAAGCTTCCTACTTTTTCCTTAATCCCTTTATAACCAAATTATTTGGGGCCTTAAAGGGGTTTTCCAGGTGGAAGATATTGATGACCTATCCTTAGGTAGGGGCCTGTTGAGTGGTTTGCAGAAGTTGGAAGTAATAGGCTTCTAGTTATCAGACGCCTCCCTTCACCCCAACCTCCTAAACTGGTATTCACTCTGACATCTCTCCAAATCTAACAAGACGGATTGCAGTTTACAGAGGAATCAAATGACAGCTCTCCATAGAAGTCTATGGAGATGAGAGAAGGGAGGAGGAAGATGTGATGAGTGAAAGAAAAGGAGAGACACAAGCAGCGAGGTTGCTGCAGCTAATAGTATGTTTTCTATCTCACCCCAAGTGCTTCATTCACATCAGTACCGCTCAGTAAAACATTGAAGTTAAATGAGCATATTGTCAGGGGCGTAACTACCGGGGTAGCAGCTGCCACAGGGCCCGGGACATTACAGGGCCCGCGATGCTTTTTTTTTTTTTTTTTTAATAGGCCGTTACCTGCTGGAGTAACCCCAGCAGCAGTGGCGTAACTAGAAATGGCTGGGCCCCAAGGCAAACATTTGACATGGGGCCCCCCCCCCGAACCGCTACCCCCAATCGCCCCTCCCCAGACCGCCCCCTCCAACCCCCCCCCCCCCCCAAAAAACGCATTCCTGCACACAGTACCATGCCCCATAGTGGCCCCTGCACACAGTACCATGCCCCATAGTGGCCCCGGCACACAGTACCATGCCCCATAGTGGCCCCTGCACACAGAACCATGCCCCATAGTGGCCCCTGCACACAGAACCATGCCCCATAGTGGCCCCTGCACACAGAACCATGCCCCATAGTGGCCCCTGCACACAGAACCATGTCCCATAGTGGCCCCTGCACACAGAACCATGCCCCATAGTGGCCCCTGCACACAGTACCATGCCCCATAGTGGCCCCTGAACACAGAACCATGCCCCATAGTGGCCCCTGAACACAGAACCATGCCCCATAGTGGCCCCTGCACACAGTACCATGCCCCATAGTGGCCCCTGCACACAGTACCATGCCCCATAGTGGCCTCTATGGGGCGAAATACTCAGGGCCACTGCATGTTGTGTATTAGCTGTGAATTTCCAAATGGATTTGCATAAAAAAAAAATCTGCAGCACAATACTCTGCCAGTTAAGGGGATGAGATGTTAAAATCCACCTGTTACAGAAATATTCTGCAGGGAAATTGGCGTGTGGTGTAGCCCTTCTTTGTTTTTGACAGTTTTTCATTGGGTGGAAAGTAATTTTTGGAACTGAGCAAAATCCATGAATAAAATACAGAAATTTTGTTGTGCAGGAACAGAACCTCTTAGTTTTTCAGTATGAAGTATATGAGAGACATCATAGCAGCTAGTCTCCACCTACCAGCTCAGGGGAACTGAGAATTGAGGTAAAGCTCGCAAAGGGGAAAATTGATAAACAAGAACATCTCGCCATTTCAGAAGTGATAGCTCTTTGACGTGGGGCTTTGTTTTGGCCGGACAAGTTATAGCTTACACACATACCACTTTAAGGCACATATATGTTATCTTTGAAAGGGGTTTTCCAAGACTTGTTGGTGATACACTAACCTTCACTCGAATACAAGCTGAATTGCAATAGGACAGCTTCACAGTGTATAGAGTGGTCTGCTTCTAGTGCTATACACTCTGGTTTAAATAGCTGATCTGTAGGGGTGTCAGACCCCCACCAATCTAATATTGATCACCTAATCTAAAGATATGCTGTTAATATCCTGTCTTGGACAAGCACTTTAAGCTTTATTCATTTAGGTTTGGGGGGGGGGGGGGGGAAGGAGGGTAACAAGCAAAAAACACCATTCCACCTCTTTTAATGCATTTTACCGCTGTCCTAAAATAAGTATATAGTCCATATTATGAGAGCTATGAGGATATAAATATATGGGGGTATACTGTTCTAAGTTTTTAGAATATAAAACATTGTTTACTTTCATAAAAATGTGTATGGTTTCATTTTCGACAATCCTCTATTCAGGATCAACATGCCTTGACCAATGCGGAGATTGGTTACAAAGAGTGTCTCTCTCTCTGGAGGACTCATCCTGTCCTGCTGTTAGGTGCTCAGATGCCTTACAGGGTCCAGAGTAGTCAGAATAGAGAGAAACAGCAGAACTGAACCCAACGACCGCTAGCGGAAAAAAAACGTAACCAAAGTGCCACACACCCAGTATGAGCCAAAGCCTACCTCAGGACGTTTTCACCAGAGCCCCTAGTGGTAGAGATGGACTTGGCAATCCCAGACCGGAGTTGACAACACATAGGAATGTACCACAAATTGATAAGTCACGAGCATAAGCCAGAGAGCAGAATTGCAAGCAACTCACCAGACACAGAATAAAGGACAGAGCAGGGTCAGCAGCGGAGATAGCAGTGAAGTACAAGAGCGAGTGGCTGAAGGAGAGGTCGAGGTACGTTGCCAGAGTCAAAAATCCAGAAAGGGTAAGTTCAGCAGAGTTGCAATCCAAAAGAGAAGTCCAGGTACACAGTCCGATGGTCAGAGCCAGAGAAACACAAACAGCAATCAGGAACAGGATACAACAGGGACGGGAGCCAAAACCAGGGTGAAACCAATAGCCAGCATGGAGGAGAGAAATGGAGGGGATTATAAAGACCCGGACCGGCCCATAAATTAAAGCACAGTTTCTTAAAGGGGAATTCGTTTCTGTGGACCTGGCAGACTTAAAGGGGTCACAGCAGACGTCATAACCCTAACACCTGCATTACAAGAACAACCCATTGTTTTAAATGGGCAGTGTAAAACTTAATTTTACCTGTGGTGGCGCTGCAGGGAAACTGAATACTTGGTTCAGGGCAAGGGTCATGCAGAAATTCTGGGTGTTCTCCTCCTTGGAAAAATTTAAGAAACAAGACAATACCAAGAACTTGCACGAACTAATATAATATAAATCAATGTCAACGTTTCCATGTGTTCCGATTCCAATATGGATCTGTCAAAAAATCTCCTTCCATCCATCATTACTTCATTCCAGCAAATGTGTTTTCTTAATTTTTTGCAAAAAAAACTAAGAAATGTAACATTAATAATCCACCCTCAATGTTGTCTTTATATTCTTCATCCGCCCGGACAGTTTTAAAGGAAATCTTTGTTTTCTTTGGCAGGAACCATTATTGCCAATTACTACTCTGCAATGATTTCTCATTTTGTGCCCCACATAACACAATAGTATCTTTTTCCTTTGCCATAAATGACATCCGGTGAGTGGGCAACCAGCCAGAAATCTATTTTATTACACTAAAATTTCCCAAATAAGTCAGCTCCTGGCTACAAGAATTAAGAAGTCAGCACTCTTTCCATGAGCCGCTCTATTCCATATTTTACACCTCAGTTTCTCACGATTGAAAATATGAAAGAAAAATATTTATGTTGAGGAACCGCAACCTCCCATTAACCTCTCCGCCACTTGGAGATGTCACTTCATCACCTACCTTCATGCAACCAACAAATTCTGACCCCACCACAGATGGCATCAGCACCAGGATAATGCTGTGCTTCTTACCAAAAAGATAGCTGACAAAAGGGACCTTCACTACAGTTAAAAAAAAACAAAAAAAACATTCACTTCTATCCATCAATCTGGAAAAAATTGAATGTCCATTGACCTGCTCCTCTGACTGATAAGCAATAGTAGTGTGAACCTACCCTGATGTCAGATACTGGGGCTTACTGGTAATCATATTATTCTATGGTTACCTGGGTTTATCCATCTGAAAATAAGTTATAAAAATAAAAAATAAAATAGATAGATACAAATAATAGATGAAAAATATTGATATTGATAAAATGAGAACTATCTATGTATCTATCTGTTTACCTACCTCTATCTCAGATAGATAGATAGATAGATAGATAGATAGATTGACAGCTATCTCTGTATGTACTGTTATCCACTCACTGGACGGCCCAATCAGTGATTGACAGCCCACCATGTATGACTATCATAAATAGCTGGGTTAGGGACAAGAATCTCTCACATTGAGGAGAGCACCAGTAAAGGTGTGTAGAGATTTTAATTGCCTTTTGCCCTCTACTTAGCATCTACATATCACAAGGCATTATGGGAAAGGAGCTGGGGAGCTCATGCGCCCTCTATTGGATGTAACAAATCCTCAATTTGCTTTTGACTCACCGAGCCTTGAGACAGCTAAAATCCCTTTTGCTGTCTCAAGGCTCGGTGAGTCAAAAGCAAATTGAGGATTTGTTACATCCAATAGAGGGCGCATGAGCTCCCCAGCTCCTTTCCCATAATGCCTTGTGATATCATAAATAGCTGTCAATCACTGCTAGGACCGCCCAGATGAGTAGATGACTGTACATACGGAGATATCTGTCAATCACTGCTAGGACTGCCCACATGAGTAGATGATTGTCCATACAGAGATAGCTGTCAATCACTGCTAAGACTGCCCACATGAGTAGATGACTGTACAGTACATACAGAGATAGCTGTCAATCACTGATAGGACCGCCCACATGAGTAGATGACTGTCCAAACAGAGATATCTGTCAATCACTGCTAGGACCGCCCACATGTGTAGATGACTGTCCAAACAGAGATAGCTGTCAATCACTGCTAGGACCGCCCACATGAGTAGATGATTGTCCAAACAGAGATAGCTGTCAATCACTGCTAGGACCGCTCACATGAGTAGATGACTGTCCATACAGAGATAGCTGTCAATCACTGCTAGGACCGCCCACATGAGTAGATGACTGCCCCTAAGCATAGAGAAAGCAATGATATAAATGAATAAAATACCAGTTCTACTGAATCTTTTCCCACAAAACTATATATCAATTTGCTCAGTTCCTCCTGCACTATACATTGCTGCCTACAGATTATACTGCATTTTGCATGTAACAAGTCCCATTTAAATCCCTAAAAACTCAGTTTAAGGAGCCTCTATCCAGGTAACAGGTATCTAAGCTTCTGCTTGGAATCTGTCTCTACTATTGTACGATATATAACATTGCTCTATTATATAAGGGTATAAATTATTGCTTTCCTTGCTGCCACTTTCTTGACATCTCTTTTAGGTGCCCTCCGTAACTTGAGCATAAAGTAGTTCCCAGCCGGGTGTGTATTTTCAGTAGTCCCGCTGTTTAATATTGTAGTCATGCTCCTCGGCATACATTTATTTTAGTACTAAACATGTCCTCAATCATGAAAGGTCTGTAACTAAGTACCGGGCTACAGGAAATGATATAAATCACAGCACCAGCAGCCTCACTTAGCAGTAGCACAAGTACAATGCACAAGTCTATAGCGCCAGTGACCCGTATCACCACCACTGGGAAACCACTAAGAGCTTTCCGGGGCTGTACAGTCAGGGCAAAGCAGAAACAGACCCACATGTGTTTTTGTAACAAGAAACCAATTCACAACATTTTGCTACATTAAAGAAACGTTTAAGAAATTTATTGTCCTTCGTCAGGCCCCATGGAAAAAGATGGGGACCTACAACTGCTTCAAAGGGTGGGCGAATGGGATTTTACTCCATATATGTGCTCGGGGTAAAGATTTACATGGTCGACTTTATAAATGTGGACACTTTAATATACTTTGTTTCAATTCTTTGTGATTTATAAGATCTCTGCTTACTGTCAGTGAATGGAAACTGTCTTGTGTAAGTACATAAGTAATATTGCTTATTATACAGATCTTCTGTGGATGTAGGCTTACTCCAATCCTTCTATTTCTTCATGTCACCCCAGACAGACTGGATAATGTTGAGATCAGGGCTATATTTGTGATGGGCCATATCATCACTTCCAGGACTCCTCCTCCAAAGGGCAAAGGTCACACCAAATATTGAAGTACTGAAATATTGAAATATAATGCACACAGTAATGTCACAGTACAGGGATAATACACACAGTGATGCCACAGTACAGGGATAATATACAGAGTGTTGTCATGGTACATGGATAATACCCACAGTGATGTCACAGTACAGAGATAATACACACAGTGATGACACAGTACAGGGATAATACACACAGTGATGTCACAGTACATGGATAATACATACAGTGATGTCACAGTACAGGGATAATACACACAGTGATGTCACAGTACAGGAAAAATGCACACAGTGATGTTACAGTACATGGATAATACCCACAGTGATGTCACAGTACAGGGATAATACACACAGTGATGTCACAGTACAGGGATAATACCCACAGTGATGTCACAGTACAGAGATAATACACACAGTGATGTCACAGTACAGGGATAATATACAGAGTGTTGTCATGGTACATGGATAATACCCACAGTGATGTCACAGTACAGAGATAATACACACAGTGATGTCACAGTACAGGGATAATACACACAGTGATGTCACAGTACATGGATAATACATACAGTGATGTCACAGTACAGGGATAATACACACAGTGATGTCACAATACAGGAAAAATGCACACAGTGATGTTACAGTACATGGATAATACCCACAGTGATGTCACAGTACAGGGATAATACACACAGTGATGTCACAGTACAGGGATAATACCCACAGTGATGTCACAGTACAGAGATAATACACACAGTGATGTCACAGTACAGGGATAATACACAAAGTGATGTCACAGTACATGGATAATACCCACAGTGATGTCACAGTACAAGGATAATAAACACAGTGATGTCACAGTACAGGGATAATGTACACAGTAATGTAATAGAACAGGGATAATGTACACTGTGATGTCACGGTACAGGATAATACACAGTGATGTCACAGTACAGAGATAAGACACACAGTGATGTCACAGTACAGGGATAATACACTTAGTGATGTTACAGTACAGGGATAATATCCATAGTGATGTCAAAGTACAGGGATAATACACACAGTGATGTCACAGTACAGGGATAATAAACACAGTGATGTCACAGTACAGGGATAATAAACACAGTGATGTCACAGTACAGAGATAATATGCTCTCTGTTGTTACAGTACAGAGATAATATACACAGTAATGTCACAGTACATGGATAATGTACATAGCGATGTCACAGTACAGGGATAATAAATGCAGTGATGTCACAGTACAGGGATAATGCACATAGCGATGCCACAATACAAGGATAATAAACACAGTGATGTCACAGTCCGGGATTATTCCCACTATGACATTGTAGGACAGGGATAATGCACACACTATGACATCACAGCATATGAAGAAATTTATTATGATGTCATATACAGGCATTATGATATCCCAGTAACATAATGCAGCTGCATTTAGTTATCCATATCTTCTTCCATCATCAATAGTTATCACTAATTACACCTTAGGTTTCAATGGAAATGGGCCCCTTAGTTGTTGGGCCTCGTAACAGCTGCTCAGTCTGCTACCCTGGCAATTACATCCATGGTTGGCTGCTTGGAAAAGTGAAAAGCCAAAGATGTGTTGCAAATTTTACAGAGACAAATCATGGCTGGAAGAAGTGGTCAAGGCTGTCCCTCCAGATGAAAAAGGCGGGACGTCAGTAAATTTTTCCATTACTGTATTCACTTATACAGTCTGCAGAGCCCTGTGTAGAATGAGTATATACCACTACACGGTCACTGTATGGCGCTAATATTAGTAAGGGGCTTCTGGAATGTGTTTGCCCCCCTATACTGAACCGTTAGCACTGCCTCTGGTGACACACCATATATTAGGTGTATTAGAAAGATGTAGAACTATTCACTCATACCTGAAACCCTCCCTTAAAGAATCTATGGTTTGTTGATAGGTTGGTTGAGTGTCCGACCACGGTTACAAATGAATAGTCATTGTTCAATCAATAGACCTACTAGACTTAATGGCATGTGGGTAGACTACATTTGGCCTTACCCGAGTTTTTGTGTGAAGGTCCCTATCCTTTTCCTATTCTGCATAGAGCTTCAAAAATGTACATTTTTCAACTGCTTTTTAGACTTGAATGTGTTAAATTGGCAAAATACCATCTCTACAGATAAAGGTATCCTATTCATTCTACCATATTAGGAAAAAAATTTCCAAAAATATTCAGTGGTTGCTAGCTATACCCTTGCGCAGTTGGGTCCACTTTCATGCACTGTATTTACTATGGACAGTGCACAGGAGGAATCCTTCGGATTATCTGGCTGATTTAGTGAAAAAACAAAAGAATTCGGCTCCTTCATTTGTCATAAGTATCCTCTGAAAGACGGGGATGAAAGCAGCAGAGGCAGCCAGAGCGAGCTGTTTGCTTACATCTGGAAATGCTGGCCAGTCTGTCAGTTTGCAGATGGGGCTGATCTAAGGATCAAAGACGCCTTAGGATGTGTAGAATGATTGCTCGGTTTAATCAGTTATTTTTTGCTGAAATTTGTACAAAAGCCTCTTCTCTCACATAGGGTGGTCCGCCACGGTGACTGCATTGTAGAAAGTTATTTTAATTTAACGTGTCTATGTATTGGCGTGGTGCGATGACATCATGATGGAGGAGTCACCAGAGACAATAGGCTGTTTGAGAGATTCACTTTTAAGATGAAATGACAGACTTTACTCTGGGGCGGAGCCCACTAAGTATGGGAGGAGCACTGTATCTTAAAGGAAGGTTTGTACTGACTATTAAAGGGGTTGTGCTATGGTTTTAATTTGTCTCCTACTTACAGGATAGGTCATAGGTGTGTGATTGGTGGGGGTCCAACCATTGAGACCTCCACCAGTCATGGGAATAGTTGTACATTGTAACCTACTTCGAATGGAGCTGGCAATTTGCCGCTCCATTCAACTCTATGGGACTACTGGAGATTGCCAAAACCTGTAGTTGGTTTCTCTTTAGCATCCCTATAAGATGAATCAACCACAGTGCTCAGATGATTCATCCAGTTGCGTACAAGAGACCCCCATTCTCATGATCGGTGGTGGTCCCAGTGGTCAAATTTCCAGAGATCAGTAATAAGTTGTAAACTTGGCACAATGCCTTTAACAGTACCATAGGGTGCCCAAAAACACTGCCAGACAAACCAAAAGGGTAATGTCGCAGCATCCTATGTGGATTTGAGGGTCAAGTTCCAGGTGTCCAAACCTTCCATAGTGACAAGTGATAGGTCCTATGTAACCAAATAGGGTGGACGCCCCATATGTTGACCCTGGCTATGGTGGATAATGTGCTTTTCACAAACAGAGTCAACAATATGCATTCAGCAAGAATGTTGTGAAAAACATCCAGTCAATGGTTTCTTCAGAAATGTCAGACACAAAGGGACAAAGAAGGAGAATGACGAGAAGTGAATAAGATGCAGCTAACCAAACAAGAACAAAAGGCAAGAGTGGTCTCCAGATAAACATCTCCCATCCCACTGCTTACCACACCTGTATGGGCTTAACCCGACCTTTTCAGGTAAAGAAACTACATGTTCCCCTTTTGTATATGTATTGGGGAGAATTTATTAAGACTGGCGCACCTGAATTATCAAGGCGTCCCCGCCCTGTCCCACCCCGCTCTCCACACTACTTTATCAATATTCATCGAAAGTGGCAAGTGAGGTGCAGAATGGGGAATGTGGTGCATCTTTGGTGCAATAAAGGGCCGTGTTTCAAAGACTCCCCACATTATCACCTATCCAAATCTGAAAACTGGGGTAGAAGGATTGCTAAATTCCCCCCAATGTATATATGTTATACTGTGTGCATGTCGTGTTATGTTCAGGTTGCTGGAACTGGTGAGTACAGCAAGGTGAAGCGTCAGCTTAGGGTCAGCCTAATTTTTACATGGGTTGGGTGTGCATATGTTAATGCTGGACGGCTGCTGATCAAGTAGTGGTTGGTCTGTGTAAAATTTTATGACTGGGCTTATACATTGGGGTACAACTGATGAACTGGAAGCCAAATTGACTTGTTCATAGTGAAAGTATTTGTGGGCAGGAGACCATCTCAAGAGGAAGATGGTGGACTGGAGGCCATCGGGTGTGACATGGGGCCTGTGCAGTTTAGAAGTCTGTGTGAAGGCAACATTAACCTGTGAGAGAGGAAGTTCTAGGCACTGTGTCCTAAAGACACTTCAATGCTCTGGAGGGAACAAATAATAGCGCCACCTACAGTGTACTGTAACCCCTAAGCTGATGTGCCTTATACGAGATTTGTAACCATCAAGCATGTTATGTCACTGTCATTCTGTTACAGCCTTCTGTGACCAACCTCCACCAACCTCGTACAGGGCGACTAGTGTATTGTCCTACAGGAAGTCTGTGTGGGCATTACGACCACCCTATTGCCCCATCCTGGAACCAATGCAATCTTATCATAATGAATGAATGAATGAACCAATACAGATATCAGAGTGTTTGTAGATACTAGTCAAGGATATGCACAGCAATGGTCGCTCTCATGTCTCTGTCTTTGTCTCAGTTCCCTCTGATGGCTTTCATGTACTGGAGCATGTGGGACGACCATTACTGCTCCGCACAGAGCACATTCCATGTTGATGGGGCAGAACGCTCTTGAAGTTACGCTTCTCCTAGAACTTCCTTTGATAAGTTTCTCCTTGGAATACAAAGCATTAAAGACTTCCTGCAATAATCTGGGAGATATTGTGTCTGTTTAGTATGTCATCCGTGCAGACCCCATCCTCTAAACACATCTAGGGAAGAGGCGTAGAGGATTTGTATTACTGTCAGAGCTCTAAACATAGGAATAGCATTATTCCAGACCTTGTGGAAAATTAACCCTTTGTTTAACAAAAACATTAGGCTATTGGAAAAATTTACAGCAAGCAGAGATCCTAAAGATTTAGTAAAATTGAATCCGAAATATACAGATGTATAAAGCGTCAAACGAACATCACATCACAACAAGTAGTCATGAGGACTTTATCTTTAAGAACAAGGCTATTATACGCTTCGGACAATCCCTATTAGAGAGATCCACTGTGATCAGCAGCAATCTGCATGGAATCTGGCGACAAGTGATCAATTTCTCTGCAGCACCACCACAGGGGAAATGTGGTATTACATGGCACCCACTGAAATCAATGGACTTTATGTGTAATGCATGGATGTGCTAGGTCCTCCAGAGAGAGAGACAGTCTTTATAGCCACTCTCAACTGAGTTTACCTCTCTTATAGGATATAAGAAAATGGATTTTCTATTTATAATAATAAAAGTTAATTTGTGAATTTAAAAAATTTAAAGAAAAATTAAAAGGAGAAAAAAAAATGAAATAGTGCACAGAGATATTCTTCTTTCTTTATACTTCTTGCATTAAATGTGTCGAAGCGACCGTGACAGCAGCGGCATGGATGCATCAAGGCACAGGATGTCTGCTAAGGACGCACAAGAACAATAGTACAAGAGCTGAAAATACCAACAGGGCTCCTGAAAAGACGCAGCAGACAAAGAAAAGAGGCCATTGTATCAGGATGTAATGCCCGGCATTAGCATTCAGCCATTCAGAAGTATTGCATGGAGAGAATGGACGGTTCAATTGTGCAAGAAGAATGTATTTAACCTTGAATGAAAGATCCATCAATTCAAATAGGTCAACCTAAAACCAGCGCGGCGGATCGCATGATGGGGAATGTGCTGCGTCTGCTTGCCTCTGTCAGGTCGCCATTGTCCCCAGGAACAAAGTTAGTTTTGTCTCCTCTCTTGGGGACCTGACGGTCTAAGAAGGGGTCATGACACGGGGCTGTCACAAAGGCAATGCTGCGCTTTACCAGTCCCATTAAACCTCTATTATCTCCCTGTGACCTATTTTATGGAAAGGGAAAGTTGCTGGTGGCGAAACTCCAGGGAGATGAAATTTAGGATTAAAATATGTCATTATGTTCTTCCTAGGAATATGGGGCTATGAGGGAGTAATTTATACCTGAAGAAAACCTATTAACCCCCTGAGGACAGGGACAATTTTTTGAAAACTTAGCTATATGAGGCTTAGTTTTTGCAGGATGGGTTGTAGTTTATGTTGATGCCATATGCCATATGTTGATGTACATATATATTATTGCTTTATTTGTATAAATTTTTAGTTTGCCAAGAATGTAAAAAAAAACTTTCACTGTGGTTTTTATATCATAAAACTGTGCACATTTTTTTTTACTAATTTTTAACATGACTTTACTTATTTTATTTTATTCTTCTGTGTCAGTACAAAGATTGCACAGGTAGTTAAAGGGGCAGTGCAGGACTACAAAAACATGGCTGCTTTCTTCTCCTCAGGAAGTGACCTCATGTTCGTTGGTCACATAGCCATGCTGCAGCTCAGTCCCATTCATTTTAAATGGGACTAAACTGTAACTTTGGCATGTGACCAATGGACATGAAGACACTTCCTGGGAAGAAGAAAGCAGCCATGTTTTCTAATCCTGCACAACTCCTTTAAAGGGGATATTCTGGTCACAACAAGTTACTCCTTTTCCACTCCCTATATATGTTCTCATGACACCGATCAGCACTTTACCCTCTATCCTGTTGATGCATACCCCTTTAAGTGTGCCCAACAACAAAAAATGAGGTCAGACAGCACTGAGGTCCTTGGACCCCGGGTTGTTAGCTGATAAAAGGCATGGGCCCTGATCTTATCATAGGCATCCCCTGTCATGATTTAAGGATGCCCCCATTTTTCCTTTCAATGGATTAAAGGGGTGTTCCAAGTAATTTCTTCTGTTCCTTTTTTTCTCTGTTTAAGTCCCTGGTCTCCCTGACCAACGACCTGTACATGAGCGATGTAGCCAAACACTAGTTGGTGCTCCATACAAACAATGTATCACCGTTCACCCAGCAATTGGCATGTGTGTGCATACATATACGTCATGAACTGGTTAAAAATAAATTAAAAATTACCAAAGTAATTAATTTATTTATGAATTTAAAAAAAAAACCTAAAAGGGATTCCAGTATAGAATGTTTATGTCCAGTCCTATGTGTGACCGGTGGGGGTCTCACCTCCTGGACAAGCAGCAGGCACCGGGACTGTAGTAACCAAGACCCCTCTTCTTCCAGCTACTTTATGACAGATTTATTATGTACAGTGTGAAATCTGCAGCTAGGGGGCAGTGCAGGGCCGGGTGGTGGGAGGGAGTAGTATGAATATTACGATTTGACTCAAAGTTTAAGAGGTAAGTTCTCTAAAACTATTAACAAGTTCTCTAAAACTATTTCCCCATGAACAACTATTTTTATTGTTCCAATGTCACTGAAAATCCCCTTGGTTTTGCAAATAGTCAGAATTAACATAGCTCATACCATTTTGTGTTCACTTCTATGTAGACTCGTGTCTCCAGGGTAATGTGTTACTCCATTCTACATAATTCTTCTTCCTCCTAAACTGCAGACCATGACAGAGGAGAGTAAGGCATAGATATAGGATCAGACTACGCAAGGTTTATTTGTAGTCTGTAACCATGGAGACATATAGATCTACATAGAAGCTGTATACTCAAAATTGGACATTTTTTTCAACTTTTGGCAACATGGATGGTTACAAAAGTGTACATAACCCTTAAAAGAACATTTTGTTGTTGCTATGGCAAAAAGTGTTTTAGTGTGTTGAGTGGGTATTAATGCCAATAGGATGAGCGAAAAACTAACTGGGCGTAAAGGATGACAATTGAATTTGTATATAAAGAGGATCATTGCTTACGGTCTGCATGTGACTGTGTAAGTCTTACTCAATTTAGCTAAAGTGCCAGATGGGGGGGAATGGTGATAAGAACCAGCAGCAGTTAGGGGAAGGGGTACTTTTTGCTTTTTGTTTATAGGCTCTTGATTTTCCTCTTTTAAGGTATATTATAAGAATTTTAACAAAGAAAAAAGTAATTTATTCAGAAAACATCATCTGCAGCCTCCCAATACTCAACACCAAAGACACGGATGATAATAGTGTGAATACCGATGATAATAGTGAGAATACCGATAATAATAGTGGTGATATTTTACTGGTCATGTCCAGATCTGGAAACATTCATCGATATTTCTAAGGCTGTAATTGGTCATGTCATGTGAACGCAGTTTTGTGGGTTTTATTCGGTGGTAGGTAGAGAGTGCTGCGGGTGATGACACATTGAAGAGGATGACATAAGGCGTTCTGGAATTTCACTGGATCTTCTGCACTTCTCCTATGTGAAAAAAGCAGAATGTATCCACTAGAGGGCGCCACTAACCACTTTTAAGGAATTCTGGTAGCAACCAGTGTGAACGTTCCCTAGAAATGTGAATATAGAATTCTGACAGCAACAAGTGTGAATGTTCCCTAGAATGGTTTATAGATTATTTTTTTTACAATTTGTTTTATTATTGATTTTTATTATTATTAATTAATTAATTAATTAATTAAGAAAATACATTATCTCCGGTTTGCAACTTTCTCATATATTTTGTATTTCAATTTCATTACCATTTTCAAGATTTTCTAATACTCTGCTGGTGAATAGGAACTATTGCGTCTGCATCTAGAGAATGAAATGCATAAAGATCTGTGAGTTTGCTGCAGTGTATCGGTGCAGGTTAGACAAGGCTTATGTCTTGCATACAACAAACATCAATCTCGATTTGGTCATAAATCAGCTTAGATCATCCTTAAGGAAACTGAGCATTCAGAATGTTAGTGAAGCAGTTTGGAATTTGTGGTCCAAACTTTTTTTGAAAAACTATTTTTATCCCAAAATAAATGCAAAATAAAGGGGTTTTCTTAAGGATAGGGCATCAAATTTGAGGTTTGAATTTATTTTTAGGTTCTGAAGTCCTAGAGACTGAGGGATCAAGCCTTATTCGGATACTGGACACAACTTATATAGGACACTACTGTAGGTGTAATGTAGACAATGTTGCTTCAGGGTAATAACAAAACTGTAATGTAACAGGCAGCACAAAACCATTCCAATATCAATTGAGAACCACAGGCAAACATGCCAAATATGGTCCAACCATGTTCCCAACACATATCACCTAAAATTGCTGAAAATGGCCGACCATCTCATTATTTTATTTTGCCTTAAAGGGGACCTTTCACCACCTCCACCAACTCCAACTCTTTGCATCCTTGAATAGCCTCTGGTTTACTGATTCCATCACAGTTGAAATTTTTTCTCTAGCCCCCACCATTCCCGAGCAATCATTGCTGTTAGTTTTAGCACAGATATGGTCTCTGCTGTCAGGTGGGCGGTCCCTATTTTTCTTCTCCAGCCAAGGACCACCCACCTGACAGCAGAGCGCAAAAGACAAAATAAATGATTGCTCAGGAACGGTAGGGGCTAGAGAAAAAATTCTCACTGCTCCAGAATCAGCAGAGAAGCCCCTATTAAAGGATGCAATGATTTGGAGTCCAGGGTGGTGGTGAAAGGTCCCCTTTAAAGTCCCCTGGAGATGATTCTGCCATGCTGTTTCCTAGACTACACCCACGTGGAACCACTGATGCTGTTTATGGATCACGAGTCGAGTTTTATTTATATCTAATGGAGCTTCTATCAAGGGAAGGATTCCCCCGGAGTCGTATATTAAGATCAGATATGTATTCAGAGCTCGTGACCTGTTATTAAAGGGACTTCTGTTAAGGGTGATAGAATTACTATGAGTCACTTTAGATTTATTTTATTTTCCTGCTCTCGCTGCTTTAGATATCTAGACGGCCCCATCTGTTCCCATCTGACCCACTTGTCATAATTGGTCCCCCAGATTGAAGAATTCTCATCACATCGCTGGATGAGCAGTATGTGACACTACATGCATTACATCAAGTGGAAAACTGGGCCTGGGCTCTGCCATGGAATATGTAAGCCTCGTGCTGAGGATTGAAATGACACCGCCTCTATTTCATCCTTGGAATAGATCCTGAGAAGTGATTTCACTACATGGGTCCTCCCAGCTGCTAAGAGGACACTGATATTCTGCAAGCAATGACATAATATTATCATCTATTCTAGTCTTAAAGGCCCAGCAGATATCTCATAATGTTACATAGATGTGAATACATTTACTTAAAAGGGTATTCCACACTGCAATTAGAAAATCCAGCTTGGCTGCATTTCTTACGGAAACTTCTGGTAAACAGAAATTTACTTCCTGTCTCATGAGAGGCTTAGGGGGAGTTCACACTTGCGCCGGCTCTCCGTCCGCCGCGAATCCGACCTAAATGTCAGAAAACTGGATACGCAGTGGATAGGGAAAGGTTTGCGACGCTTTGCTTAGAACCCCAATCACTTGAATGGGTTTTTAAAGCAATGCGCAGGTGTGCGCTTACACCCTCTGCGCCGCAAAGCCGTTTTTTTCGTCGGACACAAAGTCCTGCATGTCCAACTTTGTTTCCGACGAAAAAAACTGTCTTTGCAGCGCAGAGGGTGTAAGCGCACACCCGCGCATTGCTTTAAAAACCCATTCAAGTGAATGGGGTTTTAAGCAAAGCGTCGCAAACCTTTCTCTATCCAGTCCCTATACAGTTTTCCGACATTTAGGTCAGTGCCGCCGCAAGTGTGAACCCACCCTTATACTGCTTTTTTGCTCATCATGCTTTACACTGCAGCTTTGCTTGTGCACAGTGGCAATGCATGAGCACAAGAGAAAGACATGACACGGTAAACTGATTTTCAAGCAAAAATAGAAAGATAAGCAACTAAAGCTGTAAAGCAATTTCTCGTGATTACTACATGCACATGCATGCTGGGTTTGGTTGAGGATGCATATGTTCTAAATGGGTAGGAGGCAGTAAGCTGCTGCCAGACACATCTTGAAATCCAATCCTTCTCTCCACCAACATCTTCAGGGGAGAGTTAAGACACCCTTATACTACACAATAGATGGTCAGCCGATTCCTTTGAAATTGGTGGGTGCACTCAGCAATATTGTAGTGTATATAGAGGCATACATACTATGCTGCCTAAGGCAAATGTCATGGGAGATAAGCTTTAGACAGTTGGGTGTGTTTGGTATTGACTATCTTCCTATTAGCAACATATGCATGTTTGACTGAGCTGAGCATGCATGTATATGGATGGTTCAGGAGAGATAGCTGTCAGCAGAGCATTTAGCCAACAGTTATCTAATGCGTATGGCTAGCTATAGAAATGTTTCTGTCCATTTGGCCTCTAAGGCTTTTCAAAACATCATGACTTTCAAATACTCTGTCACGAGTTGTCTATCCTACAGGTGTCTTTGTGTGGCCACCCAGTGGTTGTGTGGTGGATTGCAGCCTAGCATGTTACAATAGTGTATTGAATCTGTTCCATCAGAAATTACTGTCCTTATCCAAATTTGAGCTTAAAGTAGATGGACACATATGATGAGCTTTTCAGTGGGGACCTCATGCTAGAAAATGCTTTTAACTGTTTCTGTATTGCCTATGACAAAGAGGGGACACTGACGTCACAAGAACGTTCTTCTCTAGCTAAAATATAGTCACTCAAGGGTCAAAAGTGTCTGTATTTGACGCCCTGGTCCTGTAGAGCTGAACACAGTGTAACTACAGGTGGGCACAAGGACAGACAAAGGGTGAAGCCCCGCAAACAGCTCCTCATGTCTCAGCTTCCTGGCCTTCTGGGTCGTGGATTGCAGGTAGAAATGAAGTTGAACTGCATTCCATAAATGTGAGGTGGAAACTTCCGTCCTGATATAACAGTCTACTATACATTGGCTTACTGACTTATGGCTGTCCTCTGCTAGATCAGGTTGCCCTTTAAACCTATATGTAAAGAGTGAATTTCATTGCTCAACCTTTATACCGGTATATGAGGTTCTCCTCCTTTATTGCTCTATAGTAGAGGTGTCCTCAGCAGGTGACTATATACTTCACATGACATTTTTCCTCTTCTCGTTGCTTTTTTATATGCAAAACATTTTCTTGAAAATGTGGTTTATAATCTCATAAATGTTCGGCTGTAAAATGTCATCCATATCAGTAACCTGAAAGGGGAAGTTCACCAAAAATACATTGTTTTTTTACAGCATATTAAATTATAAGTATAGTGTTTATTTACTCTGCAGAGATTTTCCTCAACAGCGCCACTTTTATCCATGGGCTGTGTCTGGTAATGCAGCGTTTATTTGATTAGGATTAAGTTGCATTTAATGGGCAAGAGTGGGGCTGTTTCTGCAAAAAGTAACCACTTAGGGGCTGATTTATCATTGTGGGCCCAAAAACTGATGTACAAACTGTGAGAACGTCGCAAATTGTTTGTACAAGTAAGAATTTTTGCATAAAAATTGCAACTTTTTGAGTTTTGCCTGCCACAGGCCACTATCCACAAAGGGGGTGTGATGAAAGTGTGGTGGGGCAGAGTCACCAGCCATATTTATCATCATTAATTATGCCAGACGTCTACGAAGCAAGGAGCTGTGGTAGATTTCTTTTTAGGCACAGTCTTGGATTCGAATCCCGCCAAGGACAACATCTGCAAGGAGTTTGTATGTTCTCCCTGTGTTTGTGTGGGTTTCCTCCGGGTACTCCGGTTTCCTCCCACACTACATACTGATAGGGAATGTAGATTATGAGCCCTATATGGGACAGTGACTGATAATGTCTGTAAAGCGCTGCGGAATATGATGGCGCTATATAAGTATATAAGTAAGCATGATAAATAAAGAAATGTACCCAATTTAGGACGAGGCAACAACTCCTTAAGGCTGATGCCCCACATTACGAAAATGCAGTGGCAAAAAGACGCTGCGTTTTACAGTACCTGCAAAGTGAATGGGACTTTGGCTAATCCCATCCACACATTGCAGAAAAAAGCTGTGTTTTCAAAAATGCCCGCAGCATGTCAATTATACCAGTGGAAATGCTGACATTTTCCGTATAGGTATAATAGGGGCGGAAAGTCCGCAAAGAAAAACTCTATGAAAACCCAATGAAAAATGGGGAAATTATCAAACTTTAAAACCTATTAGGCTAAGGCCTCATGTAGTGAAACGTAGCAAAAAAAAAAAAAAATCTGCAGTGGAAACTCATTGTGCAACGTTTTTTGTTTTTTTTTTTTTGCTACGTTTAAGGTTTGAAAATTTGATCATTTCCCCAGATTCCCAATCTCTTATGTAATTCCTTGCTGCAATGCTGACTGTGGCACCAAGAAGAGCGAAGAGCACCCAGAACGGGAATACAGAAGAGCTGTAAACCGATTGAGCTAAGATACTGAGTTGGTGTTCAGAGCAATCTTGGTGACACCGATAAGAGAAGAGCTGATCTCAGCACCCACAAGTTGACCTTCCAAAAAATGGAAAATGAATTAATTTTGCAATAGTTTTTAAGTAAGTAGAACTTTTCTACTGTTTTGTTTCTACAGCTCCTTTGCAGGTAATTTATCTCCGTGGCAACAGACAACAAACTCTGTGTAGTCTGATCCTGAAGTCATATTCCCTTCTATCTGACTTCTACTTCTGACTAACCTTCTAGATGTAGGTAAGCACAAAGTGAGGGACAAATAGAAGAAAATATAAGATGTATATAACACAAAATTTGTTAGGTGTCTGTTACCATGGAGACACATAAGTCTGCTTAGGAGTTGCACAAAGAAAACTATTGCAAAGTTGCTTATTTTTGATGTTAGATTTTTTGGACAAAAAAGGTTATTGTGTAGATTTATTGGACCAATTAAAAAAAAAAAAATTGTGAAGGGGTAAATTACCTTTAAGTGTTTAGGGGCATCATGCAAATGTTCTTTTTAAAGTACCCTTGTAAGAACATATTTATTTATTTTGCTTACTTATATAGCACCATCAATAACACAGTGCTTATATGTAGGTGGTGGGATCCCCAGAGACACTTATCAAATTTGGAAAGGTGGCAAGTGTCAATCTTAGCGTAACAGGCAAAAAGTTCTATATATAATAAAATTACACCTGAAAAATCCTAATTTCCATTCCCAATTTAACCCCAAAAAGATGACCACAAACTAAAATAAAATTTCGAGAGAAATGTAGAATCAGTTTTCACTGAGGTTGTCTTAGAAAATTATTTATAGAACCTACTGTGGTCACCGTCATACTGACCTCAATCGAGCTAAGGAGCAACTGAGAAGAAACCCAAATCTCAACAAAACAATCACATTTTTTGTTTTCTCAACTCAAAATTTTCACTTGAAATATATTAGAAAATACCTTTCTTTTCAAATTTTTGAAATGGCAATAATGAAACAATGGTTTGCCCCGAAAGGCATACGAAAAATTCCAGTAGTGTGTTCTCCTTTGTCCCGTGGCTTTAGAATAGACGTCAATCTGTTTCCAACCTAATTTTTCAAAGGAAGATTTAAATGGATCCTTGAGATGTTTGCGTTGACCTCTGGAGTTTCTCTGGTAGAAGAACAGCTGTTTTAAGTCTTAGGGCTCCTGTCAGACCTTTGTGAGGGCCATGCCAGAGCCGGCTGATCCCAGAACAAGATTAGAACAAATAGGAAATCCATGAATGTGTCTGTGTTACTGACATTGATTAAGAAGTTCTGTTCAATATGGTGCAGTGCAAGTAACATGGACAAATATTTGCCTTCGCGGGTCCTGGAAGTATTTGCTCCATGGTCGGCAAATAACATCTTCCTCCACTTAAGCTGAATAGATAACAAAGCCAAGAAAACAGAGAAGGTAAGGAAATACACTTGTATACAGTGGCCTTGTTATGTGCCAAGTCACTGACTAAAGCATTTGTCTAGAGGAGGTTTCTGTCTTGGACAACTTCTTTTCAAATGCCCTATTAGTGTATTTTGAGTTAATAAAAGGGGGTCCTCGATTTCAGACCATATCTACTTCATGGTAAAGGAACCCAGGACCCTTAGGTGTGTATCAGCCAAACATGATTTTAATGTGTTCGGCTGACCACCTAATTTGTATGGGGGCCTCCTAACCATCTAATGTGTACATGGGCCCCCCAAGGAGATAAGGGGTCTCATAGGCCACATAAGGTGCCCCTGCTGAAGGGGGCACCTCAGATGAGCTCATAATCAGACTTTGTGACCACCTCAAATCCTAATATTAACTGTATAGCAGTATTATTAAGACATTATATAGTGTTGTTATTAGATTACTATATATATGGAGCTGTTATATTGGTGCGGTTTGTTTTGTTTCATTTGAGCACTGTATGATGGTATCTACTACTGCCACTAGGTAGTATACAGTGTATATTTTCCAGTTTATGGCACAGTTGGAATTTTTCTTCTAGCCGCCACCATTCCTGAGCAATCAATGCTGTTAGTTTTGGTGCCTAATATGTTATTTATGCTCTGTACTGTCAGGAGGGCGGTGTCAGGCAAGGGGTGTGATTCTGAGCTCTGACATTGGCTGCCTCTGACTGGAGATCTTAATAACGCCCCCTGCCTGACATTGCCCTTACAGAGTCTAAATGGCACATCAGGCACCAAAACTAACTGTACTTGTTGCTTGGGAATGGTGAAGACTAGAGAGAAAATTCCAACTTTGCTGGAACCTGTTAACAGAGGCTAAGAACTTGAATTGGTGGAGGTGGTGAAAGATCCTCTTTAAGTACATGGTCAACTTCATTTATTTGCTTAGTTTTGTTTCCTCATCTTTCACTATGTGGACTTATTTTATGCCGGATGAGTTATAATTTTGAAGGTCACCATTTAATATTCAATATAATATATTGTGAATCTATATAAAAAACAAAACATTATTTATGGGTGAAATGGGAAGAAAACATCATTCCGACATTGCTTTTGAGGTTCAGCTTTTATGCCATTGACTGTCTGGTAAAAATAATATATTAACTTTATTCTTCAAGTCAGTAGGTTTATAGCAATACCAAATTTATATAGTGTTTCCTATATTTTACATCTTTAGAAAATTTAAAAACCTTGTGAAAAAAATGCGTCATATTCTGACATCCATAACTTGTTTATTTTCCATCTATAGAGTTGTATAAGGGCTTGCTTTTTGTGGGACAAGCTGTAGTTTTATTAGTACAGCTTTGAGATACAAACAAGATTTTTGATCCTTTTTTTATTCAGTTTTTTTGGGAGGTGATCATGACCTGAAAGGACAATTCTAGCAGGGCCTGACCCTGATGTCCACTTATAAGACTAAGAAGTCATTCGACCTGATCAGCCTTGAGGGTAAGAGACTTGAAGAATCCAACCATACAGTATTTCATATTTAATATTTGTTACCAAGTTAGATCAACCTGTTAAAACCCTGAGATATTGTTAAGAAAAACATAACATTTACATTGGTTTTGGGACCAAATAAGTGGGAATTATGTTATGACAAAATTCCAGCAATCTGGTATATAGAGAAAACAAAGAACTCAGAAGGCCTTAGTCCATGATGAGGGGTGGGACTTAGATGTTATCTTGAGAGTTGACACCGTGGAGCACATTTGTGAAGTACCATAAACACCTCAGACATTTTGTGATTAGAGTCATTTACTAAGTATAGCTGTAGTAGATTGGAGGCAATTACGGTATTTACTTACACGTTAGTAATTATGGTTATTTACTAAGAGCGGCTGGAGTGGCTTGGCGAGGAGCTAATGTGATTGTGTCCGGGATATGTCATTATCACCACGTTCTTAAATTAGGAGACAGTTTTCTCCATAGAAACTTTGAGATACCGTAGGCCAAAGCAGAAGAATAGCATACTGATCACGGCCACGGTCATCTGCAAGGGGCCTTAGACTGAGATCTAATGAGATACTGAAGAGGCTCACTTACTAATGTGGTTTATAGAAGGGTGAACCAATTGGAGGGAGGGCCGTCATACTAATTTCCAACAATAGGCTTTAGGTAACCCAGTCCAAGACTGAGGACAACAATTTTATTTCTAATATAGGGTTCCCTTCTTCCACGCACGCCCCTGGTTCTTGGCTTTCAAATTGACCTCAATAGACTGTGAAAGTTGCTTCTTGCACAAGTGCTATAAAAATGTTGGCACGTTCACTCAAGGAAGTCTTCCCGCTGTATGGATGCATTGCCCTATTTGCGGTTAAGGGTCAAGCTGGGTAAACAACTGTCCTGACAAAGGAATCATTCCCTGTGTAGTAACTCTGCCTGCAGACCCTTTCTAGGCCTGCACGACAGGCGGCACGACCATCGAATAACATCTCCGCCATGTAACATTATATCACTGAACAAATAAGAAACGGTCGAATTTTATAAGTGCTTCGAGAAAAAAAAAATTCTCCTTGAAACCGTGTTCTTTTTTTAAGTGGGAAATAATTAGCAGGACACAAGTGACAATCTATCTCAGTGTAAAGCTCTCTGCCAGCTGCTGTGAGAAGGGGCTTCAAAGCTTCCCATGGAATGTATGGCGTAGATACAGAGCGCTGGTGGCAGCTGTACTGTGTGGAGATGGTTTTCAGTCCACCACCATGTAATGGTAAACAGCAGTTCAATTTGTTTCACATCACTTAGGACAAGACACTGCTGATTAAGGAGCAAATGAGGGGAGGCAGCGGCGTCTCAGCTCATATTATATGAGGCGCTCGTGTATAGACCCATGTAACCCAAGTCCAACAAAGTCCCATTGCCTTCCATAGACAATGGATAAATATCAAAAACCTTGGACATACAAGTCACAAACAATAAAAATATATTACTATGTTTTTGCCCTCTGGGTTTACCTTGCCAAGATCTATGACCCACTAAGTGGTGTTTCTGAGGCCCCATTTGAGGATGGCACAAGAAATCAGGTGGACACAGCAGATGAGCTGAACATGGGTTTTACCAAAGTAGAGGCAGCAAGAGTAATGGTTACAGAATGTCTCTCTAAGTAGCCATTCACACGATGGAAAAAGAATTTGAAGCAAACTTCTGTCTCAAATTCTTCTCCACTTTCGACCCCTTCGGCTTCCAGCGGAGCTTTGGCTTTCTTGTGCCTCGCGGTTCCTATGGTTGAATCAGCCACAGAATCCATGCAAGATACTTATTTTTTCAGTATTTTGCAAAAGTCTCTTACACCCAGGATTTTCCCAGATTCAGGGATTTTCAGGGAGGAATTTGTCACTAATTTTGAGGCAGAATCTTCCTCAAAGTCAGCTCCAAATTCCACAGTGTGGCCATACCCTAAGAGGCAATAATAAGGCCAGCTGGTCTCAAGATGGCAAAACTGGACAGAACAGGACATATACTCATAGTTAGTCCGAAATATGAAACAACTGGACAGATGGTAAAAAAGGATTGGGGAAATGGGTTGGAGAGACATGCTCATGGTCATCATCAGGTTTCAACCCTCTTACATGCTTGTTAAATTTATAGAGACCATGAAGAAGGGAAGTGGATTTCTAAATCGCAAAAAAACCTGAAAAATTAAAATGATCTCTTTTGGCATAATAGTAGTGCAAAAATCTAACTACTTTAATACTGCCTACTATATATATATATATATACTGTATATATACAGTACAGACCAAAAGTTTGGACACACCTTCTCATTCAAAGAGTTTTCTGTATTTTCATGACTATAAAAATTGTAGATTCACACTGAAGGCATCAAAACTATGAATTAACACATGTGGAATTATATACTTAACAAAAAAGTGTGAAACAACTGAAAATATGTCTTATATTCTAGGTTCTTCAAAGTAGCCACCTTTTGCTTTGATTACTGCTTTACACACTCTTGGCATTCTCTTGATGAGCTTCAAGAGGTAGTCGCCTGAAATGGTCTTCCAACAGTCTTGAAGGAGTTCCCAGAGATGCTTAGCACTTGTTGGCCCTTTTGCCTTCACTCTGCGGTCCAGCTCACCCCAAACCATCTCAATTGGGTTCAGGTCTGGTGACTGTGGAGGCCAGGTCATCTGGCGTAGCACCCCATCACTCTCCTTCTTGGTCAAATAGCCCTTACACAGTCTGGAGGTGTGTTTGGGGTCATTGTCCTGTTGAAAAATAAATGATGGTCCAACTAAAAGCAAACCGGATGGAATAGCATGCCGCTGCAAGATTCTGTGGTAACCATGCTGGTTCAGTATTCCTTCAATTCTGAATAAATCCCCAACAGTGTCACCAGCAAAGCACCCCCACACCATCACACCTCCTCCTCCATGCTTCACGGTGGGAACCAAGCATGTAGAGTCCATTCGTTCACCTTTTCTGCGTCACACAAAGACACGGTGGTTGGAACCAAAGATCTCAAATTTGGACTCATCAGACCAAAGCACAGATTTCCACAGGTCTAATGTCCATTCCTTGTGTTCTTTAGCCCAAACAAGTCTCTTCTGCTTGTTGCCTGTCCTTAGCAGTGGTTTCCTAGCAGCTAATTTACCATGAAGGCCTGCTGCACACAGTCTCCTCTTAACAGTTGTTGTAGAGATATGTCTGCTGCTAGAACTCTGTGTGGCATTGACCTGGTCTCTAATCTGAGCTGCTGTTAACCTGCGATTTCTGAGGCTGGTGACTCGGATGAACTTATCCTCCGCAGCAGAGGTGACTCTTGGTCTTCCTTTCCTGGGGCGGTCCTCATGTGAGCCAGTTTCTTTGTAGCGCTTGATGGTTTTGGCCACTGCACTTGGGGACACTTTCAAAGTTTTCCCAATTTTTCGGACTGACTGACCTTCATTTGTTAAAGTAATGATGGCCACTCGTTTTTCTTTACTTAGCTGCTTTTTTATTGCTATAATACATATTCTAACACTCCATTCAGTAGGACTATCAGCTGTGTATCCACCTGACTTCTGAACAACACAACTGATGGTCCCAACCCCATTTATAAGGCAAGAAATCCCACTTATTAAACCTGACAGGGCACACCTGTGAAGTGAAAACCATTTCAGGTGACTACCTCTTGAAGCTCATCAAGAGAATGCCAAGAGTGTGCAAAGCAGTAATCAAAGCAAAAGGTGGCTACTTTGAAGAACCTAGAATATAAGACATATTTTCAGTTGTTTCACACTTTTTTGTTAAGTATATAATTCTACATGTGTTAATTCATAGTTTTGATGCCTTCAGTGTGAATCTACAATTTTTATAGTCATGAAAATACAGAAAATTCTTGGAATGAGAAGGTGTGTCCAAACTTTTGGTCTTTACTGTATATATATATATATATATATATATATATATATATATATGAATATAACTACTATAATACTGCCCTCTATGTACAAGAATATAACTACTATAATACTGCCTCCTATGTACAAGAATATAACTACTATAATACTGCTCCTATGTACAAGAATATAACTACTATAATACTGCCCCCTATGTACAAGAATATAACTACTATAATACTGCATCCTATGTACAAGAATATAACTACTATAATACTGCTCCTATGTACAAGAATATAACTACTATAATACTGCTCCTATGTACAAGAATATAACTACTATAATACTGCTCCTATGTACAAGAATATAACTACTATAATACTGCCCCTATGTACAAGAATATAACTACTATAATACTGCTCCCTATGTACAAGAATATAACTACTATAATACTGCTCCTATGTACAAGAATATAACTACTATAATACTGACCCTATGTACAAGAATATAACTACTATAATACTGCCTCCTATGTACAAGAATATAACTACTATAATACTGCTCCTATGTACAAGAATATAACTACTATAATACTACTCCTATGTACAAGAATATATATAACTACTATAATACTGCTCCTATGTACAAGAATATAACTACTATTATACTGCTCCTATGTACAAGAATGTTACTACTATAATACTGCTCCTATGTACAAGAATATAACTACTATAATACTACCTCCTATGTACAAGAATATAACTACTATAATACTACCCCCTATGTACAAGAATATAACTACTATAATACTGCCTCCTATGTACAAGAATATAACTACTATAATACTGCTCCTATGTACAAGAATATAACTACTATAATACTACCTCCTACGTACAAGAATATAACTATTATAATACTGCTCCTATGTACAAGAATATAACTACTATAATACTGCTCCTATGTACAAGAATATAACTACTATAATACTGCTCCTATGTACAAGAATATAACTACTATAATACTGTCTGCTATGTACAAGAATATAACTACTATAATACTGTCTGCTATGTACAAGAATATAACTACTGTAATACTGCCTCCTATGTAAAAAGTATAGCTACTATAATACTTCTCCTATGTACAAGAATATAACTACTATAATACTGCTCCTATGTACAAAAATATAGCTACTATAATACTACTTATATGTACAAGAATATAACTACTATAATACTGCCTCCTATGTACAAGAATATAACTACTATAATACTGCTCCTATGTACAAGAATATAACTACTATAATACTGCTCCTATGTACAAGAATATAACTACTATAATACTACCTCCTATGTACAAGAATATAACTACTATAATACTACTCCTATGTACAAGAATGTAACTACTATAATACTGCTCCTATGTACAAGAATATAACTACTATAACACTGCATACTATGCACTAGACTATAACTACTATTATACTGCCTCCTTTGCACTAGACTATAACTACTACTATAATATTGGCTCACATGTACTAGATTATAACTACATTACTACTATAATGCTACCTGGACTGACATAATTGCTCTGTTAATAATAATAATGACCTTGGAGAAAGTCGCTGCCACCACTCATGACTATGTAGTGAATAAGTTCTTTTGCAGACAGAGATGATGTATTGCGGAAATTCTGTACAATGTGCCTTAAATCCACTGAACAGACAAGTTAGACAGAATTCCTAGAAAAGAGTGAGTATTAGAGAAACATCAATACTACAATTATATACTAAAAGCTCAGAGAGTGAAATTTCTGTGGAAAAAAAAAAACAACAGAAAGCGTTAAAATCATCAGAGAGATCAAGAGGGATTAGAAAAGTGAGTGTCCTTTCAGCTCAACCATGTAAAGGTCATGTGCAGCTCTATATAAGCAGGAGACTCTGAAAAAGTCACATTACAAAGTGTTGAGAATGCTGGAGGAATGACAGTAGTCTATAATCTGCACTGCCAGCATTACGTCAGGTACAATATAAACAATAATAACTATAAAATATATACCGTATTAATATAATATACTATAGATCACTTTACTAATCATAGGGGCACAGGAATATAGATATATACACCTGAGCTCCCTTATTGAAGCTCACTATATACTGTATAAGTGTACTTGACAATTCGATTTTCTCTGTGATGAGTTAGTTGTTTATGGATCAGACACATTACATGTGAACACACCTGAACCGTTGTTACCACAGGACATAAAGCACATTTCAAGAGACACCATTTTTTTTTTTTAGTTTTTTTACTAATGCTGTTTTGCGATGGCTTGTTTTTTGTGTGATGAGTTGTATTTTTCAATGGCACAATTTTGGGCTATGTATAATTACCTTAATTTTTTTGGATGAGGAATGGGTTAAAAAAAACAACAATTCCACAATTGTTTTTTTGGACAATAAAACATGTTTCATGGGAAAAAGAGTAATATTTTGTCAATCCACTCTGGCACCCAAAACTTTTTCAATTGATGTATTGGTATGAGGGCTTGTTTTTTGCAGAAAGAGTTGTAGTTCTCATTGACGCTGCTTTTTCTTGAAACAGCGCCACATCAGTCCCCATCTATGTAGTATGTAATATTACTACTCAGCTGCTTTCAATTCAGTAGAGCTAAAGATTATCCAAAATCGTCCAACAAGGATAGTTCTAAAAACAGACTGGTAGGAAATTTCCAGTTGGTCTTGAAGTTTTAGGACTTGACATAAAGAAAAGTGTGAGACGATTACTTCATTGACAGGAAGCAGGTGCTTACTGAGGTTGAAGACCTTTGGGAGCGGAGACCTCTATGAGAAGGTCTGTGAGTGGAGACCTGTATGAGAAGGTCTGTGAGTAGAGACCTCTATGAGAAGGTCTGTGAGTAGAGACCTCTATAAGAAGGTCTGTGAGTGGAGACCTCTGTGAGAAGACCTGTAAGTAGAGACCTCTATGAGAAGGTCTGTGAGTGGAGACCTCTGTGAGAAGACCTGTGAGTAGAGACCTCTATGAGAAGACCTGTGAGTAGAGACCTCTGTGAGAAGACCTGTGAGTAGAGACCTCTCTGAGAAGGTCTGTGAGTGGAGACCTCTGTGAGAAGACCTGTAAGTAGAGACCTCTATGAGAAGGTCTGTGAGTGGAGACCTCTGTGAGAAGACCTGTGAGTAGAGACCTCTATGAGAAGGTCTGTGAGTGGAGACCTCTATGAGAAGACCTGTGAGTAGAGACCTCTATGAGAAGGTCTGTGAGTGGAGACCTCTATGAGAAGACCTGTGAGTAGAGACCTCTGTGAGAAGACCTGTGAGTAGAGACCTCTATGAGAAGGCCTGTGAGTGGAGACCTCTGTGAGAAGATCTGTGAGAAGAACCGTGAGTAGAGACCTCTATGAGAAGGTCTGTGAGTGGACACCTCTGTGAGAAGGTCTGTGAGTGGAGACCTCTGTGATAAGACATGTTATAGATATCTGAACCTCCAGTAACCAAGCAAATCGGATCAGAGAATCTGTGGGGTAGTCAGAGAGTGTTTGTTCCTTAATCTTTTTTTAAACCTAAACCAATAAGATATTTGTTGCAGATATACAGAGAGGACTGCGTAGACCCGGATCACATCAAAACCTTAACTGTTCAAATGTAGACAATTTTTTATCGTAGCTGGAGTTGAGGAGAGTTATCCACAGACTATTCATCCTGACAGTGCCCACCCATATCCACAAAGAACTGTTCTGTACACCTGCAAATAATACATTACTTCCTTGGTTAACATTAGGACTAAAAATTGCAAACTTCAATGGCTGTCAGCTGCCCAAGACTATTGCTCTGGACCTCCTATATATAATGCTCTCAATGAAGAATGGGCATAAGTTGCTACTAGACAGCTTATTGGGTATGATAAATTTTAACATGCCTGATCCTTCTTTCCCTCAACATCATCTGTCAAGAGGCCCAATACACATAAGATATTTGGCCAGTCCTGCCAAAATTGTCATGTTCTCCCGACTTTGTTTTCATGTGTATGAGACTAAACTACTCCCGATCAAACACTATGTCAACCATTACAGTACATACTGATATGGCATTAGAATGGGACTGGTACTATCTGCAGACCCTTTATTCTCGCCGTTGGACCACCACTGATCAAACATTCATATGATCTCTAATATGCTATCAGTCTATATTTTCTGAAAATAATGGCCCATACATGCAGCCACGGATAAATTGTATTGGAGTCACCAGAAGATGATGCCATTACATTCGTCATGAAAGTAGCTGGAAGAGGCTTTGTTATTTTGTGTGGGTTGTTATAGTTATGGGATATGATTTTTATTATTTATTTTATTATTTTATTACCTCTTCAATTTTTATGTGTTTTTTGCTATTTTTAATCTCATTAAGGGAACTTTAATTTTCTACGCTTCAATGCACTGGCATATGGCTAAGTATACATCAACAAAAAAGGCAATGCAGGCTGGAAACCCTTGGGTCATTTCAAAGAAACAAAAATTCCCACTTGCTCAAATCTGACCACTGAGATGCTAAGAAGCAAACGTTTCCCATACACTTTAGTTTGGCTTCCAAAATAGTCAGGGTCTGCCCACAAACGTCTAATGTCTATGGCCAACTTAAGGTCACAGTGCCCCAAGGGGGTTATGATCACCTCAGGGTGTAAAATAAATTTTGGCCCATCCTGTATTGTTTCTAACAACACCCAATAGTATTGTATTCTGGATTCCTCCATCCTGAAGGAATGTGTGAGCTCAGCTGAGCCCCTGACACAAGTAGTGGTGGGATTCACACCTTCTCCTCCTCCACGAGACACCACCAAGCAGTTCTCATCAAACAATGACATATGCAGATGTTTATCTGACCCCAGCATTACACATGGTGGGAATCTGGTGGGTTTTATCTTAAGTATACATACTAGTAATACACAGCAGGGTATAAAGGAAAAAGCTCTTCAGAAATAGCTCCAGAAATGTAGACGAAACTATTACACAACTTCTGAGAGAACATTACCTCATAAAAACTTAGCTTAGGTCTTCTTTTTGTGGATGCAGTGAGAAAATTAACATTAGACAGTCCCAACTGTATCCGAAAGAGAGTGATAAAATAATAAGTTGCACAACTATTGGCCAAAGATAGTCTACTGTCAAGCCAGAAGCCATCAAGTGAGGCCCACCTTAGGGCAAAGCCGAGGTAGAGGTGGACATGATGGGCTTTGGAGGGAGTGTATTATCTGTGGAAGGGTGCTGCACACTGGGACTAGAGAAAGGCGAACCTCCCAGGATATGTCATGCGCCTGGGGTCACGGCTGAGGCCTGTGTTTGGGTGCTCATGTGACCACTGTGGTCCAATCACAAGCCTCAGTGGTAACCCTGGGCGCGTGACGCCACCAGGAGAGCACTGGACGCAGCGAGGAGGCCCAAAAGAGGTAAGGGAAGGTGGGTCTAAATATATTTTATTTTTTACACCTCCCATGGGCCTCCACCTATTACACTCTGGGATCTGAAGAGACCCCAGAGTATAATAATTTACTGCAATGCATGTCGTGATGGCCATTTCAGTTCTTCCCGAGATGAATCCCCAATTGTTCGGTTTCGTTAATAACCAAACAATTTGGGATATTCGGGTCAAACCTGACTCGTGATAAAACGGTTCGCCCATCTCTAATTGGGACCTGTTCACCTTTATGTTAGGGACTGGCACTAGATGGCGATCGCATTAGAATGCTCTGGCAGCTGCGGCCACACATATGCAGTAATATCACTCCACCTATTTGGTACCATCATATGTACCTTAAATATATGCACTTATTTTAGCTGTTTTTTTTTCTTGTTCCCCTTAGAAATAAATTAATAATTGTGTATTGCTATGTTGATGCAAGAAAAATAATTTTGTGTGGTCCTAAAACCTAAAAATGGTCTGGACCTGAATGGGTTAATATGTGAGGCCATGATGGATCCTGAATATGAAGTTGTGAATAAGGCCCTAGTCTGTCACAAGTCACATCACCAGAGGCCTAACTTGAGGGTGTGCAGAAGGTGCAGTAAGATCCAGGACAAGTGGCCTTAAAGGGGTTTCCAGGAATTTGACAACTCATGGAGGAGACCAGAGAAGGTGAAACATATAAAAAAAATATATACTCACCTGTCCCTGGCATTCCTATGTCCACCGCCGCTGTATGCTTCGGTGCACAGGGAAGTCGCCTCTGGACATCCTGTACCGCATGTGATGGCCATAGGTATGGAACTGGTGATGTTTGTCTCTGGGAGTTGTCAAATTCCTCAACAACTCCTTTAAGGAACTCGTAAGGTGTCTCTTCCCAATAGGAGTACAATAAATAACACATTATAGGTGGGGGGCCTGGTGCAGATTTTGCATTGGGGCCCAGGAGCTTTAAGTTACACCTCTGCATATATCACCTGATGCAATTTTTATTACATTCTATGGAGGGCAGCTATTATAAATGCACAAAAATGTTGGTGACTTTTTAGGTAATTCAATGCATCCCTATGAAATAATTCTGACAATATTGCATTGCTTCTGTACTCATAACCACGAGCGGCTCCATTCATGCAGTAAACACTCCGCACAGTGCAGCCAGCAGTCTGAACAATTATAGTGTTTAGACTCACAGTCATGTGATCTCTAGCGAAGGTCAACTCAAGAAAATGTGGCTGCCAGGTAAACATTGTGGAAGAAAGTCAAACAGTAAAGTCCATCAAGCAGTGAGATAAGGAAGACAGGAGTATATTGCCCTTGTGTGTTATTCCAGGACTACTAGTTCTATAGGAAAGTCAGGAGGACATCAGGTGTTAACCAGTTCACATCACATGCGTAGGCGCTTCATCTGCTGTGTATGGTCTCCTTTACAATGTGGAGGGATGGTCCATAACAAACTGAAAATTGGATCCCCTTTTCCCCATAGAATGATGGCTTCTGGCAACCCACTTAAAGGGGTTTTCTGGGACTTGATTAATTGATGATGTATTCTTAAGATAGGTCATCATCTGAAGATCAGAGGGGGTCCGACAACCAGGACCTCTTTGGAACAGTGGTGGTCAGTGGTGCTCCTCTTCACAGTCCATGTGACATCACATTCATCAGTCACATAGCCTGTTCGCAGTTCAGTCTCATTCAAGGAAATGGGCTGAATTGTGATACCAAGCACAGGAACTAGACAATTTTATGACAACGTGGTAAGTAGTTGAAAGGATGCAGCGCACTCCCCCAGACACTGCGGCCTCTACAAACATCTTATAGGAAGGGGTCAGACACCCACCTAAGGATAGGTCATCAATTATTAAAGGGGTTGGGCAGGACTTTGGAAACCTGGCTGCTTTCGTCTTCTCAGGAAGTGACATCATGTCCGTGGTCAGAGGGCCATGTTGCAGCTCAGTCCCATTCATTTTAATGGTACAGAGATGTGGCATTGCCATGTGACCAATGGACGTGCACAACACTTTTAAAGAGAGTCTGTCACCAGACCACAGCATATTAATCCAATCTCACAGATAGGTTAGGATAACCTATGTATCTGCAGAAATGTTTTGATATTCTGCGTTCTGGGGACAGACTCCCTTTAAGCCTAGAAAATACCTTTAACCATTGCCTTACCATATCTGTTGTGAGTGTAGTGGATTTGGGCATAACACCTTCTTAGGTCAGAAGTTTCCAGCATTCTTTACATACACTACTTTCTGAACTCAAATATATTTTTGAAAATAATAAAACTTTTAATATTATTGTATACCTGTCAACCATTCAGTTTTGTAAAGGATAATACTACCATCCTGGGGTCATGGGTCCCTACAATTCTAATGTATCTGTCAGGGCAATTTGGGACAATAAACCACCCACATGTCCATATGGACCTGGGGTTAAGTGTCCCAAATGACCCTGTTATAACGCAATCCATGGCCGCATTAAAAATAAAAAATGTTTATACTCACCCTGACGCTGTACTCTCCGCACCTGCGCAGTGCTTCAATGAAGCCAGAGGAGTACACCTCGGCTTCAGTGCGCATGCATCGTACCTACCTCCGGCCATTGCGCAGTGAAGCCGGGGTGTCCATCTTCGGCTTCACTGAAGAACAGCGCAGGCGCCGGGAGGCGTGCCAACGAAGAAGTTCATAAATAAGCCGGACTGTTCTCATGGAACAGCGGACCCTTCTCTAGGTAAGTATAAAGGTTTTTTATTTTTAATGCGCCTGCGGATTGCATTACAACAGGGCGATCTGGGACACTAAACTCCAGGTCTATAAGGACCTGTGGGTGGTTTAGTGTCCCAGATTGACCTGACAGATTCCCTTTAAGGACATCTTAATAGGAAAGCAGGAATATAGGAGCTTGGGATTGCAGCTAGTTCTTTAATTTATCTCAAAGTGAATGAATCAGCAGAAATAGTCGCAGCACTCAGGTGAGTAAAGCATCTGCTTCACTGCCCAGTGACATCACATTCATCCATCATGCGGTACTTTCACAAGTAGGAATTTGCCGCAGATTCCGCCCCCAAAACCGCGGCAAATTCCTCCCAGAATCTGCTACCATTGGGAGGCAGAGATCGCAACAGGACACAGAGAAAAGAAGCATCCTGCTTGATCTTGCTGCAGATTCCACAGCTCGAGACTCCCTGCTTATTAGTCCCATTCATCTAGGCCTAACCAGCACCGGAAAGCCGCACCGGAATGCCGCACCGGAATGCCGAAGCCCTGAATTGGCATCCCGACGTGACTAGACTGTGGCCAGATACGGCAGCAGAAAAATGTACCCTTAGTCACAATGGAACCTGCTATCTTCCCAACCATCAGCTAAACAAGCACAGAGTAAGTTTACCTGGATCCCTATGGCCCTCTGACGCCTATGCCAATAAGCCCTCCTGCCACCCATCTTTCCTGGATACAGATTTAACTACTACATAGCTAGTAAAAGATTTTTAACCGACATAAAAAGCAACTTGAAGTTCATTGGTGACTCTTTGACTTTTGCTACAATTTTTTTTAGAGTTTTTTTTGTAACTTTTACAAATTTTTTTATTTACTATTGTTTTTTTTTATATATATCATTATATAATAGGGATCTGAATCCTCCAAATGTAGAAAACAGCACTCAAAATGTCAGTGAAAAACACCGAAATTTTGGTAATATATATATATATATATATATATATATATATATATATATACAGTATATATATTAATATTATATTAGAATTATATTGATATTTTTTTTTTCTGTTTTCAGGTGCCCATATTCCGTATTCCAGCTACCTCTATTCCCTATGTGTTGTTTATCCCCACCCATTCTTAAAATAGTCTTATTTTGGAACAAAGGCAAAATAAGGCAAAGCCCTTGGACCAACCCTGTTTGTTATTCTGTAATATTTGGCGGCGCCATCTAGAAGGAGTGCGGAACTCAACAGCTGCGTACATGAAACGACCCAATAACATGTCCTTATGAGCGTTTAACCCCTGCACGACCCTACCACGGCTGCATTGCCCTAGACTTGATGCATCTGAACCACCTGCGTGCTTAGCAGTGATGAATGAAATTTCAATACAGCGTGAGACGGTGAGAGGGGGCTTCACCCCGGGTCCCTCAGTCAATCCAGAAGCATTTTCAGTCTGTCTGTGCTTGTCTCCCGGCCCATTGTGTTATTGACTAAGGGGTTGAAAGATTTAGCGTCTGCAGTCTACGTTCAGACATGTTTTAATACCGTGAGTATGCAGACTGTAGTTTTATTGTGTCCCGGCCCCCCCGCCCCATGCACTATAAATGTTTTTATCCCTGTGCTATACGACTGATTAAAATCCCCTTGGCTTCTGGATATGTCGACCCAATTAATTGTCGTTATTGAGTATTATAGCGTTAGGTCGAACAGCAATCCTCGATGCGATCAGAGCGCTCGCAGTTCATGACTCCATCAGAGAACTGGCAAAGTTCTGCAAGAGTTCTAGGAATAGACTGGAAGTGGATGTGGGCCGGCCCACTGAACATTACACACCCTTAATAAAATTTGTCACACTGCACCTAATTTACCAGTGCCGGGAATAAATAACATACTGACCAGTTACGAAAATAGCAAAGGCGTTCTGGAAAGCAAAGCTCTGGTTATGGGGTTTGTAAAAGTTTTCGCTGCGTGTGAGTTGGGCTATGTGTTATAGACCCCTGTGCTGCGGTTTTAGGAAGGGGCTAGGCAATGACATCATTTGCCTATAGCTATAAAATCTGTCAAACCATGGAAATGCACTAGTTTGGTCAGCACCGCACTTATTGGGAGGATGGCTCAGACCACAGGACCAGGGTCCCCCTATAGGTGGCAGTCCGCTCAGTATACTGCACCCCCACCCTTTTTCGTCTCTCCATGTTTTATACATATATGTTTAAATATACATCATGAGAGATATTCAGTGGGCCATGGGGTGAGTATATATGGCCCAATAAGAGCTTTAGGCAGCAGGTGGTATTGTCTCCCCCCATTAGTTTTGTCCTTGCCCCCCTTCCACCTGCATTGGGTGTAGCCCAAGGGGCTCTTAAGCTGCCTCCCTTTCTGGAGCTGACCACTTTCCAGGTGCTTTCAATGAAAATTAGAAGCTTAAATGGGATTATCCGGTTTCTAATATTGATGGCCTAACCTTAGGATAGGTCATCAATATTAGATCTGCGAGGGTCTGATAGCCAAGACCCCCACAGATCATCTGTTTAGGCAGCAAGGCTCCCGGTCTTGTTTACATGCCGGTAGCCACACTGCTCACTCACCATACAATTCATATGGGGCAGCGCTGCAATACCAAAACCCACAACTACAGTTTCTATGGCAAGTGAGCAGCATGGCTCCTGGCATGTAGCCAAAACCAAGAGTAGCGCTATCTCGGGGCAGCAGATCTGAGGGGGTCTAGGCTGTTGGACCCTCGCGGATCCAATATTGACCCATCCTATGGTTAGGCTATCAATATTAGAAACTGAATAACCCCTTTAAAAACCAGCACCCTAGCAGAGAACAAAATTGTTATACAAGTCATATGGTGAGCAATACTAAAACCTCCCTAATGCTGTCAATGTGATAATTTGTATAAACTTTGCATATCTCAATTTTTTTCTTTTGCTAACACGTGAGATGAATCTACTAAGACTTTCTGATTTTTGTGGTCTGGACCAGATATGATTAAAAAGATCCCTATGATGTGCCCTCAATTCAAGTCCTGTGTGGACTTATATGACGTCACCAATGAGACTGTGTAGTAGTTTAGGCAAATTTAATAAAGACTTGGGACCTTCATTCACCAGCGAGTCACCGAATTAGCAGGTTATTTTTATCAATGTTTTTCTAAAATGAAAATTTGCTCTTTGCCATTGTGAATATGTTGAAGCACCAAAAGATCGAGAGATGTTGGGAGAAGATCAATCGAGAAGATCACCTCAGGTTTACCATTGTTCTTGTATCTGTTGACCATTGTTGTTGTAGCTTATCTGTTGTCTACATTGTCCTAGGTCTTACCTGTTCCTAAGTTTGCTCGACCCCATCTTCATCTTTTATTGGGATGACCACAAAATTGTCTCATGGACATTGATCCGTTATCGTCTTCGTTCTCCCATTTCATTGCATCCTATTATTTGGTCCTTTATAGATAACCTCATTGGATTCCTTGCAAGAGAGAAAGTTCAAACTATTTTAAGGAACAGCTTGACATTCTTAGCTAAGAGATTTTACATGGTCACCGACACAGATATGTCACCACCTCTTCAAGTTTACAAGTCACTGTCTGTACAATTCCGGACACTAACAGCTAATTCTGGACCCTACAAAATGTTTGTAAATTTATTGCATTATTAATCTTGTAATGATCTTGAGCCAGTATTATAGTCCAGAGCTGCTTTCATAATTTTGCAAGCTTCAGAGCTGAAATCACACAGCATACAATGTCTTTATAAAGGTACTCAATCTTGCTGACCTTTTTCCGTAATTTCCATAGAACAAGTTTCAAGTTTATGAGCCACTTTTGTATGTAATCAGACAGACCCTATTACAAGGCAATGAGGATGGGTGGTGTTGATTCCTTACTGATAAAATTCACATTGCTCACGCAGTCATTTTACTTCTTACATCAATTGTCAGTGATATTGTTGGACTAAAGTAGAAAATTTCAGTCATATTATGACATACCCGGTGCCAATCAGATCAGAAGCCACATGCAAGGCACCTGAAACCCATATGGCTTCCAAGTCACGGGGACTCAGGACACCACCATATACATTAGATGGTTGGCCAGCCCCACCAAAATACGTCAGTTTGGCCAACACTCATCTAGTGTGTATGGCAATCCTTAGGCACAAGGGAGATAAGATATCCTTCACCATAATGAACCTTTACAGAAGACCACCTTTGTGAGATGACCATCCTTGCAACTCAGGATACCACCATACACTTTAGATGGTTGTCCTGCCCCAGCAAAATAGTAAGGTTTGGCCAACACTCATGTATTACGGCAATCTTTAGACACAATAGTGCTAAGATCTCCTTTACCTCGGCAGAAGGCCACCTACATTTTTTATATACTCTAACATGCTTACCTTGCCATGTTCCAGCACTATGTTGTCCTATCTGTCACCAGAGGAAAGACTCTTACGGTGGGGAAGCTGTGTGCACATGATCAGAGAAGGTTACTGCCCAACCAGTCTCAATTAAAGGTCAATATCTAAAATGCCAACACACAGTGGACATTACTAGTCCAAATGCTCTGGTCCCCTGCCGAGTGCCGATCTAATATTGAAGACCCTATCCCAAGAAGAAGTCATCAATATCACAATTGTGGACAACCACTTTAAGTATCCTATTGGCCACATCCTTGAGAATATCATATCTCTAGAAGGCCATCAATGCAAATTTGGGTGGTCTTCTCATAGAGCTTGACTGTATTTGTTTGTGAAGCACACGGCTGCCCTAGAGGTATCAACTTTGGTGTTCGAGGATTAACACAAGGCTTTTAATCATGGCATAAACTGTTTATATATATAGAGCAGAACAAATCGAGGATCATATAACAATTCGCATCTCCGTCTTATCCTGCACCAAGTAACCACAATTATCCCGAAATGGCGAAAACGGAGATCAATAACACAAAAATCACATTGTTCTTACGGCAATTAAATTCTTCTCACAGTTGAGAGTTAGAAAACAAAGCCGTGGGCCTACGTGTGATGTCAGCCAATAAACAAGTGATTTTCTACATTTCCATAAACACATCTCAGTGTTTAGAGCTCGGCACAAATTACCATTCCAAACAGAACTCTGCTGATCAGATTCTCATCCCTCAGCTTGGAGCTGCCCCGGGCTGTCAAATGAGATGGGGAGAATTTAATGAAGGTGCAAAGAGGGGGAAGGATTCATCGCTGTAACCCAAGATATCTTGGATGCTTAACTAAGATTCTTAAAGGCGCTGTACAGTTTAGAAAACCCTACTTCATACACCCTATTAGGTTATTCTGTGTTAATAGAGGGAAAGGTAGCTATATGTTCAGAAAGGTGAACGCAAAAGAGTACGTCTCACTCTGGAGGACCTGTCCAGGCCTGCATTACTCATTGATTTGAATGGGCATTGTTAATTCCTTCTTTTCCCTGGGGTGGCACTGTAGGGAAACAGAACACTCACTGCATGGTCTCCCCACACTTACAACTGATTGCTGGTGGAACCTTTGTCATCAAATCACAGTCAAGTAGGCATTCCATGGGCGTAACTACCAGGATAGCAGACATAGCTACTGCTATGGGGCCCAGCAATGAATCGTGCCCATTTCCACAGAGACCTAGGGTGCAATTAGTGATAACTGGAGAACTGGAAAATTCACTGCACCTCCATTACTTTATTATCCACATGTGACATCTTTATACAGTAATTACTTTCTTCATATGCCGTGATGTCACAGTGTACACAGTGATCTATCCCTCGGTGCTATGATGTAATGGAGGGCAATATCTATGTTCTGTGAGATTGTTATTGTTTTTATCCCTGTACTGTGACATCACTGTGTTTATTATGCCTGTACTGTGACATCACTGTGTGCATTATCCCTTTACTGTGACATCACTGTGTGTATTATCTCTGTACTGTGACATCACTGTGTGTATTATCTCTGTACTGTGACATCACTGTGTGCATTATCCCTGTACTGTGACATCACTGTGTTTATTATCCCTGTACTGCGACATCACTATGCTTATTATCCCTGTGCTGTGACATCACTGTGTGCATTATCCCTGTACTGTGACATCACTGTGCATATTATCCTTGTACTGTGACATCACTGTGTGTATTATCTCTGTACTGTGACATCACTGTGTGTATTATCTCTGTACTGTGACATCACTGTGTGTATTATCCCTGTACTGTGACATCACTGTGTGCATTATCCCTGTGCTGTGACATCACTGTGCATATTATCCTTGTACTGTGACATCACTGTGTGTATTATCTCTGTACTGTGACATCACTGTGTGCATTATCCCTGTGCTGTGACATCACTGTGTGCATTATCTCTGTACTGTGACATCACTGTGTATATTATCCTTGTACTGTGACATCACTGTGTATATTATCCCTGTACTGTGACATTACTGTGTGTATTATCTCTGTACTGTGACATCACTGTGTGCATTATCCCTGTGCTGTGACATCACTGTGTGCATTATCCCTGTACTGTGACATCACTGTGTATATTATCCCTATACTGTGACATTACTGTGTGTATTATCTCTGTACTGTGACATCACTGTGTGCATTATCCCTACACTGTGACATCACTGTGTATATTATCCCTGTACTGTGACATTACTGTGTGTATTATCCCTGTACTGTGCATTATTTGTACTGAAAAATCACTAGGGTGAAGCTTAGGATGGTCATACTTGACTGGGGCCCCATTACAATTGATATGAGACCCCATGGTTACTTGTTATGCCCCTGGCATTAACCAAAGTAGAGAACCCCTTTAAGGTGCTTTTGGATAGGTCTGCTTTATCTTGTAACATGACAGTCCCAATTATAGGGGGTATATGAGGTGTTCAAGAAAAAAAAAATATAAAGACTAGTGATATATAGGCCCAGTGGCATATATAGTGCTTAGTCCATAGCATCAATGAAGTATATAGTCCCAGTAAAGAGAGACCAAAATAAAAGACACCAAGGCAGATTTACTAATGTGTTTGAACCCCGAATGTGGCTTAGGTGAAAAGGGGCAATGGTTTAGTGGGGAGGGGGGCATGGCTGCCTTCTAGGCGCAGTGACACAGTGGAAAGCCAGCTGTACGTACTGTGATCAATGTGTGGTAACACTGTGGTGTATTCTGTGCACAGATTGTGATGTACTAGTGTTATTGGGTCCACAGGCTGACCATTATGTGACATGTTTTTTTTATACTACATAATAAATTTGGTGCACACCATATACTGTATGCTGACTCACTGAGGTGGATTGTAGAATATCAGAAATGTATGTGGTGAGAATAAAGAAATTCAGGATGTAGTGCAAAGGAATAAAGGTCTCTGAACCTCATGTGTGTAGGTGAAATGAAAGTTATCAGATGTAACTATATTATACCGGAAATTGTAGTGTCATCCAGAGCACAGGTTACAAAACAGATATTAGATAGTAGTAGATAGTTAAATACAGGTGCATCTCAATAAATTAGAATATCTGTGAAACGTTCATTCATTTCAGTAATTCAGTAATACAATCCATAATCAGCGTCTTCCATGATTGTGTGTCCTACTGAACCAGACTGAGGGACCATTTAAAGGCTTAGGAAACCTTGGCAGGTGACACACTGAATTTACTATACTGAACTGAACTTACAATATTCTAATTTTCTTAGATTTTGGTTTTCATTACCTGTAATCCATAATCAACATTTACAGAAATAAAACACTTGAAATAGAAGACTGTGTGTAAAGAATCTAGAAAATATAGGAGGTCACTTTTTAATTCAATTACTGAAATAAATGAACGTTTCAAAAATATTCTAATTTATTGAGATGCACCTGTAGATAAAACAAATACCGCTTAAGGCTAAATTCACACCTGCACAAGACGCTACGTTGTTCAGGTTCCCTGCAGAGAACCCATCTGCTAAAACAGTGGTTACCCTCGGACACCCCTGGACCCCATAGACTTTAACGGGATAGAATAGTCCTCTGTGTAGATGTAAACCTAGCCTTAGAGCAGCACCATATATGTCCTTTCACAAAGGAAAGGTGCATACGTCAAAGATCTAGCAGAAGATCCCAAATTTGTATATAGCAAGAATAGGCAGCTCTCCAAAGTAGTGAAAAAAAATCTTCAGTGAATTGGAATAAGCGGAGTTGGAATAAATTCACCGAAGATTGTTTCACTATTTTGGAGTGCTGCACTTGTCTTACTAGATAGATAGATAGATAGATAGATAGATAGATAGATAGATATGAGATAGATAGATAGATAGATAGATATGAGATAGATAGATAGAATGATAGATAGATAAATAGATAGATAGATATATATATAGATAGGAGATAGATGGATAGTTAGATGAGCAGATATGAGATAGACAGATATGTAGACAGCCAGAGCCAAGCTATACAGTGTAACTGGATTAATTAGAGATATATAAGATAGATAGATAGATACAGTAGATAGATAGATAGATAGATAGACAGATAGCTTTACCTGTGGAATAATCCTTTACATATGGACTATACCACAGGTGTCAAACACAAGGCCCACGGGCCGAATCCGGCCCGCTGCCTTCTGTTATCCGGCCCGGCACTTAGCTGGCCCGCAGGGCCGCGGCATTTTTTATTGTCTATGTACATTATGTAATGTAAACCAGCCCAGGACAGGCCGCTTAAAAAAAAAAAAAACAAAGCTGCGCGATACCTGTCCTGGGCTGGTTTACAAGGCCTCTGCATGTCAGCGCAGGCAGCAATACAATGACGTCATCGCGCCTCCTACGCTGACACGCAGACAAGAAGAGGAGGCGGCTGCATCAAGGCATCGCAGGTAGGTGAAGATAAGTTTTTTTTATATATATAAATAGGCCGTTGCCTGCTGGAGCATCCCTGGCACGTAACGGCCTATTTACTTACCGATCCCCGCTGCTGGTCGTGGCCGCCCCCACTTCCCCTTCTGCTATGGGTCGCAGAAGCGGCTGTGTGCAGAAGCGGGGATGGTAAGTGAGGCCGCGGCCGGCGAACCCCATCAAATGCTACTATTATTATACTGCGGGGGCTTTTCAGACCCCGGAGTATAATAATCGGAGACCCAGGGGAGGTGATAAACATAAAAACCAGAGTTACTCACCTCTCCGGCGATCCGATGCTGCTCCCAGCCGGCTTCGGCCTTCTTTGGTGACATCCCAGGCGTCACGTGAGCCAGGCCGACGTCATTATCTCGCGACGCCGGTCTGTGCGACATTGAAGAAGGCCGAACGCAGAGCGCGCACCGGGGCCCAGGTAAGTAACACTGATTTTTATGTTTGTCACCACCTGGGTCTCCGATCATTATACTCTGGGGTCTGAAAAGACCCCAGAGTATAATAATAGTTCATGGGTGGGGGGGGTCACTATGGGGCATAATACCGTGTGCAGGGGCCACTATGGACTATAATACCGTTTGCAGGGGCCATTATGGGGCATAATACCAATGCAGGGGCCACTAAGGAGCATAATACCGATTGCAGGGGCCACTATGGAGCACAATAACGTGTGCAGGGGCCACTATGGAGCATAATAACGTGTGCAGGGGCCACTATGGAGCATAATACCGTGTGCAGGGGCAACTATTGAGCATAATACCGTGTGCAGGGGCAACTATGGAGCATAATACCACGTGCAGGGGAAACTATGGAGCATAATACCGTGTGCAGGGGCAACTATGGAGCATAATACCGTGTGCAGGGGCAACTATGGAGCATAATACCGTGTGCAGGGGCCGCTGTGGGGCATAATATCGTGTGCAGAGGCAACTATAGAGCATAATACCGTTTGCAGGGGTAAACAGTATTTGTATAGTGCTTAATTTTTGATATATTCAGAAAAGGATGAGGATAGTATGTAACATGCCAGTGTCTTAGGTTTTAACAATACATTATGTTCTTCCTGGTTGACCTCAAAGGGCTGATTGTAACAGTAGTAATGTACAAATGTAACTACTGCTTAATAGCTCGCTTAACTGTTAAGGAGAAGTTACTTTTATACATGTGTAAAATAATCTTGGCCCTTCAAGGTACCCCGTGAGGCTGAAGTGGCCCCCGGAGAAAATGAGTTTGACACCCCTGGACTATACAATTCTTAGCGGTATAGTTAATTCCATGCCCGTCTATTACCACACGACTGACATCCATGGAAAATGTGTAAAATGTTTAATTTCCCTGTCATCTGTCCGGAGCAGCCGGATGATATTCATAGAGCTGGGATTAAATTGTACTACTAATCTCATGTCGTTTTAAATTGCCTAGCAACTTGTTCCAATAGATTTTCCACTTGAGATGTTTACATTGTGTGATTTATAAGAAAGCAATAAGACACGACAGGCGATGCATTAAGGGATTTTGATGCACACCCTGGGTGTGGTCCTTCGCCCTCAGCGACATGGACGTGCGGCTAAATCCTTTAACACACCCCACAATGTAATAACTCCTTAGGAGAGCTGAGAGGAATAACATTGTTTCATCGAGGAAATTACAAATTGGGGGGGAAGAGATTAGGAAAGTGGAATACGGTCATTACGTGGAAAGAGATCCGCCACTGTGTCTGTATAGCTATACGGTACAATGGTAGTGGAATGTATATACAGTCACATTGTATCAATAGTACACCCACAATCACCATTACATGGCCAAACATTTCCACTTTTCAGATCCTTCTAAGTAAAGATGACCCTGATGGTGGGGGTCTCAGTGGCCAGACCCCCAACGATCTGCAACTTATCACCTATCCAATTTATAGGCTATAGCTTCTTAAAGGGGTTCTCTGGGGAGTGTTTGAATATTGACTTCCTCTGTGGTTCTAATGGTGATGCACATTGGGTTTATGGGCTATCTCTGACCCTGCATCACAAGATTGGAACCAGCACCCAAGTCGCTCTGCCTCCTTCCTCCTCTCTTATGTTCGCTACTTGTTACCTGTACTATGGGGGCTGGCAGACTAGATAATTCTAATAGTGAAGCTGCCCCCACAGCACACATAACTACCTGTGAACACGGGAGAGGAGGAAGGAGGCAGAGCGATTCGGATTCTGGTTCTGATCAAGTGATCCTGGCTCTGAACTAGCCCAGAAACCCATGGTTTGTCACAAACAGAGCCATGGAGGAGGTAACAATTGAAGCACCCCTTGGAGAAATTAAGCAAAAAAAGGGTTGAATCTTCGGCTCACCATATCCATATGCAGATGAAACGCCAAAGAATGCCAAGGAACGCTCACTGGACTTCTTCAGAGCAAGATGTATTGAAAATGAAAAATAAAAACGGTTCCAGCATCCAAGAGTTATAATTATTTAAATAAAATATAACTTTTAATTCATATTGGATTAAAAAAAGTAACAACAGTTACACGAGAAAAAGATCCACAGAAAAGCCTACGCGCCCCATGGCTATGAATTAAAAGTTATATTTTATTTAACTAATTTTAACTCTTGGATGCTGGAACCGTTTTTATTTTTCATTTTCAATACTCCTTGGAGAACCCCTTTAAGTTGTGAGTACTCCTTTAGGCTGAGGCCCCACGTTGCGGAAAAGCAGATTTTTTTGTTGCAGATTTTGCTGCGGTTTTTCTGAGCCAAAGCCAGGAGTGGATTGATCAGAAGGTAGAAGTATAAGAACTTCCTATATATTTCCCATTCCTTTTGTAGCCATTCTTGGCTTTGGCTCAAAAAACCGCAGCAAAATCTGCAATGGGAACTACAGAAGCTGCTGAGACCAACTCTGCCCTGTCTATTCCTCATGTAACTTGGGGCTAATGTATCAGGGCAAATCAGCAAAAACAAAAAAAAAGTGATATTAAAATGACCCCAAAAGCAGTGGCGTAACTAGGAATGGCTGGGCCACAAGGCGAACATTTGACATGGGCCCCCCCCCCCGGACCGCCCCCTCCAACCTCCCCCCCCCAAAAAAAACGCATTCCTGCACACACTATTATGCCCCATAGTGGCCCCTGCACACAGTAGCATGCCCCATAGTGGCTCCTGCACACAGTATCATGCCCCATAGTGGCCCCTGCACACAGTATCATGCCCCATAGTGGCCCCTGCACACAGTATCATGTCCCATAGTGGCCCCTGCACACAGTATCATGTCCCATAGTGGCCCCTGCACACAGTATCATGTCCGATAGTGGCCTCTGCACACAGTATCATGTCCCATAGTGGCCCCTGCACACAGTATAATGTCCCATAGTGGCCCCAGCACACAGTATTTTGCCCCATAGTGGCCCCTGCACACACTATCATTCCCCATAGTCGCCCCTGCACACAGTATTATTCCCCATAGTGGCCCCTGCACACAGTAGCATGCCCCATAGTGGCCCCTGCACACAGTAGCATGCCCCATAGTGGCCCCTGCACACAGTATCATGCAGCATAGTGGCCCCTGCACACAGTATCATGTCCCATAGCGGCCCCTGCACACAGTATAATGTCCCATAGTGGCCCCTGCACACAGTATAATGTCCCATAGTGGCCCCTGCACACAGTATCATGTCCCATAGTGGCCCCTGCACACAGTATTATTCCCCATAGTGGGCCCTGCACACACTATTATTCCCCATAGTGGCCCCTGCACACAGTATTATTCCCCATAGTGGCCCCTGCACACACTATTATTCCCCATAGTGGCCCATGCACACAGTATCATTCCCCATAGTGGCCCCTGCACACAGTATTATTCCCCATAGTGGCCCCTGCACACAGTATTATTCCCCATAGTGGCCCCTGCACACAGTATCATTCCCCATAGTGGCCCCTGCACACAGTATTATTCCCCATAGTGGCCCCTGCACACACTATTATTCCGCATAGTGGCCCCTGCATACACTAGTATTCCCCATAGTGGCCCCTGCACACACTATTATATGTCCCATTGCGGACCACCCATGAACAATTATTATACTTTGGGGTCTTTTCAGACCCCAGAGTATAATGATCGGAGACCCAGGGGAGGATAGAAACATAAAAAAACAACGTTGCTTACCTGTTCCTCGCTCCGGTGCATGCCCGTGCGCTCCTTTGGCCTTCTTCAATGTTGGACCAGGCCGGCGTCACATGACGCGGGCCTGCGTCGCAACGCAAAATGACGTCGGCTGACGTCTGGGACGTCACCAAACAGGCCCGAAGCCTGGAGAAGCGCAGGAGAGGTACGTATATTGTTTTTTATGTTCCCTCACCTCCCCTGGGCCTCCGATTATTATACTCCGGGGTCCCGGAGTATAATGATAGCAGAGATTGTGGTGTTCGGCCCGCGGCCTCACATACCGATCCCCGCTCCTGCTCACAGCCACCTCCGCAGAATCGGAAGCGCAGGCCGCCGTGAGCGGGACCCCGGGGATCGGTAAGTATGTAGGGCCCGTTACCTGCTGGGATTACTCCAGCAGGTAACGGACTATTAAAAAAAAAAAAAAACGCATCGGGGGCCCGCGGGGCCCCGTAATGTCCCGGGTCCTGTGGCAGCTGCTACCGCTGCTACCCCGGTAGTTACGCCCCTGCCCAAAAGGTCTATTATAAATAGATGAATAAATAAATAAAAAGACAGATAAAAAATAATGAAAAATGAAAAACAAAAACAATACCATGTCTACATCACAGGTTTTAGTCCCGACCAAGTCAACCCAACACTATGTCACCTACATAAAAGTTACCGTAACAGAGAGGGAAATAGTTTTTAAAAATTGTTTAAGTAACACTTAAAGGGGACCTTTCATGTCCTCATGCACATGCGGTTTTATATACCACTAGAAAGCCGACGGTACTTGTCCATAGCCCTGTACCGGGGGGGGGGGGGGAGGGGCGTTCCTCACAGCTCAGCGTCATCCCTGGGCGGTAAGGAACACCCCCTCTGACAGTACAGGGCTATGGACGAGTACTGTCAGGGGGGGGCTTTCATTACAGCCCAGCTAGACTGTCAGGAACGCCCTTCTGACGATAGGCAGAAAACTAATGGCACCGATATCTCCAGCCCCGGGGCACACAACGGTATAGCAGTATATAAAACCGCATGTGCCTGTGGACATGAAAGGTCCTCTTTAAGTGCTTTTCTTTGTTTACATTTTCCCGGATATATAAAAAAAAAAGAAAAAAACACGCTAAATAAAAATAACAGAAAAAATAAAACCCTGTGTTTCACCGAAAAAAGATGCAAAATTTATTTGAATAATCTGAACGAAAAAAATTATCATTAGCTCTCAAAAGCGGACGCACAGAAAAACCCAAAAATGTGTCCAGTCCTGAATCAGGAAAAATGGATCGGTCCTGAAGTTTTCAGTGATGCAGCACTTTGGTCAGTTTTTTCACTTCTGCATTTGAAAACCATACTTTTCTTTTTTAAGTGACATTTTGTTGACATGAGGGCCTGTTTTTTTGCAAGACAAGCTGTATTTTTAAATGTCACTAATTTGGGGTGTATATACAGTTGTATGTATGTTGTATGTACAGTGTACACAGTTTGATATAACTTTATTTCCTAGGCCATTGCTATTACATAATACAGTTATATATTTTTTTTTTTATGTTTGTCTTTTGCCAGATAAAAAATTTTTTTGTTACTTCATTCAAAGACCCAAACATTTCTACTAAATATGCAGTTACTTCATTGTATGGGCCATTACAGTTGTGGTGATATCAATTATGTATAGTTTGTTTTTACCAAAAAAAAAAAAAAAGACTTTTGTATGTGGAAAAATGTATTTTTTGTTCAGTTTTTTTTTTCCTTTCAGCTACAGAGGTGTAAATGGGCCTCAATGCAAAATCTGCAATCGGGCCCCTACCTTGTATCTGTCAATTAGAATAGTGGTATCTTTTATGTGGCAGAGGGACCTTTGAGACCCCTCAGCAATGTCTACCTCTCCACCTCCTATAGCTACGTCTCTCCTACATGCCTATTGAAATGATTAGAGTGCTGTGCACACCAGCCCAACTACCGCTCCATTCAGAATGGGGGTCTGAGCATAACTTGTAAAAATGGGAATACCCCTTTAAGCCCTGCTTTTTCGCAGCTTGGAAGCCACTGTTAGGCCCATGAATACCACAGACACCCCATGATCACATTGCAGGGGGGCCAATGGGATGAGATAGGAAGCCCCCCTCCCTCTCACTAATGACTAAGATGTATTAGCTGCAGCATCTAAGGGGTTAAACCTCCAGGATTTAATTTAAGTTGAGTCCCATGCACCACCTGGAACTACCAGCACTACTTGCTGGATCTGGGACTTAAAGGGGTTGTCTAGGCAAAAATGGATATTAAATTCATTATTTAAATAGGTCAGGGGAGGTAAAAAAAAAAAAATCATACTCACCTTTTTCCCTGATGCTCCAGGGCCCCCTTGCGCGGTCAGGTCTTCTCGGTACAGTGTTGACGTGTGCCGGAAGTCCCAGCCAATCAGTGGCTTCAGTGGAACTCAGGAACAGACCCGTGAGAAGACGCCAGAGCAGAAGGACCGGACTGCGCTGGAAGGACACCAAAGCACCGAGGACAGGTGAGTATGATTTTTTTTTTTTTTTCACTACCCCCAGCATATTTAAAATTTAAAAAATTTGCCTGGGCAACCTCTTTAAGCTATCTCTGATCCTGGGTGTTAGAGTATAAATTATTAAAAATTTTGCAGAATTTTAAAGATTTCACAGCAGATGATCACAGAGAAAATCTTTAACATTCTGCAAAGATGTTTAATTATTTATATTTGTAAAAAATGTTTCACTTTTAATTTTCTAAAAATGTAAATATGGTTATGTTCATGGGAAAACCCTTTAAGAAAAATCACATGAGGCACCTTGATCCTTCTGAATAGGTGTAGCATGAAATGGCGCACATCCAGGTGACCTCTGCGGACATGCTTACAATGCAATTTGAGCAAACCGAGTCAGGATTCTGGAGCATTTGGCTCAGTAAACCTTCCCCGCTGTCCGTCATAAGCAAACACTGAATCCTATGACCTCTGCAAAGGCAAATTTGGTGTTTTTATACACAACGATGGATCTGTTTGATCCAAGCCAGTCTCTCCATGTTGTCAGCCCTATCAAACATGAGATGAAAGCCGCTGATCCATCATTAATTGACATGAGTGACCCCTGCTCAAAATGTGGACAGTCTCTGTAATGATTGGGGGTGAGGGTCCTATATATGTGATAAACAGCTGTGCGTGGCATCAGTCATTGCCTAATGTATGGCTGCCATGGTCAGTACTGAGTAATATATTGGGGCTTAAAGGGGTTTGCCCACTAATGCAGCAAATGCCCTATACACAGGATAAGCTGCAGATCACTAGGACCTCCACCAATCACAAAGACGGGGGTGCCTTGCTCCCGCATTGTAATGGATCGGTGGTCATGGAGCCAACAATTGGCTATCTCTAGCAGTTCCATAGAAATGGAGGGTTCTCATGACAGCAACTTATGACTTATGCATGCCAAAGATGAAAGCAGTGGGAGCTATCTATCTATCTATCTATCTATCTATCTATCTATCTATCTATCTATCTATCTCATATCTATCTATCTATCTCATATCTATCTATCTATCTCATATCTATCTATCTCGTATCTATCTATCTATCTATCTATCTATCTATCTAATAGCCATCTATCTTGTATTTATCTATCTATCTCATATCTATCTATCTTGTATCTATCTATCTCATATCTATTGCGTAGCCATCTATCTCGTATCTATCTATCTCCAACTAATCCTATTGAACAATATTTCATAGTTGTCTGTCTATAATACTGAATAAAGCACTGTATGAAATACAGTACATGGAGTTGTGTATTCTATAACATTGTGAACACCATTGAAACAGTCTATTTACCTGTCTCATAACTTTCTGTCATATTTATCCATCCATCTACCAATCCCCTATCTATCTATCTATCTATCTATCTATCTATCTATCTATCTATCTATCTATCCATCTATCTATCTATCTAATCTATCTATCTATCTATCTATCCATCTATCTATTTTTGTAATATCTGCCAATCTCATATTTATCTATATATCTATGTATGTCATATCTATCTATCTATCTATTCAATAGAAAAAGGCAGCACCCCAAATACAGTGGTGTGAAATCTTCCATGTAATAGCTACATGGAATAAATCACGCTACTGTTTTTGGAGTAAATTTGGAGTGCTGCTTTTTTCTATTAAATATTAATAAGTTGGAGCCTGAACTCTGGGTAGAGCACCCACCTATAATCTGGTGCTGCTGTTGACTTTTCTTTTTCATATCTATCTATCTCATATCTATCTATCTATCTATCTATCTATCTATCTATCTCATATATATATATATATATATCTATCTATCGATCTGTCTATCTATTTTAATGTAGATATGAGTTCTAAAGCAATTAAGACATTTCTAGTATCAAATCTTTTGAGCAGCGACCTCTCTTTTTGTCTTTTTATCTGTAACTTTACTTGTTTGATACCCCCAACACGCACTTGTACAGCACTGCTGAATATGTTGGCTTTATATAAAGATTATTATTTGTGAGCAATATTCTTATACGTTGCACATTATATATGTAAACTGCAGCAACTTTGTGAAAGTAAAGTCCAGGGTGCTGTATTAGTAATTATTACATTACATTATACATTACATTAAAGCTATGTTCACACTGCTGTTCAGTGTTAGGGGTTTCATTGTTGTAAGGATAGCACAATACACAATGACAAATCTATAGAGGGTGTGAGGTAACAGTCGCACCTGGACCAGGAGCCTGAGGGGACCCAAAGGACTCTCTGCCACATAACATTATATACAGTACATTGTAGGATGGTATATGGAGGGGGCCCTGTGGCAGATTTTTCATCTATATACAAAGCTCAGTACAAATATTAGGACTGGTAAAATGAGAGTGTCCATTCTGACTTTGATATCCAATCCCCTCTGTGATCTCCAGGCCCAGCACCTGTGTAATCCCTATTATATGTAAATGACGGACCCTGTGAGATCCTCTGCCTGAGCAAACTGACCTGTGACTAGATAATCCGGGCGAACACCTGATGGCCGCTGCTATCTCCACCTCCATCCTTTCATATGCAGCCCCTACATGTGAGGGATAGCCATATTAAAGGGGAAATCCAGTCCAAATATTCTCCTGATACTTGGAGATTACTTTATAGATGTTGGTGATCTTGAACTCCCTGCAGGATGAATATTGTCTATGAGATTTCTGTGACTTTTCAATAAAACCGTGCAATGTAGAAATATTTGCTGCCACTTGGAAGTCATCACAAAGCTGCTGTTGACAGATCCTGTTATTTGTATTCTTATAACAGGTTGTATGGAGACTTAAAGGATTTTCTGCAATTGAAGGCCCATCAGTAGGATAGGCCATCAATATTAGATATGTGTGGATGCGACACCCAGGGCACTTACATATCAGGTCTACCAAGGCAGCATGGTTCCCAATAGCCGCTCTGCTCAGGCTATGTTCTCATCTGCTCTGTCACAATGTCCGCCAGAAATTGACGATAAAGTCCTGCATGGATGACTTTTTCCTCCGCTGGTTTCAGTTTTAAAATGAAGGAAACCCAATGGACTCCATTATAGTTAATGCAGTCCACTGGGCTCTGTGTGTAACTGCTAATACATAGGTCTGCCTGTCTGTTGTTCTGGTCCTCTGATGGACCAGAACAATGGATAGGCCAATGCTAGTGTGAACCTAGCATCACTCACTGTACAAACTGTAGCAGAGGGTTTTGGTTTTGCAGTGCTGCCCCATTGCAGTACCTACACCCACCACTACTGTCTGTATGGTGAGTAAGCAGCGGATATTAACTATCATGATCTACAGGGGTCTGATATGCCCTAAATTGTAGTAAACAGATAATCCCTTTAATCCTGCTCAGATGTATACCCCTTCAAGTCGTGAAACCCTGTTCAGCACCAATTAGGCCGTTTTTAGCCTTCCTCATATGACTATATTTTAGTGCGTACATTATGACACCCCAAACTGAACTTAGATAGCCATAGGGTTTTATGGTGATCTAAGTTGAGAAGAGTAAATCTGTGGGGTCTGCAAGTGTCACAGCCGTCATACACATTATAGCCGTATGAAAGCATGCTAGAGGGGTCTTCCCATCATAGTCATTTATGGTATATTGACTGGCTATGCTATAAAAGTCTAGGCCTACAACCTCCAATAACACTACTGTCACCACATCATCATCTGTACAGCCTCTCCCCTCACCTTCTGTCTCTATCCCTCTTCCCTCATAGATTGTAAGCCCTTGCGGGCAGGGCCCTCTATCCCACTGTGCCAGTCGGTCACTGTTAGTATTATACTTGTCCTGTATATTTTGTGTACCGTATGTAAACCCTCAAATGTACAGCACCATGAAATTACTATAATAATGTACAGCACCATGGAATTACTATAATAATGTACAGCACCATGGAATTACTATAATAATGTACAGCACCATGGTATTAATATAATAATGTACAGAACCATGGAATTAATATAATAATGTACAGCACCATGGAATGAATATAATAATGTACATCACTATGGAATTAATATAATAATGTACAGCACCATGGAATGAATATAATAATGTACGGATCCATGGAATTAATGGTGCTATATAAAAAAAAAAAAAAAATAATAATAATAACCTCACCAATCCTAAAAACTGGGCGTAAGAACATCAATGCATTCTCAGGAGGACTTCAGTATACACTTAAAGAGGTTTTCCAGGCAAACTGCAAGTGGGACAGGGATGGGGTAAAATGAAAAAAAAAAATTAATACTCACCTACCCTACGTCGGGTCCACCGTTCCATCCGGTGTCACTGCTTGCCGGCTGGAAGTGAAGCGGCCAATCACTGGCTTCAGCGGTCACATGTTGGGCAGTGGTGAAGTATTAGCAGTGACATCACCGAAGCCCAATATGTGACTTCTGAGGTCAGTGACTGGCTGTAGTGGTCACTTCTGGTCCAGTCAGTACTGGCATAGGTTAGAATGGGGGACCTGACACTATAATGGCGGATCAGGGGTAGATAAGTATCACTTCCCTAGACATGTTACACAGATGTTGCACATCACAGTTATGTCCACAAGTAAAGCCACTTAATCCTAAACATGTCCTGAAAATCACCTGTTCTGAAAGGGGGTGGTGGGGGACACTGCAGCCCCCAGCCCATGTCCAGGCTTCTATTTCACTCATTTTCATCAGGGGATCATATGATGAAAGGGGAGGCCGCTGTGTGCCGCTATCATTACCCCAGTATAAACAGTATAGACATCAAAGCCTGGAAAATAATCCTGGGCAATACATATTAGTGTCCGCCATGGCATGTCCGGTGTAGCTGTGCTATGCCATGCTGAGGAGGGGGTCCATGATCTTAGGTTCTGCCTGAGTGGAGGGTCCTATAAGATTAGCTCCTCTCTCTAATTGATTTCAAGGTATATATACACATTTTTTTTATCACATTTTTTTCTTTATGTATATATTACATGCCAAAACCAAGAAAGACTGATAAAGGGATTATTAATACAGAAACAGCGCCACACTTATCCATGGGCTATGTCTGCTATTGCAACTTGGCTTTGGTGAAGTGAATGGGACTGGGCTGCAATACCAGAGCTAAACTGCGGCCAGGGGTGGTGCTATTTTTATAAGGGAATCAGCCCTGTTTTTCTAACCCTGAATTCTAAACTAATACTTTACCTGTGATTTGTTTTACTAGGTATTGGCTGCTTTTAGTCCTGCCATTCATTTTAACAGCAGCACCGGAAATAGTCGAAGTATAAAAATAGTAATAATATATAATAGTAATAATGATATATAATATTAATACTACTACTAATATAATAATAATATTAATAATAATAATAATAATAATATTATTGTAATATTAATATATAATACTACTACTAATATAATAATGATATATAATAGTAATACTACTACTAATATAATAAAAAAATAATAGTAATAATGATATATAATAGTAATACTACTACTAATATAATAATAATAATAATATAATTGTAATATTAATATATAATACTACTACTAATATAATAATAATAATATATAATGGTAATACTACTAATATAATAATAAAATAATAGTAATAATATATAATAGTAATAATAATCTATAATAGTAATGAGACTACTACTACTATAATGATGATAATAATATAAATATTAATAATATTTAATAGCAATACTACTACTAACATAATAATATATAATAGTAATACTACTACTAATGTATTTATATATAATATTTAATAGCAATACTACTACTAACATAATAATAATACTAATGTAATAATATATAATAGTAATAATAATATATACTACTACTACTAATATAATAATAATAATAATAATGTAATAATATATAATAGTAATAATAATATATACTACTGCTACTACTAATATAATAATACATAATAGTAATAATAATAATAATAATTTAGAAATTCAGTGACAAAAGAAAATCTCATCTACACACAGGCGCTTCTGTATCCTGTCTTTTGTCCCTGCTTTGCTTTGTAGTGTATGTGCGCTGTAGTGTGTCGCCCTCATACATGTCCCATCTTGTGTACATCCTTGTATTGGTGTAGTCTTATACAAATTTAGCAGAGCTGAACTGGGGTCTAGGGCCACACAGATTGTCATTCCTCTCTCCATACCTCACACTCAGCAGTCACATCTGCAGCTTTCTAATATACTTTTCAGTTTTTCAGTGCTCTCATTCGCTAACAGCAAGCAGAGACCGGAAACCTGCACATACCTCACAGCTGAGGGTTTGTAACAATTGGATCCAATGTAATTATTCGCTGCATTGTCTCAGAGCTGGATTGTCTAGACAAGATACAACTGTATCAAAACCTCAGGGGTGACAAGTCCGCTACGGTTCTCTCTGTCATTCTGAATGTTTCCATTCACTGACAGCAAGCATGGCCTGAAAATCTATATAGCTGACCATTTGTAAAAATAGGACCCAGTCTAGACAATCCTCTAAGGCTAGGATCACATCTGCGCTGGGTTCTCCGCTGTTTGGGTCCGCCAATTTCTTGCGGTTTCGGCAGTGGAATCCGCAGATGTGAATTTAGCCTAAGAGCTAAAAAGGATAGGGTACATTCATGGATGAAAAAGTCCTGCAAGCCTGACATGTGGTCCGACACCCAACGGACCGCATTATAGTCAGTGAGGTCATACAGGATCCCTTGTCATCCGTCATTAGAGGGATCTGTTTTTCCATTCTTCTGGTTCTGTGACAGAGACAAGAACATAGATGTGAATGCACCCCTAGCAGCACAAATGTCTGATAATCTGCTACAATGTATCAGTGCAGGTATCTGTCTGAATCATTGTCTAGACTAGATGCAATCATAGCAAACCCTCAGATGTGAGAAGGTCTGTACAGGATGGTTCTGCTCTGACAACAAGAAGGGGCAAGAAACATAAACAGCTGAGGGTTTGTAACAATAGGATCCAGCCTAGACGGTCCTCTGTGAGCTAAACATGTTAGCTTGAATGTCTGATCATTTGCTGCAGTGTATCAGTGCAGGTATCTGACTGGAGTATTGTCCAGACTAGATACAATTTTAGCAAACCCTCAGATGTACCAAGTTCAAGTTTGCAGCCTCTGAATGTGAACAGGAATGGTTTCCATTTACTGACAGCAGGCAAGAGCTGAGGGTTTGGAACAATTGGACACATCTAGGTACATTAGCAGCACAATGTAGCAGTGCTAGAGGATTGTATAACCTACATGCAAATGTAACAAACCCTCAGAAGTTCTGTACAGGTATGCAGCCTAGAACGTTTCCACTTACTGACAGCAAACAGAGATCTTCCAAAAGCCGAGGAAAGGAGTGATAAAGTATATTTGCTGCATTCACACGGTGCAGTTTAGGTGAAGTTTTTGATTTTACAGGTGAATCATGTTAAAGAAATGTTTTTCATCAGCAAAATGAAGAAACTGCAGCAAAAACCGCATCAAAACTCTTTGCAGTTTTTTCCCCATAAGCAGTTTTCACTGCATCGTGTGAATGCACTGCTAGGTAGATCATTCCTGACATCAAGTGCGTTTTCCCACACAACACATTCAGTTAGAAGTGTGCACTGTGTTCTGTCCTAGCCCTGTCACATTCTCCCGGTGTCCCCGTAGACAGCTGTGCTCCGGTCGCTGTTCCCCGGGGATCGCTATACCTTGCGCTCACACACACACAACAGGGATCCCAGTGTAACAGCTGCAGCGCGCTAAGGGTTAAGATTTGTGGCGCCGCTATTGGCTTCGCGGGAGAGCCGCGTCTGATGATTGGATGAAAGTTTTGAAGTGGGAGGGGCTTGTGTTCTTGCTCTGCGGTCCCTGCAATCACAAAGCCTGCGGGGAGCGCACAGCACGGCTACCACAGAGCGGGGATCCCGGGGCTCTCCGTATCCCAGTGCCCGGGGCCAGCAGCAGCAGCACAGCGGGGGAGGAGGAGGAGAGGAGCCGGGAGACACAGGCTGCACCTCACCGCCTCGGGGATATACCGGCTCTGTTATATGTGGCTGATACAAGGACGAGAAGACCACTCACACTGCACGGACTACCCGGAGGTGGGTGACCAGCGGCGGCGGATACACGGCATCCATCATACACCTCCACATCACCGGCCACACATCACACCATGTGCTCCTGTATCCTGCACATCACCGGACAGTGCCCGGCGGGAGCAGCTGCCACAGCACGGGGGATAAGCCATAGAAATAATAGGTAGTGAGCCAGAAAGTGCCCCATAGGTGCAGAGCAGGACCTGTACACTGCCCCTTATACCCTGGAAGGGCACAGAAAGTGCCCCATAGGTGCAGAGCAGGACCTGTACACTGCCCCTTATACCCTGGAAGGGCACAGAAAGTGCCCCATAGGTGCAGAGCAGGATCTGTACACTGCCCCTTATACCCTAGAAGGGCACAGAAAGTGCCCCATAGGTGCAGAGCAGGACCTGTACACTGCCCCTTATACCCTGGAAGGGCACAGAAAGTGCCCCATAGGTGCAGAGCAGGGCCTGTACACTGCCCCTTATACCCTGGAAGGGCACAGAAAGTGCCCCATAGGTGCAGAGCTGACCTGTACACTGCCCCTTATACCCTGGAAGGGCACAGAAAGTGCCCTATACCCAGAAAATGCCCCATATGTACAGAGCCCCGACCTGTACACTGCCCCTTATACCCTGGAAGGGCACAGAAAGTGCCCCATAGGTGCAGAGCTGACCTGTACACTGCCCCTTATACCCTGGAAGGGCACAGAAAGTGCCCCATAGGTGCAGAGCTGACCTGTACACTGCCCCTTATACCCTGGAAGGGCACAGAAAGTGCCCCATAGGTGCAGAGCTGACCTGTACACTGCCCCTTATACCCTGGAAGGGCACAGAAAGTGCCCCATAGGTGCAGAGCTGACCTGTACACTGCCCCTTATACCCTGGAAGGGCACAGAAAATACCCTATACCCAGAAAGTGCCCCATAGGTGCAGAGCAAGACCTGTACACAGCCCCTTATACCCTGGAAGGGCACAGAAAGTGCCCCATAGGTGCAGAGCTGACCTGTACACTGCCCCTTATACCCTAGAAGAGCACAGATAATACCCCATAGCTGCAGAGCACGACTTGTACACTGCCCCTTATACCCCAGAAGGGCACAGATAATGCCCCATAGGTGCAGAGCACGACCTGTACACTGTCCCTTATACCCTGGAAGGGCACATAAAGTGCCCTATACCCAGAAAATGCCCCATAGGTACAGAGCCCGACCTGTACACTGCCCCTTATACCCTGGAAAGGCACAGAAAGTGCCCCATAGGTGCAGAGCAAGACCTGTACACTGCTCCTAATACCCCAGAAGAGCACAGATAATGCCCCATAGGTGCAGAGCAAGACCTGCATATTGCCCCTTATACCCTGGAAGGGCACAGAAAGTGCCCCATAGGTGCAGAGCAAGATCTGTAAACTGCCCCTTATACCCTGAAGGGCACAGAAAGTGCCGAATAGGTGCAGAGCAAGATCTGTAAACTGCCCCTTATACCCTGGAAGGGCACAGAAAGTGCCCTATACCCAGAAAATTCCCCATAGGTGCAGAGCAAGACCTGTACACAGCCCCTTATACCCTGGAAGGGCACAGAAAATGCCCCATAGGTGCAGAGACCAACCTGTACACTGTCCATTATACCCTAGAATACCATATAACCCAGAAAATGCCCTGTAAGTACAGGAACCAACCTGTACACTGCCCCTTATACCCCAGAAGAGCACAGAAAATCCATGGAATAGTCCATAAGACAGCAACATATAGTGCTATGTAACCTATATAATATCCAATAGGAATAACCACTAACCCATATATTGCCATATAACCCATAGAATACCCCATAAGAATATTCACTAAACTATACAGTGCTATATAACTTATATAATATACCATAAGGTAACCATATAGTACTCTATACCTCTTATAATATTCTATAAGGATAACCCAAGAACTCATAAAATGCCCCATAAGAACAGCATGTAAAATATTAAAGTCTGGAAGAATAAACACTTACCCATAAAATTCAATATAACCCATATAATCTCTTATAAGTATAACCACTAACGCATAAAATTACCCATACAACGCCTTCTGAGTCACATGGCCTAATAACCACTAACCCATATAGTACCATGTGAACAATGTAATATACCATGAGAATAACCAGTGACCCATAAAATGCCATATAACCCATAGAATGCCCCATAAGAAAAACCACTTAGCAGTACATTACCGTTTAAACACTATAACATCTCACAGGAATAACCACTGCTCTATGATATATCCCATAAAAGTCACCAGTAACCCGTACAGTGTTTATATCCCATAGAATAACCCCTAAGAATACCCTTTAATCTACACATTGCCATGTAGGTATAGCCCATATGCACAACCACTCACCAACACAGTGCTCTATAACCCACAAGAACAGCAGGTAACCCCTACAGTGTCCAGTACTACATAGAATATTCTATAAGAACAACAGGTAGCTCATATAGTACCGTGTTATTCATATGGGTATTCACCAATCCATACAGCCCCCTATAAGAACAGCTAACAAACCACAAAACATCCTGTAAGAACGGTGTGTAGCCTATCAAATGCTGCAAAGAATGCAATAGAGCATCAAATGCCCTATAGCCTTAGAGTGCTTATAAGAATAGTCACCAGAGATCCTGAAACTTACTAACTGCTATAGTGAACCCACAGTAACCTATAGAAGGGTTACTAATCATTAGAATGCACCTACAGGAACCTATAGAAGGGTTACTAATCATTAGAGTGCACCTACAGGAACTTATAGAAAAGTTTGTAATCCAAAGAGAACACATGCAATAACCTATAGAAGAATTACTAACTTTAGAGTGCACCCACAGAATCTTATAACATAGTTATTAACCATTAGAGTGCGCCTACAGGAACCTATAACATAGTCACTAACCTTAGAGTACACCTACAGGAACGTATAACATAGTTACTAACCATTAGAGTGCACCTACTGGAACCTATAACATAGTTACTAACCATTAGAGTGCGCCTACTGGAACCTATAACATAGTTACTAACCATTAGAGTGCGCCTACAGTAACCTATAGAAGTTACTAACCATTAGAGTGCACCTACAGTAACCTATAGATGAGTTATTGAACCCAAGAATACACATACAGTAGCCTATAGAAGAGTTACTAACACTACAGTGCCCTACAGGAACCTATAGAAGAATGACTAACTATTAGAGTGCACCTACAGTAACCTATAGAAGTTACTAACCATTAAAGTGCACCTACAGTAACCTATAGAACAGTTACTGTCCCCTAGAGTGCACCTACAGTAACCTATAGAAGAGTTAGTAACCATTAGAGTGCACCTGCATTAACCTATAGAAGAGTTAGTAAGAATTAGAGTGCACTTACAGTAGTGTATATAAGAGTTAGTAACCATTAGAGTGCACCTACCGTAACCTTTAGAAGAGTTAGTAACCATTAGAGTGCACCTACAGTAACCTATAGAAGAGTTAGTAACCATTAGAGTGCACCTACAGTAACCTATAGAAGAGTTAGTAACCATTAGAGTGCACCTACCGTAACCTTTAGAAGAGTTAGTAACCATTAGAGTGCACCTACAGTAACCTATAGAAGAGTTAGTAACCATTAGAGTGCACCTACCGTAACCTTTAGAAGAGTTAGTAACCATTAGAGTGCACCTACAGTAACCTATAGAAGAGTTAGTAACCATTAGAGTGCACCTACAGTAACCTATAGAAGAGTTAGTAACCATTAGAGTGCACCTACAGTAACCTCTAGAAGAGTTAGTAACCATTAGAGTGCACCTACAGTAACCTATAGAAGAGTTAGTAACCATTAGAGTGCACCTACAGTAACCTCTAGAAGAGTTAGTAACCATTAGAGTGCACCTACAGTAACCTATAGAAGAGTTAGTAACCATTAGAGTGCACCTACAGTAACCTATAGAAGAGTTAGTAACCATTAGAGTGCACCTACAGTAACCTATAGAAGAGTTAGTAACCATTAGAGTGCACCTACAGTAACCTATAGAAGAGTTAGTAACCATTAGAGTGCACCTACAGTAACCTATAGAAGAGTTAGTAACCATTAGAGTCCACCTACAGTAAGTAACCTATAGAAAAGTTAGTAACCATTAGAGTGCACCTACAGTGACTTATAGAAGAGAGCTGTATATTATCAGTAGTATATCTTGTCTGCAGTAAATTCAGGCACCTAAGATCGGACATGCCAATCTGTATAACCCCTATAACTGTATACAGGTAGTCTTGTCTCTATCATCATGTATATTAAAGGGATGGTTTGGCTTATTTAAAGGGTCATACGCTTCCACCTCAGGACCCCACTTGATTTCTTAAAATAAGTCCTCTTTGGCCTATAAATTGCTTTTATTTACTTTAAACCTCCCGGAATTTGATATTTTGACTAAGAACCGCTGGGCAGCGTGGTACACAAGTGCCCTGTGTTCACCAGGAGTCTCCCGGGCTGTGTCCACTGAATGCAGCTTTTCATCATCGCGCATCAATGTGACTGCACAGTATAGGAAGTGGAGACGTATAGAGCACGTGGCGCTATTAATACAGCAGAGGATTAACCCCTTAGGCATCAGGCTGGTTTTGTCTTTCTTTTTGGCTGAGGAGGGGTTAAGAGCTCCCTCCCCCTCCCCTTTTTAGTAAATTTGTCATCCAGATTGTAGGTGTAATTATTTCACTTGTTGGAATCAATACGAGGATTGTTGTGTGTCCCCGGGGTGGGAAGCGTTTACAAGAGCCAGGAATTCTGACACTGTTTAGAGAGTGAGAGTGGAGCCGTGTACTTGGCTACAATTAGTGCGCACCTCTGGGCTGTTTGTGCAACGCCTTTGTAAATCGTGACGCCCTCTGACACGCGCGTCCTACCATTAATTGGGAGTGACATGGTGTTATCACATATCAATACCCCCGGGGGCAGATGGACTGTACGACTGTAAGGTCTTGTGGCCAGGACTGTGTTATTGCTATTCATATTTTTATACTATTGTATATTTTTAGTTCTCCATAGCAACCAGTAAGATTTCAGCGTTCCCTTTTTCAGGGAATATTTGAGGTTTTTCCAATATTTAGATTGTAAGCTCTTGGGTCCAGGGATATCAGCCTTCCTGTATCTATCTATCTATCTATCTATCTATCTATCTATCTATCTATCTATCTATGTATTGTATCTATTTACGCTGTTTTTTGTATCTGTCTACTGTATCTCTCTATTGCATCTATCTATTATATCGTATCTATTTACCGTATCTATTTGTCTACTCTACCTGTCTATTGTACCTATGTATCTGTCTGTATCTTTTTGTGTCTAACTATCTATTATTTACTATCTGTCTGTTGTATTTTTTTATCTACTCTACCTATCTCTATTATATCATCTGTAACTATTGAATATCTATCTATCTGTCTATCTATCTATCTATTGTATCTAACTATTGTATCTATTTTATCTATCTACGCTACCTATTTCTCTGTCTATTGTATCTATCATCCATGTTTCTATCACTGTCTAATTGTGTCTATCTATCTCATATCTATCTATCTCATATCTATCTATCTATCTCATATCTATCTGTCTATCTATCTATCTCATATCTATCTATCTATCTATCTATCTATCTCATATCTATCTATCTATCTATCTATCTATCTATCTATCTATCTATCTATCTCATATCTATCTAGCTATCTCATATCTATCTATCTATCTCATATCTATCTGTCTATCTATCTATCTATCTCCTATCTATCTATCTATCTATCTATCTCATATCTATCTATCTATCTATCTATCTATCTATCTATCTATCTATCTATCTCATATCTATCTATCTATCTCCTATCCATCTATCTATCTCATATCTATCTATCTGTCTATCTATCTATCTATCTATCTATCTATCTATCTATGTCATATGTATCTACCTACCTATCTTTATACCATTACACTGGAGAACAAAAATGACTTGTATTAATTTGTGACTTTTTTTTTCCATGTGATGGTGATATATAGATAATAAGTAGTGCTTTGGATTGTAAGCTCTTCTGGCCAGGGTTTCCGTACTTTCAATTTTTTTTTCTTTTCTTGCAATTTATATTGTAAATTATAAAACATGTCCCATTGTACATGATAATGCGGTGTAGATAATGCTATAAATTAAGGACACCATTTGTTTTATATCATCTCAGGTCTTTTCAGGTTATTTTCTAGATTTTATAAATGTTAAACTAATTTCAGATGAACAGTGAATTCTATTACATTATTTATGAAGATAAATATTTTTGGATATGAGATTTGTTCTCTTTGAAGGATTGTACTGGATGGTATTGAATTCAGATGTTTAATTTTTTATTTTTTTTTATGTCATATTTTAGGTATTTTCAAGGCTTTAAACAGCGCCCCATCATGGAATTCCAATTCGCTTTTCTTATTGTTGGACTAATTTCATTGTGCGACTCTGCGAGAGGTAAGACGGATGGTGGTAAACACGCCGGGTCTAATGTATGGGAACTAGAAATAATGGGAGGAGCTGTCCATAACAACCAATCAGATCCCAAATTTAACTTTACCGTATATGGTTGAGAATATTAAAACTGTGATCTGATTGGTCGCTGTAGGCAACACCTACATTTTAGTGTGTCGGTGGGTTTCCTATGGCAACCTGTAGACAGATGTCGCCAGGACTGTCGTCGGTTGCTATGGGCAACAAGCCAAGTTTTGAAGCTGTTTTTTTTGAGGACTGCTGTTTTTAGTGATTTGTATACAAATATTTGTGAGATTTTTTGGTTTTAGGGGATAAGTTTTGTTCTTTGCTCTGAGTATAATAAACCCTGTGGCAGGATCACTTATGGGGTGTTTGACATTTGCCTAAAATCCTACACCTATCTGATGTTGTATGTAAATCAATGCTAAAAATATGCATTGCGATATCGCTTGGATATTGGTGATCCAATTTTTTGTGTAATTGTCGATGTTCCCATATATATTCTTTGAACACAAAGTTTACCAGAAATTTGGAAAACTTTGCCCGTTGTACAACCAAATCTTCCCCTGTCCAGCCTGCATCTCTATTTTTTCGGAAGGTGACCATACACATTAGATGGACGTTATCTGAACCCTCCAATTTTGCCCAGATGGGTCAACCATCTAATGTGTATAAAGGTGTCTTGACTCTTTTCCTTATGGCAGATGTTGGGGCCAAAGAAGGATTGGTCATTTTGGATTCCAGCATGCCCCTTCCACAGTCGTGGCCAGAGGGTTTTAGCAGCGACTTATTCTTTTTTTCCCAATTGAGCCCACCAAACTCACCCTACTTGTGTATGCTATAGCTATTGGACAAAAATTTGGATCACCTCTCTCAGCGCCTATTCAGACAACCGTCTTCCTTGGCCATGTGTTGTCCATGAGCTGTAAAAAAAAAATAGAGCATACATGTTTTCATGGATCGGACTGTCGGGTCTGTTTCAGGGACCTGATTCACTCATTCAGGTGAAAAAAATGGATCCTTTAGTCGCACGTCCGAGTCTTGACTTGAATAGAAGTGTATGGACTCTCTAAGGGACCTATGGACCTTTGAGTAAATGTAGGCTTAAAAGGGCAGTAGTAAATAGCCAAAAAAAAACCCACAAATTGTCACTAGCAAATTGTTGTTAACCAGTCACATTACATCTATGGCCCTTTAAATGGGTCTTTAACCCATGAAAGGCCACCAGGGCTTAAAGACAATGAAGCTGCTCCACTAATGGATGTATCAGAAGGAGTCCTAATCCCCTTTTTGTTTTTCTTGGGTAAGGCAAACAAACCATCTTGTCATTGCCCTAAGTGTGAATAGTGACGGCTCCTGTGGTGTGGCACCTTTGTTATCATGACCAGAGGATAATGGCAGCTGCCAGACACTAAATGCTTTACAACCTTTTAAGAAATTGTCCTACTGGGAATAGATTTAGTGATGTGTAATGGGGCTCCCATGTAATATGGCCTGGGGGAGGGAAATTTCTGAGTTCTCTGGTTCTATATGGGACATTTGCGTCAGACATTGTGAGATGTTTTTCTGCCTCTGTTGCATTGTTGGGACTGCCAAAAATAGTGGTCAGAACAAGCTGCGTGACTTTACTTATCAAAAACTGACAGTAAAGCAGGCCTCGTTTCCCGTAGCAACCAGGCCTCCGGCCTTCAGTTCTGACATTGGTTGCTATTGGTAACAAGGCTGCTTTGGGACAACCAAGTGAAAGCTTTTTGGAATCCGACACAAGAACATAAGGCTATATTCACACATGGAAGTTTTGTTTCACAGATTTCTACAACCGTCCCTTTTTTCTGAATAGGCTTGCAGAAATCCATGTTTTTGCCGCCAAAACCAACCCCATTTAGATATCCGGAACATGATTTTCAGCCAGAAATTTGTGCCGTGTGTGAATATAGCCACTGAGAATGTTTACATACCTTTGGAAAATTCTGTCAGTTGCTCCTCAGCCCCATTTTTCTTTGGAAAAAATGGGTTTTATACAATGTGATTTCTTTTATTTTTGTAATTTATGGTTTTGGGACTGTCTGGTAATCTGGAATATTTGGTAATCCAGCATAGATCAATTCCCAGATTAATTTAATTTTAATATATATTGATTTGTGGCATTTTCTGCCATGTTTTATATGCAACATTGCAAAATTGAAGTAAAATCCTGTAATCTGGCAATACAGGGACCAAACATGGAGTACTCTGGATTATCACACAATCCTAGAACGTATAGCATGTTAGATATAAGGATAGCGTCTGGAGAAAATGTATACTACTATCGATATTTTATAGTCGGATTGTTGTTTAGTTTGTTGTTTTTGGATAATTTTGAGATTAGATACTGGATTATCAGAAATTCTGGATTATCAATTGCCAGATTAAAGCCTAATACCAATATACATTATTTCTGGATAATTTTGAGTTTAGGTACTGGATTATCAAATTTTCTGGATTATTAATTGTGAGATTAAAATCTTTTGACTCCATGTAATATTTGTATATGTTGTTTTTGGATAATGGATTATGGGAATTTCTGGATTATCGATTTCCACATTAAAAGTATTTGTTCCCAAGTAATACCTATGTACGTTGTTTCTGTATAATTTTGAGGTTAGTTATTGGATTAGCAGAATTTTTGGATTATCATTTGCCAGATTAAAGGTTTTTGACTCCATGCAATATCAATAAACATTGTTTTTGGATAATTTTGAGATTAGATACAGGATTATCGGAATTTGTGGATTATCGATTGCCAGAATAAAGTCTTTTGACTCCATGTAATACCTATATACATTATTTCTGAATAATTGTGAGGTTAGACACTGGATTATGGGAATTTCTGGATTATCAATCGCCAGATTAAAGGTTTTTGACTCCATGTAATATCCTTATATGTTGTTTCTGGATAATTTTGAGGTTTGACACTGGATTATGGGGATTTCTGGATTATCGATTGCCACATTAAAAGTAATTTAACTCCATGTAATACCTATATACGTAGTTTCTGGATAATTTTGAGGTTAGTTTTTGGATTAGAGGAATTTCTGGATTATCACTTGCCAGATTAAAGGCTTTTGACTCCATGTAATATCAATAAAGATTGTTTCTGGATAATATTGAGGTCAGACACTGGATTATGGAAATTTTTGAATTATCCATCGCCAGATTAAAGGCTTTTGACTCCATGTAATATCAATAAAGATTGTTTCTGGATAATATTGAGGTCAGACACTGGATTATGGAAATTTTTGAATTATCCATCGCCAGATTAAAGGTTTTTGACTCCATGTAATATCTGTATACATTGTTTCTGGATAATTTTGAGGTTAGACACTGGATTATGGGAATTTTTGGATTATCCATCGCCAGATTAAAGGCTTTTGACTCCATGTAATATCTGTATATGTTGTTTCTGGATAATTTTGAGGTTAGACACTGGATTATGGGAATTTTTGGATTATCCATTGCCAGATTAAAGACTTTTGACTCCATGTAATATCTTTACTCGGTATTTGTTAACAGATTATATCCTCTTGTGTGATTCCGCTCCTTCCCCTCCCCCCGCCCCCACTTTTGGCTTCCTTACAACCTGTACTTGATCTTTTAACGGTGCGGTTCATTTAGCGAAGCGTACAAAAGTGTGAAACTGCACAGATTGCTGCGAGAACAAAGCCAGAGACTGGGGGGAGGCAGAAAAACACTCGGCACATCTGGCTTAATTTTCGTGTTATGTTTTAGTCCTGCAAATTTCTACATAATTTGTAATTCATTTCCTGATCTGCGAGTTCTCAGTGAAGGCGTTATGCCGGCCCATGCTGGAATCCGCAGGAAACTGTGTTGTTTTAAGCTGGTTCACATCTATACACTTTATGGAACAGGTGTCGGGTGCCCTGGGCACAGCAGCTGCTGGTGCACTACATCTCCCGTAGCTCGATGCAGCGAGTAGCCGCTCTCAGAATGAAGCCAGGGCTTTCTGCATTGTAACAGGGACATAGTTGTGCACGGAGGTACCTGGTACAGTAGTAATGTGACTTTGGCTGGGGATGGCGCTCACAAAGGAGCTTTTGTTGGGTCGACGTAACCTAGAATTTATTGTGGGAGCTACTGTTTAAATTAAAAAAAAAATATTTTTGAAATATTTAGGTTGACAGTATAAAGGGGGGCTCTGCAGCAGCTGGTGAAGGCGGATCATAATATAGATATAGCAGAGTTGAGTTAGACAGATTCCTCTTTCAAGTAGCTGGGCTGAATTTGTCATGGAGGCATAGGCTTTAAAGAGATTTTAAAACAGATGTAGTATTTGTCACGGATAAAGTAAGATTTAGATGTAGCTGAGCTGAATGTGTAACATATATAACATTTTAAGGAAAGGTAATAGCTGCAGTCCTATGCAAAACCACACAGTAGTAAAAGGTTGTACCAAAAGACATACTCAGGTCTGCTATGGCACAAAAACCCCCCAAAAATAATTATATAGGTCCGTAATGCAGATGTAGCAGAGCTGAATTTGTCAGAGATTTTATATTTTTTAAGGGACTGTAATATAGATGTAGCAGAGCTGAAATGGTCTTTATGAGAGTTATTTTCCATGGGAAGTATTAATACTATACCACACAGTAATGCCAAATTTTGCACAATTTGCGCCGCGTTTTTTTATGACTGGTATTTTGTTGTTTAAATGTTTTTTTTTTTTATTATTATTTTAGATTTTTTTTGTATGTTTTTAAATCTATTTTTGTGACCAATTAAAAATTTCCTACAAGCTAGCATTCCGATCATTATTCAGTATTGGAACGATCCGCGGGTAATGTCGTCCATGGAAACTATTTTTAGAAGTTTCCAATATTACGAAAATAAAGTGGGTTTTATTAATAGGAATTGGTCAGAAGTTTTCTGTCATTAAAGCTTTAAAGTCTTTGCTCTGGATTTGTAAATATAGAGTTGTCGGCCATAATCACAGGCGGCTGACCCCAGGCGGTGTGGAGTGCGGTCGGAGGACTGTTATTTTGTTGTGCTCTGTTTATTCTGGATCCAAACCCTTTTACGGATAACTTGCCCTTTGGTCATACAAAGGGAACATTATTGTTTTTTTTTGTTTTGTTTTTTTTTTATTATTATTTTTTTGGTTGTTTCATTTGTCTTCGTATAAAATCATTAAATGTAACCATTTATTTTTGCCGATTCATTATAATGGCCACCTGTAGATCTGCTTCAGTACTGGTAAATGTGTATCCCCTGTTTTCAGCATTGGTGGTTGCCCCTCTCCCTCGGTATTTTATTAATATATCATATATGTCTGTGATCAAAAAAAAAAAAGGATTGCCCAGAATTAGAAAAAAACATGGCTGCTTTCTTACAAAACAGGTCCACTGGTTGTTTGTTGTACCATTCACAATTGGGCTGAGCTGTAATACCAGACACAACCTATGGACAGGCGTGGCGCTGTTTCTCAAAAGAAAGCAACCATGTTTTGTGTTTTATCCTGGACAGCCCCTTTAATTTGGGAGCTGTCTTGGAAATCAACTAAGATCACCTCCATCTGTATTGACTGGACATTTTTACTGCAGCGGCCACTACAGGTCACCTGTTGTATAGCATGTGCCCATTCAAAAAAATGGATAGACCAACTGCTTGTGAAGCAAGTCCTTAAAGGGATCCTATGTGGGGTCCCGAAAGGAAAGGCAAACTAATAGGGAGTATAAAAAGGGGTATCAAGATGAAAGAACTCAATTAGTTGGACGACTGAGCTTTCGTAACGCACTTGGATCGGGAAAGCTGCTTTGGGTGTGAATGGAGAAGTCAAGCAGCACATACATGGAGCACTGTGCCGTGGAGCTTGCACTCTGTAATGCTCCCTATATAACGGATGTGTTGTGACATGAGCTGTACAATGTCAGCCATAATTACAGCTTTCTTACTGGGTGGCGTAAAGTTCTAAAGTAGAATTTCTCAGAATGCCGGCGTACCCAGTAAGCAGTGTTGATCCAGTAGATTAGTGATGCTTCTGTTCTGGGTACTGGTAAATCACTGCTATTGGATGAAGATTTGGGTCTGTTTACATTCATGTGTGCGCGGGCTGCGGAGTCGGTGACATCGGATATATATAAGACGTTCTGTTCCAGAGCCTTCATAATCTGTTATAACCTGGCTCCTACCATTCACTTAAGTAGCCGGCCAAAGCCGTAGGGTCACCATGTACTTATCCAGTTCTTACTTACTGTCACACAAGAGATAAGATCAAAGATATTAAGATATTACACTCCGAGATTACAGAAGATCAGGTTTAAGAGTCCTCAAATGTAAAGGTTTTTGTTTGTTTTTTTTAGGTACGGACCATTTATTTGTTGCTTTATCTATTATTAGCGGGTTTTATTAATGAATACATTTATCTATCTATCCATATCTATTTATATACAGTATCTATAGCATGTATGGTATCTATGGACAGTATCTATCTATCTATCTATCTATCTATCTATCTCATTTCTATCTATCTATCTATCTCATATCTATCTATCTATCTATCTATCTATCTCATATCTATCTATCTATCTATCTATCTATCTATCTCATATCTATCTATCTATCTATCTATCTATCCATCTATCTATCGCATATCTATCTATCTATCTATCTATCACATATCTATCTATCTATCTATCTATCTATCGCATATCTATCTATCTATCTATCTATCTATCTCATATCTATCTATCTATCTCATATCTATCTATCTATCTCATATCTATCTATCTATCTCATATCTATCTATCTATCTATCGCATATCTATCTATCTATCTATCTATCTATCTCATATCTATCTATCTATCTATCTCATATCTATCTCATATCTATCTATCTATCTATCTATCTATCTATCTCATATCTATCTATCTATCTATCTATCTATCTATCTATCTCTTTATATCTCTCTAAGTAATCCTATTACACAATATAGGATATTTATCTGGTTGTCTATAATACTAAATAAAATACTGTATGAAATATATCTATCTATCTATCTATCTACCTATCTATCTATCTCATATCTATCTATCTCATATCTATCTATCTATCTATCTATCTAATATCTATCTATCTATCTATCTATCTATCTACCTATCTCATATCTATCTATCTATCTAATATCTATCTATCTATTTATCTCATATCTATCTATCTATCTATCTATCTATCTACCTATCTATCTTTCTGTTTCTCCATCTACTCCATCTATAACTAACAATCCATCTGTCTAACTTTCCACCTTTCCATCTGTCCAGTTACCTGTATCTATTTACCCATATTTGTCTTCCCGTGTCTGCCTCTCTGTCTATCTATCTATTTGTCTTTCTCTTTCTTGGAACTTGTTCAGCTCCTTGGGGCTATCACCTATGTTGTCAGATTCCTGAGCTGCAACAATTGCTTGGATTTTCGGTATCTATCTATCTATCTATCTATCTATGTTATTCTTTCTCTTGTTCTTTTGATTCTCAAGCATATAGTGACCTTACTGCAGCAGCCAATAAGTATTTAGATATACGTTCACTTTCTTATGATCTATGGGGTGTCCAGAATATTCTGCATATCCTTGAGACTTTGATAGCATCAGTTGGGGTGATTTGTGTCCTCCAACAGGAAGGGGGCGCGACATCCCTGATGCTATCTTCTGACAGTGATATTGTAAAAGTGGAGGTACTCTTTAAGCATTGTGTCTGACAGCCTCTTGTCTACTTCTGCCCCCATAATTCATCCAAGCCTACATCTAAGACTACCCTGAGGTATCAGTCAGCCAAGGTTCTGGAAGATGTAGTCTATTGGTATTGTAGGTCAGGGCCATACAAATCCTTGTAGCCAAGTAGATGAAGTACCAGTAACTTTTTGGGTTATTTTAGAAGTTCTTATTACCTGACCCCTGAGAACTTGACTCTTGGAGAAGCCAAGTTGTCTTAATGTATCCTAAGTTGTCCATCTCTGTCTTCGAGCCTTTACTTATATCTACGAGTCAGATACACCTGGCAGAAAATTCTTAGAAAATTTTCTTGTTCCAAACACCCTGTTAATCTCCACCATGTAATAATGCAGTTATGTTTTATAAATCTATATTTCATTACCTTTTAAGACTCCGGTTGTAACTCGGCCTTCAAACCTGTCGAAAGAAATAAAAACACGTCTGGGTTTCTTAATTTGGAAAAGTCTGCCATCTTTCCCCGTGTTTATTAAGAGTGGATTTCGAAGGAGATGTTTAGTTTTCCAGAGACAAGAAAAACCTGTGACCACATTATATGGCGGCTGTAAAGGGATTTGTAATGGGGGCAGATAAAAAGCAGCCGTTAATTGGGCAGTCATTTGGGGCGAGACGTTGCGTATGAGGTCTTCACGAAAATGGGCATTTAGAATAATACTGTAATATTCATTATTTTTATTATTTCTGGAAGTACATTCGGGGAATCTGTCAGTTGATATTTTCCTCTTCTAATGAAGTTGCAAAATTTCCGTAGTGTCATTTTTTTTTCCCAAATTGTTTAAAAATTATCTTTAAAAAAAAACAAAAACAAAAAAAAGCCACTTTTCTGTCCCGTTTTAGCTATTCTACTGTGTCCGATAGTGTCTATGTTGTTGGGAGATGGGAGACGCAAACAGGAAGTCTCAACACATTTTTTGGCTTAGTGACCAGAGTCAGACCTGCAGGGTTTTTAGGATTTAAAAAAAAAAAATATAGATAACACGAAATTTTTTTAAAAATGTTCCTACCTAACGTAGCTACGTCACCACCACACTAGATGTAGTACCGCTTTCTACAATATGTGACGTAGAGCTCATTCATTCCATGCCTGTACCATGTGTTCCTTATTTGCAGTACCCTTCCCATGGGCTCCTCAATATTTTCGGCAATGAAGGAAAGATACAATGGGTCTAAAGCTGCCCATACACATGAGATAAAAGTTGGCCACAGTGGGCAAAACTGAGCCACTGGTTGGCCAGTTCAGTCAGGCTTGTTGTTGATGGGATCCTTAGTATGAACAATCTCAGTGTGGCCTATCGTTATGACATCTGTTTGGCCGACTTAAGACATTGGTGGCCAAATTGAAGATCCTGAAGATCAGTTCTTAAGATCTTCCAAGAGTCCATGTTTTCTCTGCTACCTGGATGGTGTACAGTTGTGAAAATATATAATACAGATTATGGAATTGCTGAAGATCAATTTTGAACTCGGATCTTTCGAGACAGTTATTTATCCACCAAGAAAGAAAATTCCACCACTTCCGTGACTTATGTATTGGAGGATCAGATAAGTGTCTCTCCCCTCTCCCAGCCTCTAATTAGTATGTTCTTATCAGAGGTTTTCAGTCAATTATCCAGAGTTTGCAGGTTAATGGTGAACTGTGTGTTATGCTGGTATCCAAAAATATCTCCTCCATGACATCAGCTCAACTCCCGCCCGGTCAAAAAAAAAACAAAAACCTGACTACATCACTTGTGACATCAAGTAACCTCAACACATGTTCTTCATCAAGTGAAAATCGACTACTGCCACTTTAAACGGTTCACTTCATCCGATGCCCGTGCATAACCTGATTTGGCTTATGTCGTACAGCAGGAGTTGCTTTTTGGTATACATGGTGTGCCAGTCCTGTATCATGTTTCGAGGTTCCTTTAAGTATGACCAGGAGCTTAGAGAGTGTGACTCTCTGGAGTGAGATCAGACATGGCATTTAACAAGTTAATAGATGTCGTCTGACATTTTGTTCATTCACTTTTTTTTTTTCCTCATTCAGTTTTTCCCCCACTTTTCCGAGTCAAATAAACATCAGCTGTACGGTGTTGCCGTGATTAAACAGTCGGCCCATTGTATCCCAACAGAAACATATTATTCCTCCGTGCCGTGAATAACCAAAAATTTTCATCTCATCAAAGACTCTTCAATTATCAGGAGGAAATCGGGCCAGTTTCTGTAGGCTACGTCTTCCATCCAATGCGTGAACTTTTTTCTATTTTATGCCTTATTTTTTTTTTCAAAAAATTGTAAATTAGGAACAGAAACTTTTTAACGAAAAAGGCTTATTCTGTTTTCTGTTCCTGCAGATATTTTTTTCCCCTGCGTAACTCAAGAAGTCAAAGTGGTTTTCGTCTTGGCAGCCGTATGAGTTATTTTCTCCCCCTTTCTAGACCCCCCCCCCCCACAACCCTTCCTTCTTCCCATCTGGTAAATTTACTTCACAAACGTTTGATGGAATTTGAGGTGTCGCATCACCAAAGGGTACACAGCAGAAAGTGCTGAAGCCCCCCTTCCCTAAAACTGCAGTGACTTCTGGTGTTGGTTTTACGTCTCCAAGCTGATACTTGAGAATGAAAATGTACTGTTTGTAAAATAGTTTCCCGTTACCCGCAAATATGACTCCGCTCATATATTCTTGATGTTCTTTATGATGCCAGTAAAATTGCAAAGGGAATTTTGGCAAGCGTTGGGTCCTTACATGCTGAATCTATTTTTACTGTTTGTATTTTTTTTTCCTCCCAGTCAGGTAAAAATGGCAGCCTCGTCCAAAAATAGTAGTTAGATTGGGTGGAGCGTACAATGCCTGCCCTGCAGTACCATTATATATAAATTCTAAATAAAGTTTTTTATGGTGGGCTAGGCTGAATGTGACAAAAGTATACAATGTCCTATAGTTACAGCTGCAGGGGAAGAGTGTGTTGATTTTGTAGAGAGCAGTGACCTGTCCTTTATGTGATATGGGACAGGACTCCGTATGTTGGGGTTGTATCAGGAACAGGACAGGAACAATGTATCCTTTAGTCAATATAAGCATGGGATTAATAATTGTTGTAGGAGAGTTGTACCCTGATTTTGATGAGGAAAGTGACCCGTTCACCAAAGCAAGCATGTGAGGCCCGGTTCACATCTGCGTTCGGTTTACCTGGGAAACCCGCGGACCCCATAGACTATAATGGGGTCCATGTGGTTTCTGCTCGGTTTCCGCACAAAACGTGCAGAAACATGAGAGAAAAGTGCTGCTTGATTCGTGCGGAAAATACACGGACCCCATTATAGTCTATGGGGTCCACGGGTTTCCCAGATAAACCGCTTTTTTATGCGTATAGGTTTCCGTTTGTGGGGTCCCCAGACTCCCCGAACGGAAAATCAAACGCAGATGTGACCGGGCCTTAGTGAGCAAAGAGATGCATGTGGCAGGGCTGTCTTATTAAGTGGGCAAGTATATAATAACCTGTGGTCAATCTGATCATGGAAATGTTGACATCAGCAGAAGAGGGGTGTGATGATTGTGTGCAAGACAGTGACCTGTTCACTCATGTGAGTATGTTAGTAAAGACAGTGCTGCTGTAAAAGGGTACTATGAGTTTTTTGAGTTGAATCAAGAATAGAACATCCTGTAAACATTCAGAACATTGGAAAGATGACAGCAGCAGAAGAGGAGTGTGATGATGTTGTGGGAGGCAGTGACCTGTTTCGCTCTTGTGATTATGTTAGTGAAGGCAGTGGTACTATAATAGGGTAGTATCCTATATTATAAGCTGGTACAAGGCTAGAACATTCTGAAGCCATTCAGTTTATGTTTAAGACGACAGCAGCAGAAGAGGAGTGTGATCTTGTGGGAGGCAGTCACCTTTCATTTCATGTGACTATGTTATTAAGGACAGTACTATATATGATGGGGCAGTGACATGAAATGGTATGGATAAACAATAACCTGTAGGCATCGGAGCATGGATATTTTGACAGCAGCTGAAGAGGAGTGTGATGATTTTGTGGAGGTAAAGTGACCTGTGCGATTTTTCTTAGTGAAGAAAGGGCTTCTTGTCCAGCCAGAATAACCACGTGAAATAGCTTTGCCATGCTAGAGGCTATCACCACAGTCTAATAAAAGAAGACAATGGTGGGTAATTAAACCCATATTATGCCCACGCTTCTAGTTTGTGCATGAATTAGTGTTGGTATTACGGCCCAGTGTGAGTTTTATACAATGTTTGTTTTTGGAGCTGGTTTTGATTGAAGGAGACACAGTAGCTATAAACCAGTTGTGAGTGAATGGCCGACTACTGTATGTGTGAATTACTGAACGCTATCTCAGGGGCCTAATGGCTGTATTCATTGCTTGCCAGCCTCTGTCATTTCACTGACTCTCTCCTTTCTGCAGTGTGAATGCCTGAATGGATTTTGCTTTGGCAATTAAGCAACCCCTATTGTCCTGCCAGTCTCTGCCCTTTCCAGGGCATGATGGATTTATAAGGTTGCCACTTTATCATTCACAACATGCAGCTCTCCTGCTTATTTTAACCGTTTTCCATAACTCCAAGTTACACTTCAGGTCATTTTGTAATTTTTTTTTTTAGTGAGTGCAGCTCTGGAGTACAATACAGGATGTAACTCAGGATCAGTACAGGATAAGTAATGTAATGTATTTACACAGTGACTGTACCAGCAGAATAGTGAGTGCAGCTCTGGAGTATAATACAGGATATAACTCAGGATCAGTACAGGATAAGTAATGTAATGTATGTACACCGTGACTGCATCAGCAGAATAGTGAGTGCAGCTCTGGAGTATAATACAGGATGTAACTCAGGATCAGTACAGGATAAGTAATGTATGTACACAGTGACTGTACCAGCAGAATAGTGAGTGCAGCTCTGGAGTATAATACAGGATGTAACTCAGTATCAGTACAGGATAAGTAATGTAATGTATGTACACAGTGACTGCACCAGCAGAATAGTGAGCGCAGCTCTGGAGTATAATACAGGATGTAACTCAGGATCAGTACAGGATAAGTAATGTAATGTATGTACACAGTGACTGTACCAGCAGAATAGTGAGTGCAGCTCTGGAATATAATACAGGATGTAACTCAGGATCAGTACAGGATAAGTAATGTAATGTATGTACACAGTGACTGTACCAGCAGAATAGTGAGTGCAGCTCTGGAGTATAATACAGGATGTAACTCAGGATCAGTACAGGATAAGTAATGTAATGTATGTACACCGTGACTGCATCAGCAGAATAGTGAGTGCAGCTCTGGAGTATAATACAGGATGTAACTCAGGATCAGTACAGGATAAGTAATGTAATGTATGTACACAGTGACTGTACCAGCAGAATAGTGAGCGCAGCTCTGGAGTATAATACAGGATGTAACTCAGGATCAGTACAGGATAAGTAATGTAATGTATGTACACAGTGACTGTACCAGGAGAATAGTGAGTGCAGCTCTGGAGTATAATACAGGATGTAACTCAGGATCAGTACAGGATAAGTAATGTAATGTATGTACACAGTGACTGTACCAGGAGAATAGTGAGTGCAGCTCTGGAGTATAATACAGGATGTAACTCAGGATCAGTACAGGATAAGTAATGTAATGTATGTACACAGTGACTGTACTAGCAGAATAGTGAGTGCAGCTCTGGAGTATAATACAGGATGTAACTCAGGATCAGTACAGGATAAGTAATGTAATGTATGTACTCAGTGACTGCACCAGCAGAATAGTGAGTGCAGCTCTGGATTATAATAGAGGCTTTAACACAGGATCAGTACAGGATAAGTAATGTAATGTATGTACACAGTGACTGCTCCAGCAGAATAATGAGTGCAGCTCTGGAGTATAATAGAGGCATTAACACAGGATCACTCTGTTGAATACACATACAGTGGATGTTTATCTGTAGCCAAATTCAGTAGTCTGACTCTGCCCCCACTTCACGACCTCCTGAATACCTCAGTAAGAGACCTGCAGGAGTCAGAATATAATGTAAAGGTCCTTTATAAAGAGTAGGGAGAAAGAAGCATTTGTTAAGGCTCTCGCAGTGGCGGTGTAATTGAGTCTTGTTTATCCTGTCCGCTCTTGCTCCCCTCAGGTTTACTACCAATATTTGGCCAGAGGAAATGAATTAACATAATTTACTGTTTTTAAAACAAGACACATAGTGAACCCCCTGCCCCTCCCACCCACCTCCGAGCGTGTTTACAGAGTCTGGGTCCATTTACAGAGAACAATAACATGATTATGAGACATAGACTTTCTCCAAAGACATGCTAAAGAATTTAGTGCCCTCCGCCACTGTGGTAAAATCTGTCCCTGTCGTCGCCGGGTTGTTAAAAATTCCATTTAGACTTTTCTTTGTTTTAGGAAATTCTGCACCTGGGAAGGTTGAGTAGACAGACAGTTGGGGGGCCTCCATACACATTACATGGTTGTTTGTATCCGTCAAAATCAGTGGGTTCATGTATGAAGAGCTGTTGTCAGGAGGACTTTCAAAAAGATTTTTCAAAAATTTCCTCAAAACTGTCATCCTGATCTCCCTGGCTCCTGAAGAGAATGCCCAAAACGGGAAGACTGTTAGAACTACTGCGACACATAGTCAGAGCAGGAGGAGTTCATGAGGTCTGTATGGAGTGTGATACCCTGCAGTTATTTACAGCCCGAAACAAAGAGAGTCCACAGGCCGAGTTCATATGTCAACTGCTGTGTACTCTCCAGCTGGGTGTCTGGGATTTCTGGAGCTCCTGGATAAAGGAATAAATATTAGTGTAGGCCTGAACATCTTTCCTACGTCACCTCGAAGATTTGTGAGCCTGCAGGGTAATTAGATGGCAAACAGCAAGGGAGTGAGCGGTGGAAGGTCAAGGGTAGGTGACTTAACAACCTTTCTTAGCAAGTTCTGTAACAACAGAGCAGGTCTCTGGTGTGGTGGGGGTCTTTTAGCCTTCTGTGAACATGGCTTTTGACAGAAACCACATTGCTGGCCCCCCAGCTGTTTCTCTTGTCACTTAACAAATGGAATGCTAAGGAGGTCTTAGGCTTCGGGAATCTACTGTCTTTGGGAAACAAAGACTTTCTGGTGCTTAATTTATTAGTTCTAGTATGTCCTCTGCATAGTAGAAGTCTGTCCTCCTATGTTTTTGGGTCTTCAGAGCTGTGCTGAAATCTGGAGGTCCTCAGCCATACAAGGATCTGCAATTGACTGGCACCTTTAGAAGTGATGAAGCTGGCAGAGGATAAGTTGGGTAACCACCATGGGTCGAAAATTTTTTATTTCCGAGACACCGCAGGTTATCTCCAATCCTTCATCTTCTAGATTTGCTTTAGTAATTACAATACTATAAAATTTTGTGAATCTAAGGGACTTTATCGGTGCAGATTAGATCCAATCAATCGCTTGAGAGTCGCTTGTAAGAGTAGAGAACCTGCATGAAGAAGATCTGAGGTAAACTGTAATACAAAAATGCTGAAAAGAAAAATTTCTAAGGGCCAGTGGCGGAGCTGTGACCGCCTGTTATGCCGCCATGTGGTGCCACCATACGTCATCATATTAAATCATATACAGCCATACAGTGCTACAATACTGCATTGCATTACATCATCCACACTGCACAAAATAGAAGTGTGGCCATTCATTGTTACCATGCAGCATTATATGCACATGGCACAACTGTAGGCACTCACTATGCCGCCATATACTGAATACCCCTGTAATACAACATCTGATGGATCACGACTCCTATGTAGTCAGTTATATGGAGTTATAGTAGGGTAATGGCCGTATTACAGCCCTGTACAGTGCAGAGGTCTGCTCTGTCTCCTTCTGTTCTTGTGAAATTCCACATCATAGTGCAGTTCTCTGCTCCATTATAACACTTTCTGGATTATCAGATGCCAGATTAAAGTAATTAAATGGTGATATTACTTGTAAGGAGGTGATTTTAGAAAAGCCAGGTGTGACGTAAAACTAGGAAGTGTAAACATATGACTTTTGTATTTCTTGCCCAAAGTTCTACAAACTTTTTGAGAAATTGGCACCGGGGGATATTAAAGGGGTATTCCCACGACCATAACCATTTTTAAATTTGTAGATAATTAAAAGTTAAACATTTTTGCAAATATAAGTAATTAAACATTTTGCAGAGTTTTAAAGATTTTCTCTAAATATCTTGTGGTGACAGTCTTGTCTCTAGATCGGTTGCCATTGGATACGGCCATGAATGTAGGACCTTTCTAAGGTCAGAAAATCAGTCATGATGTTCTTATTGTGGCCGGGATATCGTCTCATACATGTAGTGTCCCTGTCTGATAACCCAGCTACAATAAGGACATCATGGCTCGGTTTTTGACAAGTCCCAGACCATAGAAAGTTTCAGCATTTGTGGTCGTATCCATTGGCAACCAATCTAGACAGCAGACTGTCAGCACTAAGATGGTTAGAGAAAATCTTTAAAACTTTGCAGAATTTTTGACTACTTATATTTGCAAAAATGTTTAACTTTTAATTATCTACAAGTATAGATATGATTATGTTCATGGGAATACCCCTTTAAGGTAATTTCAGGTTTGTGATAGGAGGTAAATTGATATTTTCTGCTTCAAATAAGTGAACGTTCGAGTCCCACAATCGACGATTTAGGAGGAAACACAATGAGATCTTTGTCCGAAGCTTCCTTGCAGGTCAAGCCACGAAACTTTCTTTAGCTAACCATATTTATAAAAGGGAAAGTGGGGGGAGCTTAGTGCTGGTCCTCGCTGTTGGTTATTCCCAATATAATCCCCCAACGTCACTTTTATTGCCCTCTTGCAAATATGGGATTAGCTCAGGGGTTTCTCCACCACGAATGGTAATGAATGTTCACCACCGCCAGGTTCAAGTTAATTGTTCACACCTGTAACTTGCGGCCTGTACGTGATGTGTAAGGTATGACAAGTAAATTAAGGCCAGATATAACATAGGGACGGCACGCTTTCATGTTCCCTCCGAGAACACTGGATATACTGTTTGCCTTCTGTAATGGGAGTTGGCACGCAGACATATTCAGGTAGTGACTGAACACTAATAGGATTTCCTGTTGTACCTCTCATTTGATTGAACCAGTAACATTGGGACCTCTGATGAGGTACAGCATCGAGGCCTGGGGTGTACGGTTTCACGCAGACTGGAAAGAGTGTGAAAATGTCATGAAAATAATATTACCTCGCCATTAAAATTGCTTCAGCTGCTCCACAGTCTTCGAGGTATTGTATATCTTTAATTTACATCTTAATTCGAACCAAACGGTGAGCTAGTTTTCAAAAATATTTGGATGGGAGATCCTTGGAGACGATATGAGCCAGCCGGGTAATTGTAGGGCTTTCCAGAAATGACCTCGCCTTAATTAGTATGAAATGTTTAATTAAGGTTTAATAGTCGAGTTTATAATAGGAAATTGCAGATGGTATGGTCCAGGTGCTGGTGGGACTGAAAACTTCTTTGTTTGGTCAAGGGCAAGTTTAGATTTCAAATTTTGTGAGGTTTTGAGAAAAATTCAGTGGATCTTTAGAGTTGAAGTGTGTGAATAATGGTTTCACTGCAAGTTTATGCTCAACACATGGAGTATATAGAATAAAATCTAGTTTTTGTAGGTCCAGCGTGACTGAATTTTTTGAACTATTGAGTATGTTCTCGAAAATTGATTTTTAGGGTTCTTAAGGTGGTCACACACAAGATTAGTTGTCTGAAACTATCTATTTGGGCAGGTTCGGTGTGCTGTGGAGAGTATGAGGGTCTCTCAACTATCGGCAGTGGTTTGTTCCTCTCTCCTCATTGAATATATCTGTTTACGGGGAGGCTTAAAGATAATTCAGATTTTATGGGCAGCCTTTCAGAAACTTCATACAATGATCAGGCACAAGGGTATACACCATAGATACCAGTACAGTGGGGGCCAGTTGAGGTAGAGGTTGCCCTTACCACCTATCCCAGTTTGCACCTTGTACTTGGATTCCCTCATTGCAGTGCCATCTATATATACAGTGGTGGTCGAACGGACCTGAGGGTCACATCTACCTTACGATTGGTGGTCCTTTTTAGTTCATGAGCCAACAACTGTAAAATTTTTCCCTTCTGTTAGGATATATTTTTTTTTTCACCACGTCCAGAGCATTGGGAAGTTTGAGACTAAAATTTTGTTTATTTTGGGACATTATGACCCATGGACTATTTTAGGACCACCATAGCTAGATGCTGTTTTTGTCCTTTATGACCTCTGATGATAAAATACATGTGTGATCATAAATGATGTCACGTTTCATTACAATGTTACCATGATGTAAACTTTTTGACTTTTTTACAAACACCATCACACTGTTGGTGTTTTTGGTTCTCTTTTTCAACGTTAACATTCTTTTTTTGCTTGCTGATTGGGTAGGACAAAGGAACAGTGTATATAAGATTGTATTATCGGCCCCGGTACAATGTTTATTTTTCTGGTGGTGTTGACATAGGTAAAAATTGCAGCATCTGATATTAATTTCATGCGGCTCTCCAATTAGAGCAATGTTAGCCGTACAAGTCTTCATTTATAAAGCTGGGGTTTTTTTCAATTCACGAAGGTGGTTTTGGCAGTTTGCTGCGAACTGTACCTCACAATACAAAGCCTCACTGTGCCATTAACATTTGTAGTCAATTACATGTGCAGGTCAGAGGGTGTTCACTATACGGGACGCTGTGCAGAGATACTAAGACTTGCATTGACTTTTTTAACATTGGGCTAAGTAACATTTTTTGGTTATGTTTGACTGCATGTTCCAGTTTGGATCTACGTGTGTCTTTCATTGAACCCTGGACGTTCGACAGTCGTCGTAGTCGTAATAATCAGAATAACAATTATTGTATAGTAGAGACATAAATATCTCAACACTGTGAGACTAATATTTTCACTTGCGCTAGGCAAGTCTTTAAAGGGGTTATGCCATACTAAAAACAGCCCCATACGTGTCCATTGGATGTGTCTTGCATTGCAGGTCGGCTCCATTGAAGTGAATGGGCTTGGTTGTAATACCGCACACAGCCTGAGAATAGCCATGTTTTTCTGACCCTGAACAACCCCATAATTGATAAGTTGTTTTTTTGTACGTCTTTGTTTTTGTACCTTGATCTGGTAAAAACTAATGGGGACCAGATGACCATCGTGTGTATGACAGCTCCCAACACACCTCCAGTTGGATTTGAAGGATGCTCAATCCTTTAGGAGATAAGCCTCCACCAGATGCCAGCCTTAGATGCTTGCCATTTAGTAGTCATAGCCATGACCCATGTCTTCTTGGTATTGGTGGACCCCAGGGAAGTCCATTGTAGATGTTCATAGACTACAGTTGGTCCCACTGATGAAACCCACCAGGTAGATCCACTGGACCAATGTCAAGCTGGTCCTTGGTTGACTCTATGATGTGAAGTAAAAATGTATAATTGGTAATCAACTTTGTTCTTTGATTTTGATTGGTCGACACCGTTTTTGATCATCAGATCTAAGAGTATAATAAAATATATGAAACTAAGCCTTGTGCATAGTCTTTACGATAGAGTTATAGTTACTTTTACTAAGAGGCCTCTAAGATCTTAGGTTGTTTTTTTTTTTTGTGAAGTAGGAACTTTGACCTTGAAGGAACTTTAGGATCTGATACCAATCCTGGTCCAGCTGCCATTTGTCATGTGTGAGTTGTTATGTTGTGTTTGTCCTGGTGAGCGTAGCCCTTTGTAGCACTTGATAACTTTTTATTGCTCCAAACACAACCCACCAGCCTTTATTTTTTGAAGCTCCGGTGACATAAAACAACATTATGGAAGTGGCTGTTGTATATATGAGATTTTAGAAAAACACTGGTCTCTGACACGTGGCGCTACCCACAAATCTTTACTTAATTAAAGTCTTCATTTTCTGTTGTTTTTTTTTTTTTTTTTTTGGCCAAGTGACCCCAAATTAATTCTACGGTTTACTATTACAGTAATCTTAGATATTCTGAGCTTATATGACCCTTTCTATTAAGATGTCATTCATCTGATGGTCTTACTGAGAGATTACTTGTAAAAAATTCAATTTTCTGTTGATTTTTTTGCCACCTTATTGTTTTTGGGTAACAACTGTGTCCAACCAATCAGATTCTTATATCTTAGTCATCTCATATATTGGTCTTTTTGATCTTGCATGATTGATGCCATGGTCCTGGATATTTACCAGACCCCGAAAAATTGAAAATGTGGATCAGTGCCAATACTGGTGGATGGAACCGGTGCGGATATTGACATAAAAGTCTTTCCTATGGCCACATTGTTGGGCTTACTACCTATTCACATGACCGAGTACTTCGGCTAAGTGGCATCCAAGATCCATGAACGTGCTCTATTTTTTCACTGCTCGCACTATTGAAGTGAATGAGTCCGTGACAAAAGCGGGTGCCGCATGGACGCTGCACTGACCTGTTAAATACATGGCCGAACTTTGGCTCAGTCGTGTGAATAAAAGCTAAGACGTTATTTCCCCAAACAGTAATTGATCCTATGAGAAGAAAGTAGTAAGACCCCAAAAGACTGCTTGGTGTCCCTTCATGGGGTCCACATGACAAAACCAATTAATATATCGACTTTGCCAAGTCTGAGTGTACCATGGGACGTGTCACCATAAAAAAAATGTGATAAAGTCTCTTTAAATTGTTAATGTATGTAAAAACTTCTGAAAGTTCTCAGAGCTGGAGATATGTGAGGTCTTAGGGAAATTTTTTGTACGCATGATATATTTTATTTTTATTGTCCCTTTAAATGTGACACTGGGCTAGAGGAGTTTTTTCAATGCTTTTGGTGTAGCACTTGTTCCCCTTTTGTAGGATTTTTCTTTCTATTTTTATATTTGACTCCTTAGCACAAAGTTTTGGCTTCTTTCGCACATATTTTAGAAGGTATCAGAACCCAAAAATGCTTTGGTTTGCCAACAGTGTAGCTTAGGAACCATGTGGGAGTTGTATCGGAGCCTCTAACTAGTTAATGAGATACGTGATGACAAGAGTCTCCCGGCCGTATCATTTTTTGCAGACGCGGTGTTCTTTTACTTTAAAAGCGCTGATTGGGACGATCAGACACATTCTCGTACTTCTTACATGACCTTCCTCCTCCTTTTTGAAGTCGGAGTTTAATAAGCTTGGGGTGTGAAGAGTCTTGAAGTAGCCAGTAAAAGGATCTGCCATTGTTTCATCATTGCCATTCTAAAGCCTCCCGGAATGACTTGGCTCTTAGAGCCGTAGACCCGGCGTTCTATTTAGAGAAAGGAAACTCTATGTCACAAGTTCTCAACTCAAATTATGGCGGTGAATCAGCTTTACCACCCAGGGTTCAGGACTTTATTAGCCATGTACCTCCAGTTTGTAGAGTTCAGAATACACATGAATGCATTCAATAGGATACAAAACGTTTCGGGAATCCATTATCAGGTTGTGTGAGATAATTTAAAGGGATTTTTTGGGATAAAATTATCGATGAACTATACTAAGGATAGGCCATGAGTATTAGATTGGTGAGGGTTCGAGACCCTCGACCCCAGCTGTTCAGCTATTTTGGGCAGCTGATACACAGAGAATGGAGCAGGAAGGAGACAGCTCTGTTCTCTGTGAATGTCAATAAAGAATCCTACTCTATTGTAGTACAGCTTTCATTCGCTTGAATGGGAGCTAAGCTTCAGTACCTGGTCTGGCCACTACACAGAGAACAGAGCTGTTTGCTTCCTGCTCCATTCTCAGCTGCTGAGAATAGTTTTTTGGTGGCGGTGTCTGGTGTCAGATCCCCACCGATCTGATGTTGGTGACCTATTCTTAGGATAGATCATCAATATTTTTAACTTGGAAAACCCCTTTAAGAGGACAGGTGATCAGGAATCTGGCGTCAGTTATGTCTGAAGTCTATGACTGGTGTAGGCTCCAATTCTGGAGCATGGGAGTGCACCTGGATTTTTTAATAGACTGGAGCTTCTTAATAGGCGCACCGTGCCCCAGTTGGGGACTTGATCAAGACTGACGGACAGAACCCCAGTCTTAATAAATTTCCCCTGTTATTTTTGGTTATTATTATTTGTTTTTATGTTAACTTTTTTTGATGTGTATTTTTTCCGTTCACAGTGCATTTTCTTTCTCCTTCCCTGGGATCCTCTGATCCATTATTCATTCCAGGATTCGCCATGTTGGCTTTTGTCCTGTTTATTTGATATACCTGAACACCTGGTGCATGGAGGAGTCCTAGCAAGTTTGCACACCTCCAGGTTCCTCTCTTCAGTGTCCCAGCGTCTTTCATCTTCCAGGGCTTTTGTTCCTGATTTCCTTTCCCCCTAAAAAGGATATTTTCAACAAGGCGTATTAATCCCCTATGACTGGCCCCCATGAGTGGTAGTCTGGAAACGTAAACCCTACCTTGCTAAAATAACATGATTGCCGAGCTCTTGTATCCATCTGCATTCCCTGCCTTAAGTATTCATTGCAAATCTCCCATGGTTTAGACTCCTTCCTTTGTTTTGTTCTGCTCTGAAGGCTTGATGGAAAGTGACTGTGGCAGCGGTAATGCCTGGCTGACTCTGCAGAAAACAAGTCCTGGCCTCATTTGCACACTGGAGTTGAAAGAAGCTTCCATTATCTGTGCTCATGTCGGCCAATGAAATGAGCCGTATTGTGTCTGTAGAGAGATTCCCATTTTTAGGGATAACTCAGGTGAAATTCTTCCAGGCTTGGAGACTGATGTTGTTCCTGCAGCTGAAAAGGCTTGTACAAATATTATCCATTATCCGCGTCTCTGAGACGGTCCATGAATGTCAAAGAGCAGACTCTTTAGGCTCTGGTGGAACAACTGATAAATGGCGGAATTATCTTTGTTAAAGTATACACAGGAAAGTCAGTGTTCAAGTCTTAAGATGACCAAAGCCAAATGCTCGCTATTCCTTCTGAATCCATCTACATCATATCTGTCTATCTATTCCTCTAATAAGGATCCAAAATTACATGTGCAATGTGGATCTTTATTCCGTAGGTGACTTTTTGATATATTAGGAACCTTTAGCAAGCAAAGATAAAGTGATATGATACAGATATATATATATATATATATATATATGGGACACAACCCTTATTACATAATCATAGCAGTGATATAGAATATATTATGGGAACAACATTTCACACTACATAAATCTGCAGGGGTACAGGTCCTCAAACCTAAGGATTTGCACCCACTATTTTTGGCACCACTGGTGTTGCTTGGAACTTTCCATTGTTACCTATCTCTCTATCTATCATATATTGACCTATCTATCTATCTATCTATCTATCTATCTATCTACCCATCAATCTTTATCTATCCTATCTATCTATCTATCTATCTATCTATCCACATCAATCTATATATCTGTCTACCTATCTATCTATCTATCTATCAATCATATATTGATCTATCTACCTACCTATCTATCTATCTGCCTATCTATCTATCTGCCTATCTATCTACCTACCTATCTATCTCTACCTATCTATCTATCTATCTAACTACCTAGCTATCATATATTGACCTATCTGCCTGCCTATCTATCTATCTATCTATCTATCTATCTCATATCTATCTATCTATGTATCTATCTCTGCCTATCTATCTATCTATCTATCTATCTATCTCCCTATCTATCTATGTATCTATCTCTGCCTCTCTATCTATCTATCTATCTATCTATCTATCTATCTATCTATCTATCTATCTATCTCCCTATCTATCTATCTATCTATCTATCTATCTATCTCCCTATCTATCTATCTATCTATCTATCTATCTCCCTATCTATCTATCTATCTATCTATCTATCTATCTATCTATGTATCTATCTCTGTCTATCTATCTATCTATCTACACATCAATCTTTTATCTATCTATCTATCTATCTATCTATCTATCTATCTATCTATCTATCTATCTCCCTATCTATCTATCTATCTATCTATCTATCTATCTATCTATCTATCTCCCTATCTATCTATCTATCTATCTATCTATCTATCTATCTATCTATCTATCTCCCTATCTATCTATCTATCTATCTATCTATCTATGTATCTATCTCTGTCTATCTATCTATCTATCTACACATCAATCTTTATCTATCTATCTATCTATCTATCTATCTATCTATCTATCTATCTATCCATCCATGTTTCTGTTGGTGTCTAATTGTGTGAAATAATCTGATTTTTCATACACCGTAAATCTTCTTTAGTAGATCTATTTATCAATACGTCTTGTGCATATACATAGAGAATAATTGGTTAATTGTATTTCATGAAATTGGCCGTAGACTGTTTTTTCTTTCCGCCTTCATAGATAGCACAATATATAGTTGTTCTGTGTTTATAGAGACGTTTTGTGCCCGGATTAAGTCTTTTCAGTGCTGCCATTAGCCTGTCCATGAAATAATCAATCTGACCATGAAATTACTTTATCTCGCATTTAATCTGGTAAAACATTTTATTTCTGCATAATGCTCCACACGGCCGCATATTTCTAGAAGCATTGCCTTGGCTTGTGTCCTTCTCCAGCTGCAGGCTCTGTGCTGTCTTTCTGCCTTCCCCGGGCAGCGTGTTCTCCCGCCGAGAGACAGACAGGTTTAATCTCCCCAGTTGCACCAGCTGGAGAACTCCCTGTAGGCTCCTTTTCCAGCCAGAGCCCATTGGGTCACCTGTGCCCTCTCATCGATAGAACTTTGAAGCCAGAAACATCACAGGGCCTTGGCATGAGTTGCGTCAGCTATTGAACGCTGTCTCGTTTTGTGAACCTACGTCTAGAGAGGTCTATGGCATAGGGAGAAAGAGCTGTCTCCTAAATGAATTATGCACATTCATACATCTTGAAAGACTCTTATTATCGCAGCAGGGGTCTTTTTCTAATAGACTGCTAAAGCGTGGTGTGAATTTATATATCGCCACATACTGTATGTGTTCCCTCGTAACTGCTTCCTTACTAAAAATGTAATTGAAAGTGTAAATTTTTTAGGGGGATCTCCGTTTTGGGTAATCTTTAGTTTCTAAAAACATATCTAGCCAACAAACGGGTCACAAAGTGTCCGCATGCTGGGATCCTCAGCGATCATATTTAATCTTTGGGGAAACTTGGCAGTTGTTTCCCTACAGCGCCACCACAGGTGAAATGAAGTATTACACAGTCATATCTATGGGTTGTCTGTATAAGGCAGGACAGGACAGGTCCTCCAAAGCGAGAAACACTCTTTGTAACCTAAGCATCTGAGCAGACATGGCGAATCGCTGGACACCGAGGCTGGATAATTCGCGTTAGGCCACGTTGCTATGGTAAGCAACACCCGAGGCTGGATACTTTGCGCTAGGCCATGTTGCTATGATAACATGTAAACTATCGTGTAGCGCGGCAACCTTAGCAGCTACAGGACGCCGTGCTACCCGATAGTTTACATGTTACCATAGCAACGTGGCCTAGCGCGAAGTATCCAGCTAAGACTGACGCCAGCCTGCTGCCATGTGGACTGGCAAAGAACCCCCAACGGCCCGGTCCTGGTCCGCAGACCAGTGGTTGGAGACCCCTGATCTAGACCATAGAAAGTCATAGACATTTGATCTTTTTTTTTTCCCGAAAGCAAAGCTATTGTCGTAGTAAGGATAGGTAAATAGTTGACCAACATCTCGACAATATTACCTCTAAACTAAAAAAGTGTCAGTCTGGTTCAACTTTTTTATTATTGTTCCCATCAAGGAGCCTTTATGAGGCCTATATAGGACATGTTATAGGCCACCTTGTATTGGCTCCATTCCCTTTTACTATCGATTTTATAAACCACTACATGGATGGGAACAAGAGCTAGAAGAACATTCTGCAGTGGTCCCATACTCTATCTATTCAATGTGTTCAGGACCAACTAGAAGATTTCTCCATACCAAAGCTGGTTTTGGAAGTAGGAGATCCTTAGGTGCATAGGGTACTTGCTGATCTACCCTACTTATCTTATGGTAGACCTAGCCCTTGTATGGCTCCTACTTTAGCTCCCCGTTCAAGGGTTAAACAGAATAACTTTTAGGGTTAGTTTTCAATTTTCTAGAATTCTTCGGTCTTTACCAGGCTGTAGACAGACAATCTGTATCATTTCTCATAGAAACTCCTTGAACTGCCTGGGAATAATATATTACTTTGCAGCTTCAATTTGTCCTTGTGTCTTTTAGCTTCCCCCTACCCTCCCCCACTTCTGCACTTTCCATTTATCCAGATAAGGAGCCTAGTGAAAGACAGTGCAAAGCACCATGTCCATTCACTAACTATATGGAGTGGGAAATTTGATCCAGTGCAATGGGAGAGTGCTTCCACAGACATGACTCGAGGTGTAGAGGTTGCAGGAGCTAGTCTGTATCAGCGGGATCCAGTGAATCATGGTGGTTGCGTGGGTTACACTTCTGCCTTCAGCTTCTAATATGATACCATCTTGACAGAGGTCATGCAGGTGTTATCATTCCGCCTTGCAAAAAAAAATTTCCGCTTCTATCCTGCATTAAGTATTCCCATGGGAATCTTCAGATTTTACGATGCGTTGGTCTTGACTATAACAGTGACTAAGCCCTACTAGATGTTGGGCAACTGAAAGGTTCACCTATAATGGACCACATAAGAAATGAAAGACGTCGACCTGATTTTTAGATTAATCTGTTTCTTTATTTCAGGCATAAAAATTCCATGAATTTGGAAAAGAATTGAGTATGGGGAAATTTTTGAAAAGTTCCAAACCAAAGGGACTTCCTAGATATAACGTTTTTGAATCAGGGGAATTCTTGGTACCATTTTTGTGTATTTAACCAAAGTGTGGTTGATTCATGCACAAAAACCCACTGGGGTGCTAAATTTTCAAGAAAAGTAAGAACCACGTGCTTCCATATATAGTGTCTATATAGTAGTGCCCATGTTACGTCAAAAAATCCTAGAAGTCTGGTTTGGCTTATTTCCTAAATCACGTTGAAGACATTGACTTGTTGGGTCTCTAACTAATAGGGGGCACTAGAGGCAACTTTCTTCATCCTGTATGAGAGCTTATTTGCTTATCCTTTTTCCCTGGGAGCATTGCCTAGCCTATAAGACTCTACGCCCATACAATGAGTCCTTACCTATTGTAACTTCTGGGGAGAATTTGGAGGTGGATAAGGTTGGTAACACTAACCCCAATTCCTTAATATTTTTTTCAGTTCGATTAAAGGGGCATTGGGTGGTAAGTTCCTCTTGTGTTCATGAACTATACCCAAAAAGTTGGAGGAGCTGTACAACTGAGACAGCTTCTATGGTAGAGTTTTTAGTAAATAGCAAGCCATTTTATAAGGAGAACTTTTCGGCCTCTTCCAATCTCTATGACTTTTACTCCGTATCTAATTTTTCAGCGCCCTGTGAAATTTTTCTCTGCTCCTGAGACACAAGTGTCTCGTGCTTTGTCATTAGATAACCGTGCTTTCCCGACACGAGCAAGGTCACTAGACATGTCAGACACACAGACTACAAAAAATCACTCTGTGCACAGATTACGGGGCCTCAGCTGACTTCCTCTGACTCTTTTTCCAGATTATTCTCCTGTGTTAGGACATTTTAATGGGAGATTAGTTAAATAAAGGCCAATTACTTACATAACTAGGTATGTAGGGTCACCATGGGCAACCATGATTATTTTTCTCTGTTTGGAAATAGTATAGTTGTATAATATCCATTTATTTTTTCGTGTCGTTTTAGTGTATGGATTAACTAAATCTGTTCCAGAGCTGAGTGGCTCCACCCATATCTAAAAATCTTCTGTAGCAAAAAGTTTATGCCGTTTTTATATTTTGGACTATAGACTTATAGACTAGAGCATGTAAACAAACAACTCCACTGCAGTGGTCTATGAAGTCAACTCGTAAGGGGCTGGCAAATTTAAAGGAAAAAAAAAGGACCTCACGCGTCCGATCCCTTTTTGCTTCAATTACGATGTTTCCCAGGTTCATAGTGGTCTCTACTTTTTTTCACTCTTGACACATACAAAATGACTATTCTCGGGTAGAAGTGGGTCACAGCTTAGAAAAATCTTATTTTGGACATTAAGAAATATAACTGTTGCCCATGTTGTTCAGTTACTTTTGACTCCTTTAAAGGAATTCTGTCAACAAAAACCAGTATATCCTTCCCCCGCCGATAGATAGGTTAGGGTCACCATATTCCACCAACGAAAGAACCGATTCACAAGGGGAAAACACCATTTGATTCAGGTGACCCTAACCTATCTGCAGGGCTGGGTAGATATGCTGGTTCTGGTGACCCTAACCTATCTATCTGCGGGGCTGGGTTGATATGCTGGGTTCTGGTGACCCTAACCTATCTATCTGTGGGGCTGGGTAGATATGCTGTTTCTGGTGACCCTAACCTATCTATCTGCAGGGCTGGGTTGATATGCTGGTTCTGGTGACCCTAACCTATCTATCTGCGGGGCTGGGTTGATATGCTGGGTTCTGGTGACCCTAACCTATCTATCTGCAGGGCTGGGGTGATATGCTGGGTTCTGTTGACCCTAACCTATCTATCTGTGGGGCTGAGTAGATATGCTGTTTCTGGTGACCCTAACCTATCTATCTGCGGGGCTGGGTTGATATGCTGGGTACTGGTGACCCTAACCTATCTATCTGCGGGGCTGGGTTGATATGCTGGTTCTGGTGACCCTAACCTATCTATCTGCGGGGCTGGGTTGATATGCTGTTTCTGGTGACCCTAACCTATCTATCTGCAGGGCTGGGTTGATATGCTGGTTCTGGTGACTCTAACCTGTCTATCTGCAGGGCTGGGTTGATATGCTGGATTCTGGTGACCCTAACCTATCTATCTGCGGGGCTGGGTTGATATGCTGGTTCTGGTGACCCTAACCTATCTATCTGCGGGGCTGGGTTGATATGCTGTTTCTGGTGACCCTAACCTATCTATCTGCAGGGCTGGGTTGATATGCTGGTTCTGGTGACTCTAACCTGTCTATCTGCAGGGCTGGGTTGATATGCTGGTTCTGGTGACTCTAACCTGTCTATCTGCAGGGCTGGGGTGATATGCTGGGTTCTGGTGACCCTAACCTATCTATCTGTGGGGCTGGGTAGATATGCTGTTTCTGGTGACCCTAACCTATCTATCTGCGGGGCTGGGTTGATATGCTGGGTACTGGTGACCCTAACGTATCTATCTGCGGGGCTGGGTTGATATGCTGGTTCTGGTGACCCTAACCTATCTTTCTGCGGGGCTGGGTTGATATACTGTTTCTGGTGACCCTAACCTATCTATCTGCAGGGCTGGGTTGATATGCTGGTTCTGGTGACTCTAACCTGTCTATCTGCAGGGCTGGGTTGATATGCTGGGTTCTGGTGACCCTAACCTATCTATCTGCGGGGCTGGGTTGATATGCTGGTTCTGGTGACCCTAACCTATCTATCTGCAGGGCTGGGTTGATATGCTGGGTTTTGGTGACAGACTCACTTTAAAGCTTGCGATTGCGAGCAGGAACGGACTGGATATATTATTGTGGTGCCTTCTCTTACGTTATTGATGTTCCGTATAGATTATTAATTTCTTCAAGAAGGAAGACTATGATTGTGAGAACCTGTGTCATGTGACCAATGTTTGGGCATAGTCCTTGGAAAATACTAGGGGACAGTATAGCAAAAACATGGTGGTGACTAGCATGGAACATACAGTCACGTGGAAGACATTGAAGGAACTGGGGAGGTAGAGTTGACAATGAGAACATTTGACTAGAGGATTGGGGTTTCCTTGAACCCATTAGCGTCCCCTTCTCATTCACCTGTCATTCACTTCAGTACGTACTGCCCTGTCATTGAATACCTGTAGACCTGGCAGTCTGTCTCCATGATTTCTTCCATCCCATGGATTCTTCCTTCCATGACATAAGTATGGACCAACGATAAGTATATAGTTAATTTTTCGTTACGTGAAATTTGGTTAAACGCTTTCATAGCCGCACAATTAGCTTCTCGGTAAACAGAGCTTTTTCGGATCACCCAAGAACCGGGCAAGTGTTCCAACCTGAAATAAAGGGGAAGGGAGGGGGGAGGAAGACTATTCAGACCTCAGGCTGCCATATCCTTTTCTTTTCTATTAGAGCCAAGTTCTGGACAGTACCGTTTAGTGGCCTGCAGTTCACAATAGCTACATAAAAGAATGTAAAGAGGAAAAAAAAACCTCTCTAGAGGTAATTCCGGTTTTTGAATAGAATGATACCTGAATTATTGGCTTTAAAAAGGGCTTTTTTTCAATCAAGCAGATAAATGGATACTTAATGGATGCTTGGGGGGGTAGAAAATTGGCAGTGGAGACAGAGAAGGTCCTTGTTTGACTTTTAACTAGTGAGCCAAAGCCCCTGACCTTGTGTGATTGTCGGTAAAAGAAGCTGCTTAGAGAGATTGAACTGGCTGCCTGCTCCTCTCGGAGGTGGGAATCGGTGTGTAATGACAGGTACAACAGGGTTGCGATGACAGATTCATTCAAACAATATTCCGAGACTCAATATGGCCTTTAGACCGTCAGCGAGCATTTGGCAGGCCCCACTTGCTACAAGGAGGGGAATGAGAGGATAAGGGATTCAGCGCGGTCCGTGCCAGCGCTGACGTAAGGCAGGTGACTCAGGTTGATTTATTGCCACAACTCAATTCTCCAACACAAAGCATAATGTTGTGTATTCACTAAGCTGTGCCGCCACGCCGCTGCCATGCTTAATTGCCGTCCGTTCAGGGCCACTTACCAACTGGAGGGCAGCGTTGAAAATCTATGGAGTAAATAAAGTTTAAGTCACCTTCTTCTTCTATCCAGGTGTGTTTTGCCTGCACTGGTTTTCACTATAGTAAAAAAAAAAAAAAAAAAAAAATCCATATACTAGTAAATACTTAAAAAAATATTCAGTAGTGTCTTAAAGGGGACCTTTCACCACCTCCTCTAATTCCAACTCTTTCCACCTTTCAATAGCCGCCTCTCCACTGATTGCAACGCTGTTGGAATTTTTTCTGTAGCCCCCACCATTCCTGAGCAATCAATGCTGTTGGTTTCATTGCCCAATAAGTAGGATTTCTACTGTCAGGTGGGCAATCTTTGGCTGGAACAAACAGACACAGACATCCCACCTGACAATAGTGAGACTAGCATATTGGGAGATGATTGCCCGGGAATGGTGGGTGGTAGAGAAAAAAATTCCAACTATATTGAAGTCAGTGTAGCGGTGGCTATTGAAGGATCCAAAGAGTTGGACTTGCGGTAGGTGGTGAAAGGTCCTCTTTAAAGGGATTTATGAGGTTAAAATTAAAGGATCTTCTGAGACAGTGACTCTAGTGTCCATTGGCTTTGTCTAGTTTTGAAACTCTGCCTCATTCAAGTAAAGGCTGGAGTGCCAGTCGTGGCCTGTGGACAAGAGTGGTGATGTTTTTTTTGGACTAAAGCAGACTCTGTGTAACCTCATTCCTGTATATGGCACCAATAAAAATATGTTATACCAGAAAAGACCATAAAAGTTCATCATCATGCACCAATGCATTGTTTAATAATGTTAGAAGACACATGACGTGGACTTAAATGTGGATTGTGGGAATAACCCTTCTATAGGATAAGGGATTAAGAGTCACTAAAATGAGGTCTGAGCCCCCTGTTCCTCCTCACTGCATACTGAGGACTTTGACTGGAGTCATGGTCGTGGTCGATCACCCATGCTTCATATTCAAGGATCAGTGTCAAGGATGCCTGTTCTAGTGATCGTGGGGGTCCCGGTGATGATATATTTATTAGCTATCCTAGGGATAAATGGTAATGAATGTGAATTTTGGTAATATTCCTTCAGTGACCTCAATTTAATACACCTTAGAAGGTTTACCAGTGTTTGCCAAAGCCAATAATGTACTTAGAGAGGTTGTCACCTCCCACAAACTCTGTCTAAGCTCCTCCCAGAATGGAATGGATAAGAAAAAGATAGAAATTATGCATTGTGGGAGATAAAAATAATGTGAATGTAAGATTTATAGGGGTATTTCAAGTCATATGACCATTGTCTTTCTATAAGAAAGTTGTTTGTATAAAGTTATGTGGCGATTGGAGTTGTCCTTTAAGTGACAAGTGACAATGTACAAGTTATGGTAGAGGGAAATGATGAATTCTTGAGTTCCTAATATAAGATTTTTGTCTATTATACATTTATTCCGTCCATACAAAGCTCCCACTCATTTTTACAGTGCCAAGGATATGAGGCGTAGAGTTTTTTACTCATAGTAGAGGCTTAACGTCGCGATTCAGTAAGAGGCAATAGACTGTGTACTGGTGAGAAGACGTCTGGGCTTTTCTTCAGAGTTTATTATGTACAGTGGGTATGCAGCAATTGATGAGAAAGTATATATATTTTCTATGTGGTCTTTCACAGGACTAGTGGCGTGAGATTTAGGAAAATCACTTTAGTCACCAGAGAGGGTCCCCAGTATAATGAGAAAATAATATCAACATGTGGGATGCTATCTTCTACACATTACTGCACAGTAATGAAGGGCCGTGATTGAGCAGGACCTCCAGGGTCACCGCTCAGTTCTTAGGAGGTCTTCCTGTGGAGGAGTTGAGAAGAACCCAGCTGTGGAAACAGTGCAGACTGGGGGCTCTGTCTTTTACAATACATTCCATTGGTTCGGCTTTTCTCCAATGTTTTTGTATGGTTGAAGTCTATACATAAGCCAATTAATCACAGTAAACTCCCAACACTCCTCCATTATGTGAAAAGTGAGTAGCCCTTCTCAGTCACTTGGTGGAAGAGCAAAGCTTACATTTCATGCCCAAGATCTTTTCCCATCATTTGGCATATTCCGTTATCCTGCATGCAGGTGCTATCACCATCTTAGAGTGGCCTCCTGGACCATCTGTAGATACAGTTGTGCGTCGAAGTGCCACCAGAGTGGCCTTGTCTCCATCTATAGTACTACCTTGTACACAGATACTATTAGCATCTCAAAATGGCCTCCTCAACCATTTGTAGTTATAGTCTACTATATAGAGGCCATCATCATCTCAGAGTCGCCTCCTTACTATTTATAGCCGTAGTCCTCTACACAGGTGCAAACACCATCTCATAGTGTTCTCCTCAACCATCTATAGCCATAGTCCTGTATACCGATACCTTCAGCATCTCAAAAAGGCCTCCTCATCTGCCACAGTCCCATACACAATTACTATCTTTAACTCAAAGTAGCCTCCTCCACAATCCTGTACAAAGGTGCCATCACCATGTCAAAGTAGTCTCCATAATCATTCGTAACCATCCATATTGCCTCCATAATCATCTGCAGGTGGATTCCTCACAGTCCTGTACACAGGCGACTCCACCATTTTAAGTCTCCCTCAACTCTGTGTCCACTTTCCTCTACAAAGGTACAACCACCATTTCTAAGTGGCCTCCTCAACCATCTGTAGTCACAGTCCTGTACACAGGCACCACCACCATCTCAGAGTTGCCTCCTCAACCAACTGTAGGAGACAAATGTACAATAAGCAACTAGAAAATTCTTGTTCACTTCAGTTCATGTAATTTAAGATGATCTTCAAGAAGGTTCCTCTCATTCACACAGAAATGACTAAACGATTCACCTTGAACAGCTGACTTGGTCTTTCAGGATGTGCTAAGTCTTGGTCATGCTTGTACATGTGAGCTTTATGTGATACATGTTCAGGAAGGAGGGGCAACCGCATGTCAGTCATCCAAGTCTGTGTAATTTGACGGGCCTATTTTGTAGTACATAGGGCAGGATATACTGCTCTTTTTTTTTTTAACATATCACTCGGTGCTTTTCTCTTTGTGTTTTCACAGCTGAGGTATGACCACCCTCATACCGATGTAAGAGGGTCACCATTGCAGAATGTTTAGCTGCCTTTCACACCTGTTCGCTGTAAATGCAGCTGGTCCTCTCTCTCCACTTCAGGAACAACAACAAAACCAAAAAAAGGCTTATGAAAAAATTCCAAAAATGCACAAAGAAATGGGGAAGGCATTGAAAGCAAAAGTTTTCGGAGAAAAAAGGCTGTGGCGAAAACCTCATAACATTAATGACCGGCATCTTAAATTTTTGACTCCATGAGCTATCGGATATTCATACGAGGGACAAATATTTGGCCTAAAATGTTGTTACCTCACTCATCTTCTATGTATTACCCAAATGGGGCGACAATGAACATATGAACAATCTAGGGTAAATTTAGAATGAATTTTGATGAAATAGAAATTTGGAATAGATTTTTTTTTTTTTTTAAATTCCTTTTACATGTTTTATATCATTAGTGACTAGAAATTCTCTTTAAAGTTTAGTCTTTGTGGTGTCTTAAGTGAACGATTTTGGGTTGTGCCTGTTGAGGTGTTAGAATGCCATAAGACGCTCAGTGTAGGGTAGCTACCAAATTTTTGAGATTCCACTAGCCTTAGCTGGCCCTGTGTAATCTCCGACTCCTTTCCATATCGTTTCCCCTGCATGTGAACTGCAAGTTCCCAGTACTTCTGCCTCCTTGCACATAATATCTCCTCACGACTGGAATGCAAGCCATGCCTGAGCTCATAGCTTTCTTATCAGCTAAAATATAAAGATAAATCTAGCACCGCAGAGCACTTTTTTGGGTGAAGTCCATATGTAAATATTCCTTACATTCATATCTGTAAAACATACTCCAAAAACACACAAAATAGCAGTCATTTTAGACTAAAATGTAGACAAAAGGGGGGGAAAAAAAAGCTAATTACATAGTCTCTTTTTTATATTTCTATAATTAAAATTTTTTATATATTATTTTTTTAGATTTTTTTTTACACAAATTCACTTAACATTCATATTCTAGTAAATGTATCAAAGATTATTTGTATTGACTTTGGATAAGGTATAAATTGATAATAATATGATACTTCAGTGAAAAATTGTTTCAAAATATTTTTTAAAAAATTCAAAAAATTTTTTCAATTATAGATATCTCCTCCGCCTCCTGTGACCTGACTCTGTACTGCCGCCCTAGGGGTAGCATTAGAATATAAACCAGACTGGGAAACCAATAACAAGTAGAGATGAGCAAATCTCTTAGGATTCGTTTCGGGTTCGGGCGGCTCAGGTCCAAGATTTGTTTCGGGTCGAACATGTTTGGTGCGAACCACACTTTAAATTGGCTTAAAACATAGTGTAGACCCCAGAGCATAATGTATCGGCCCTAGACGATTCTCCATTTATTCGGTTTTCAGAAAAAAAAAAAGAACAATTTGGAATATTTGGGTTGAATCTGGCTCGGTACGAGTCGGATCGCCCAAATTTAATAACAAGTCGAAAATGGCCTAGTTACCTGAAAGGGCCAATACAAAATAGTTTTTGAAAAAAACTAAAAATTGAATTTTTTTCAAATACAGTGATCCTGAGTTCATTGTTTTGTATAGACATATAGACGCAAAGATAACTCTTCTTCAGGATATAAGGGTCTCCTCTGCTCCTACAAGTGTTATCTTGTGAGATGGGAGATTGATGTTGCTTTTCACTCAGTCTCTGCATGCAAATATACAGATTTCCCGTGAATTTGCTGTGTTATTTCTTGGGTTTGATTAGGGAATTTTATAGACGAGTGAAGGGAAAGTGAATGGAAAGCCGGGGAGATTAGAGAGACTGTGCTGCAGCTCGTGTTTCCTGTTTGGGACCAGGATGCGTCTCTGTAGATAATACCATCATGTACTTTACATAAAGGAAGACTTTTCTCCAGACGTACTTGGCATGTTGATAGATTGTTATCATTAGCGTGTGGCTTTAGAGGGCATGACCCATGGTCTCCTTCTGAACCATCATAACTACTGGTGATTTCACACTAATCCATGGAATTCTCCTATGTCATATGGAGACAAAACAGAAGAGATCGGAGACTTTCAGAACTCGGACACTTGGCTTCTGTCTTGAAAAAATGACATTATAAATCCATTATTCATTATGTGAGACTTTTTTGGTTAATGTATGACCCCTAAAGTTTAAAGAGGACCTGTCACCAGGTCTGAAAAACCCAATGATATACATTGTCTGATCGGCGCCGTCACCCTGAGCACTTTGGTGTTTTGTTTGTCCTCATCTGTTCAGCCATTCCAAAGATATAAGCCCTTTTAGTGTTTAGGTCTACTAGCCAAGTGGGCAGTAACCACATGAAGACGCTCCACTGGAAAAAACAACGTGTCTCCGCCCACTTGGCTATTTGCCGCAACGCTAAAAGGACTTATATCTTAGGAACGGCTGAACAGATTTGGATAAACAAAGCACCAAAATGCTCAGGGTGATGAGATATGTCGTTGGGCTTTTGAGACCTGGTGACAGGTCCTTTAAGGTCTCCAGACTGGGGGTTGTGCAGGATTAGGAAGATATGGTTGCCCATGGATTGTGTCTGGTATTGCAGCCTTCGTCTACTTCAGCAGAACTGCAGTATCATACATAGCCTGTAGACAGGTGTGGTGCTGTTCCTGGAAGAAAGCAGCCCTGTTTTACTGATACGGCACTACTCCTTTATGGGGCCGTCATATACATTCAGCCTGACACTATACTGATTTTACTGTCTGGCGCCTTCCACCCTTTTCAGGAACGTTCCAGAGTTCTTGCACTTTTGTGAGTTCAGTTACATGTATTGGTAGTGGCTTCTGTTGTTTGTGAATCTTAACATGATACTTTTGCCAGATGGCAAGTATTCCTTTATATCGTGTGATGGATCCAAGTTGCGGTCTGTTATCACCTTGAACATATTGTTATAGTGTACCCTGCTGAGATCTGGCTTTCACCTGTACCCCGGCACCAGACATCTTATTATAACACTGTCTACATAACAGTCCTGCTGTCAGGGAGAGGATTTATCATGGCGTATACTACATATACTTATCTATTAGTTCAGTAGGACCTAGCCTCTCAGCATGTGGAATGGCAGGGAGTGTCTGCTGTTATTGGGTGTATGATCATAGCCCTGGCGGGCACATTGATGGAATCTAATAGGGTAGTTTATAGAGGGCACTTGGTTTAAGAATGGTGAAAAACACTGGCCCATCTATACATCTGCCTAGTGTTTGTGAATGTATATGTGTGCTGTCTATATATACATTAGTCATCTATCTATCTATCTATCTATCTATCTATCTATCTATCACATTATCTATCTATCAATCACATTATCTATCTATCACATTATCTATCTATCTATCTATCTATCTATCAATCACATTATCTATCTATCACATTATCTATCTATCTATCTATCTATCTATCTATCAATCACATTATCTATCAATCACATTATCTATCTATCACATTATCTATCTATCTATCTATATCTATTAATACTGCGATATATAGTTGACCAGTATTTGACTCGTATTCATGGCTTGTGATGTCTTACTATGTGTTTCTGTTTGGGACCAATAAAGTATCTATCTATCTTTCTATCAAGGTAGACTAAATGGACCATGTGGTCTTTTTCTGCTGTCAATCTTTTATGTTTTTATTTATATAGCTTTCTGTGTATCATCTATCTATCTATCTATCTATCTATCTATCTATCTATCTATCTATTATCTATCTATCTATCTATCTATCATCTATCTATCTCATATCTATCTACCTCGTATCTATCTATCTATCTATCTATCTATCTATCTATCTATGTCATATCTATCTCATATCTATCTACCTCGTATCTATCTATTTATCTATCTATCATATATCTCATAGGAATCTATCTATCTATCTATCTCTCTATCTATCTGTCTATCTATCTATCTCATATCTATCTATTTATCTGTGTCTGTATAGCTATCTCATATCTATTTATCTATCTCATATCTATCCATCTATTTATCTCTAGCTAATTCATATATATGTATCTATCTTTCTATCTCTATATATGTCTTATCTATTTTTATTTTATACCTTTCTATCTATTTATTTATTATCTATCTATTTATCTCTTCTATCTATCTATCTATCTATCTATCTATCTATCTATCTATCTATCTATCTATCTATCCCTATCTATCTCATATCTATGTATCTTTCTATCTGTCTATATGTCTTATCTATTTTTATTTTATACCTTTCTATCTATTTTATGTTTGTATCTATTTTTTTATTTCCTATCTATCCATCTATCTATCCATCCATCCATCCATCCATTTCATTCTTATCTTTTCCCCTCGCTATGTCTCTCTAGTGACGTCTAGTCTTCCAGTGGTGTCTGGTTAGTCTTTTGTTTCTTCTCATCAGACTAATGTTTAGAATGAAGAATAAACCTGTATTCTGTACTGGAACAAATACATTAAACATTTCTCTGCAGTGTTTGCACTTGATTGTTTTTACAATTGTACGTCACACAAAGGAGCTTCAACCACCGAAGCCTATTTTTTTTATTAATGACCTGTTTATACTTCACCCCGATGGGAATTTTAGAATCCAAACATTTGTATTCAGAGTCTTGTTCTTCGAGCACTTTTTTTCTTTTGCCCCATTTCTTCTGATGAAAAAGTCTAAAAGAAATATATCAGGAGCTTTTACTAGCTAATAAAACTGTATTGTCTAGATGAGACATGCCAACAGTTAAGTACTAAGCTTAGACAGCTGGAGGAAGGCGAAGGTGGCGCAGACGTGTTCTGATAACACTGCCTTCAACTTCCCACCTTGTCGGTGTAATACAGCAACTCTTTATAAATTGCTTTTACTGAAGGAGTCTTATTTGCTCAAGGTATTCTGATAAAATTATTTACTTGTTATAATTCCAAGATAATCGTTTCCCCCTCTGCGAAAGATTAGCACTGTGCTAAATGTCACAGCGTATCAGCCTAGTACACTGTACATGTTATTATTTGTTTGGAATGATCTTCGATGAGGACACCTTCACATTGTGGCCACCTCAAAAACCTTGAGTAAGGAAGTCCACAAGCCATAGCACTGTCGCAGTGTATGAAGGTTTATGGCTATGTTAAAACAGGTCAAAGGTGGTGAATATTTTTAGGTGTTTCTTGGGGGAGTTACACCATGGATAGCTTTTACTATAATTCCCGGCTCTCCTCGTACATATGCATGTTGGGCTTGGCATATCATACGTAAATTTCCAATGGGGGAGAGGAGAATAAGTTGAACAAAATGGTTGGGAATGTCGAAATCCAATTTGCCAACTGTTCACTTCCTTGAGATCTACATCGGGAAGAGTTGGGACACCACCAGTCACCTTAGATGGTTGGCCAGTCCCACTGAAATTGGTGGATTTATCTTATCTTTATCTGTTTTGTATAGACACCATTGGGGCCGCCATCAAGGCAAAAAGTATCACCAACCTCAGTCTTCGGTTCATAGTTTTCACCACATGTGACAAGCTTTAGGTGGCTTCTAATTTTGGTAACAACCTTATGAAACCTCTCCAAAAGGTCACATCATCACCAGTTTGCTAGTGAAAACAACTATAAGTAATCCTACAAAAAATAAACTTACCAGTCAAAGCAAAGTTACTATTTAAAGATGACATGGCGCTTGGATACTTTTTGGCAATGTTTAATCGTTCTTTGGCAAAAGTTTGGCTATGGAGGAGAATCTACATGGCATGGGACCTCAGAAAATCTAAGGTTCTATATAATATTCATATCATATGATCCAGAACTTATTTTAGGCAGATTGGTGGGGCCTATTCAGTCCTAACCTTTAGATCCAAAATATAACCAGATCAAGACCAGAATTTCCTGTGACGGTTCTTTGAGAGGACCATCTTCTAAAAGACCATTGTCCTGTGTGGTCATCTACTAAGAATGTAAATACACAGAGGTTGAGTACACGGAGAACATTTCACCGTTGTTCTTTTTTTTGGGCTAATTATCTTACATAATGGCTTATTCGTTTTACAGATTGCAGAAAATTAGGCTTTTGAGGATTTTTTTTCCTGTTGCAATCAGTGATAATTTTATTTAATTGTGGCACTGTTCCGACAAGGGAGAAGGGAAAACACTCGAGCTCAAAGATGCTACTGGCAAGAAGTTAAATAAATAGGGCTTTTAAGAAGAAACCGGAGAAGTCGAGGATTACAATCACAGAGGATGGTTATTTGTTTAAGGCTAGGCCTTGTTATTCCGTCTCAGTGGTGCGCTGAGGTGTTTATGAATCTCCTCTGTGATTGCAGCTAAACTAAGCAAGGCTTTCAGTTTTTACACTAAATCAATGAAGTTATGGTCCTGGAATTAGCTATAACTTCCCCGGTAAGGTCTATCTATGGGTCTTTGTTCTGTCTTACACCTTGATGAAGGCCATTTGAAGGTTCTTTGGTGGCATTCATAACACTTTAAAGGTAAATGACCTTTACAGAACTCCTTGACTTCAATATTCCTCAGCCTAAGATTGATCGAAACGCACCAAGCTAAGGCAGCCTGTATTGTTTTGTTAATCTGTGTTCCATGATCCTTCGAGGCCTGGATAACAGTGTCTCCATGTCGTGTATGCACCAGTCTGCTTCGGCCATGGTGATATCGACCAGGCTGTTTGTGTTGTTTCCTTTTTCAGAGGTTTTCTGATAAGAAAAGTATAGGCTTATCTATATCGCTGTGGAACTCCAGAGACTCATGCATCATGCTCGACTTGACCGGTGTTTTCTTTTTATTGCACAGAAACTGATACAAGAAGCGTAGAGAACGGCACCACATTCACCTTTTTTGTTTACAAGCAAAGCTAACCTATTGGAAGTGTAAAAGACCGAAACGCAAAACATTTGCAACAGAGTCCGCCGAAAAATGGTGGAGAAAAAAGTCCTGTACGGAGTTTCAAAACACTGGACATCCGACAGACACCCAACAGATCCCATTATAGTCACTGGGGTCCGCAGAGATTCATTTGTAACAGCTGTTTTAGCAGTCTTCCTCTCCATTTTTCTGGTCCCCCGTCGGACCTGAGCAACGGAAAACAAGCACTAGTGTGAACCTAGCGTAAAATAAAAAATGAAGCAACTTTGCAAACACTCTGAAGCAAAAAAAATCTCCTGTCGTTTTGTGTATACAGCTCTAATGCAGATTTATGTTCCTTCCTGGTTACAAACTACATTCAGATCTTCTAATACCATGGTCCGTTATATGCCACGGCTTTATCCTCCTCTAATACTTAAAGGAGTATTCACACGTGGTTATTTAGGTCTATATCCACCTTTAAGATCTGCAGCTATCTCGAGAACAAGGATCCGTCTCCCGTTTTGTGGCCGCAGGCCATGGCAGTCCGGACATGCTAGGACTTGTAGCTAGACAACAGTTGGAGGGATACAGGTTGCAGATGACTTGCCTAGACCATGAGAGGGCAGCAGATAATAAAGTCATTGATAACTTGTGACATTGCCAGATTAAGGCTGAGGCCCCACGTTGCGGAAATACAGCTTTTTTTGTTGCAGATTTTGCTGCGTTTTTTTTTTTGTGCCAAAGCCAGGAGTGGATTGAGAAGAAGGTAGAAGTATAAGAACTTCCTATATATTTCCCATTCTTTTTGTAGCCATTTTTGACTTTGGCTCAAAAACCGCAGCAAAATCTGCAACAAAAAGAGCTGCGTTTCCGCAACGTGGGGCCTCAGCCTAAAGTGGTTTTCTATTGGAACAGTTGTCATGTCCTGCACATCACGTGTTTGGCTGGTTTGTAATTTTCTATGTGTCACGAGGGACAAGGAAGTGGAGACTGTTGGGGGTCTTGGGCAGCATTGGAACAGAAGCAGTAGGTAATCATTGAGGACCCACAGCTATCTTGAGAATGGGAGTCCATCAAAACCATTTTGTGGTCACAGCCTAATATAGTCATTGGTATCTCGTGATATTTGTGGATTAAAAGGGTTTTCCGGTGGGTGAGTTGAGTAGTCGCTGAGTGGCGGGTAATTTTGTTGCATTTTTTGCAGCCATTTCTTAAAAAAAAAAAAAAAATAATAATTACTTATTGGAAAACTCTTTTAATTAGCTGGTTGTTAGTAAGCTAATGTCTTTCACCCACTAAAGCAAAAATGACTGCCCCATTGAGTGTTGGAAATGTATTCAAGCTGAAGGGTTAATTTAACCCTTAGAATACAGCAAGCAAAATGTGAAAAAATTAGTTAAAAGTCCACACTTGGTGTCAGACCTTTGACTCCCTGTAAAGTTATGGAAATGGAAATTATTTTAAAATAAGTACCCCCCTCCAAGTTAAAGCTAATGCCAGGAAATGCTGTGTTTTTTAGGCCATTAGAGATCTTTTTGTCTTACCTTCAGATGAGTAAGTAAATCCAGAAATTGGAGCCTTCTTACATTGTTGACCATTACCATTTGAATTGGTTTGAATCCTGATGAGTATCCTGATATAATCTGGTGGACCATCCTAAAAAGTCAGTGAAGTAGTTCTTTTTACTTGCAGTCATTGTGACCAGCCCGGATCATGTTCTTCAAAGGATGCCTGTCTATTTCAAGACACAAAGTCCATATCACAGCTGAACATTAGAGTCACCTGATAGGCCTTGCGTCCAGCTCCATGTGTACCTTCTCAGTCACTTTTTTCTTAATGTAGACGTGTAACTGTGGGTAAGAAATGAAGAATAAAGACGCTTTGTACATTCTTGGAGTCCAGTCTGTCTAATCGATTATGACGGCCGGATTGTTTACCAGCTCCTGATAACCTGCTTAGCTTGTCTTGGGTCCTCTCGGAATGTTGAGTATCATCTTGGTTCTTATTCCGAGAGAATGATGGAATCTGCGGGACTCTGAAATACAACTCCTTTGGAAGAAGATGACTAACTCTAAAATGGGGGTTCTTGGATTTCCCTACTGTGCAGTGGACAATACTAATGGTTCATCATTGATGTATCAGATTGCATTCAAGATTGAATGTGATATTCCTTGATTCATAGATCATGCAGCCTTCTTCTTCTCCTTGGATGTGTCTCCAATGATACAGTCTTTCCGTGACTTCTTATTTGCCATAATATTAACAACACAAAAGGAGTGAGTTTTTGTTCAAACTGAAGAAGAGCCTATAATTGGTTTGAAGCTGGCTAAACTGGGATGCTTCATCTAAGTAATTGCCCCATTTTGTACTCTAGAACCCCTGCAAGGAGGTATATTCTTTCCCAGTCAAATTCCAAGGTCACAGTCCTCAACGTAGTTATGAATTAGTGGCTCGTGCACTATAGTAATGTGTAGAGCAGTGCGGAATGAGAGCTGAAACAAAGCTAGAGGTCATCCCCAGGAGACCTCTACGGGAGAAGTTGAAGATGTAACCAGAAAAAGTCTAAACTGCGACACCAGACCATCAAGTACCAGGCAACAAATCCAAAGAAGCAAGACATTAGTGAAATTTAATGGCAGGACTAAAGTCAAGATTAGAGTTAGTTTGGGCAAACCAGTAATGAAGTAGCTCAGAGATGGTCTAGTGCTACGGTTATGTGCAGAGAGTCAGCTGCTATGGGCAGGAGAATGGAGCTGGATCGGAGTGAAGTGAGTTTACAGAGTACTTATTCCAAGTAAAATCTTCCCTTGGCATACATTGAGGTCTTCTAAAGGAAGACGCAACCTAATATTACGGTCTGAGGAGGGTCAGTGGAAGAGCTTTGCAGGTAGGTTGGGTGAACAATATGAGTCTAGGAACAATATAGACTTCTATACACAGTTGCATCCTCTAGTGAGCAACATAAAGCCACTTGTCTTAGGATTTTCTCTTATCCAAGTTAATAGTCTTAGTAATGGAAAATTTTTGCTCCCTTTTTCATTTACTGTCTTTTATGATGTTCAGAACTACTACTGAGAACCTAGTTTATAAGAGCTGCCTCATTCGCACTCATTACAGCTCATACTAAGGAGGCCGTTTACCTTGGCGCCAACAGTTTTATAGCTGGCACCAAACATAGAACTAATGACTAATGAAAAAAAACATTTTAGCACTTTATTACTCATCTACATATCATCCATACAGTTTTAACCACATTTATCGCAATGGGATTCTTGTGTTCTCCGGGCTGTATCTGCTTTCTTTTAGGCTTACAGAGAACCTTGCAAAATGTCAAGGCAGTATTAGGTTATCCGGCCTGGAAGAAGGGCAAGCTGCGTCATGTGATGTATTATTTATGGCATTCCTGTTGAGGAGAATATATTTTTGAATGAGTATTTTACATATCTCTGTACATGAGCCAGTACCAATTCAGAATATCAACCGAGACATTTTTGTAGCGTAGGAGATACATTTTGCATCTCCATTGGTGTTTGTTACCAAATATTGTTCGTGGCCTTATTTTTGGACATGTAATATAGTAGAATGTCTTCAAAAAGATTTATCTATAAAGCAAATGATAAAAGTTCTTTAGAATTCACCAAAACAGATAACAAATGGCATGAAAGGCATAAAGAAGACCACATGATAGAGAAGCTTTTGCTCTAAACTGAGCTAACATGGCACTCACAATACCCAAATCCTGCTCTTGTTTCATAGCTCTGTTCTAGTGCCAGACTTCACCCTCCAGATAAGACTTTATTGGTTTTGCTCATTGTGTGTCGAGTCTATTTAGTGTCTTGCAGATGCGAGTCTTGTTCTTTCTTGCTTTAAGCATGTCCTCGTAGTCTCGTAGATTTACATTTCTGCTGAAATATCTACAATGAAAATATACATTTCATTTTGGTAACTTAAAGAGGCCACCAGCATTACCTTTAGCCTCTTATAGTCCACCATACCTAATCTATGAGGTATGGTTATATAATCTGTGGTGCAAGCAATCGGCATCTATATTTTATGGTGTACAGTTGGCATTAGAAGCAAATATTTCATAGGTTCCTCCAGAGAGTACCTTTATAGATAGTACCCATCATCGGAAACCTTGAGGGTGACCACACAGAAACTTATGTAAAGTTATTTACTGGTCATTCCTTTATTTGAGGAGGTGCCATGCTAGAATAATGGTCTCGATCATTGGACAAAAATGTAGGCCACACTGTTGGGGTCAGTAGATCTTGTTGTTTGGCCATGAGGTTATTTTACTGCTGGAAAACTACCTGTTGAGTAGTGTTAGACTGGCCCACCAGAGTATTAGAGGATGTTTTGGTGGGTCCAGGCTCCAACAGAAGACACCCATGTTTGAAGGGTACTGTGGTCTATTTCCTACGAGTTGTTGAAGGGTGAGCCAAATAATCCTTTTATCTGGGCCAAAGGAACCTCACTCTCACACTGCCGTTGTAGTCCATGTTTTTACTTCAACTGAATGGTAAATTATATAGTGGCTCATGAGGCTCAACTAAGTATAATATCTACACATTAGATATTTGTTGATCAAGTTCTCGTTTGGCCAACAACTATCCATCCCAACAACCCCATACATGTGTAAGTTTGCCTGGATTTTAATGCTGTTGGCCAAATGCTTGTTTGGCCAACAGCTATCTGCCCAGACAACCCCATACACATGCACATTCAGCTGGATTTTAACACTGTTGACCAAGTGCTTGTTTGGCCAACAACTCTCCATTCCTAACAACCACATACACATGCACCATCGGTTGGCTTTTAGCGTCTTCGATCCTTTGTTGTTACTGGAGATAAGTCTCTGCCCAACTGTGAGCACTTTGGTTATCTATAAAGAAGTAATTATCTGTATCAAAGAAACACAGTGACATTTAAGAAGAGTGCCTGTCCCTGACCCCTGGAAGAACACCTACCCTAATGGCCAGTATGTTGTTGTCTTATCCATGCATGGAACCTACAGTAGACTTGTCAGAAGCTTGTGTTTTCAGTCCTGTAGACAAGGTTTTAGACAATGCTCCTGAAAATATTTATTGAAGAGCCATGTACCATATCGAGAAAAAAAAACATGAAGCATGGCCATTCAGTGGGTTGGCAGAACATGACTTGTAATGACTAGGTTGTGGCTTGTGAGGCTTAGCAGAGACATTGTGAAGCAGACGGGAGAACAATCTGTTTTGAAAGGTGTTGAATTTAGGAAAAGCCTGGCAGGCAGACAGATTGTCTCAATAGCTTACGTTGGCTGAGCACATTGATCCCTCTTCCTGGACTCCTAATGTAATTGTGATTTAGGTAGGCTTGTTAGTCATCTCTTGGCAGACGGGTTCTCAGTGCAAGAGAGAAAGGAATGAAATTCTTTTGTCTTCTGCAATCTGCCATGGAAGAAAAAAAATCAAACCGCGTCTATTCTGCATATTACTCCTCAAAATGAGGGCACCATATCGGCTTTTGTTTCTTTGACTTGTGCGTCATATTTCCCGGGCAATTTTGTAACACCAAATTGGACGAGATTTCAGTGGGATGTGGTTATTTTTCACATTCTTCAGGGATCTGAGGGAAAGCGTGAGTCAGCTGTGACAGGGTGGTTCATGGTCTGAAACGTGCTGAGGTCACCTCTCGGAGTGACGTCATCTATAAGATGAAGAGGGTCTGAGTATCATAACTAATTGTTACTCACTTCCTCATCTCTTGACCTCTTATGGTGAATCTGTCTTCAAAGGACCCTAAAAATTTATCTAAAAAAATTAGAGGCTAAAACTTTTTTTTTTTCCTTTGCTCCGGTGTATTATAGATGAAAAGAATTAAAAGGGTATTCTCATCTTTAGAAATTTTCCCATATTTGTATCCACCCATATCTGGCCGGTGAAACTCCCACCGATCAGAAGAACTATCTCTTGTTTGGAATGAAGTGGTGATCAGGATGGATTGCGGCAGAGCACTGGAGATAGCCGAGTGCTGTACTTAGGCATGGAAGTGAATGGAGAGGTGCCAGTCTGTCCCGACTTTTGGTTGGACCTTTGGGCAGGTTGGACCCTTGTTCTCCTGTTTGCTGACTGCTGAGACCCCCACCGATTTCCAAGTTATCCCCTATTTTATAGGGGTTACATAAAATGGTTGCAAAGAACTATTTACAAAGTTGCTTCATTTTTTGATGCACTACTTGGAACAAGATATATATATGTGTGTATTGATTGCAAGTGTATATATATATATATATATATATATATATATATACCGTTTGATGAATTTAAGTTTTAAAGGTGGTTTGCTTGGTCATGATGGTGTTTCGCTGTGAAAGCTTCTTCTAATTCCGTCTAAATGGTTGCCAGTAACAAAGTGCCCGTATTATTGAGGGCGTTGTGTTTTCTCTAGGTCATGTTAACATTACATGGTTTAATACCACATTCCATGTGTAAGGAGGGGGGTGCTTATTTTTATTCATGTGTTAGTAAAACAGGATGATAAAACCCTTTGGTGGTTATCACACATTTTAGTTTTTCATTCCTCGAGTTGATTGTATTGTGTCAGGCAGTGTGCTAGTGTACTTCTATGAAAAACATGCCAGCGAACATACAGTGCATAGAAGCATTATTATAGTAGTTATATTTTTGTACATAGGGGCAGTATTATAGTAGTTATATTCTTGTATATAGGAGCAGTATTATAGTAGTTATATTCTTGTACATAGGAGTAGTATTATAGTAGTTATATTCTTGTACATAGGAGCAGTATTATAGTAGTTATATTCTTGTACATAGGAGGCAGTATTATAGTAGTTATATTCTTGTACATAAGAGCAGTATTATAGTAGTTATATTCTTGAACATAGGGGCAGTATTATAGTAGTTATATTCTTGTACATAGGAGCAGTATTATAGTAGTTATATTCTTGTACATAGGAGCAGTATTATAGTAGTTATATTCTTGTACATAGGAGCAGTATTATAGTAGTTATATTCTTGTACATAGGAGGCAGTATTATAGTAGTTATATTCTTGAACATAGGGGCAGTATTATAGTAGTTATATTCTTGTACATAGGAGGTAGTATTATAGTAGTTATATTCTTGTACATAGGAGTAGTATTATAGTAGTTATATTCTTGTACATAGGAGGTAGTATTATAGTAATTATATTCTTGTACATAGGAGCAGTATTATAGTAGTTATATTCTTGTACATAGGGGCAGTATTATAGTAGTTATATTCTTGTACATAGGGGCAGTATTATAGTAGTTATATTCTTGTACATAGGGGCAGTATTATAGTAGTTATATTCTTGTACATAGGAGCAGTATTATAGTAGTTATATTCTTGTACATAGGAGTAGTATTATAGTAGTTATATTCTTGTACATAAGAGGTAGTATTATAGTAATTATATTCTTGTACATAGGAGCAGTATTATAGTAGTTATATTCTTGTACATAGGGGCAGTATTATAGTAGTTATATTCTTGTACATAGGAGCAGTATTATAGTAGTTATATTCTTGTACATAGGAGTAGTATTATAGTAGTTATATTCTTGTACATAGGAGGTAGTATTATAGTAATTATATTCTTGTACATAGGAGCAGTATTATAGTAGTTATATTCTTGTACATAGGAGCAGTATTATAGTAGTTATATTCTTGTACATAGGAGCAGTATTATAGTAGTTATATTCTTGTACATAGGAGCAGTATTATAGTAGTTATATTCTTGTACATAGGAGGCAGTATTATAGTAGTTATATTCTTGTACATAGGAGCAGTATTATAGTAGTTATATTCTTGTACATAGGAGGCAGTATTATAGTAGTTATATTCTTGTACATAGGAGCAGTATTATAGTAGTTATATTCTTGTACATAGGAGCAGTATTATAGTAGTTATATTCTTGTATATAGGGGCAGTATTATAGTAGTTATATTCTTGTATATAGGGGCAGTATTATAGTAGTTATATTCTTGTACATAGGGGCAGTATTATAGTAGTTATATTCTTGTACATAGGAGACAGTATTATAGTAGTTATAGTCTTGTACATAGAAGCAGTAGTATAGTAGTTATATTCTTGTACATAGGAGTATTATAGTAGTTATATTCTTGTACATAGGAGGCAGTATTATAGTAGTTATAGTCTTGTACATAGAAGCAGTAGTATAGTAGTTATATTCTTGTACATAGGAGTATTATAGTAGTTATATTCTTGTACATAGGAGGCAGTATTATAGTAGTTATATTCCTGTACATATAGGGCAGTATTATAGTAGTTATATTCTTGTACATATGAGCAGTATTATAGTAGCTATATTCTTGTACATAGGGGGCAGTATTATAGTAGTTATATTCTTGTACATAGGGGCAGTATTATAGTAGTTATATTCTTGTACATAGGGGCAGTATTATAGTAGTTATATTCTTGTACATAGGAGCAGTATTATAGTAGTTATATTCTTGTACATGGGAGTATTATAGTAGTTATATTCTTGTACATAGCAGCAGTATTATAGTAGTTATAGTCTTGTACATAGGAGCAGTATTATAGTACTTATATTCTTGTACATAGGAGCAGTATTATAGTAGTTATATTCTTGTACATAGGGGCAGTATTATATACTGAATTTCCCCACTGTGGGACTATTAAAGGACTATTATTATTATTATTATTATTATTATAGTGGTTATATTCTTGTATATAGGAGCAGTATTATAGCAGTTGTATTCTTGTACATAGGAGACAGTATTATAGTAGTTATATTCTTGTACATAGGAGCAGTATTGTAGTTGTTATATATTTGTTTATAGGGACAGTATTATATTAATTATATTATTTATTTTGGTACATAGAATAGTATTATAGCAGTTATGTTCTAATATGTAGAGGGGCAATATAAGAGTTATATTTGTATAGTTGCAATTTTGACCATAAGGTGCAATATAATAGAAGTTATATTCTGTCACTTAGTGGGCAGTATTTATGGTAGATATACTCTTGTACATGGGTGCAATAGATTGTATGTTCTTGTACATAAGAGGCAGTATTATAGTATTTTCTTGTTCCCTTTCTCCACTCCCCGTTTTAGCTCATAAAAAGTGGGTGACTGCAATGAAGACAGGAGATGCCTACTGGTAGAGTAAATTGAGGACAACATGTGACATTCATTCTTAGGCATGAAGACAGCAGCAGTCAAATTTTTTAACTTTTTAGTTTTTTTTTATGTCTCATGGTACGCAGTTTTTTAAATATTTACTTTAATACAGTAATGTATACTGTTTGCATCCAAAGCTCTGCACATCCAGTACTCCCACCTATGCTTGGAAAACATTGTGCAGGGGGGAACGCCCAGAAGAACGTCCCAAGCTCTGAGTACACGTAATGTAATTGTGACATGAGATTTCATGCTCTGTCTCCTGTAATACAATAAGAGGTGTTTTCTTGTCTGTGCGTTGCAGGGCTGTTGTTTGGCTCCGTGTGTGGCATCTCCTTGTAATTAACCTGAAGAGTGATTTTGCTTTACTAATTTGTAGGAAGCAGTTTGTGACATCTGCCGGCGCCCCGAGGCTCTTCTGGATGGAGTTGTGTTCCAGTTTTCTTTCACTGCTGAACAAATATGAGCACTTTTTGTAAATCCCTGTGGGCTTTTCTTTTTTTTTTTTAATTTTTGGCAGCTCTTTTGGGTATGCCTTCGAAAGTCTAGACACACTGGTACATACAAATTCTCATTCAAAAAGTTGGGCTTGGGCTTTGCCGCCTCTGGTATCAGCTATCGGGAGTGTCAGCTCGTAGTGTGATGGTGAATATGCAGTTTGGCCATTCTCCACTACAGGGGGTCCCTATGGTTGTCCATTTTCAGACTCATTTTCATCAGTCATGGTCAGTGTATAATGGGGCATCTTATTTTTGACAAAAAAAAAAATCCAAAAACATCTCCATTTAACTAATAAAGAATCTAAATTATATCATATAAGCATATATGTTATACTAACCTTAGCTTTGATATCAAATTGAAGGGGATTGCCAGTAAATGAAGCTTATGGCATATATCTAGCATATGCGTACTGACTGTTGGGTATCCGATCCATCATTAGAACAAAGTGTCGTCGGAAGTTCAGAGTTTTTCTTTGTACAACTTTACTTCCATCCTGGCACAGGTATTGCGATTCAGCCGCATATACTGACCGCCTAGAAATCAATGGGGTAGATACAGACAGGATCAGTATGGCGGTATTTATTTCATGTACTAGCCATATGCCATAACTTGGAGAAACCTCTTTATGTATTGACATTTTCTTCAGCTACTGGTTTACACTTAAAGGGAGTCTGTCACCAGAATCCAACATATCAACCCAGCTCCACAGATAGGTTAGGGTCTCCTGAATTCTCCTTGTGAATCGGGGCCTCCATTGTGAATCGGTGCCTCCATTGTGAATCGGGTCCGCCATTGCTAAGATATTTTTGTCACTATGCAAATGAACTCTTTGGAGCAATGGCAACACCCTCGTTGCTCCAAAGAGCTGATTTTCATGCTGACAAAAATGGAGATATCACAGCAACGATTCACAAGAGAAACAGGTGACTCTAACCTACCCATCGACGGGGTTGGGTTGATATTCTGGGTTCTGGTGATGGACACCCTTTAAGTTCAAATCCAGGAGAAGCTACAGAGAGAGCGTAGGCAGGAGGACATGGATTATGCTTTACTTGAACCTATGTAGACCTCATCATAAAATGCTAGCTCTAAAGCTATAAGGAGATGAGGCCAGACACCTAACTACGTTGACAGAAGAAGAAAAAGAAGCTCTAGTGATAGAACAAATGCTTAGTTTTGGTTCTTCAGTGGGATACACTTTAGACTGTAGATTTATACTGCCTCGGAAAAAAAAAAAAGTTCAAGCGTAAAAATAAGCGAAACTTTTGGAACCTGGCCGTACCATATGGCCTAACTGTGACCGGTTGTCATTGGCATTACGAAACACCAGTGTCATCTCCTAATTTTCCTATGGCACCATTAGCAGCTTGTAAGTGGGTGAGGTAATGTGTTAGACTTATGTTATTCTTTTCAACACATGGTTATGTATGGCCTTTTCATTAACCATGTTTTTACAAAGCATTGCTGCTGGAGTTTTCCTTTTTTATTTTTTAGAATCGTGCTCGTGCTACAGTGGTGACACCGATGTGGTGACAATGTCGAGTCACTAAGTCATTGGAAGTAGTTTATTGTATTTGCTTTGACCGTGACGACTGTCGACAAGGATCACTACTTTCTATATCAGAAATTTTCAACTTTTTTAACATAGTGAAAAAAATGCTCGGGAATTTCTATCATCCCAACTCTCGCCATGACACTTCTTACAATTTCTGTCTCTTGGAACCCCCAAGGAACTCCCTTTTTGAATTCCATTAAACTGACTAACTCGCTAGTGATTCAACCAGGGATCTTCTGATCCTACCAAAACCCACCTACTAAGTAATCCATCCAGTTACATAAATTCCTGTTTCTCAAGGTATAAGAGTATTCATGTTTGTTTACTGCTCTAGGGTGGAGAAAGATAGATCTGCGTTAATAACCAGCTACAATTTATTGAGGGATTTTTGAAGCTTTTTATCTTAGGGGTAAGTCAGTGGAATAACTTCAAGCTGGTTTGACTTTGGGTTGCTGAAGACCTTGTAAGTAGTAGGTATGTGTATAGTAATATGTTGTATACTTTGTGGACAAATATTGAGCACTCGACTAAAGTCTGTAGGCCTATGTGAACCCAATTTCTCAAAAATGTTGAATTTTCATAGTTGGACACCTTGTGGAATGGTGAGGTTAAAGCCATGTAAGCTGACCATTGAGTTAGAAATCGATATTTGGAAGATCTTTTGCTGTCAGGATCTGTAAGGTCAATAGATGGTTCTTTACTGATGGACTCAAGGGGTGCTGAGATACCTTCTAATTTTGTTCTGAAGTTTTCTTCATCTTACTTTGTAGAGGTAACATGTTCCTAGTAAGAATCCAAAAATTAAGTTAGTGTGTAGTCCGAGGGTCACACAGTGCCTGTGTATCTAGTTTGGAGATGACGGAGCTATTTTGCATCAGTCTGAACTTTTTTTCACTCTTGCCTCACTGAATTTTGGTCTTCCAGTACTCCTTCCCCCCTTACTGACACATATCACTTGTTTGGGCCAGAATGCTGAAGTTGGAGTAAAATTCTGTACTCCGATTCCCTGAAAGGTTTGGATATCACACTCCAGGTGTTCCATGAGAGAAGCTCAAAAAAAGTGTTCAAGAAGAGAAGAAAAATGAGAACCCTGAGGCCAAATACTAAAAATGAAATGGGTTGCCTGCAGTTGACCTGTGACAGCTCAGCCAGTTAAACTAGTGACCTGTCTAAGTGCATATATGTTGACGCCGGGCCGTTATTCTGTCACATCAGGCAATCTGTTGAGGTCTTCAGAAGGGAAAAGACAGCTAGGGATGGAGTCTGAATGTTTCTGTCTGCACTTCATTATATTTTATCTGGCAGGAACAGATTGACAAAATTCTATCTGCTGAGATGATGTCACAGGTGCGGCCTCAACACGCACTGACGGTCAGTCTTCTGGCTGTTTCCCTGTTACTTGTCAGTACATCTGGACACATTATCAGTAATCTTTCCTCCGTATTGCTTTGTAAGACCAAATGTATTCGTTAAAAGTGGCAAATCACTCTGTAAATTAATTTTTTAAACACAAAAAAAATAAAATATTTTGGCCGGAATGTACACAATTGTTTGGTCAACTTCTAAACTTGAGTACTTTCTAGTAGATGTATCCCACTTTTCTTGTTCTTCCTAATTTGAAGCACCTTTTACATCAAGAAATATAATATTATAGTTAAAAAAATTTCATGTACGTAAACTCGTGTCCCAAAGATATTTGTAAACCAAAATGCAAACCTATGCCTGGTGTTAGATGGATTCTTCGTAAAATTATCCAAAGATGGAACAATTTTTGTATGTGTCCAGGTAAACGTTCCCATATATTTCTTTATTGAAACGGTGAGTATGGTATTTCCCACCGTTTCAAAAATATTTGCCTTCCATTGAAAATTTTTGGATTAATGTAAATGTTTTTTAATAGTCAAAGTTGAGAAGAAAATTGAAAAATATTGAAGTGTGTCCAATAAACATCCTGGCCAAAAGGACAGTTTTCCTTTGGTCCAACCATATATTACAAAGTAAACATGTATTAATCCAGCCTATGGGCCCATTCACACAGCAGAGCTTTCTGCACCAAGAATCTCCAGTGTATGGAGGCTGTGCGGCTTCTTAGTATGGACCAATTTTTGTGTGCTGCTATGGATGGAAATATTCTTGCATACATACCCAGTCTGATGGACCATACCATAATACGGAACAGGGTCACAATACAGCCTTTTGCGTGAGCGTTTATGTTATTTTTTTAATCCTTCATTACCTATCGGCACAAGGAACAAAGAGACCATTTTTGTGGCTTCATCTTCAGAACACATCTTGTAATTTTTGTCCCATAGCGTCAAGTATTTCTATGGTGATATTTCTGCCGGTGTCTTGCTGAGTTTTCATTGGCTGTCTGCGTTCTCATTGTCACATTTGATTTAAGGATCTAATTTTTTGAAAAGTTGTTTTTGTAAATGACTCTCGAGAAGCATGTGGTTCTTATGAGCTATTAAAACTAAGTTAGACAGGACAATTTGCCAAGAAGCCCGGTCAATTCCTCTTGGAAAATAAAAAGAAAAGCAATCTTTATTTTAACAGTGTCTTAAGTTTCACTCTAGGTTCCATAAATATTTGTTGGTGTTCCTTCTTCTAAGACCCTCACGAGGCCCTTGGCAGTAGCATAGGCTATCTACTGAACAGTGAATGTAAATATATTCATTGGAGATAACCAGAAATTGAAGGGTGCCAAGGGATCGCCGCCAAGGAAATGGATCCTAGTTAAGATTTGAAGAATGTTCTTTTTTTTTTTTTTTTTTTTTTTTTTTCATACAATGAGACTTGCCAAGAAGTTATGGTCCAGGAGATCTTAGTGTCAGAAACACAGGTCCTAAATTTTCTAAAATTTGTTATCCAAACAACATTTTTGAACTATGACTTTGTAGTGGGAAAACACATTCTCCACCAGCAGCCGTGATGGCATCTAATATTAGAAAACAGATTTCTTCTAGTGCCATTTTGGATAGATTTAGAAAAGCCAACTTTTTGCCCATGTACATTTTGGAGTCTACTTCAATCCCTGGGATACATTAATAGATTTAGTTTCCTGAAATGTCTACCAAGGGTATTGGCTTAAGATCGGGTATGTACAATATCGCTGTAATTGCTGGGATGTAGATATCATTCTAAATACAACGAAGGTCACAAAAAATTGTATTGTCCCTGGCAACCAAACCGATTTAGTATAATTTACATAGAGATTTATAGATATGGTCGGAAAACCAATATGGGCTATAACTGCACATGAATTAAATGGGGTTTTTTTTTTCAGAATTTTAAGATTTATCTGGCTAATGTTAAAAAATTCTTCTCAGCTGTCCATCCAGAGTGCCAAAGCTAATAAAAATTTTAAGGAACACTAGTATGTGGTGGATATGCTATTTTTATTAGTTTTTTTTTTCTAGTCAGTGATACTACCTGTTGGTGTAAATTAATGTGTACTGACTAAGAGGGCGGTAACACTGTGGTTGCTCAGGGGCGGGCTCTGTGTGCTGTATATCATGCAGTGTTACCGCCCACTTGGCTATTATATCCTTAATGACTTCAACACTAAAAGGGCTTATATCTTTGGAATGGCTGAACAGATTTGGATAAACAAAACACCAAAATGCTCAGAGGGACAGCGTCGATCAGATGATGTGTGTCATTGGGATTTTCAGACCTGCTGACAGTTTCTCTGTAACAGCTAAAAATAATATTTATAGTTTAGACTTTTTCTTACTGTTATTATATTTGTTCATGCTCATATGGCATACTCAAAAATTTTGTAGTATTTTTCTAGAATTTTTTTTTTTTAGCCTTTGCCTAGGGATAAAAAGAGTAAAACCGCCTCCCCCCCACCACATCTTTTCCGAAAATGCACACTAAGTGCTGACAAGCAGGAGCTATTCACAACGCAAGAATTCTACATAAACAGCCTGCAAGTTATGTACTCATGTTAAATGAGACATGCCGCTTTGATGCCGGATGACTTTCTACTGGCGGAAGGCCAGATTATCAAACTTGCGACACTGTTCTATGCAGGGGTCTTCTTTGACCTTGTTAACAGGACCCCATAAATAGTTGGTCTACATCCTGATTGGCTGCTGGGACTCTATCTACCGCTGTCTGCTCTCCTATAGAATGATCCATGCCGACCGCTCTCATCATGGCAGACACCTGCCTAGCATGCATAGACATGGAGACTCTGGGCTTCTCTGTATGGCTTTAGACTTTGATGTACAGCGATGACATTGTTATGGTCATTGTATATTTACTCTGTCTCCAGCATTCATTGCAAATATAGAGCAAAGATGATCTGAAGATGTTCCCTGGAGATGACGTGCAGCACCCCCGCTGGACTGGAATGTTATATGATCCTAAATTAAGAAGAATTTACAACCGCTATTACTATCCTACCTTGCTAATAGGGCAATTTGGTATCTAGGCACTTCCTAAATGGCTACACTGACATGGAGAATGTGGAGACCTCATAGGAGGTGTTCATGCCTAGGGCAAAGATATGGCTCACTGCTGCATATCTATCTTTCTATCTATTTGTCTGTCTTGTATCTCTATTTATCTATGTCATATCTATCTATCTATCTATCTATCTATCTATCTATCTTGTATATCTATCTATCTATCTATCTATCTATCTTGTATATCTATCTATCTATCTATCTTGTATATCTATCTATCTATTTTCTATCTATCTGTCTGTCTTGTATCTCTATCTAGCTATGTCATATCTATCTATCTATCTATCTATCTATCGCCTTTTATCTCTAACTATCTATCTATGTCTTATCTATCTGTCTATCTATCTGTCTATCTATCTGTCTATCTATCTCATATATATCATCCATCTATCTATTATCTATCCATCCATCCATCTATTTCTATCTATTTTATCTCATTATCTATTTGTCTGTCTAGCCTTTCTATCTATCTATGTCATATCTATCTATCTAGCTATCTATCTATCTATTTATCGTCTTATCTATCTATCTATGTATGTCATATCTATCTAATATCTATCATCCATCTATCTATTATCTATCCATCCATCTATTTCTATCTATCTCATTATCTATTTGTCTGTCTAGCCTCTGTATCTATCTATCTATGTCATATCTATCTTTCTATCTATCTATCTATCTATCTATCTATTTTCTATCTATCTCATATCTATCTATCTATCTATCTATTTCATATCTATCTATCTATCTATGTCATATCTATCTATCTATCTATCTATCTATCTATTTCATATCTATCTATCTATCTATCTATCTATCTATGTCATATCTATCTGTCTATCTCAGTACACACGGTTTTGGTATTTCCGCTTTATAATGATATATAATGTGTTAATGACTACACTTTGAACTGTATTACAGTAAATAGTTTCCTAGGAACCGTTTCATGACAAGGATGGCAGCCATATGTGAATTTGTCTTCCTAAACGCTCCATCCAGTGCAGGAATGATCTCAGGACTCATACTCCCTCCCCAAGATACCATTAAAAGTGGTTCACAGAAAGTTAGGAATGTGGAGAGGGATTTTGTCAGTGACTTGAGGTGCAAAACACTTCCCCCAGTGCACACGATGCTGCTGTTTATCTTCAGAAATACTCACATGAGCCAAACTGGGGTGCTGGGTATTATGGTTAGTAAAAAGGGCAAGTAGAGCTGTTGTGTTGCCCAAGGAACGAATACAGTCTAGGCTACTGTGAGGGTTACAAAATGTCTACCAGCATCTGACTCTTCGCCGTAAGCACCGACACAGTTTAATTCTCATTACACTACTTGGTACTTGGATTAAAATAAGGCTGACAACTTGTTTAACCCCAGAATGGCTGTCTCATAGTCTTTTCACTCAGCATTCAAAATGGCTTCCTCTGAGACAGATAATAAGTCCATAGTATCATCATTTGTGAAAAAAAAAGTCATGAGCCAACCATTATTGTTATAATAAGTGTGTGTATATATATATATATGTATATAAATACAGCCTCGGAGAAACTATGAAAAAAAATCCCTTACATTTTTTTAATTTATTTTTTTTGAATGGTTCAAAAATTTCAGGAAACTGTAGTCTGGTAGTCATCGGGAACGTGAATCTCTGTCCAGGAATTGATCTCCCTATCATTAAAATAAAACTATATTCTCATGACCATGTCCGTTCCTCGACCATGAAAAAGAAACAAATTGGTCCCTATTTTCAATCCATTTTGCATTCATTCCATGTTTATCCATTTTTGACTCCCAAGTGTTATGTGTTTTTAATGGACCGTTAAAAAAAAAAAAAAAAAAAAAAAACGGATGAATTTTATTCGTTTTTTTTTTTTTGTTTTTTTTTTATACACAACCCACTGATCCGATTTTAACATCGTAACTCAGGTGTCAATCTATTTTTGTGTCCATTAAAAACAGACCCATTGGTTTTTATTAGATCCGCTTGTCTGTCAAAATGAACAAATAAAGAACATTTCACTTTTTTTAACTAATTTTTTTTTCTGTCCATCATAAAAAAAAATTCACACGTGAATACACTCATTTCCTCTCTCTATTAGAACGACTGAAGGGCATTTTTATCGTCATGTTTTTTAAATCAGTTATTTTTGTTTTTTTGGGTATACTGTTTTTGATTCTAGGGACACAGCAGTGTATGGAGATGTTTTTTTAAGCAATACTAAATAAAATAAATAAAATTTTACAGAGATGAAATTTTTTGGACTAGCAGTTCTACAGCTAAAAATTAAATATATGTTTATTTAATTTTTTTTTTTTTTTTAAATATTCTATTTCAAACCAAATTTTAAATCTTGAGCCCATTCGAAAGACATAAACCTATCAATTAGGAGTTAATAAAATTCTCCTCACAGAAGAAAAAAAAATAAACCGGAAAAAAATAAATAAAATAAAAATAGCAGCAGTTTGTTGGACTGTGTAAGAATCCGTTGCACATGACCATCGCTATGCTTTGATAAAGGGTTTGTCCTTCGCTTGCCAGTATGGCATCAGACGGTCTTTTCTATGTGTTCAGGGTTTGTGTTTGTATTGGCTGGGATTCCAATTCTGGATGGGGCCCATTATAATCCACAGTAGAATATACATTGAAAGTCGTCCAGCTGTTCGCTAAGACAGGTGGACAACTCATCTCTTTTTCACAGAATTGACCCTGCAGTTGCTTATCCTTTACTGACACCAATACATTGCCACTTTTGTCTCCGGGGGGAAGTAGAGCTGAAAAAAAAATATTATGTAGATTTTTGAGCCTTCATATCATGTTTCCAAAAATTCAGTAGGAAATAAAAAACACTGCAAAAATTGTGTATTAGTTAGGTTGCTAATTGTAGACTTAATTGTCATTACCCGGCCAAAAATGTTATTTTTTTTTTCAACAGTAGGGTCAATTTAGAACAGCTTGGCAAAGAAAAATGTGAAATTCAAGAAATAAAAATTTTCATAACTAAATATGAGTTCGTGGTAGATTTTAACGGATTGAATATTGTCCAAAAATAATATAATTTTTTGTTTTTGTTTCTTTTTGAATTTTCAGTTTAATTAAAAAAATTAAAAAAAGGTAAACAGAAAAAACAAATATATTAGTTCAGTCTGTCTGAACAGCCAGTCAAATAAAGGCTTGTTAAGATTGGCCCCAAGTGTGTAACAATTAAGGGGTGAAATATTCTGTGTAGCTATGTGTACATGTGGATATATCATTAAACATACCAGAGCTCGGTGGAGGATGCGTTACTGTGAGTACGTGGAAGAGCTAAGCAGCTGATATATTAAATATATACTGTGATAAGCCGCTGCATTAAAAGGCAAATTTTAGAGGGTAATTATGTTGACTTAACCACGACCCGAATGTCAGATTTACTAATCTGTTTATCTCTTTAACACCAATGGGGTAAAATTTTTGAATTTTAATATGCCTCTGACCATGTATGAAATATTGCTACATACATGTGTACTTAATATTACATATATGTAGTTGGTTTTATAAATGTTTTTGTATTTTTCACAACTTTTTTTTTATTATTTGCCATATATTTAATTAATTTGCTTAATCTAAGCAAATTTGTTTAATCTAGGCATATTCAAAAAATTCCACCCCCAGCCAACCCTCTTTTAAACTTTTCATATTCCAAAAACATAGATTTATTGCCCTCTTATGGAACTGGCCTAAGGACAGGGACTGATGTTAACGTTTACGGTCTCTGTACTATATAAGCAACATGAATACATACATAACACAAGCAGATCTGTACTTTAGATATAATGCTAAACTGTTTCTTCCCTTCTATATTTTTAAAGGTACTAATGCCTCATGCATGCTATTCAAATAGGTTATCTGAGGTTTTGTTAGAAGAGTCCCCAAATTTTAAGTCGGGACCTTCTGTGACCCTCCTTGATCACCTATAGTCTTTGGTGGAACCAGAAAGCTTGCTCACTTTTTCTACAGCTCCTCCACAGGTGAAGTGAAGCATTACACAATTATTATATGATGCTTGGACATATCAGGTCCTCCAGAGCCTAAGACACTCTTTTACTTACTTAGTAAGGATGCTGAGCCCCTTCTGTTAACTCAGAATTCGTTAATAGAGTATTTGTGAACGGGTCTTCTAAAACTCACTATCCCTCCAATGCCTTGTCCACAAAAGACGCTACCCAAAAACTTAATTTTGAGGATATTTTTTCACTACGTTGTACAAAATTAGTGTATTGCGGTTGCTACATGGTCCATTGATTTATATGGTAGTCTAGAGCTGGTGAGAGAGTGTTTTTGGGAAACACAGGGTTATGGGTTAAATAATGGATGGTTATTTTTATATAATCATCCCACAGGGTTGACGTTAAACAAGTTGTTTTAGGAACATGACCCGTTTCATCTGTCGTTGGGCTATTTTGGGTGCAATAATACATTTTCGACATGTATACAGGTACAGTCTTGCTGTAATATCAAATACAGCCCAAGTTATCTTATCTCACTTCAATGCCAGGATAAAGCTAGTGTTGGCTGAACCCCTGCAAATTGTAGGCTGCCGTCCAGTTTTTCTAGTTGCAAAGCACTAATCTTTTCTCTTTAACATATGATGGACATAATTCTTACAAAACCGTAACCAGCGCTTGTCCTAATACCATCGAGGTGTTTTTGAGCTTGGCGCTATTTTTGTATTGATATATACTTTTATTTCCTACTATTCTGCACCGTTAGTTGGGGGACTTGTGCCAATGGGCATCTGAACGTGAAAAATAGTTAGCAGCCAGAGGGCAGCGATTTAGCAAGCACACGCGGAATTGAAATGTATCACATTGCTATAAAGTGCAGCGTAGGCGCATCACAGTATAAAACCACATGAAGATTCCATAATCGCCTTTTTACACTGTGCTGGCTCAGCGCTGACAAATGTTACGTTTTTCATAGACGAGATCCCGGCAGAATAATAAAATAATACTTACCCCATTCTAATCCATTTTCAAAATTTTTTAAAAATTTTTGAAAAATATTGTAATCCATTAACTTTTTTTTTTTTTAACCGTACTGGATCTGAAGCCAAAATATGGGTAAAAATACACTGGAAGGGCTTCTTGTCTGTTTGCGTGTCTTAATCTTATGACAGGTGAGATGTCTAGAAGGGCAAAAATGAAAGGTCAATGCCATGGAAGTGGTCCTGGGTTGGGCCTGGCACCAGCAACCCAGAATAAAGGAGTCCAGCTCAGGAGTTCTTGAGAATCCATACTTGATTTATTGTGATTAGAAGTATTCCATGTAACCGGAGGAAGACAAGTAACACTTTGGTTCCCATGCTATTTTTGTCAAATTTTTTTTTTGTGTGATCGACCTAAGACTCTTCAGGTTTTCATATAATATTATGAAATTAAAATATTTCTATTATTTTAGTTTGGTTTTTTTTTGTAAAATTTTTCACACTCTATAAATCGTTTTCTCTATAGGTCCCCCACGAATTTCAGACAAAGTGATCCACCGGCAAACAGTACGATTAGGAAGGACCATCAAACTACTCTGTCCGGTGGAGGGTGATCCCCCACCTCTTACAATGTGGATGAAAGATGGACGATCAATCCATAGCGGTTGGACCAGGTTTAGGACATATGGTCAAGGGCTTAAAATTAAAGATGTGGAAAGCGAGGACGCAGGAAGCTACATTTGCAAGGCCACCAATGGATTTGGAAGCATCAATGTGAATTACACGCTCATCGTAATTGGTATGTACATCCCGATTGTATGTAAAATTTAGCTTTATTTTTAACATCACTTAGTGTTTTCATATTGAAATCATGTGAATTTCTGTCTTCAGTGCTGAAATCTCCCAGCATTCCTTTATGGCGCAGTGTCTATTTAGAACTTTGTCTGGGAAGTGTGGTACGAATTATTAAGGAAGATTCAGCATGACTATCAGTTGATAGAAGGAGAAGAGGACGCACTGGTAGGCTACGTTCACACTGCCATTTTTAAGTCCATTGTTCTGATCCGTCAAAGGATGAGAACAACGAACCGAAAAACCTACAAAATAACCAGTGCAGATGGAGCTCTCTCTGCTTGCCTCCGTCTCCATTCACTCTGATGTTATAGCTTTCTACTGTCTTGCTTGTCAGTGTTTTAAACAAAAGTTCTGTGTCCGGATCAGAACAACGGACTGAAAAACTGCAGTGTGAACTTGGCCATAAGGAGATGTGCATGTGAGCAAGCTTGCTGACTGTTTAACCTTTCTTTTGTGCTTTATTCTCTACTTTGACGGTGGAGTTTTATAGAATTTCTGTGCTTATCCAGTAATCCAGAACATTTGATAATCTGGCACTAGGTTTAAAGGAAGTCGACTCTGTCTTTCTTACACACTAGACATTGTGACAATGACAAGTTATGGCTGTAAATCCCTTGTCTTTTTCAATGTTGATGACTCAACCATTAGCACGGGCTCCATATTTGCAGTGAATAATGCTGCAGGGTTGGTCATGATGACTGTTTCCCTTAAATGAGTAATATTTGGCTACTGTTTTGACCAGCTGTATCACTGAGGGAATCCGAGCAGTGAATCGGTTAAAGCAAGGTCATCTTCTCAGTATCAGCTCCGAGCTGAAGCTTAGTAAAGAAGTCAGTAACTTGTGGTGTGTATTTGGCAGAATTCTGCATGACTGTGAAAAATATGGCATTTTCGCTGACTTGCCCTTTGGTTAGTGTTTAGATGTTCAGGTCAGTTCTGTGTGTACGCTTTTTTTTTTTTTTAACTGTAAAAATAATGTTTCCATCCATTTTTAGTGTGTTTGTAGAAATTTCACAAAAATGCAATTAAGGTTGCATAAGCCTATTAGTTCTATAGTGTATCTAGTTCTAATGTGTATCAACATTTGCCTTCGAGTTAAAGGAGTCTCACCAGCACCCAGCATATCACCCCAGCCCCACAGATAGATAGGTTAGAGTCACCATCACCCAGCATATTCACCCAGGCCCTGCAGATAGGTTAGAGTCACCAGCACCCAGCATATCAACCCAGCCCCGCAGATAGATAGATTAGTGTCACCAGAACCCAGCAAATCAACCCAGCCCTGCAGATAGATAGGTTAGTGTCACCAGTACCCAGCATATCACCCCATCCCCACAGATAGATAGGTTAGAGTCACCAGCACCCAGCATATCACCCCAGCCCTGCAGATAGATAGGTTAGAGTCACCAGAACCCAGCATATCAACCGAGCCCCGCAGATAGATAGGTTAGGGTCACCAGACCCAGCATATCAACCCAGCCCCGCAGATAGATAGGTTAGCGTCACCAGTACCCAGCATATCAACCCAGCCCTGCAGATAGATAGGTTAGAGTCACCAGCACCCAGCATATCAACCCAGGCCCACAGAAAGATAGGTTAGAGTCACCAGCACCCAGCATATCACCCCAGCCCTGCAGATAGATAGGTTAGAGTCACCAGAACCCAGCATATCAACCCAGCCCCGCAGATAGATAGGTTAGGGTCACCAGCACCCAGCATATCACCCCATCCCCACAGATAGATAGGTTAGTGTCACCAGTACCCAGCATATCAACCCAGCCCCGCAGATAGATAGGTTAGAGTCACCAGAACCCAGCATATCAACCCAGCCCTGCAGATAGATAGGTTAGGGTCATGAGCACCCAGCATATCACCGCATCCCCACAGATAGATAGGTTAGAGTCACCAGCACCCAGCATATCAACCCAGCCCCGCAGATAGATAGGTTAGCGTCACCAGTACCCAGCATATCAACCCAGCCCTGCAGATAGATAGGTTAGAGTCACCAGCACCCAGCATATCAACCCAGGCCCACAGATAGATAGGTTAGAGTCACCAGCACCCAGCATATCAACCCAGGCCCACAGATAGATAGGTTAGAGTCACCAGCACCCAGCATATCAACCCAGGCCCACAGATAGATAGGTTAGAGTCACCAGCACCCAGCATATCAACCCAGGCCCACAGATAGATAGGTTAGAGTCACCAGAACCCAGCATATCAACCCAGCCCTGCAGATAGATAGGTTAGGGTCACCAGAACCCAGCATATCAATCCAGCCCCGCAGATAGATAGGTTAGGGTCACCAGCACCAGCATATCACCCCAGACCCGCAGATAGATAGGTTAGGGTTACCTAAATCAAATGGTGTTTTCCCTTTGTGAATAGCTGCCTCCTTTCCTGAGATATTGCCATTTTTTTCAATATGCAAATGAAACCTTTGGAGCAATGACAACACCATTGTTGTTCCAAAGAGCTAGTTTGCATATTGACAAAAACAGAAATATCTTGAAAACAAAGGCAGTGATCTTCTAGACGAAAACACCTTTGGATTCAGGTAACCCTAACTATCCATCTGTGGGGCTCGGTTGATATGCTGGTGCTGGTGCGGAGCTGGGGTTTAGGGTCCCAAGCCTGTGTAAGTTATAGGCGTCCAACCCCACCCACAGTGTGGAGAAAAATTGAGTTGTAACTCCCCATCCGTCCAGGAGCTTCAGTGTATCAGCGTATACACTTTGTGCCTTATAAAGCCAAGATGAGCACACATTGCTTCACAGTGCATGCGCCAAATGTGCGGAGCAGGCGCAGTGAAGCATTTTGTACCGACCTCACCTTTACTGGTCGCAGTGCTCATGCACCAGTGCAAACTCCCATGCAATGGCTTATTTCCCTTGAGAAGAAAAGGATTGGGCATGTTGAAATCCAACATGCACAACCCTTCTTTCCCCTGACATCTGTAGTTGGGGAAGTCAGGACATTCGTCATGCACATTTTTTGGGCTACTGAAATTGAGGGTGTTGGCCAACATTTACTTATGTGTATGGCCATTTAAATTGGACAGCTGCCTAGCTGCATTGACCATATGGGCCTTAGAATAGTGTAGACAGGCCCTAACCAGGAGTGGCTTAAATCCTCCTACCTTACTCCCTGTCCTCCAAAAAATACTAATATATGTATATGTTCATAATAGTCAGACAGCAGCTGTGAAGGATTGACTGGTCAGATATTTTGGCAGGGCCCATGAGCAAGAGGGTGCCATGGTCTCTTACCTAGACCATCCATGATCTACAGTATTGGCCTATATTTTGCCCCCCACCACAGGCCCAGATTCATCTCTGTCCTTCCATGGACAGGAGAACTTTTTTTTTTTATCTTTTAACTTTTTCCAGCCATCATCATCTGAGCCCTCTTAGAGCTTAACATGTACAGTAAATGAAGTAAACCCTACGATAATGTAAGTGAATAATTTTTGCTTACCCTCGAGGCCCTACAATACAGATTGCCTTGTCATTTCGACCTGAGATAATGATTGTTATTGCCTAGATGTTCAGGCTTTGCTGTCAATCCTTATGACTATGTAGAACTGTAGATCATTCTAGAACATCATGCCGGGTAATTAGGACTGGCTTACAGAACTGACTAGTGGAATTTGTGGATAACATAATACCACCACCGATAGAGTCATTACCTTCTGTAAGCTCGTCTACCATTGGCTGACGCGGCGTGTTCTCGCCGGGCTAGTAAATAAAATGTCTTCCAGATTAAATTAGACTCCAGGACACTATTTATAGTTTATCAGTATCAAAAACATATTCTCCTAATGCTCAAAATGACTTCCCCTTTAATGTTTTCAGATGTTTTTGAAAAGTCATAAAAATTTAAGTTTTTTTGCCCACATACGGCATCCATGCTTTCTCCAGATGCCGGGGCTTAGCGCACAGTGGATATAGGATAAGCTAGAAGGATTACGTATATATGCATGGAAATGAATAAACATCCACTTTTTAGCTTCCAAAAATGTCCTTTGCGGAGATTTTTCAGCTAAGCTGCCTGTGTGTACTGCATTTTGTACAAATAAATGTCAGAGATGGGAGTAATCCAGCTTTACAATGTCTGCAGATGTGCAACTTATCAGACCGCAGTCATCAGTTCAGAGCGGGGTGTAAAAAAAGTGTGTAGTCTGAGGACTGAGGAGTATTTTTGATTTTTTTAGAAATTTTTTTTTTCATTTCATTTGGCAAAGATACAGTAAAATTCCATAAATCTGGCACATGGTTCACCAGGAGTTCTCGACAATCTGTTAGATCGAGGAGCACAAAAAAAAAATTATCTGTTAGTCTGGCACTTGTCCTCTGCCATGAGCAGGCGGGATGTACTGTAAAGCCAGTGCCTTGGGCCTCAGGGCATAAATCTCCAAATAATAACTAATCCACCAGAATTTATATTTACTGGTACCAACATAATCATGAATATGTTGGAATTTTGCTATAATTAATAATTTTTTATGGTAAAAAATATTCTCCTCATGATCAGAAAATAAGAAATAATTTAGCAAAATTAACCTTGAACCAATAATCTATGAGGGTGAAGACACACGATTTGGTGCCACCGGCATGGCGGTCCAAGCCGCTGGTGTTTTCTCTTAGGACTGGTTCACATCTGCGTTCGGATTTCCGTTTGGGGAGTCTGCTTGGGGACCCCCCCAAACGGAAACCTATACGCATAAAAAGCGGTTTACCTGGGAAACCACACGGATCCCATAGACTATAATGGGGTCTGTGTGGCTTCTGCTTGGTTTCCGCACGAAGCAAGCGGAGAGAAAAGTGCTGCAAGCATGTTTCCATCTTTTGCTTTTGCTATCTTTTGAGGACTCCTAACCAGATACCAAAGGTCCCCAAAATTAGAAACACTGGTCTACAGATGACAACTTTTTGCATGGGTGCGCAGTCAAAATCGTCTTCAAGTGTCAAATTTTTTCTTCAAAATTATCCACTTACTGGAACGATCTCCTCCAAGATAAAAACATCAAGATCAATCTCTATAATATTGACATCTACAAATCCAAAAAGTTTGATAACCCAGCATTTGTGGACTACAATGTAGAATTTCAGAAGACAGAAGGGAGACAGTAATGCGGTAATGGAGGTGGACTTCATAGTTAGGTCGCTACTTGTCATCCTCACGTATGGCCAAACCTAGCATTTGGATTCTGAAGTCTTCCCTTATTGTCGATCATCAAACCAACCCCTTCTTAACTACCATAGACCCTCTCTCCATGTTCCATCCATGTGTCGGGGCCATGTCTCAAGTCTGGAATGATCTATGTTGCATCAATTCATTCACTTCCTCGCTGTCATTCTGCTCCTTTGAAGTCAGGAGGGTGGGAGACTTTGGACCATCTGATTTCACTAAAGGGATTTAAATGGACACCCAATGACACATTGAATTCATTCTTTTGCAAATTCCTTGTAGAAAGTGACATTCCGCAATTAGCATATTGGAAATATTCAATTGATGTGGTATTAAAAAAAAAAATATATATATATATATATATATATATATTTATATATATATATATCATCCATTGTACCTTAAAGGGAAGCTTTCAGCAGTGATGAATTTCTTATTATATCTGCAGTTTGCCTAAATTATTAGTCTAGGTGGCGCTAATGAGCCCACTATGCATCCCATCGTAGAGTGATAGGGCTGTAAATCATTTGGTCCTTCCCTCTTAAAGCAGATTCAGCCATTCCATGTTGCATGTCTAGTTATGGTTCCCATGAAATGGGTATCTGAATGTACCCCATAATGCTTCCTTCACCCCTGTCCCCCATATGCAATTCAAATACAGGGCTAGGTGGCCACCTAGTCATATATAGCAGAGTTCACCAACTACTGTGCTCCCCTCCCAGCTCAACTTTTATAAGCGCCTCCTTTAGTGGTACCCAAAGGATACCCCACCATTCTTCCAGCCCCTGTCATAGAAGCAGAGGTCACTTCTCCCGCTCATATTGGCCGATTGCAGCGCCATCTAATCAATAAAATTGCTTGCACAAATTCAGGTACCAAATGTGAAAGGATCCTTATAATGTCAAAAATTTCAATAATTTTTACATTTTATGGAAGAATTTATGGAAGAAAATCTCTTTGATGATTGTCTCAAGGAGCTGGGAATTGTGAGCCCTGAGTGGGGTTTTTTTTGAGTCCTTTGCAATTTATTATATTTTTGTAGCACGCCATGAATGGCATATTCTTCTCTGTTCGTTTTATAGCCCCAAAGGAATCATTGCGGAGGCTGCGGCATACACACAAAGTGCCTTATGAAGTTGTCTAGTCAGACCTACGTCTCCACGCTCTTGTTTTCCTTGGTAGCGCTGCAAGCAAGTTTTTTGATGGTTTGCTGCATCTGTACATTTCTTCCCAGACTAATAAGAAAAGCTGAAATCCCTTACCTTGAGTGTCTGTTAGCTTTCTCCCTGGCTCATTCTTATACATACGTAGATGTTTGCTAATTTAATGAAGAAACGGGACAGCCGAGAACAAAGCGTGTAGTCTCTAACCAGTAGTCGAGTTAAACAGGCTTTGTGGCTTACCACAAGATTTGGAATGCCAATTACAACACAAGAACAAAAATTACAAGTTCAGTGAGAGGAATCCTTCTCTAAACCGAGGACATTGAAGTTCATACAAACAAGAAAAAAAAACAAATTGAAAAAAATCCAAAATTCATCTCACGAAAGGACCAAAGATAAAAATATAAGGGAAATCTAGAAAAAATAATAAGCAGCTGGGGTTCGATTGGAGGGTGAAATGGGTAACGCTGTCCATCGCCTCTTTGGAAGGCTGTAAAATTTAATTTTCCTTAGGGATGTTGAGGAAGCGAGTGTATGTTTTATTAATTTGTGTGTTCCGGGTTAAATCAATTGTGTAAACAGAAGTATTCGCTCGGTAAAAATTTATTGAAATAAATGTTCTTCACTTAGTTGGAAAAATAGACATAGTAAAAGGAATAACATGATGTGTCTTTACTTTTAGTCACTGAGTACAATGTACCCAACGCATTTTCATGTGTAGGGTCTCATCTGTGACTTGGGGAGCGGACCTTGAGATGTACCATGAAGAGACATGGCATGGGGTACTGTCAATGGAAGTGCGTTTGATTACTTTTCCTTGCACTCTAATTTCCTAGTACATTTTTGTTGCTTAATGTTACGGTCCGTCAAGGTCATTGGTAGTGGTAGGTCTTCGTCAAATAATATGGTTAGAAAGTCCCATTTGTTGAAATAATCATTTGGCTACTTTGGGTTGCCACTGGATGAGCCTCAGAATTGGGGTGAAACCAGGATGGACTTCACATACTGCAAGGATTTTTCTTACCATATTCTTTTGATGACAGCCCAAATTGTCAAAAGATTGACACCAGTGATGGCAGTGAAGGCTGGTTTTCCACTCCTGTTGGATGGTTTTGTGCAATGCTAAATATTCATTCTTGACTGATATGGATATCTACGATTCGGAGCATGGCTGGTTGGCTTGTAACTTAAGTCAGTGGCCAGAAACCTCTTTCAAGAAGATTTTTGACCTTTGAATAATTGGCATGGAGTCTGCTATGATGTTGTTATCTCTTGACCTTAAAGATTGGCCCCATGTTTCCAACCCTTTGTTCAAAACCATTAGAAGTCTAACATTGCCCATGTTCTCCAGCTGCTAACCATTCCAGATTTCATTGATGCCATCTGCTGGTGCCTGGTGCTTGCATTTCGTTCTTCTTCTGATGGCAAGGAGAAGATCAAAGGCCATACAGATGTTTTATATTGTCTTATCTTTATCTTCAGTCTTTTGGGAAGCATATGCTTCGGCACCTCTTGGTGGTATTTGGATATCAAGGGTAATATTTTTTCAGATCAGAGGCAATTGAGGACTATTGTATATGTAGGCCATTTTGGCATCTTCCAAATCAGCCATAAAATGTTCAAAAGATACCTGGCACCAGGACTGTTGCATAAGTAAAATCTCAGGACTCAAGATACCTCTAGCACTGGACAGAGCTACATGGCCTATTGTGTGAAATGCACAATTGTGTTGGGTCTCCTTCCCTCCCTGGCATGGGCGTCTCACATGTCACATGTGGGATGTAGACTATACTTCTGTTCCGTGCAGATTGTCTCACAATCTCCAGTCCTCAAAACAGTTTTGTCCTTGGGAATTTCTGAGGTCTGAATGCTTCTTCTCAGTTGGTCTGGACTGCAAGATGTCCTCCTCCACAAAATGTAGCAGGTGCTCTTTAAGGAGGAAATTACTATTACATTTTTTTTTAACTAATGAGCTATATTTTTGCTGCATTTCTCATTATTGGACCTCTTCCATGAGATTTATGATATTTTGCTACATAAAGAAAATTTTGGCAGATAGCTCGCTAATTTATTTAACTTCACATTTCTCGATTCCGGCCGAAACAAAAAAAAAAAAAAAAAAGTTTTATTATTTAAAGTGTCCCTTTTGAATAAAATCTTTGTTCCCTCAGTGTGGATTCTGCATATGTACACACGATTTCATGAAGAGCCATTTTAGAGTTGAAATGGGGGCTGAAAGTATTTTTCTGGCAAAACGCTTGGAAAAGAAGACTCGAGACTCAAAGTCCCGAGAGCTCTGAAAAACTAGACTCTGCTTTCAGTGAGGGCCTGCTAAAGACATTAAGTTCCCTGCAAACATCCATCTATCAGCAGCAAAGTATTTGTAAAAGGCCTACTTTGTTCTGAACTCACAGGCCCACTGATTATTCACAGTGCCTTTATTGTGGAAATTGGTTGATGACCCTTTACCCTCAGAAATGATGACAGATTTATGTATTTTAACACCCAGGCCTGATGTATTTGTTAACTGCGGGCCAACCAGAGCCACCGATGCCAATATCTATTTTTATGGTTAGTCTCTTTTAAGGTACCCTGTGTGTCTGAGGAGCAAAAATAGTCATATAAGCCATGTAGCCAAGATGGCTCATCAGTTCTAAGCTACATATCATTGTGTTGACCATAAGTAGATGATGCCAACATGAAGGCCTCAGCCTGTGTTTTTCAACATGGTGGTGTGACATTGCTTCTTCTGCTAATATCTATTTTATGTTTTTTCTCTTGTAAGGTATCTGGTGAACCGACATGGACTATTTGAGCTAGATTAGCTATGTAGGCAACTCTTCATCATGTAGTGTTGGCACACTAAAACCTCAATTCTTTTGCCTTAGCGTTGAGTTGCACCAGCCAAGCAGTCTTTAGCTAGCTGAAGCCATTGTGTATATGGGCTAAACTTAGGATTTTACAGCCTGGTTGTATGCCACCGTGTAGATCTAGGCTAAAGCTAGGACTTTACGGCATGGTGGTATACTACCACGTAGATCTAGGCTGAAGCTAGAACTTTACGGTATGGTGGTATACCACCGTGTAGATCTAGGCTAAAGCTAGGACTTTACGGCATGGTGGTATACTACCACGTAGATCTAGGCTGAAGCTAGAACTTTACGGTATGGTGGTATACCACCGTGTAGATCTAGGCTAAAGCTAGGACTTTACGGTATGGTGGTATACTACCACGTAGATCTTGGCTGAAGCTAGGACTTTATGGCATGGTAATACACCAGCATGTAGATCTAGGCTGAAGCTAGGACTTTACAGTATGGTGGCATACCACCATGTAGATCTAGGCTGAAGCTAGGACTTTACGGCACGGTGGTATGCCAGCATGTATATCTAGACTGAAGCTAGGACTTTACTGCATGTTGGTATCCCAGTGTGTAGATCTAGACTGAAGCAAGGATTTACGGCATGATAGTGCACCATTGCCACTGCAGCCAATATCTGTTTTAAAAGCAGGTCTCTTCTAAGGTACCCTGTGATTCTGAGGAACAGATGTATAATTTTAGTTAAAGTGGTCATATAAGGGTCACGGAGATGCTTTGGGCTTTATTTTGTTGTGCAATTTTGGTAAATGGAGATCTCAATGTCAATGTTTCACTGTTGCCTAAAGCCAAGTTACAGAATATTATGACCTGCCTTGTTTCTTAGTCAACCCCAAGCTTGATATTGAGGGCAAATTGAAGAACAGTGTTGATAGCCCAAATCTTTGATACAGAATGATGGAGAGGCTCTGATTTTTAAAGGACATGTCATCAAGTAAAGATTTGTCTCTGATCAGCATGGCCACCATTTGCATTTCATATAGGGTTCCCCATCTTAGATAACTCCATCTGCCATTGCTGATCGGAGAGTGACCCTCTCCTATCTACAAAAATTTGTTGACCTCTTTAAAAAGTATATATTTTTTTAGAATCATGTGACCATGATATTGTCAGACTGGTCTGTGTTTTTGTTATGAAGAGGTTAAGTCCATGCTTATTATGAAGAGCTCAAGATGGAACGGAGCGTGGCGCTTCATGCCAGGTCCCTAGCACTTCATTTCTGTTGGCCATATTTTTTCCATTTTCATTTTGTCCATAAAAACAAGGAAATGTAATTAAATAAGCAGCGTAACGATAGAACAGGAGGGACGACCGCGTCCAGAAACCTCATAATAAACAGACAAAGACAAGAACAAAACTTGGCAGCAGAGGAGCGCAGAGGTCCCTCTCCGCAGCCCCATTCTCATTACAACATACTGCTTTTAAGCATGACCCATAAATTGCAGAGTTTTTACTAAAATTTACTTATGTAGATGTTATATTTTGGGCTTTCTTTCTGAAGGTCCTCTACATGCAAGTAGAGGACAAGTTAGTGGTATGTATAGATATGTTAATCTGTAATATTTGATAATCTAGCACTTAACAGATCTCAATAATGCTGGATTAAAGGGATTATCTATCTATCTATCTATCTATCTATCCTAGAATAATTAGTTATTAGTTAAATATCCATATGCAGGCTCACAACACAACCATGTTTTGTCAATTCCTTTTGAAGGCCTCTATCCATATCTTACTTTTCAGAAGGCCAATTCTAGACCCATCTAGACCATTTCTCTCTCTACTCCCGAAAGACTCCGTCACATGATTTACGTTAATAACACTTTCGCCCTTCATAAGACACTACCAGCCTTGAGACGTATTTAGCAGATAGAGGTTATCAAGCCTGCACTGGCCGCCATCATTTTTGTTGGTCTCAAGGATGAATGATAATTGTGAAACCTTATACAATAAATCTTTTTGCTACCTATCTCTCTATTTATCAAATATCTATCTATTATCAAGTATCTAATATCTATCTATTTTCTAGGACATCTATCTATCTATCTATCTATTATCAAGTATCTACAAGTTTCTAATATTTATCTATTTTCTAGGACATCTATCTATCTATCTATCTATCTATTATCAAGTATCTACAAGTTTCTAATATTTATCTATTTTCTAGGACATCTATCTATCTATCTATCTATTATCTATCTGTCTATCGACTATCTATCCAATATCTATGTATCTATGAAATATGTATCTAATATGTCTATCAAATCTGTCTATCAATCGTATGTCTATCCTATATCTGTTTATACATCTCATACTGTATCTATATGTAATATTGATCTGTCTGTCGAATATCTATCTTTATTATCTAACAATTTTTGTAACTATTGTATATTTATGTATCTATCTCTGTTGAATACCTGTTTATCGAATATATTTCTCTATCTATCTCATATCTGTGTATCTATTTAATATATATCTATGTATCTCTCTCATTTCTGTCATATATATGTCATATCTATCTATCGATCTATCTATCTATTTCATAGCTATCTATCTATCTATCTCATATCTATCTATCTATTTATCTATCTATCTCATATCTATCTATCTATCTATTTATCTATATCTGTCTATCTAATATCTATCTCTCCATCTATTTCATGTCTGTCTATCTATCTATCTATCTATCTATCTATCTAGTATACAGTATATATTAACAATTTTCATGTATAGCTCCCTGATCCAAACAAGAAAGTTAAGTGACAACTGATATTACTGCTTACAAGTCAGTTGTCACCCAGCTTTGCCAGTCTCCTGACAGGCATATCAGTGTATCTGTATGGCAGCAGACTATGTATAACTGCATAACCAGACGACCAAAGAAAATAGAGCCATGGCTCCAGTTGACAAGCAGCATAGAATTACTCCGTCTGTCCGCTGCACAGAAATCCTAGGAATCTCGCAGAAGAGTGAGATGGCGCCTCGTGACTGTGTAACACAATTCCCATGTTTGTGCACAGAGTTCTGTGTTTTTAAACAACTGTTTTCCAGGAGCCGCCATGTTGTCTTCTCTTTATACAGTGCAGCATTGATACTATCAGCCCATTGTCTTCTTTTCTTGTTTCTTCTTGCAAGACTTATCACAGCTGCACAGTTCTCTCTGCCTCCTGCTCTGCACTCAGCTATACACATGGCACTATATGACGGTAGTATGTGGACTGTATATGCAGCATTATGTGGAAACTGTATGGGATTTTTATTCCAGTAACATTCCAATAGTGTAGCATTTGGGACCACCATGTGCCAGATTATCAGACGTTCTACTTTATTTTAAGTGTTTATTTACTCATAATTTATGTGGTGTCCTGTACCTCTGATGCCCTACTCCTTAACCCTCACCTGAAGTCAACATGAGGTTAGGAAGAACCTGTTACAGAATATCAAGTTGTTTCCCACCCATCTGGAATTGTGTTAAATTCTTTGTAGAATTTTGGGACCACCTGATTTGTGCAATTGGAATTTTAGATATAGCATTCATCTATGGAAGCTGAGTCACTGTGTACATTCCATTACTTATCTTCTACTACTTGTAAGTTATCAATTGTATCTACTCCAAAGCTGCATTCAGAACTGCTACGTACTGGAAAGAGTCAGTAAACATGTCATCAAATAACATCAGTAATGTAGTGGGAAAAAATAGCATTCTGAGCTTGAAATAATAACTCTGAACAAACTGTATGCAAACACCGAGCAAGCAGGGCAAATGGATGGGTTTCAAGCGGAACTGTGAATGCAGCTCTGAAGGCTATAACTCAGGATGTAATACAGAATGTAACTCAGGATCAGTACAGGATAAGTAATGTAATGTATGTACACAGTGACTGCAGCAGAATAATAGTGAATGCAGCTCTGGAGTATAATACAGGATGTAACTCAGGATCAGTACAGGATAAGTAATGTAATGTATGTACACAGTGACTGCACCAGCAGAATAGTGAGTGCAGCTCTGGAGTATAATACAGGATGTAACTCAGGATCAGTACAGGATAAGTAATGTAATGTATGTACACAGTGACTGCACCAGCGGAATAGTGAGTGCAGCTCTGGAGTATAATACAGGATGTAACTCAGGATCAGTACAGGATAAGTAATGTAATGTATGTACACAGTGAGTGCACCAGCAGAATAGTGAGTGCAGCTCTGGGGTATAATACAGGATGTAACTCAGGATCAGTACAGGATAAGTAATGTAATGTATGTACACAGTGACTGCACCAGCAGAATAGTGAGTGCAGCTCTGGAGTATAATACAGGATGTAACTCAGGATCAGTACAGGGTAAGTAATGTAATGTGTGTACACAGTGACTGCACCAGCAGAATAGTGAGTGCAGCTCTGGAGTATAATACAGGCTGTAACTCAGGATCAGTACAGGATAAGTAATGTAATGTATGTACACAGTATGGAGTATAATACAGGACAAGTAAGGTACTTACAAAGTGACTTAACTTTTATGTGTAGATGAATTCTTTACATAAGCTGTAAAAATATTCAGAATTGGACTTGCCCTTTACCTGTAATAACCACTGAGCACCATCTTACAGGTTACATATAGAATATATGTACAAGCCATGCCAAGCAGATAGGCCGGGCACACTCCCAGTCCCTGGCACCTGCCTGGAGTAGAATCTTCCTTCCTGTATATCCCAGCCTGTCTTATCTCGATCCCCATCACACAGTATGACACTAGTTAAGCATTGGTAGCCGAAGGAAATCCAGCGTGGAGGAAGTGGCCGTCCATTCAGTGTTTACTTAGGATCAGTTCCACCGATCACTTCCAGATGTTGGCTTTAATTGTCACACTTTGCTATGTTTGAGCAGTAATACTTGGAAAGGCCGCTTAATAAATCAATCCGCGGGACTCATCTCTGGGCGCAGCTGCCAGAATTTTTTTTTTTTTTCTGGTCTCCAAAGCGACTGTGAATGTTGGAGAAATTCTAGCAGACAAACAATGGCGAGTACATCTATCCCTGTTCTTTTTTTATTCCGTTATGATAGACGGCGGTAAAACAAGGGAATTGTGGGACAATATATCAGTGTAATCTAAAAATTCTGTCTGTAGCTGCATCCTGCATATCTAAAAACTTTCCAAGGATCCCGACTGTCAGATATTCCTGGTTATACATCCCTCAACTCAAATATCATCCATAAATCCAACTTCTCTTTAGATTATAGCAGGGCTGTGGAGTTGGAGTCGGACAATTTTGGGTGGAGTTGGAGTCATGAAAAAGTTACTAACTCCAAATTGGTGGGGATGGGCTGTAGAGAAATAGAGGAGTTGGAGTCGGTGGTTTGGCCTGGATTATAGTTGTGAACCTCCATCTTCCAAGGAGCCCTTGAGCTGTTAAGGCTTGTTCACACATGGCGGATCTGTTGCATTTTTCGCTATGGTTTTTACTTGGATTTTGGCTGCAGAGGAAAGAAGAATTTAAAAAATATCTGAAAATATCATATCCATATATACACATAGTTACATATATTATACACATAGTATAAATATACACACACACACACACACACACACACACATATATATATATATATATATATATATATATATATATATATATACACAGTACATGCATACACTTACATATACACTTGCGCTCATACATTCACCTGTACAAATACAAACACATACTCCCACATATACAAACACGACACATATATACATACAAGCGCGCACACTTGCCCCGATCCGGTAGGCCCCAGCTGCTATTTTTCACTACGGGACCTCACTACATTTCAGAAGAAGCGCACTATTGTGTGGGCTTGGAGCAATATCACTGGCCAGAGAATGCAGAGAATTTTTAGGCCACAATGTGTTTGCACTAGGAAGCGAGGGACTTACTGGAATGTAGAGCATGTTTCCAAAAATATTCCCTGCAATAGCCCTCTTGGTTTATAACGGTTATTTTTATTGGCCCACCGGTCCCATGAATCCCGGTGATGTCATACTCCCTCATGGTGGAGATGAAAGTACAAAGAATGTTCTGTGGTTTTTCACAGATCGAGCCAACAGCTGAAACAGCTCACGTTTTGTTATTTTAACCCCTTCGAAGCCAGTGGGGCTGGGGGTGGGGGGTACTGGCTGAGGCACTGTACTCCAACCTGGCACACCGGGAGTTAAACGGCAACCTTCCGTGAATGTCATTGTTCACACTTTACACTGTGGTGAGGCACAGAGCCGTAGTATAATGATAACTACACCAGACAAAAAGTGGCAAAAAATTGTTACTCCATACGGCCTCTGCCACGATCGGTAGTCGGAGTGATCCTATAACCACATCGCATTACGTATGTAAATATTTTGCGTGGCCAGTGATATACAGTTACATAGCATTATTTCTGGTCTTTTTGTTATTGCTGTGTTGATCCAGAAGAAGACAAAAACAAAATCTTCTTAATTCAATATGGGCGGAGACACTGCTAGGGTTATCATATATTCAGCTGGGGATATCCTCTACAATCATTGGGCTAGTCTCAGTACTGCTGACTACGTATCTGTAGTCAGACACGCCCCTAACTTATTTGAATTTCTCTCAATCCAGTGGGACAATACACACTGATAGAAAGGGTTCTTGGTAGCATCCCCCGTGGTCTAGTATAGTAAACTAGCTACTCATAACATCCCTGGTGGGTTAGAGAACTGTGGTAAAGGTGTTAACCCTTTGTCAAGGGGTTAACTTCTTCCGGTTGCTATTCTGGATACCTAGACATTCCATTAGCAGCCTGTATAATCTTACAGGATCTGTGAGGGGGGCCCCAAAGGTCCCTCTGCCACATAAAATATACCACTATTCTAAATGGGGTAAGATAGGTACAGATTTTGCATTGGGGTCCAGAAGCTTCTCTGTGTGAGACCACTGGAAAGTGTAAACAGGGGAGGGAAAAATTATTTTAAAACCCCCCAGCGGCCATTGTGGGCCCCACAGCTGCTCCGGTTATATGTCTTCCCCTATATCCATGTGTTACGAGATTTTAACTGCAGAATTATGAATGCAGCTCTGGGTTATATTATAAGCTATAACTCAAGATTGGTGGTTAACTTTATAGATGTCTAGATTTTTTTATTTTTCTTTTACTTTTTTTTTAACTTTATATATATAGATTTTTTTCTATTAATACTGTATTACGGCACTCACAGGTGGACATACGCTACATCCTAAGGAACCTGTACCGTTACCCCCCCCCCCCCCAACCTGCCAGTTTTATTGTATTTTCAGGTAGTTATTTTTTATGGAATTCTCCAATTTCCTGCAAGACCCAAAATGTCAGCGCTAAAAGTGTTTTGATTTATAGGTAGAGCAGTCAGGCTCGTATGCTTTTAACGGGTCCCCCCAGGAATCCTATAGCTATAAGCTAAGTGTAGTGTTATGTTCATACACGCAGACTGATAAAGAGCCCACTCCGCTGACAGATATACAGTGGCAGGAAATTGTAAAGAGTGTCAGGGTTTCCATTGTAATTCAGCACCAGCGCCGTGCCCCACCGCGAGGGGGGATGATTTATGGGACGCAGGGAGCAAATGTTTGGGATCTGCAGAGTTTGTAATGGCTACAGTCAAGATATTGTATGTTCCTTACAATGTCCGTCACTCCAGGGAGTCGAGGCTTCCTCATATTAGCTACATACATGGTCATTTCATCTACACCCAGCCCTCCTCCCACAGACTTAAATTACATCATAAAATTTCACGACTGACTAAAAATCAGCCTGGCGCTATGTATTTTTCACTAGGTTGATTTTTTTTTTAACTTTTATGTTTGTTTTTGTGCATTTATATGAAGTACTGACCATATATTTTACCTTTCCTGACATGTCTGTTTTAGTAAGTTCTTACATTTCCCATAAAATGTAAATTATGAGATTCTTTTCTTAGAATTTTGAGTTGTGCCGTTCCTCTGTTATTCCTCCTGGAAGTGTAAGGATACATTGAAGGCTGGATATAATATTCCCTTGTCAATAGGATGTGTTCCTGCTCCGCGGCCACAGGAGAGGACCTGGTGACGTACGTGAGTAACATCATCGGGTTCTTTCCAGCCACCGCTGTGTGGTCACATGCAACGCAGGACTTCCAGCGGTGAAGGCACAATGTCAGCCCCAGTGGACAGCGGCGGATACCGGAGTGTCGGGGACAAGTGAGTATGAATTTTTTTTATGTTACACCTTTGTGATTTGTCCAGTTCTTGGACAACCCTTTCACTTACCTTGGGCAACGCTTTCTTCTTGGACCCGAGAGTTACGTGCTGGTTCCAACCCAAGGTCATGTGATCAGAACCAGCCCCCCGTCCCCAGGTTACTCTGCCTCCTCTCCCTTTTTAACAGGTACTTACCTGATGCCTGGCTTTACTATAGTATGCCAGACCGCATAACTAGCAGTGAACACAGGACAGTAGGGAGGAGACTGGTTCCGATCATGTGACCTGTGGTCGGAACCAACCCAAAACCCCAAGGTCCTGAATGAAGAAACCACCGGTCAAGGTAAGTTAAATACAAGTCTCCGGACAACCCCTTTAATTTGATTCGACAGTGTTAGACTGTATAGAGACACTTCATATGGGCAAGGGGTATGGTAAAACCTTGTTGGTAGAATTCCAGGAGGAGTAACCAAGGAGCAATATCCTACATAGAAATATTCACACGACCAAGCTGAGACTCAGCCATGTGAGTGCAGGATCCATATGGCACATATTTTTTTCATGGACCCATTCACCTCAATGGTTGAATCAAGTCTGTGAAAATGGTCCTAATAGTCCAGGCCATAAAATATAGAGCGTACTCTTTTTTTATCACGCTGATGAACCTGGTTGCCCAAATAGGCCCTTAAGGCCACACCTTGTGAAAAAGGTGCGTTTTTGTTGCAGATTTTGCTGCGTTTTTTTGTGGCCAAAAAATTAGCATCTTCAAAAAGAATAGGAAATAAGGAGTCCCTTTTACTTCTCATTTCTGCTAAATCCATTTCTTGCTTTGACTCAAACAACGCAGCAAAATCTTCAACAAAAATGACCCTTTTCTGCAATATGGGGCCTCAGTCAGCCTCTTCTATAACGCCGCCACCCCAGGGACATCAGTTATATCCATTGATTCATATTAGCAGCACGTTTCATAACTACGATTGACTATAAGTCCGAGAAAAAGCTAATACCAAAAATTTTTTTAATTTTTGAAAATTTTTGGAAAAATGTTGTCAGTTCCTACCATGTTTCAGCCGAGGAAACAGGTTGATATCAAGATAACCAGAACAGGACCCCAGGTGTATTCCTAATTTTCCTATAGGATAAAAACACATGGTTTTGGAAGTGCTTTTTAATGCACCCTGTAAAATAAATCCTGAATTTCATAAAATCATATAGTCTGAGCCCCTGTTTCTGGCAGGCGCTCCATATTTCTGTTGGCTGGTATCTGTTAACTTGTTTCTCCCTAGATAAATATCATTATTCACATACCATGCTTATTACAGATGGACGTTTTTCTGGGAAAATCTTACATCCCGGCATATTTCATCTCCTTTTTGTTCTTCGGTGTAACAGACTCTAGCGGACGGTTCGGCTACTGGATTCTCTGGGAGAATGTTATTTTTGGCACAAGCGGGGACGTTGCTGAGGAGCGCAGCTAGATTGGTTACAGATCGATTAAACAGGATCTCACAGGATGAAAGGCCATGCACTAAATTATATATCCGAGAGGTTGGGGCCCGCCGAGGCAACGGGTGTGAGACTTTAGAGGATGGAGAGTAATCCGATAGTTCTCTGGGGAAGTTCAGTCAGAGTTGGGCGCTGAGATAAATGGTTGGGTGTGAAAAGAAGTAATTAATAAAAGGGTTCAAGAGTTTAAGTGAATACATACGGCCCGTTATTACATGGCACAGACATACAGAAATGGCCGAGGATGGTGCTTCTAGAAGACTCATTAGGTTGCCTCTCTTAGTACCCTAGGTAGGTGGCCCCAATACGTTGTCTTCTCAGCAGGGTCTGTCATGGCATAGTATTGATTTATTCATAACTTAGGGGCCCCTGTTTCCACAAGGTCTTGAGATTTGGGCCTTTGGACGTTTACATGCTCTATATAAAAATGACCAACTTGTGGAAAGATGCGGAATTTGCTTCACCAGGCTCCAATTGGAGCCTACGGCTGACACCTGGCATAAGCTGAATCTTCTGCAAAGTCTGAAAAAGAGTCCCCACCTATGAAGTACTACTTACAGAGCTGATGTTCAGAAGTGCGTAGGGGCCCCTTTGAGCACCAGGGCCTCTAAGCCTCCTATAGCTATGTCAGTGCTTACAAGACCCATGTAAGTGATGGTAGGGTTCTGGAAGTCTGAACTTCTGGACCTCTACGTACATCTCAAAAAGGTGACCTCCAATACACCTGTCATAGGGATTGTACCCATCTTTCCTTGATGGCAAATTGGCTAAGTATCTAATAATATTCACTTGATCTACAGGGTGGGCCATAATAATGGATACACTCAGGTTGGCCATAAGTATGGATACACCCAGATACCATTGTTTTTCTTGTGCAATTCTCCATCACTCGGCCTCAAATGTTTCCCCCTCCCATGTACTAATATGCCACAAACGATAAGGTGATATCAGCAGCCACTTACATTTTATCTGGGTGTATCCATACTTATGGCCCACCCGGGTGTATCCATACTTATGGCCCACCGGGGTGTATCCATACTTATGGCCCACCCGGGTGTATCCATACTTATGGCCCACCCAGGTGTATCCACACTTATGGCCCACCCGGTGTATCCATACTTATGGCCCACCCTGTAGATGTAACAGTTCCAAGTAGATGGGTAGGAAATATTGGGGCTGATGGGATAGGGACAAGAAGTGGTGGGATTTGTGCAGATTTACCCCAAAGTGGTTGGTTTGTGGACATCAAGTCCTGGATTACGTTGGCAACTATGAAACTACCTTCTTCTAAACATACGTCCATACCTATGATCAGGGCTGTGGAGATGGTAGGAGAGGCGGTATCGGGGAAGTCTTGAATTACGTTGGCCATTATGACACTGCCTTCTAAACATATGTCTATAGCTTAATCACCTGGTGAACTATAAATTCCAGCATACCCTCCTAGTACTGGCCCTTGTTATACACCGCTTGTCCTTCGTCTCTTCGTTCACCTTTGAGATGACCCCGGGTTGTTTTTTTAGTACGAGGCCACGACTTTTCCTTTAATCTCTGCCTAGCCGGGAAGAAATTGAGTTTTTTCACTTAATTGAGAAGGCAGACTGTGCTGACATCCGAGGCTGAAGATTAAAGACACGGGTTTTTCTTTGTAATAAAGTTATTTAGAAAAAGACCTTAACCATGACGCATGTACTTTTATAACATGGACGCCCCTTTTCTGTCTGTGCATGGATTGTCTTCTCTGTTATCTACGTCTCTATGTACAGGCTTTTTTTCTCATTTGTCTTCTGTAGGTCATTACATCAGTTCGGGCCTGGGCCGTACCATGTAGGAGGGCCCTCAATTACCCCCTCCTTTATGTTGGTGCATCCTCATGATCCCAAAAGCACTTAAAAAGCCGAAACATTTTTCATAAATTGGGTTTTTACACAAATATTGCAACTTTCTCACTTTTGGGCCACCCTCACCACTTTCCTGGAAGGAAGTTGTGTGGTGTAAATGATTCCTAAAAATTTACACCAGCTTCAGGCTGTCATAGATTTACAATAGACTGAGGGATCCATGATAATGAAAAAATGGACTTTGCGTTTTTCACAGCTCTTTTTTTAGTGTTTGTGTACATGAGGCCTTAGGGGGTGTTCATACATAGGAATTTGACACTGAATTTGTCAAGCAGAAAATTTCTGCTTCAGGAATTTGAAGCAAATTTTTTCTGCTTGTCAAAAAATGGAGAGGATTTTGACGATGAATTTGAAATGGAATTTGGAGAAGAGTGCCACTTCTATTTTGCCTTTATTGGACTGGGCCAAATTCCAAATTTTGCAATCAGATTTTGACAAATTCCGCACTGATGAAAAAGTTGTGTTTTCCGCCTCCCATTCATTTCAATGGGAGTTCTCAGGCGGAATTCAACTTAAGAACGAGCAGGGCGCTAATTTTGAGGTAGATTTTACCTCAAATTCAGTGTCAGATTGCTATGTGTGAACAGCCCCTTACACTGCTCCCTTGTTCTCCTTGAGTTCTCCAATTCCATTGTGGACCATTACACCCGGCTACATGGTATTTACACACCTGCGTAAAAATATACTCCGTTTCCCAAAAAATATAATCACGTCCCACACACCCCATGTAAACAGCCTGTTTGGTCCCAAAGGTTGATGTTTTTGTTTTTGAGCAGATGTTTTTGTCCATACAGAACAAATACACATTGCCATCATGGAGGAGCATTATCTGTAGTAGTTACAGAGTGACATGCCCCATAATATAGGATTGTTTCCCGGGGTCACCTGTAAGTCATTTTCTCGCAGAAGGGGCGAGTGAGCGAGGACTTGCAGGAACAACCTTATTCTTAGCAGCAGATGCCTTCACTTTTTTTTCCCCTGTTTTTGGAGGAAGGCATTTTGATAGGCTGCGATCTGGACACCACCTGCTTCCCAGGCTGAAAGCATGCCAGAATTGGATCTTTTGGACCCCAGAAACCCTTTCATGTGCTAAATAAGACATTGTGCCTCTCAGCTTGGTAAATGTGTCTTTACTTGTCCTTCAGTGGCCCTCAATAGGCATGTGTCTGCAGACGGGCTGATGGGAGCACAAATGTTATGCATTAATTGGCCTACGAGGAGGAGGCGATGGGGGAAGCCATTGGGAAAGACACAGGACAATATGACCAAAGGAAGAGAATGGGGTGTTATTGTCGAGCAAAGTGAGGGAGGGGGCAAGCAGGAAAAAAACATGACGTGTGAAAATATCTCGGGAGCTTGTAGGATTGGACTATATATTTTCTATATAAAACTAGATGCAAATCATATTAATAGCCATATAGATGCAGCATCACTGAGTATTAGATCATATTGTGTTCCCTGGTTCTTAAAAGGGAACTCCTTCATACCGCCATCATGTGACACCTACACAGGGCCTCAGATGGCAATGGAGGTGTGGGCATCACAAGCCACCAGTATTTAGATCCAGGACTGGGACAGAGAACTAAAATCTATGGACATGATTGAAGCAACACCTTTCTATGCAGTAGGTGGCGACATAGAGCACAGGAATAAGCTCCTCCCAGAGCAATGCAGCCTGTATGACTGTGAGGCATGACAGGGAGACATTCAACATAAAATATCAGGGGAAACTAAATTTATTTTGTGAAAGGTCTTCGCCATATTATTTTGGAAGACTTTCTTTATCCATGCTGTTACTATCAGGTGTGGCTGGAGGAATACTTTAATCACTTGTATTGGTTGCCTCCTCCACTTCTTGTCAGTGACAACACTAGTAGATGGGGTTGGATGAAGACCAACCTATAACCCTACAGTGTTGATCCAGAGGAACGGGAAAAAAAAAAACCATGAGGCTTACGACAATTGCCCCATGTCAGGGCAAAAAATTCCTTCCTGAGTCCAAATTTGGCAATCAGTATAAAACCCTGGATAAACTTGTCTTTACCAAAATCTAAAACCCATAACCCGTAAGTTAACGTGACCGCTTTTTTCTCCATCCTTGATCACACAGGGCTGGTTGTTAGTCGTGACCTTTGCATCATGATGACTACACAAACACCACATTGGCCAATTTTCCTCGGCTACAAGCTCCTCTCTTCCATGTAAATAGATTCATCATGTAAGCTGGCCGTAATACATCCTTCAGACGTCGTCTTCAACTCATTTACATCTCCAAAACTTTCCCTAAAGCTCATAAATAAAAGATTCCTCACTTTCCAGGGGATTGTGCCAAGAGCTTGCACTGCACAAGGTGCCTATTCCCAGAAGTGGAGCGTAGGGGACGAGTGTTATATGTTCTCCTGCTCGCAAAGCCTGGCACACAGCGGACAATATGGCCCAGGCACATGGATTTATAGACTACTGTGCCACTGGGATACACAGAGCAAGTTATTCCACCACATGCCCGAGACAGACAACTGCCCAGATACTAGGTCATGTATAAGGAAAGACTGACAACTAGGCACGTACAAGATGGACAGAAAGGAGAAAAATAAATGTAAATGTATCTATTGATAGGTATGAGAATAGGTAGGAAGATGGATAATTAGATAGAAAGATAGGAAGATGAATAATTAGATGATAGATATTAGATAGATAGATAGATAGATAGATAGATAGATATAAGATAGATAGATAGATAATTAGTTTTAAACACATAAAGCTTAGATAGGTAGATATTAAAATTTAAATAGATACTGTAGATGGCTAATATGAGAGATCAATCTATAGATATGATATATAGATACATAGATATTAGATTTAGATGGATGGAGACAGATAGATAGATGTATTGTAATTACATATTTAGATATTCAGGCAGATAGCTAGATAGATATGAGATATATACAGTAGATAGATTATAGATAAATATGAGATAAATAGATATGAGATATATGATCTAAATATATGAGATAGATAGATATTATATAGATATGAGATATATGATCTATAGATATGAGATAGATAGACCAGATAAATAGATTATTTTTAAATAGATAAAGTATTGATATAGATATTAGTTAGAATGATGAGTATTAGATTGATCATTATATTTACATAGATACTGTAGATAGATAGATATGAGATATGATAGATAGATAGATAGATAGATATGAGATAGATAGATAGATAGATATGAGATAGATAGATATGAGATATATGATAGATAGATAGATAGATAGATAGATAGATAGATAGATATGAGATAGATAGATAGATAGATAGATAGATAGATAGATAGATAGATAGAGGAATATATAGATAGATAGATATGAGTGATAGATAGATAGATAGATAGATAGATAGATAGATAGATAGATAGATAGAAGATAGATAGGTAGATATGAGAGATAGATAGATATGAGATAGATAGATAGATAGATAGATAGATATGAGATATTAGATAGATAGATAATGAGATATTAGATAGATATGAGATATTAGATAGATAGATAGATAGATAGATATGAGATATTAGATAGATAGATATGAGATAAATATCCAAAAATGAATATTTAGACATAAAGAACTATAGATTGAGTATATGTCGTATCCGCCTCCTGTGTGTGTACATGGCCATACTAGTCCTGAGTACTTTCTGCCCCGTGTACCAGGCTCTTGTTCTCTGCCACCCTTAGTTTGCCCTCATCCCCATTATTAATGCGGGTGCCTGTGGAATGTGCCGATGTGACAAGTGTCAGCCATCATCATAAATCACAGATATAAATAAGGTGACGGGTTGGTCGGGTGGGGTGTGGGGTATGGCCAGGGCCGCTGCTAATTAGAGCAACTGTAGCCTCTTGAAGATGAATGGCTCGGTATGTTTACCATCCACTTGTCTGCACACAACACTATTTCCTCCGCACATTACTACATGCTGGTGCTCGGCTGTTAGGATGGGTGATGGATCCAGCACTGCTGTCACTCTCTACACTTGTCTTGTAGCCGTCTTTGTCTCTGTTCAGACTGCTCAAGTACTTCAGACGTTGACTGTATGGAGACGGAATAGAATCCAGTGTGATTATGGGTCCAGGAGGGGAAGGGGGGGTCTAAAAAAAAACCTTCACCTTTCAGCAAATGTCACTTCCCACTTTCTAGAAATATCTAAAGGGGCTGTATGGTAGTTAAAAAACATGTCTTCTTCCTTCCAGAAACAGCGCCACTCATAGGCCACCTTTGGTATTGCATTGTAAATAAATAGTGATTAGATGCAATGCCAAGCATTCGTATAGTGTTTTTGGATTTTTTTTGGTTTGGTCACGGCCGGTTTGTTCATTGCGTAGAACACACCTGCAGATCGCTTCCAGCCTCATTTGGGTTAAAAATTTCTCAAAGAGTCAATGAAACAATGTAAAGAAAACAAGACCAGTAACGGGCGCTGTTTAATGTCCGTACGTGCCCAGGTGGGCATTGCCCCATTTGTCACTGATTACTGGAAGTCATTGAGTACGAGCCCAGCGGCTGACACACATCAGACGCCATAAGGGAGAGTGGAGCCCTGCAGATGCGAGATTGTATTTCACGCTTCGCTGTTTGTTAATATGAGTCTGGGGTATCCATTTCATAGAGACCGACGGGGCCGGACCCCGAAGCAGACGTTCCACATGGATTCAGATCTGAAAACACTCGTGTGACACATTTGTTGTTTCCACTTATGTGATAATGAAGTAATCTGATAGGCGGCCATTCATGGCTTGTTTATTGATCGGGCAATTTTCCGTAGTTACCTTCCCAGTAAAGGGCCGGCATCCTCAGAATGAGCAGCTCGGGGCTTTGAAAATTATAATCTGGTGGGATTACTGCCGGATGGTCAGCTGTGGACTCCGGGATTCCTGGTCCCATTTCCGACCTTGTCATATTAGGTTGAGTTGTGCAAAGTGACACACTCGGCTCTGCTACGTCACTGGTTTACTTTATGTTATGTTTAAGGGTCAGGCTCGGCTCTGCTACATCACATCATATATATGAGTTTGTGTGTATTTTTGTGCATGTTTTGTTTAGCTGGTGTCAGTCTGGTAAGTGTGTGTGTGTCAGGTGTAGGTGTATGGTTTAATATGTATGATGGTACAGCATGTATAGATGTGTGTACATGTCAACTGTGTAAGGTTGTGTGTAATTGTATTGGCTTTTGTGGTGGAGTATGTGTGCGTCAAGTTGTGTACTTGTATGGATTAATAAGTGTATATGTTTCAGTCTTTGTGGTTTGTGCGTTGTGTATGACTTGATATGAATGAATGTGATTGTATGTATACAGCATATGTATCAGCTTGTGTAATGTCTGTGTGACACTGTGTGGTGCTTGGGTTAATGTATGTGTCAGCCCTTGTGGTTTTTGTGTGTTTGTGAGTCAAATTATGTACATATATGGGTTATTGTGTGTATACTATGCATAAAATTGTCTATGTATTGTATGGTTTAGTACATGTATGTGTGTATGCTAGACTGTGTATCAGACAGTGTATGGGTTAATATTTGTGTTTGTGTGTGTTTTTGCCAGACTGTAGGTGTAATAAATAACATGTATCTGTGTGTTTCCTGCCAGTATTTGTGGTGTGTGTGTGTCAGACTGTATACATGCACAGGTTAATATGTGTGTGTATGTCAGACTGTGTAGTGTATGGATTAGTGTGTGTGTGTCAGATTGTGTAGCCTGATTAATGTGATCATATGTCAGACTTTGTACAGTGTGTGTGTCAGACAGACTTGTATGGATTTGTGTGTGTGTCAGATTGTGTAGAGAACAGATTACTGTGTTTGTGTCAGACTGTGTAGGTATACAGGTTAATATGTGTGTGTGTGTGTTCTGTGTAGTGGTCAGGTTATTGTGTGTGTGTCTAAGTGTTGGAAGAGTGAAGAAATCAGGCGATACCTTTTAGAGGCTAACTGAGTATATTTGATAAGTTTTGATAAGTAAGCTTTCAAGAGTCTAGCTCTCTTCTTCAGACATGGTGTTATACAAGAACTGAAAATTCACAGATTTTTATACCTATACACATGATCTTCTCTACTTAGATTGCATTTTGTTTTTTGTTTTTTTAAGGACTCTAAAATTCTTTGAAGATCATGTGTATAGGGTATAAAAATCTGTGAATTTTCAGTTCTTGTATAACACCATGTCTGAAGAAGAGAGCTAGACTCTTGAAAGCTTACTTATCAAAACTTATCAAATATACTCAGTTAGCCTCTAAAAGGTATCGCCTGATTTCTTCACTCTTCCACTACTTTCAATGGCTAACACGGTACAACATTATACTACTGTCTAAGTGTTTGTCAGCTTTGGTGGTATGTGTGTCAGACTGTATAGTGTACAGGTTATTTTGTGTGTGTGTGTGTGTCTGTGTGCGCTTTGTGTGGGTGTCTGTGTATGTGTTAGACTGTGTAATGTACAGGTTAGTTTGTTTACATGTTTGTCAGCCTTGGTGGTATGTGTGTCAGGCTGTGTAGTATACAGGTTAGTGTTTTTGTCTCAGCCTGTGTATATACACAGGGAAATATGTGTATGATGCCTTGTTGGTATGTGTGTCAGACTGTGTTGTATACAGGTTAGTGTGTGTGTGTGTGTCAGCCTTGTTAGTGTGTGTGTGTCAGACTGTAGTATACGGGTTAGTGTGTGTGTCAGACTGTAATGTACGGGTTAGTGTGTGTCAGACTGTAATGTACGGGTTAGTGTGTGTCAGACTGTGTAGTGTACAGGTTAATGTGTTTGTGTGTCAGCCTTGTTAGTGTGCGTGTGTCACACTGTGTAGTGTACAGGTTAGTATGTGTGTGTGTCAGCTTTGTTAGTGTGTGTCAGACTGTGTAGTGTACAGTTTAGTGTGTGTGTGTGTGTGTGTGTGTGTCAGCCTTGTTATAGTGTGTGTGTGTCAGACTGAATAGTGTACAGGTTAGTGTGTTTGTGTGTGTCAGTCTTGTTAGTGTGTGTGTCAGACTGTAGTGTACGGGTTAGTGTGTGTGTGTGTGTGTCAGACTGTAGTGTGCGGGTTAGTGTGTATGTCAGCCTTGTTAGTGTGTGTGTCAGACTGTGTAGTGTACGGGTTAGTGTGTGTGTGTGTGTGTGTGTGTGTCAGACTGTGTAGTGTACATGTTAGTGTGTGTGTCAGCCTTGTTAGTGTGTGTCAGACTGTAGTGTACGAGTTAGTGTGTGTGTGTGTCAGACTGTAGTGTGTGGGTTAGTGTGTATGTCAGCCTTGTTAGTGTGTGTGTCAGACTGTGTAGTGTACGGGTTAACCTATATGTGTGTGGTATGACATTTCTGCTAGTACAAGCCCTGTTTACACAGTAATATCCCAGTTTTTGCACACTTGTGCTTGACATGGAGAGGCCGGAACATGACGAATGTCCCTGGAAACAATACAAAGTGACTTCACCCTGACACTTATAATAAATGAGTGTCCACAAGTGTACAGCGTACAATATTTACCCCCGATAACCCCCGTGTGATCAGACAGCTGCAGCTTTGTCCTGGGACACGGCCTTTTCTTTGTCGCCTTGTAGTTGAGGTGTGGCGCAGAAAAGGCGGATTTGTAGGTAAAAGTAAGGAGATCGCTGTTGTAAAGCCTGGCTGTCCGCCGTGCATGTGGGAACAGTCACCGGGCTTACAAGACCTTTTGAAGGCAGTGCGGGTGAAGTGGAAGGTAATGGGAACTCGCTGCGTTACAGGTGACAGACACCTCGCCCCATTCTTTCCACACAATGGCCACATATGTAATTTACTTTTTTTTTCTTCAAAGGGGTTTATTTTTTTTTATGTGAGAAATCGCGCCGGGCTTTGATGTTGCGCACACTATTATAGTCTGACATGTTTTCTGTTTGCTCTCAGTACAATTGAGCCAATTCTTACAAAAGTTAGAAGATTAAAAAAAATCTGTATCATTCTTTCTCCCTTATCACGGCCTGTAGCTTTTTTGGCATGCTGGGAGTTGTAGTGTCACACAGCTGGAGACCACTGATACATGTGAGTAATAGGTGGTAGCGGCCTACGTGAACACACAGTATATAGTATTTGTTCTCATCCCTTTAAATTATTATTTAAAGAGATTCTCCATTTTCATAAGTTTTTTAAAAAATTGCTTGCGGGGTTAGTAAGAGATAATGAAAGTCAGGTTTTAGGACCCACAACATCTCTTGTACCCCTAAGTAATGTGACCTAAGTAATGTGAGTGACTGGTTGCTAGGGAGGTGGACTGGTTGCTATTGGTTGACAAGATCCACTTCCATAGTAACCAGTCTGTTTATGTTTACATAGCTTAACAGGGATGGATTGTAGGCAGAGCTAATGACACAAATGGCAGGACCTAGGGGGCATCCAACACCCACCCTTATTTCCTAGGTTGTGTCTTTCAATCCACCAATTTTCTTGTTATGCTCCTGACAGTTACTGTTTATATGGAAAATATATTTTGCCTATTTTTGGGGCCCTCACTTTTTACAAAGGCGGTATCACAATGGCCTTTTAGAGTCCTGACCAGTCAAGCAGATCTAGTCACACTTGTGTGTGGGTTTCTCTGTTTAATTTGCTGCCCCAATTGCCTCAATACCTTTAATAGATTTTAAGGGAGATGGCTAGGTATGGCCATGACCATCCCCCCTTTATGTTGTGGAGACAGAGGTGGAACCAAATTTTGGGCCTATGGGCCTCCAACAACCTTAATCCGGCTCAGCAGCTCAAGGCCTAATTACCAGAAAGAGAAGAGGCAAGAAGGATTGGCAAGAGTTAAAAAAGCATCTCGTTATCTCTAACTGATAAACTATATTTTGAATTCTGTCATCTACTCCTTAGCAACCGACTACAAAGTGACACATGCAGTGAGAGATTGTAGTCTGTTGCTAAGGAGGAGTTGATTTTTTTTTTTTAATGTCACTAAGGCTACCCCTGTGTGTTATATGTTCTTGTATTTTAGAGGCCATCTTGGACACTAAGTCAGTATTTTTGACAGGCAGTCTATTCACTGGAAAACCACTGGAGCTGATTTATTCTAAGTGTGTCCCCATTCGTTATCGTAAGAAGACACCAGTATTTTTCGTAGGGGGAGATCATTTTGATATCTGGCAGTATTGTTAAAGTGAATTATTAAATGTGGAAAATGTAAAAAATGTAAATATAAAAAATAGACAAAAAGTTTATTACATTACATCTGTCAGATTCGTGATCCTTCCACATTTCCCAAGTTTCGCTGTCCTGGGGTTAAATATTCTTGTACATTTTTCTTGGCTAATTGTCCCATTATGGCCCGTGAAGCTGCGTCTTTGTGCCTCACAGTAGGTATTGGGAAGTCATGTGGAGCTCTTAGCTGAATCATATATGCCAGGTCTGAAAAGCCGCCCCTTTGTTTCCCAGCAGTGGACGGCCCTTGTAAGCTGATTAACAGTCATTTTGACACCTTTGTACTTTGTGCGAGGCTCTTAATAAACTGGTTCTCTTAAACACTAGGCCTCTGGGGAGTAGAGAAGCGTGAGTGCTGCCGAATTGCTTCCTGTGGCACCGGCCTATTAAAAAGTGATATTTATCTGTGGAGAGAACATTATTACGGCGTCACTGAGTCTTCGTTTCCATGTAAAAATTTGCTCAAAATTACCGATATTTTTTTCATACTTACCAAAATTATATATTGCTTATTTTTTTTTTTTTTCATATAAATATTTGCCCAATGGATTTTACATAGAATAAACAATGAATAAACATGTGCCCAATTATGGGTCCTTGCCTTAATTTGGCAATTATTTTCACAGTTATGTGTTTTCCCATGACAATTTTTCCCTTCGGTTTTTTGGCACAGTAAGGAGAAACCAATGGCTGGCTATACACGTAAGATAGCTGTTGGGATGCTACGGGATCCCACCCGATTTACCAAAACACGAGTGCCATGTAGGGCCGAGCCTATTTGTCTTCTTATTAGTGAGCCGCTGTAAGACACGTCATGGTGGTGGCTTGTCTACCTTGAAAGCAAATGGATTGGGAAGTTGGATTTCAGGGGAAGAGTCATCAGGCACGCATTAGATGGTTGGCCAGTTCTGCACTTGGAAGACATTAATTTAATGTGTATGGTCCACTTTAGACCTACTAGAAGACCTCCTGGGACATGGGCGTACATATGGGACTGCTGGAAGGAGGTAGCCCAGGTCAGGTCATCTATAGCACTTATGAACTCATGCACGTAAAATTAAAGTCAACCAACCCCAACAATTTTGGCAAGACTGGCAACTATTTTATGTGTTTGGGGCTCTCTTCACTCTTGTCCGAAAGATAATGTTGGTGGAAGAAGATTTGGGCATGTTGAAGAGGTGTCTCGAAACACCATTGTGCATGCTAAGCCAGACCAAATGTACATGTGTAAGGGTGGTCACCCAAACCCTTGAACTTCTCCCCTGGCCCTACAAATATATGAGTATGAAATTGACCTAAAGATCATGGAACACGCAACAAGCCCCAAGTCCTCCTGTCCTAGGTGGGTTTTAGGGGTTCTACATACCACATAACCTCTATACAATCTAGCCATATTGATTGCCACCAGACTTTCCTCAAAACCGATACGGACAACTATTCCTTTGAGAAGTTCCCTTCTTGAGGCGAAGTTCCCACAAAAATTTCTCATCAACCAGCTACAATATAAAACAGTTTGTTCCACATATGCATAAAACATCACCGGGAGCACAAAACCATTGAAATAACAGATGCCGTAAAGAATTTTTTTTCCTGTCCCACTTATGTCTCAGCAGAGCAAAAGATCTGATGTGAAGGGTTGATGAAAACACCCCGACCCTCCCCCAAGGCTTCGTGCATTAGAATGGGGAATGGGATTTTAACAGATACCATGGTGGGTACCATTTGTCCTTGATTAGACTCAAGAATGAAAAGAAAGCTTGTAGTTCATTAAACGGCGGAGGGATTAGCGATGTCGGAAGGCTGCTTTGAAAAGGCACTTGGGATGGTACTCAAAGAGGCCGGGTACCTTCAAGAATATTCAAGCCTGTGGATTCCTAATGGTCTCCCTTTTGTGTGACACGTTGTAGGAACAAGAGTCCTTTCTCCTAATAGAACTTTCTTACAACCAGCATCCTTTTGTCTTCCTCCTGGTTAATTACGGTCTTGAGTAAGGCTTACCAGTCAGGTCTGACCCATACATAGTCATGGCAAGATGGAAAAGAGATGAACCAATTAATTGAAACATGGCCCCCTCCTTTTGGCCCTTACCCTTTTTGGGACAATGCCAAGAACAAATAACGGAATTGTTTGCCCGAGCTAATGCGGGTGTAGGAGAATGTCTCTTTACACTGATAGACTTGTTGCATTTTTTTTTACCTGTTCCGTTTCTTTATAACTTACTGGCAATATCTGTAATATCTCATTATCTCCCCGTGAGACCTTTCATGGACTCTTCCTAAGAAATTGTATTAGTCCTTCCTTATCCAGTCGTATTCTTAGTAACTACCTTGATGGGTCATCAGTGATCGTGGCATTGTGTAGATTTCTTGTGATGTAAGCGCGGAGGTGTGGCAACAAGGACCCCTTCCCTCCCACACTGATGTTAAAGGAGTTAAGACCTCTGCTTGCTGTCAGTGAATGGAAATAGTCATGTGTCCATACAGAGACAATTTCCAGTCTTGTTGATGTCCTGCTGACAGAAGGCTGTGGAGACGTCAGGCAAAAGACCAACTCCGAATCCTCTGTTTTTCTACAGCCCGACAACGCTGACACTTTCATAAATGGCTGGCAGCCATGGTCAAACAGAAGCTACATAGCTCCTTAAATTCACAAAGAAAGTTAATAATTGAATTCCTATGAAGGTAAATATGTAACAACTATACATCTAATTAATTATACAGTAGTAATTATAAAATATAATTTAAAATACTTGATCATTTTATCAGTAACTTTTTTCTGACTCTATCCAAAACTGGCCCATCTCCACGGCTTCAACTTAGCCTCCACGACTCAACGGCCTTGCTTGTTACAAGAGAGTGTTCCAACACACCTGTGGGAGCAGCACATTTCTTGGATACGTTTTCGAGATAACTCAAAAGGTGAATAAGACCACCTTTCAAGATGACGCAAAGAGATGACGCTGTTAAACTCATGATTCTAATAATGAGATGAATCTAATATTAAAGGGGTCTGCCATCAAGGAAAACATTTTTCTAAATATAGCTACTGGCAAGAGTGAATCCAGCAGCTAAAACCCCAGTTGGTCATCCATTATCAATTGTGGAAGCTGCATTTGACCTTAAATATAGTGCTACCCATACACAATGATGGAAGACCAAATTATTCATAGTCATGGCAGGTCCTCAAAGGGGAAAGGAACTCTTTGAAGAGCTCTCACGTATATGGACATCCCCTTTAAGTGCCTTAAAGAAGCAGGGCTGTAGACTTGGTAGGCCAAAGCACCTACTCCTCGATTTTTCGACAACTCCAACTTCTTCATAAGTGACCACCATGGTCAGACAGAAGCCGTAAAGCTCCTATAATTCACAAAAAAATCTAGTGACTCAATTCCTATGAAAGTAAATATGTAACAAACTATACATCTAATTAATTATAGAATATTAATAACTTTATAATACAATTAAAATAATTAATCATTTCCTTATGAAGATGGAGTTGGTAATTTTTTTTTCTGACTCCACCCAAAATTGTCCCCAACTACACAACTCCGACTGGCTAAAATTCCAGTCGGTAAACTGTTATCAATAGGGGAAGCTACATGTGACCTTAAAGGGTGTGTTACCCATACAAAATGATGGGTGACCAGGTTATACAAAATCATTGTGGGCCCTCACGAAGGAAAGGAACTCTGAAGAAGTCTGAGGTCTCATACCCCTCTAAAGTATCAAGACAACCCCTTTAAGTCCCTTACAAAGGTGCAGGTGGTCCACACTTTGTATAAAACAGCAAAAAATAAAATAAAAAATATATCTGTGGCTATATATACTACAATATTTATAAAGACACATAAGTACATACATCTGGCACTCTCTGGTATGCCTACAATGAAGAGCATCACAAATATGACCCTGGACAGCTGGCACCATATAAGAATACGGCTTAGACTTTATTCTCTACGGGTTAAAGATGAATATAGACGTTTGTATTATTAATATGTATGTATGTAACCACACATTATTATTTATGGGGCGTCTGCTGCCCACCACTGTGCTTGGATTGGTTTTCGAGTCGTCTGTGATGGTGGAAATTGTCGACGTCTCCTGCCGAAGCCACTTCTACCCGTCCTTCCCACGAGCCGCCGGCAGGGGTTGATGTTATTATAAGGCACTAGCAAAGTTATTTTGTCATTTGTGCCTGCAAGTGAGAAGTTATTGGATATTACGGCGCGGCTCTACTGTAAAACAATGTGTTTCCCTCTGAACTTTTTTTGGGCTATGGTATGGAAAGACTGCAGCAGTCTCCATGTAGTCAAATCCGAGGCCGGGTATTAGTTTCAAAGGGAACGATGAGCAGTCAGTATTTGAAAAATTTTAATTCACTAAAGCCTCCTGTTCTCCTTGATGTTTGCTAGAGTTACGATAAGCAGCTGTAGTGTAGTATGTGCACATGGAGAAGGAAGGGTCCGTTGTGTGTCCTTCCTCTGGTACTATCAATACATCTCGCCGCTCTGAAGGCCTTTTTACCTACTCACGAGCCATGCCCATGTTTGACAGAACCGTGCTTCGGGTGTTGAAAGCTTTGATGCTAGATGAGGGTTAAGCAGCTGGCAGAGGTGTCCTCTACAGAGAGAAATGTCACCCGAAAATCCCTGGCCACACTGGAAAATCCCACCCTCTTTGTAGGTTAATCTTCGCGGATTGACTTGTAGCGTTGATCGGACGAGACCTGTGAGTGACCAGATTCCAGGAGAAGACCTCTAGTAGAGGCTTTGGAATGTCTAACACCGTGTCATGTCCCATAAGTGACCTTGGACATCTCTCGACAACTATTGCGTAGAGTCTCGTGGTAGTTTACGAAGGTTTCTAAGGTCTGATGTTCTCTACTTGTCTGACATTGCCTTGTTAAAATTATTACACTGGAAATAAGTCGTCGTGAAGTAGGGATTTGACCTACAACCACCTGTTAAAATTGGAGAAACAAACTGCTACCGGCATTTGTAATGCTATGTGTAGCTTGGGAATTACAGAGACTTAGTAGCTAGCACCGTGTCCTTCCAGTACTGAGGACCTGGGCTCAAATCCATCCAGTTTACTTCATTATGTTTTCGTGTGGTTTTCCTCTTGGGGGCCAAACCTGACCGTACAGTATGTGTGTGTAAGATGGTGAAATTTGATTGGGAACGCCCTTGGGTGCAAGCTCCATAAATATATATTGGCACTATATCGATAGGTAATGCCATTTGTATAGAATAGGTGCCCATACACATTAGATCAACATCAGCCAAAGTGTTTCCACTCTATCGTGACAGATGGTGTCGGGGAAAAGGAGAACATGATGAATTTTATATGCCCGATTTTGGGTGGCGGTCACAGGAAAAATAGCATGCGGGCTCTCAAGATGTGTGGACACCTTAACTGTGTTTAGAGTGCCATCAACAGGACTCAAGATCCTTGAAGCTACCAAGGAACGTCAGGTTCTCCTTATATATCCTGTTCTCCTTGTATATGTAGACCTAGACCGAGGTTGTAAATTTCCCTAATTATTCTCCTCTTTGACAAATGAAACAAAAAAACAGGGCTAGTACCACCAACCATGGACCTCATTCAGCCTTGTGAATCTGGAGGCTTTGTTGATGTCATCCGTATGTGCCACCATTCCTTCGCTAGTAGTGCCATGTCTACTATGGAGTTTAGAAGCCTGGCCATGACTCTTGGAAGCAGCAAGATTAATGGCGATTGAGGAACAAAAATGACTAAATGGTTCCTATGAGTAGTGTCCACTCTCACGGTCTGGTCGGTTCACGCTAGCGTTCGGAAACTTTTCTCTCTCTGTCGATTTTGGGCAGAAACCCGGCATACCCCATTATAGTCTGTGGGGTCCGCGGGTTTCCACGGATAACCACTTTTTAAGCAGATAGGGCTTCCGTTTTTAGGGTCTCCAAGCGGACCCGAAGAACGGAAACCCGAACGCTAGTGTGAACCTATTGTCAGTCAGCACTCCAACAATATGTCCACTTATAGCCCCACTGGTCTCTTGTGTGGTAGGAGGCTTGTGGACTCTCAAGGGTCCTCAGAATTATACCCTCATCTTATTTTACTAGCCTTGAATACATATTTGTATGTATTTTTTGATCTTTTTTATGTAATTTCATTAATAACTTACAACGCTGTACCCTGGTGAGTTCATGACCTAAACTAACTGAGTCACTGGGGGATTTTCACAGTCTGGTGGTCCTGGCTCTTCTATTATTTTGTATGCAACACTTTTTTTTTATTTTCTTCACAGCCCATTTTCATACTGAGTTTATACAGACTTGACTGATTCAGTGGAAAAGCAGGTCAAGACTATGCATCACTTGACTCAAGGGCCTCGTGAACCATTCTGTCATGTCCTACACCCTAGTTTCCTGGCAGGATGATCCCTGGAGATTTTGAAACTTTTTTTTTTTTTTTTTAATGATCTGGCAAGACGTAATTCTTAAGCTTCAGACTTGCTGTTACTTGGAATTGCTCTGTGTACTACATGTGCTGATCTGTAGTCCGCAAATCTGGGCAAATAATACGCTGTGAACTAGAGTAGCAGCAGATCAGATTGGAAGGAATATCTTCTACATGCTGCGGAAATTTTCCACATTTTTAGAAGAGGATTTTCTGCAGATTTTCCCTGGAAATCTGCAATCAGATTCTTGTGTTGTGAAATTTTTTGTGGCAGAGAAAAAAAAAAAAACACAAAAAATCTGCAAGTACAAAAATTGTCTAAAATAAAATAATAAAAAAAATGTATTCTCTCCTTCCGAGTCTTCTGCTATTCTGTGGCATGGCTTCCCCGGTTCCTTGGCTACTCTTGGTTTACAGGCTCCTTCTGATCACGTCTTATGTTGACACTTGACCCTTGCGGCCAGTCACTTGCGTCGACACCAGGAGTTTCTTGGGCCTACCAGATACAATTATTCTGAGGGTCGCACCCTCCAAATTAAGTTGTCTTCTGCTGTACCTGTGGCGCCCATTATGGTGTTATCCACTGGAGGGTCCCTTGGTACTTTGGTACAGTTCGACACATGATCATTGGAAGTACAAGGACCAACGGGGGACCCAAGAAGCTCCAGCTAAAACTAAAATTCTGCCACTAAATACATATAAAATTGAATTTTTTTTTTACAGTAAATCAGACCTGTGTGAACTGAACCCTAAATTTTCTGTGATTTCTAATTTTTGATGTTTTTAAAATTTGTATTGAAACTTTTTGAAAAGTTTTAATGTAAAGTTTATTTATTTATTTATTTTTATAATTTTGTCTTATCTTTTTGAGACCGAATAAGGTTTACCTGTATAGTGTAGATGTGAACTGTTTCCTTTTACGAGGCCTTTATAAATTTACTTACTTAAGCTCCTTTGTCCCAAATATGTAGTAGTAAAATTCCCATGCAGACCGAGGTATTGACCAGAGATAAATGGCTGCCCTCCGCACCCACTTTGCCCCCTTTGTCTTGCTTCTGCTATTCTTAACCTGTCAATCAAATCATCCCACTCTCGTATCTTAGTTATCTCCTCCTGGAAAAGCTGGGTGGCAACCAATATGAGTGCCCTTAGATTGTATACGTGAGTTGTCACTCAGCTTTTTCAGTCTTCTGAATGGCAGTTTAGTTTATAGTCTACTATGGGAAAATAGTTTCACCCACCCACATCAGCCTGAGAATGCGAGTCCGCAAGTGTTTGTCGCCTTTGTCCCGTAGTGAAATAGGTGGAGTGGCCGTAATGAGGCCGCAGCTTTTCTTCTGAAGACGTTCCCTCATTCTGCTTCATCTGACAGGATTACATCACTTTCCCCTTCATTTCACCATTTTTCCCCCCCTTCCCTTGTCTTTTATTCCCTGTTCACCCCTTGTCCTTCCACAAGTGTGGGGCCGGGGCTGCCTTAATGGTGCGTACTGATGGCTTCATCCCCCCCCCCAGCCTCTCCTCTTTGATGTGGGCTCTGGTCTCAGGATTAGGTTCAGGGGTCACCCTGTTTATTTATGCAAAGCTGGATCTCCTTTGAAATTGGGCTGCCAAGGGCCCTGACATCAAACGCTACAGATGTGTCTGTCAGGTCGGAGCAGTAGCTGGCATCCACAAGGAGATCAGAGGGGCAGTAGTCCATGTACAGTCTACTAGGTGGTAGAGGGCCGAATCCCCAGTCATCTGGGGTTTATAGGCATAAACCATGCACAGGTGTAGCAGAGCTGACATTGTCATCAGAGGTTTTCCAGTTTATGGAATCCAGAGTTACTAATAGTTAGACAGTGGTGTATTTTTAGACTTCTCACCTGTAGTTACACCACAATTTTGTGTGTTGTGCCCAAACTATATGTGCCAGATTTACGCCATTGTCTAGTGATAACCACAATAGTAAATCTGCGCTTTTAAGTTTCAATTTCCCGCCATATTCAGTGAAGGGTATCCTATCTGCGGACGTACAAATCGCTGAGACACTGTAACAAACTATGTCCTGTCGTTTATTGAAAACGATTGCCTTGGGGTAGCAATAAATACATTATTATGGGGTCAGACTGAATTATTTTGTGAAAATTGAAGCCTATGAAGCCTCAGATAACACAGTGTGAACAACAGCAAACTCAGCACTGCTACATCTGACCAGCCGAGCACTGCTACATCTCACAAACTCTATACTGCTAAATATCACTAAACCAGCCATACTACTTCCAGCAAACTCAGCCCTGCTACATCTGACCAGCAAAGCACGGCTACAGCTGACAAATTCTGCTCACCTACATCTGACCAATTCTGCTCTGCTACAGCTGACCAACTCTATACTGCTAAATATCACAAAACCAGCTGTACTGCTTCCAGCAAACTGTACTGCTACCTCTGGCAAACTCAACCCCTGTAAATCTGGCAAGGTCTGCACCCTACAGCTCACGACAGTATGCATTTCTGTTCTACATCTAATAAACTCAGCTCTGCTACGTCACTTGTGCTACATCTGCAACCTCCTGCTACATTTAACACTTAGTTGTGGCCCAGCTGACAAACTTCACTCTGCTACTCTTACTTTATTTTCCGTGTTGTAACTCTGTTACACTTCACAGACTCAGCACTGCTACATCTGACAAACCCTAAATCTATTAAACTGTTTCCTACCAACTATGTCATACTCTGCGGCTTCTGCAGCTCTACTATACACTATAGTAAGTGAGCTCTGCTACATGTGTAAGCTATAGTAGCATGTATGTAGTGCCGATGGAACAGTGTGACCGAGCAGTGTGTTAGATATTAATCATTCACTTGGATTCTGCAGACACGCACTCTGTGTGAATAGGGACATGTCATGGAAGTGAAGGTAGAAATATCCGTGGCATGTGATTAAGACGCATTAGTTAAGTTTTTCTTGGCGACAGTTCAGAACTTCCAGATTTTTAGAAAAAAGGAAATGAGGCCGTCAGAAGCACAAGCGCTTACTATAACTGGTAATGCGCAGAAAAGGGCAATTCGTGGAATTTGGGCTCTGCCGATGAAAACTGACGCTGAGATTTGGTTAAAAAAAATGTACAATATTAGAAAAACATGGCTGCTTTCTTCATGGAACAGCGCCACTCCTGTCCATGGGTTGTGTCTGGTATTGCAGTTATCTCCTTTAGGGTGCATTCACATGGTGCAGTAAAAACGGCATCCAAACTGTATTGGAAAAAACTTGAATGTATTTTTTCCACTGCAGTTGTAACTGTACGGTGTGAATGCTTCCTTATAATAACTAGACATGAGCTGCAATACCACAGACAACCTGTAGGCACCCTTTTCAAAACCCCATTAATTTCACTGAGCCATTTATTCCTGATCATTGTGTGATAGCGGTTATTACTGAGCATTATTTTCAGAAACAGCGCCACACTAATGCATAGACCGTGCCTGATATTGCAGCTCAGCCCCATTCAAGTGCATAGCTGGACAAGCATGTAATACTATGTAAAGTCTAATACTTTTTATTTGCGTTGATATTTCCTAATAAAATATATGGGCAGCTTGGATAACACCATTAACCCCTTCCTGCACCTCTTTCTATGTATTTGGTACAGCTATAGCATGAGCCATCAAGTTAGGTATTCTGCCGTAAAGGACAACTAGGGTCCTATAGTATCAGCTAGGATCAAAGTCTCCATATTGGCTGTTACATATCTCAGGTGTCCCAATCACTTCCTTTGTTGGTAGCCCCAACAGGTCAAAAATTTGAGAAATTCTAAAAATGTTCCCTGTTGGGGGTACATAGGGGGGGAGGGGGTCTCTGCTTTGGAAGCCCAAACGTATTTGAAATCCCCTTGAAAATAAGCTGATCACAAAGTTTGAGCGATCATCTGTAATCTGTGTGAAAACTTGGCAGTAAGTGTTTAGTTTCCCTGCAGCGCCACCACAAGCAAAACTTGGTATTACATGCTGCACATTCAAATCAATGGGTTGTCTCTGTAATACAGGACAGGGTAGGTCCCCCAGAGCGAGAGACTCTCTTTGTATGTGCTCGCTACTTTGGCCAAGAGATATAGATTCTGAACAGAGGACCATCCCCCCCCCCCCCAGTAATTTAGAATTACCTAATAGGTTATAAAGACACACATTTTCTAGAATCCCTTTAAAGGTGACCTGTCACAAAGTCTGAAAAACCCAGTGACATAACACATCTGATCGGCCTTGTCATCCTGAGCGTTTTGGTGTTTTGTTTATCCAAATCCGTTCAGCCATTCCAAAGATATAAGCCCTTTTAAGGTTGATATAAATTAAGGTATACTAGTCGAGTGGGCGGTAACAGTGTGGTTTCTCTGGGGGCGGGGTCTCTGTGTGCTATGTCATGCAGTAGACCTAAAAGGGCTTATATCTTTGTAATGGCTGAACGGATTTGGATAAACAAAACACCAAAACGCTCAGGGTGACAGCGCCGATCAGAGGAGATGTGTTATATACTGTTCATGTATTACCCTTTAAGAATCAATGTTCCCATAGCTCGAGACCTGCTCAGTTCCATTAAAATGTGCGTCGTGTCTTTATAAAAGCAGCAACTAGATCCCTCTGATGATTCCGGGCATTGTCCTGTCGGTGAGCGTTGGGAGGATACAGCTGGCATAGGCTTCACTCAAGCTATTTGCAGAGTGGGCACATCATACCTCTAAGCTGCTGCTCGGTGAACGGACTGTGTCTTGTCAGTAAGTGCGCAGGTTCCTGATATTTGGCAGGATAACAAGGAAGGGGGGATAGCGACATCTTCAAAGGATAAAATAGATTTCAAGCCTTACGGCTCACATCAAAGGCTTGGCAGCAACTCAAGTGGTAGTGGGGAATGCCAGTCACATGCTGCAAGGATATGTCAATGGCGGGTACTCTTGTAGCACAAGTGCAGGGAGGGGTGGGGTGGTAAGCTATGTGTAGCCCCTCTTCTTCCTCCCACCGCCTGGCATAATGAAGATGTGAGCTTGAAACGGCCCTTGATGGGTTTAATCGACTTCGGTATTACGTTACAAACGCCGTTACGAACACGTTTATCTTTCCTTTCAACTCAGAATCCCAGAGGAAAGTTCATTGCATTTAGCAGGATCCATAAATTGCTGCTTCTTTTTTTGTTCTGTTCAAGAAAGCGAATACCTTACATTCTTTTCCTTATACCATGCGAGATGCGGTCCTTAGTGGCCGCCTCCGCTCGCCTGTAAAACCATCCATCTTCTTACATGGTCACAGGCTCTTTAAATTTGTTATCATGTAAAGAAAAGGGGTTTAAGATCCTTTCTGGGCTCTAGTTTATGAATAGAATGAAAAAACTGCAGTGAAGGCTGACACACATGGGAGGTTAACTGTGCATAAGAATGGAGATTTATTATGTCTTTCAGCATCTGTGGGAAAGCTGGGTTGCCAATCCTTTTGACTTCTCTGGCATGAAGAAGACAAAATTAACATGGCTGAACGCCGGCGGTTTCCCCATAGGTATAATTGAAACAGAAAGTCCGCAGAGGAAACCTCTGCGAACTTTCTGTCTAAAGCGCTGCGGGAAGAACCGCGACACGTTCCCGCCGTGGTTTTTCCAGCAGCGCTTTCTTGCTGCAGGACCCCACATGGGGCCTTAGCCTAAAGCTACATAATTCTTTATATTTTTGGAGCTGAGATAAAACTCACCTGTTAGGTTAGGTCACATGACTGACTACGGTAGGCAACCAGGAGAATTATGAAAATAGCTCCGGATTTGAACAGGAAAAAAAAACACCAAAAGTAAAAATGTTGACATTAAATTTTATATTTAATATTTTTAGCAGTAAAACTGAATATTTACATTTTTATTTTGCAGATGATTCCAGCGCTGGAAAACCCAACCATCCTCCTGACGGGCATAGGCCAGATTTGGATGAGTTCTCCAACAAGCAATGGGGTGAGTTGGAAATTTTTGACAATTTTTGTAACTATACCGTACACTAAAATTATTTTATTCCAGAATTACTTGGATTTGTTGGGCACCAATTTATTGCATATTCTGGGATGGACATGAAAATTTATGTAAATCTTGTTTGAAAGAGTCCAGTTAGAATTGGTGGATTATGGGATCTGGACTAAAGAAATCTAAGTACATACAATTCCGATTTAACAGCCACAATGCTAGGGCGAGGTTATGTTATGTGGCCAGACTCAATAGAAGTTTTCCCTTCTATCACAATTCATCGTCGATTGACTGCCAAGGACTAGAGTAACGTTTTTGCCAAATTTTGTTAATGTCTACAATTTTAAATTCTACTATTAAAAAGTGATATTATTCAACACTTGTCAAATTTGAGTTTTCAGGCCCCGTTCTCAGATCTGAGACCCCAGTGCTGCTGGGCTAGTGAGAGACCTGTTACATCTTGTCCCAAATCTATTTTCCCCTAAATAGAAAAAAATGTCGATTATAGTAAATTTGCCTTGACCCAATAGTTTAGAAATTCCCATAGTTTGATTCTCGTTCCAATGGTCTGACTCTTGTTTCAGAACAGCATTCTGGAATTTCAGAAGAACAGAATAAAATTGACCAATTTTTTTGGAGTTAGCCATATAAGTACATTTCTGTGACTTTTTGTTAATCCAGACTATTGGATAATCTGGAATTTTTTTTAAACTTTTTTTCAAATTTTTTAATCGCAGCTCTGCTAACATTTCCAGTCTATAAATTGATTTTCCTTACATGAATGTCCCTTTGAGTCCGCCCACCTCTTAAAAACCAGTTACTTTTTCCCAAAAACATTTATTTTTCTGCTAGGAGGGTCAATTGGCCTCTGTACTGTAGGGAAGTAAGAAAGGTATTGAGCAGAGTGATGACGTCACCTCCTCTGAATGTGGCCTTTCAGTGTACTTATGAAGGGATGTTTGCAGCATATGTTCGGCGTTGACTTTGACAAGTATTCGAGTACAAGCAACAAAAATTTGTCTGCAATAAAAACCCCCATGAAAAGTCCAGTTGACAAGTAAACAGCATAAGTGATGTTATTGTAACGAATGTGCTGACTACGACATCTGACAGCCTGGCTCAAGTGCCTAATTTATCTATTTCTGACTTATTTGTATAAGTTTGTATTCGTGGGTGGACGTATAATGTGCTATTCATCATGTATAATCCCTTTTTTGGCCCAATGAATTGCTGATTCATTATGAGAACCCCTGTCCATATGCCGCATTAAGACATGTGGACAACCTAGTAGGGGGGTCCCAAGCTGGAACCAGGATGGAGATATACTTATTAAGACTTAAGTTATCCATGTATTACATGGACATCCATTCACACCAGCAAAAATTCTCATCTGGTCTGGGCATTCCGAGTGAAGTCAGCTGTTTGCCCAGAGTGTTGAGAATCAGACCTGTGGTGATCCACAGCAGATTTTTCCATGGGTTGTGTTTGATGGCCATTTCATCCTAAAATAAGAGTAAAATTTGAAAATTTTTGAGTTGTTATCTTCTGCCCAGTTTTTGAAAAGTTGGATTTCAACCAATATGGCCACCATTACTACCAGGTCCTTCATCAGGGTAAATACAGTGAAGGTTTGCCCATCTGGAGACTGGTGACTCTAAATCAGCATCCCCTGTAATATTAGAGATATCAGTAGTCTTATTGACCTGGTAGAAGAAGACAACTCAGTTTGGTGGAAATGGCAGTGTCTTTCCTGGCGTGTATGTTCTAGGTATTCAGGTGTCCCAGCCTTCTACCAAATACCCACAGTGCCCCATGTATCTTCAGAGTCTACCAGCACCCTTGGGTCAAAGATTTATAGTATTATTTCTGATAGTTTTTGTCTTTGTTTTCTTCTCAGTCCGACCTCGCTTTACCCAACCGGCAAAAATGAGGAAGCGAGTCATTGCCCGTCCGGTGGGCAGCTCCGTTCGTCTAAAATGCATTGCCAGTGGAAATCCCAGGCCGGAGATCACCTGGCTCAAGGACAACAAGCCTCTGACCACACAGGAGATTGGGGAGAACAAAAAGAAGAAGTGGACTTTGAATCTGAAGAGCCTCAAGCCAGAAGACAGCGGCAAGTACACGTGTCAAGTGTTCAACCGAGTCGGACAGATCAACGCAACATACAAAGTAGAAGTTATCCGTAAGTACCATTCCTGCCATAGCGCTGATGCTATCAGTGGGATTTTCTTGGCACCTTTCTTCTCTGTCTTCCGTATCAGCAATGATGAGAAGCACATGAGCTGGCCAGCCTGGTGCTCTCATAGAAGAAACCTGGGAGGAGACATCTGGTAGCAATCACCATTCAGCTGTGTAGAGACACTAAAAACATGTGTTTACACTAAAACCAGGAGCACAGACAGGAAAATGAATCAACCCTCATCCCAATGTCAGATTTGGCATTTTCATTGTATCAGAACCCGGGATATAATAAGAACTACCATACCAGGTCCGCCGTTGTACCTAATGACTTGTATCTGCTCCTGGACACCATTTGGCTGGGTGACAGCAGACTAAGATATAGTAATAGAAAATATAATGAAATAACAAAAAGCAGCTAGTAAAAATAGAAAACTTTTATGAGGTGGGAAACTCTTGGCGTTGGTTGATATAAGACTAGTACTCCTACGCAAGACTTAGCCAGATACTACGTTTGACATCTGTGAATCCATATATCCAGGTCTTTCAAAAAAATCATATATTTCTTAAGCTGTACGTCAGCCTCGCTATGTCTGTACACTGGTGAACTGCCTAAGATATATTGGGTTCAGATTTCCCCTTTAAATCAAAGAAATTGGAAATAATAAAAATGCTAACGCATTTCCCCTTTAGGTAAAAAAAAAGTCCCTAGTAAAAAATCAATGGGGTCTTCAAATCAAAAAGACCCCAGTAAAAAATTATGCCCCTTTAAATCTGAAAGTCCCTAGTTAAAAAAAAAAAAAAAATACAATAGTCTTGAGAGAATGGTGTCAACCAAAATTACCATCATTGCAGCTCATACAAGAGTTGTCACCCAGCTGTCATAGGAATAACACTATTTACCATTAGAAAGTGGTTTCTTTTTGGAAGTTTAGAAGTTTTTTGCCATTTTGCTAAGTTATGAATTATAAAATATATTGCAGTTTTCCCATTGGCCACTAGATGTCAGCATAACGCATGCACCCTAAATGCCATCACATTTTACAACCTGCTGTAAAGTTGATTTCCTGATTATCCTTCACGGTAATATGATGAAAATAATGATATTTTTCTTTTTCTTCAGAGAGAACAAAATCTAAGCCCATTCTGACGGGTAACCACCCGGTCAACACCACCGTGGATTTTGGAGGCACAACGTCCTTCCAGTGCAAAGTCCGTAGTGACGTGAAGCCAGTGATTCAGTGGTTGAAGAGGGTCGAATATGGCTCAGAGAGCAAGTACAATTCCACCATCGATTTTGGTGGTCAGAAATTTATTGTCCTTCCGAATGGAGATGTTTGGTCTCGGCCTGATGGTTCCTACTTAAATAAACTCATCATTACACGGGCGAAAGAAGAGGACGCTGGGATGTATATTTGTCTTGGTGCCAACACAATGGGATACAGTTTCAAAATTGCCTTTCTGACCGTCCTGCCAGGTAAGATGACACAATACTACTGAATGTAAAAAAATGTAAAAGATTTTAAGTGTGTTTGTTGGCCGCCATATTGGTGATTGAACCGGTATTTGGAAGAATGCCATGTACTAACTTCATCCATTAAATGGCTACTGTCTATTGTGATCTGTATATTTTCCATAGCAACCCAACCTATTGGCATTCTCCATTCTTATACATAACCACTGTCTAAATTCAGTTGGTTGCTTTAGAAACAGAAACCAGATGGACTCCACCGCTTGGGTGGAAATTGGGTGTCCCATCAATGCAAAATGTTTGGCATCATGGTCGTCTGAATAGAAATCTTAGAGTTTACTTTTCAAGACAGATAGCGATATCATATGTTCTAGAATTCTCATATGGATTAGATAATTCTTGTATAGACAACTGGTTGTTGGCCTTGTTGATATTGGTCACTTCTGCCGCCATATGGGACACCATATGTTAGAGATATTCTCCCCTACAAGTAAAGCCGTTCTTAAAGGAACACGGCACATAATACAAGCCTCTACTGTAGACGACCTGTTATGTCTCCGCACAGCATGTGCATAAGGCCTGAAACAGTATAGGAAGCAACAACTGTGCCATGTAATACAATAATCAGGCAATTGACTGCTATTATATCTGAAAGGCCGGGATAAATATCACGTCTGGCACTGCGGAATCTGGCATGCGAAGCTTTGAGCAACCGGACCGCATAGTTAAAATGACTGGCTTGTTGACATTAGGGAAAGGTATTAGTGACAATTAACCACATTTTATTTCGAGGCTGCTCCGGGCCGCCAGACTCACTGCTGAGCCATGGTATTTTTGAAACCACATGTGGCCAAAGAAGGTTTATTCTGCTACATCGAGGCAAAGACAAAATAAAACAGAACCTCGGAGATCCGAGTCGAACAAAAGCAAACTGTTTGTTTGTCCTTTAAGACCTTAATGGGACACCTACAACAAAGCCTTATTTGCTGGCAGCCTACGTTGCTACTTGGCAGATGTTGTGTTATCAGAGTACCGTCTAGCACTAGTAGCCCTTAGTTCTGCTTGACATCTGTTTTTCATTTTTCTCCTTTTTCTGGTTTTAATCAGTTGCGTTCATTTTTTTCATCAACTTTTTTTTTTTTTTCCTCTTCTCTTCCATCTACAGATCCGAAACCTCCCATTGCACCTGTGAGCATATCTCCCAGTAGCCTCCCATGGCCTGTGATTATCGGAGTCCCAGCCGGAGCAGTTTTTATATTCGGAACTATTCTCCTATGGCTTTGCCAAACCAAGAAGAAACCATGTTCTCCTCCAAGTGCGGCCGTCGTCCATAGACCGCAGCCAAGAGTCTGTATACCACAAATGGTAGATAAAGACTGCATCTCCTCCATAAACTACGAGGAGTACGTTGCTCAGCAACAACATTTACTTCCCCAAGGACCTATTTTGGCCAATGGAATGGCGACAAAAATGTACCCAAAGATTTACACGGACATCCATACCCACACGCACTCTCACGTCGAAGGCAAAGTTCATCAACATCAACATATTCACTATCAGTGTTAAATGCTATACGCAAAGAACTGTTTTCTTCAGCGGTACCTCACAAAAAGACTTCCTGGTTCAGCCTACACTGCCAGTAGATATGAATATGTTACAATTAATGGAATCATGAAGGATGATAAGATTCTCCGTGCAATCGGGGACATTGTTGCTGTTTTTGTTTGTTTTTGTATTTTTATCAGAAGCACTGTGCTCCACCAACCAGTGGGTCGACCATTCAGTGCCGTATCCCGCTCAAGGGTCACTCAAGCTCACTAGTTCAGTTGTCACATTTGTGCCTTTTTGGTCGCCCAAACTTTAGGTACTGGTCAAAGTTTGTACTTCCGAAAGGTCCACCGAAGTATAGAAAGTCAACCATTGGGCCGACTTGCATGAAGGCAGTATTTCTTAGCATTAGAGATAAGCTAGGGTGTTCCACAGTGGAGAATAGTTCTTCTTGAGTGATTTAATGTTCCTCAAAGTGCCTGCTTCCATTTACCTTCCAACACCCTCGTAGTCAAGTCACGCCAGACTTTCTACGTCACTAAGCCTTGTGTCTTCTTCATGGACACCATGGAAGGTCAAGCACGGTAGAATCTGGAAAGACCTATAGCATGGGTTCTCCAAACCAAACGTGGATAAAACTCACGTAAAGAATATTTTTGAGAAAAGCAATATGTTACAGATAATAAAAGCAATAACATTTCACCGTCTCAGAAAGATGCCTTATAATCATTACTATGAGTACAGACTTTATAAAGTGATTTTGTGACTATAGAAAATGAGTAATTCTATATAGATTTTAAACTAAAGCCATGTATATTTAATTTATTTTGTTAAACAGAAAAAAATGTCTATGTAAAATATTATTTTCGACAAAATGTTAATTTTTATTTTGTTTTTGTATGCCTGTTCTTCATGTGACTCCCAAATGTTCCTTATGTAGCAACTTATAATGGCTATTTAAAGAGTACGGTACAGGGCAGGGGGGCGCTTAACATTTTTTTATTTTATTTTTAAGAAAATTTTTAGGGGTCAGATCCCTTACAACTGCCCTTATTGTTATCGTTAAATGGTCCATGAAGTCGAAGTCATGTTTTTGTATACTTTGCTCAACTATACCTATGTTCTTGCAGTGCTCCTGTTGACAATCTTGTACAGAATTTCCCCCTCATTCCTAAGATTAAAGCTTTATATGACACTTGGTTAAATGTATATTTTACGCTTATTGTTAAATTCTGGAGTTTAAGGTTATATGTGTGTGCCCGTCTTGTCTCTGTTGTTCTGCAGGCATTTACTAGCATTTCTTAATCTGATTATGTTGGAAAATTTCCAATTTGCAAGAGATTTTTTTTATTTTTAGAATAAAAAATTTTCCGGGTAAGTTCAGTTAGATGTATAAAGATATTTTTCACATACATTATTCATTTTTATTTCTCCCCAAGTGATTATTCTGTCAAATTAAAGTAAATGTGATTTAGATTGGTGCCCCCTAGTGGCCAAAATATTATGAACTATAATTTGATTTTTAAGGAAGCCATATACTGTATAGTAAAAAATAACTAGCAATTATACCAATTTGGACACAGTTGGCAACACCTGGAGCCCTGTATTTCTAAAAAAAATAGATATGTGGAGCTATTTCAGCCCAAATTTTAATTGAATACATTTCTATGAAAAAGTCATATTGATGCTGTTGCAAAAAATTGGGCCTGTTAGAAACAATCCATATCTACTCTTAAGTACAGCACTCATCTGCTTTTCTTCTGTCATGACCCCAGTTTGTATATCTGAGCTTTTGCCACAGTAGGTCTGCCCATCAAAATAGCCATTTCCAGGAAGAAATTAAAGGGGTTGACCACAATTTTTATGTTAGATGGTTCTCCTTTAATTAAACTGATCACAGATCACAATTGGGACCTCTAGTGATCAACTGTAATTGAAAAAACAATCTGGCAGCAAGCGTTTAATTTCCCTGCAGTGCCACCACAGGGGAAATGAAGTATTAATAATAATAATAGTCCTTTAATAGTCCCACAATGGGGAAATTCAGTGTGTTACAGCAGATAAGATAAGATACTACATAGTCCTCATTGAAATCAATGAGTTGCCCATTTAGTGCCAAGTCCTCCAGGGTGGGAGACTCTCTTTGTAGTCACTGTTTTCTTCTTCATGTGATATAGGGCTTCATAAACCAATTGTCGCCTTTTAATTTTTTTTTTTTTTTTTTAAATAAAAAATCTGCAAATTTTTAATTGAAACATAATGCTATGATTAAGAAATGATGCAAATGCCACCACTAGTATCTAGCCAAACATTATATGCTGTATTTCCGACGTGTCTTATGTCCCTGTCTTAAAGAAACTACTGTTTTAGGTGTGTTATAAGAACAGCACAAGGATGTTAGTATAAAAAATACATTGTATCTCTCTCATAGATAATTCACAAAAATGTACATTTTAGTAATGGTAGAAAAATTACGGTAAATAAATAGTAGAATTCCACTAAACTCCCAATCAGCATCTAGCATTGAATGCGTTGTCATGGGCTATACCACAGTTACTTCTCCACTTTAGTTTTTATATCACCTACCCCTCAATACTGGTCAAAAACTAGCAGGGTATTGTTGATGTCATGGCAACCAATAATGAAATCTGGTCGCTATTGGTAACACCAATTTTCACCACCTTAGATTTATAAATGTATCTCAGAGAGTTCCAAACCCACAGAAATTGGAGATAGCAAATAAAATATTTTTAGAAAATCATTGGTTCCCCACCCACCTTGTCTTCAAAATGGCTCATTCCACTGTATGCAGTCAGCACAAACTTTTACTTGTTCTCCGCTCTTCATAGACATTAGGGTTACCAACAAAACAATGGAAGTCGGGTTATGAGCCCATTCGTGGATGAAGACAACCAAGTCATGGATGAACATATCAACAATTCTGACTTGCTTCACCCAAGTACCACATAATCCAAAAAGTTAATAAATGCAAAAAAAATAAAAAATCATTAAACTTATGACTGAATTTCTCAAAATCTTTGGGGCAGATCCATGGCTAGCTTCCACTATAACCTTGGACGTTCAGAGTCAATAAGTCATCCAAAGCCAATCCATTGATGGTTGTTAATAGTCTACATGCACCATTTACAAAGCATATGGAAATCTTCATCTAATTTTGTTAGGTGTGTTTGTACAGTTAAAAATAATAATCCCAACTTCTGGGTAAAATATCTTTTTATAAGATTTTATTTTTGGCACAAAATTTTTGGTTTTTGTAAATGTTAGAATGTTCCTGTTGTACCTAATGAAGCTCAATGTCTGATAATCTCTGTAATATCTCCTCCCTTTATGTTTTGTTTTATTGTTATTTTATTTTTTGCATCTAGACATGTAAAAGTGTATATTATACATTTTTGTATAGTAAGATGTGTATAAAAATGTGCCATATGTAGCTTTTATAAAATCTGCTTATGGTTCAGAACCCGTTGGTTTCTTCTCTCTTTATTTCTTTTTTATTTTATGATGTATACTTGATAAATATTATTTTATTTTTAACGTTGATTTGATAGTCTGTCTGTGTGGCTTGAGAATCAGTTTTTTTATCTACACACCAATGGCCATGCTAATCTTCATGGTTGCCAATTTGATTTACCGGGTTGATTTGGGACACTATATCACCTACAGGTCCTTATGGATCAGGGGTTTAGTGTCCCATATTCATTCATGCCGGCATTTGAAAAAAACAAACCTTAAGATGAGTCTCATTGGACTCACATACGGTTCTCCCGACACCTGCGCAGTTCATCAGTGAAACTGGGGATTTATACCCCAGCTTCTCTGTGCATCCGCCTAGGTCTTGCGCATGCACTTTAAAGCCAAAGTGTACTCCTCTCACTTCAGTGAAGAACTGTGACAGTACAGGGAGTACAGCGGCAGGGAGAGTATAAAACTTTTTGATTTTTAGTGTGGACATGCATAGCTTTATAAGGGGGTGATTTGGAACACTAATCCCTTGGTCCATAAGGACCTGTGGGTAGTTTAGTGTCCCAAATCACCCTGTCAGGTTCCCTTTGAAATTGGTGATTCTCACAACTGTCTTAATTCATTCCTTGACAGACACAAGATGCACCAGAATAACTAAGAGACTTCGGCCTCTTAGTAATTCTTGCGCATGAAGGTGCGTCTGGTCTCAGATCTGCACTAGTCGGGAACTCTACACTTCTACACATCTCAATCAAGTTTTATGGTCTTCCTAGATTCCCACCCCGCTCTACCCACTGTCAAAAAAGTTGTGATCAGGGCATGGGAGCTGAGTTGTGCCATGGTGTGCCAAAAATACACCAAAACGAGGCACATTTTTGGCCACATTCTTGGCACATCTGGACCTATATGTTACATGGATCGTAGAATGTTATTTCTATAATTATATTTAGCAGTTCACTCATTTTTCATCTTTTTAATTTACTGGTATAAAAGTTGTTTTATTTTTGCGGAACCCATCTACGGCACATACATTTACATCTAAATTATGGAAAATAGAATTTATTAGACTTAAAGCTGCCACCTAATTTTAGTCCTTCTCCCCAACCAGATACTGTTAATAGTACGAGCCCCCTGATCAGCTATTTATGGTGGGACCCCTTCCAAAGAAAACAAGGCATGTCAGGATCTTACTTGTAATCACTATTGTCTGGGATTGGAGTCACACCCACAGATATGACCACTCACTATATATACCAATTCTGGGGGTTATCCGTTCACCTTACTCTCCACATACACACACAGTTGACCCAGATGTGATCATAAAAGATAACTCCGCTTCCACACTCCCTTCCAACTCATCCGTCACACCAGGCTACACAGGAGTGAAGCTCCCTTTTACACTCGTACATCCAACAAAGCTGCCACCACTTACGGTAGGACGAGACACCAGCATGCACACAACATGCACAGCTAGCACACAACAGGGTAACATGGCTAGCGATATTCACTCTTCGGATGTGGGGGAACGTTACAGCCAAAGGACAATCTTATTAAATTTTGGATTTAATATACGGAAAAAAAGGTAAAGTGTGTTACAATAAAAAAGATCGAATAACATAAAGACAAATATATGCAAACAATGTAAAATAAATGGGAATAACTTTACAGACCTGGTTTGTTTAAGAATCTAACCCTGAAACCATGAACCTTATGGACCTCCAGGCTACTTCTTGCAACCTCCCACCTGTGATGTCATACCAATTACACAGACTGCGCTAACATATTGAAACAATTATCTGATCGTCGCAAATCCATCCAAGTAGATAATAAATCCAATTACTGGTCTCCCATTGCAGTATTACATGGTGGTCCTTTACATAAATAGTCATCCTCTTGATACATGGACTGTTCAGAGTCAAGGGAACAGGAGAATCTGCTTGTCAATAGCTCTCCAATTTTGATCCTAGATTGGGGTCCCAAGTGGGATTCTTTACTAGTCCATATGGTTCATGTCCTTTGGCGTGTCCTGATCATGAAGCGTAGCCATGTAAACACAAGGTCAGGTACCTGCACTAACCTTGTTTTTGTACACTGACCATGTTTTTGTCTGTCCCTTTGGTGGCACACATCAGTGTCTTGACTAGAGATGGGAGAACCAATTCGTTCCGAGCTGGGTTCAACCTGAATATTCCAAATTGTTTGTTTTTTAACAAAACCAAACAATTGGGCATTTGTTCCGGACAAGCTAAAATGGCCACCGAGGTAAATTGGTAAATATCTTCAAACCCCAGAGCATAGTAGGTGGGAACCCAGGGGAGGTGAAAAACAATAAAAATACAATTATACTCACCTTCCGTTACCTCTTTTGGGCCTTCTTGTGGTGTCTGGTGGTCTCCTGGTGACGTCTTGCACCCGGGGGCACTGCTCATCAGTGACTCTGATGCTTGGTGTCTACATGTGATTGCTGTGGCCAAATCACAGTCCTCAGTGGTGACCCAGGGCGCATGACACTACCGAGGAGACCAAGAGAAAGCGCTGGATGCTACAAGGAGGCCCAAGAGAGGTAAGGGAAGGTGAGTATAAATATTTTTTATTTTTTCATATCCCATTGGCCTCCTCCTATTATACTCTGGCTCTGAAGAGACACCAGAGTATTATAATTCCACTTCTGGTTGGTACCAAATTTGTTTGACCTGAAACGAATCAGGAACCCGAGCCACCTGAACCCGAAATGAATCTTTGGAGGTTCACCTATCTCTAGTCTTGACCCACTTGGGTCAGCTGCCACTGTGCAGAGACTACTCCTAGAGGTAGCAACCTGGTGGTTCCCTGCAGTGAAATTCAGATCCCTGTACAGGGATTAAATGGTGAAAACCAGGGGACCAATTAGACAACACCCTCAGGAGTAGCCCCAAGTTTTTTGGCACAGTGAGCACACACCTGCTGTGTTATAATACCCCATCAAAATTTGCTGCCATCCTCAAGAATGGTCAATAATGTAAACATTGTGGATATGCTCTTAACATAATTAATGCGTAAAAATGTAAAGGCTATGGTTTAATATGGCTGCAAATGGTGACAGGCCCCCTTTAAGTCACATTGACCACAAAATTGCTTTATATTTGTGGTCAGGTCCATCTGACTTAGTTTAGGTGGACTGGTCCAAAAAACTGGTGCCTGGTTCCCAAGAGCTTTGATTCTTTTTTAGCTTGTGATGATCACACGGTCAGCTTCATTGTCATTTCCAAACATCCAAAACAACAGGAACAGTAGTATTAAAGGGAATCTGTCAGGGCAATTTGGGACACTAAACCAGCCACACTTCCATACGGACCTGGGGTTTAGTGTCCCAAAACACCCTGTTATAACGCAATCCATGGCCGCATTAAAAATAAAAAATCTTTATACTCACCCTGCCGCTGTACTCCCCGCACCTGCGCAGTGCTTCAATGAAGCCAGAGGAGTACACCTCGGCTTCAGTGTGCATGCCCCGCAATTACGTAGTGAAGCTGGGGTGTCCATCTTTGGCTTCACTGAAGAACAGAGCAGGCGCCGGGAGGCGTGCCTCATGAATAAACCGGACTGATCTCACCAAACAGCGTCGATCGGACCCTTATCTAGGTAAGTATAAAGGTTTTTTTTATTTTTAATGCGCCTGCGGATTGCATTACAACAGGGCGATCTGGGACACTAAACCCCAGGTCTATAAGGACCTGTGGGTGGTTTAGTGTCCCAGATTGACCTGACAGATTCCCTTTAAAGGATGTCTATGACCAGAACCCAGCTGCCGGGGTCCTCCAAAGAGCTCATTTGCATATTGACAAAAACAATGTCATCTCAGCAATTGAGGCCCCGATTCACAAGGGGAAAACATAGTTTGCTGCGGGTGACCCTAACCTATCTCCAGGGTTCATATGCTAGATTCTCGTGACAGACTCCCTTTAAAAATGAACGAAAAATGAAAAAAAAAGTTTTGTTGAACATTAATAAACCAAATTTTTCTTTTTCTATAAGGCCTCGAGCCAATCCATCCCCAGTACAAACAATATTTTTCTTTTAACAGACTTTCTTTTGATATTTTTGTGGGTAACCACATGGATAATAAATAAGGTTTCACTACAGTAAGAGTCAAAAGGAAATTATTAGGCTCCATGTAACCAAAAATAGCCAAGCCTTGTGGTGAAAATTTTAAATCATCCATCAAGAGAACTTTTTAGACCCATGTAGGTATAGATCACCCTTAAAAAGTGTACAAAAATAGTAAAAACATTGAAAAAGTTAAGGTTCACTTTGATATTGCTATGTTACTGAGTGGGAGTCTGTGTAGGATAAAATCGTCCCTGACCACTAGAGTAAAGGGGACTCTGCTATGGCCCTTTAACTTAAAGGAATTCTTCTTTAATATTGATGGCCTTTTATTAGGATGTGAAGTTCTGAAACAAAAAAAGATGGAAAACATCTGAAGAACCTCAACGTCATTCAATCTTTTTACGGGAAGAACGTGTCCAATAAAGACATAGATTACCTGCATCACTGCAAATGTGTTCTCCATGGTCAGATGCAGCGCTATGTAATATGATGACAGAATCGGCAAATAACCCAGGAGCTGAATGATTGAATATTAACAATACAACAATTGCCAAATATATAATATCAGTAGATGCAAGAAAAATATCATCGGTCTCAAGTGGATGAGAACATTACTGTGATATCATGTAAAGGGGAATAGCAGCCAAACATAACAAGGGAGAAATGATGTGAACAGTAGAAGTAAACTCCACTTCTTTGCATCCTTTAATAGGTTCCATTCCATTGATTTCGGAGGAATTGGAATTTTTTCTCGATCCTGCGCAAATCAGTAAACTTAGTTTTGGTGCCTGATATGCCTATTAGACTCCCTACTGTCAAGTAAGTGAATTCAGGCAGGATAGTATCAGAGAGGTCAAAATCATAACCCCTTGCCTGTTCCTGCCTGACACAACCTACTTGACAGTAGAGAGACTTATAATAATATCAGTAGCCAGACAAGACCAGACCCAAATCCACATGAGGATGTGGTGAAGGAAGGCACCGCGCTCTCCCAGAAGTTCAAAAAAGGCAAAAATCTTTGTTTCCAAATCCAGCAATAAAAGTACACAATGCGTTTCAATGCTCAAGTGCCCCTTTATTAAATGTAGATGGTGTGTGCTTATGTTTTTCTCTCTCTAAAGTGCTGTCATAATAATATCAGGCACCAAAACTAACTGTACTGATTGCTCAAGAACGGTGGGGAACTGTGCTAGAATCAGTGGAGAATGGCTGAGAGTGTTTGTTTCCACTCCATGTTAGCATTGGCCCAATTCCCCACCCACTTTTTCGCTAAAATTTAGTTCTTATAGAGAATGGAGATCTGTGCAGTTTCCTGAGCAGCCAGAACAGAACACCTTCTCTCCAAGGGCCCCACAGCTGCCTTATTGCTAATGAGACCCTTGAAGCTACTGCAGATTGACCACGTAACCTTTCATCATGGATATGTCTACCGGAATCAGCCTAAGTACCATGGTGTCCCTTTCTCCTACAAGAGATGGTGAAGGTGCGGAACAAATGAGCTTTAACTTTCCTCTACTCTATGTGATGGCAAGACCCAGCACCATGAAGGGTTCCATTTTGGTTCTTGCTCAGTGTTGTGTACCTGGCTGCCCTTTCCTTGATGGGCATTGTCATCTCATTGGTGGTTTGGTCACGAATCACTACCATGAGGGACTTGATGTTGGTTCTTTCTGTACTCCCCTGAACCAATCATGTACTCAGCAACTATGTGTTGTTGGCTTGGATGCCCTTTTCCGGATGGGTATTGCCATTCCATTGCTTGAATGGTGGCGTGACCCAGCACCAGGAGCGGATCCATTTTCGTTTTTTGCTTTACACCTTTGAACCAGTCATATACTAAGTGAATGTGTAGTAGACTTGGTCTGGCTGCCCTTTTCACAATGGGTGGTACCATGTCATTGGCTGGCTCAGGAATATTACATTTCTATACTTCAATAGTAAAAGAAAGAAGAATTCTGTCAGCGGTTATCACTCATTCTGAAAGTCTTTATACATGTTTTTATTGCCACTGGCTTTTGTCCACACCAAGTAAAAATGTAGAAATAGTGTCTTGGCCAGTCAGGATCTGCGTGCGGCTCTTGTTGGCCTCCTCTCGGCCTCGTTGTTTAGTTTGGTATTGGTTATGACACACTTTATCCAAGTAACTCACACTTCATCTCCCTGTAAAAGAATATTGTGTGAAACAATAGGTAGATCCTGTGCCTAGTCAACGTGGATGTCCACCCAAGCTGAGCAGACAGTCCCTGGCATATAGTGGAATGTAAACAGGCAGCCTGGATCGACACTATATCCATTAACACTTTTTAGCTTTCTTCACGTGTTGGGTTAACAAATTCTGGAATTGGGATGGGTGCCCTTTTTGGTAATGCTTCTTAGCAAAGTTTGAGGACATGCGAGGGATGTCAAATATATACTATGCGTCCTGCCCAGATCCATGATCAGACACACAGCTAGGAGCTTAGCACAGAGGTGAGCAAACACTTCCGAGTGGGCCCCCTACCCAGGTATACAAATTTTACCTCTATACAGTGACCATATAGTGGTAGATTTTGGCTATACACAGGGCTCTGCTGACCATGCAAATGGATATAGTACAAGAAAAATTTTTGTGACTTACAGGTGAATAGAGAAGGGGCGAATTGACTTGTACCAAGCTGGGTTTGACCTTAATATTCCGAATTGTTCGGTTTTTAATGAAATGTAATTAGTCTCGGACAAACTAAAATGTTCTGGTAAATTATTATACTCTGAGATCTCTTCAGACCCCAGAGTATAATAGGTGGAGGCCCAGGGAAGGAGCCAAAAATAAGAAAAATATATTCATACTCACCTTCCATTACCACTTCTGGGCCTCTGATCCATGTTTTCCACCTCCGAGCGGATGACTTCACAGCAGAGCCTCATGATGCTCAGTGTGCCTATGTCTATGTGACTCAGTGTGCCTATGCCTATGTGACCCCAGGAGCATGACATCAGAGAAGAGCGCCAGATGCTACAAAGAGGAAGACACAGAGCGCCTCAAGGAGGTGAGTATAAATGTTTTTTTTTATTTTTGTCACCTCCTCTGGGCCTCCACCTATTAGAAGAAACCCCAGACTATAATAATTTCTCTTTCAGTTCTATCCAGACAAGTTTGGACTGAACCGGGGGTTTGCTTCACCCGAAACACAATTTCCGTTGACATTTCCTGTCAGACCGAAATGATCATTTTTTCTGCAATACAGACATCTTTGGCTCCTCACTTTTACAGACACCTGAACAAAATTTACTTTACTAACACATAGTCCCCATCCTCTTGCTGACCCCAAATATCCACTTATATAATATATAATAATAATAATAACCCTGTGTGAATCTTAATATTAATGCTCCTGTGTGCCTCCTTAAATTAATAATATATTAATAAGTTTGTCACTTGGCATTTGTCACTCTGTCCCAGTCTACACAGCAAAGCTGTGCAGAAATGTTTATATTTTTAGATGATACAATCCCTTTAAGATAACTTCTTTACAAAGTTTAGGAAAAATTTGTGTTGTACAGAGTTATGCAGCAGAGTTTGTTACTTGGTGTTAACGTTGTCTCAGTCTACACAGCAAAACTGTGAAGATCGCTGAGGTAAAAAACAAACGTTAGATTATTACGGTATATGGCTTGTGCAGAAACGTTTACATTTTTAGATGATACAATCCCTTTAAGATAACCATACTTTTTTTTACTGAATTACATAGAGAAAAAAATGACTATTGAACAGAGGTATGCAGTAGAGTTTTTGTCGCTTGGCACAGCTCATCATGACGTATTCTGTGTGGTTTTCCCTCGGTCACGCTATTGCATTATCTTGCCTAGACAATTAAGTGACAACTTCAACTCTGCTACATCAGTGTCTGGAGTGTGTTGTGTACATCCGGCTATGACATTAATATGACAACACTTGAGGCTCGGAGGCTGCTGTGTGTAGGCCTCTATACTGTACATGGCTCCATTATCTGTGTCTGGAGATAGCTATTAGCGCTCTCGTGAACGCTGGACGCATTTTCCACTTATTCTTTTACATCTTATTTTTATACAATGGAAAAGCTTACCAAATATGGAAGAGCCCAGAGCCAGACACCCAATTTTTTTTTTTAAAAAAAAACCTCAGTTCTGTAAATTGTCAGGGTGAATCCGTGTTTATGTCACTGAATAATGCAGTGTTTGCATATGCGATAAACAATAATTTATGACAGGAGCTTAGCTGATAACTTTTATAGCAGAGCTTAGTGGAGACCGACAGACCACCCTTCTTCAACTCTGCACTCTTCACTGCATGCAAATCTTTAACCCCTCCAATATTGGAGGAAACCAAAGTACCCAAAGAAGGGCAAAAAATCCCATGTACTATAGATGCAGTATAATAAGGTGTAGATCGGTCGTATTTGTATACCTGTTCAACCTATTGACCAATGACTTGACATGTCACCATATTTAACCAGTACCTTGCTATGTACTGACGAGGGGAAAGAACCCAAAACATGGTCTATAGATGGTGTATCTTCCATTTGGTGAAGACTCAACTTGACTAAAATCCTTTGTCATCTATAACTTTATTTTTCCATTGAAAAATTGACAAATGAGAGCTTATTTTTTGTGTGACGAATTATATTTTTGAGGGTACATGTAATGTTTTGTCTAGCTTTTATAAAAGGGGTTATGCCACAAAAATGACTTATCCTCTATTCCAGGGGCGTCAAACTCATTTTCTCCGGGGGCCACTTCAGCCTCACGGGGTACCTTGAAGGGCCAAGATTATTTTACACATGTATAAAAGTAACTTCTCCTTAACAGATAAGCGAGCTATTAAGGAGTAGTTACATTTGTACATTACTACTGTTACAATCAGCCCTTTGAGTCAACCAGGAAGAACATAATGTATTGTTAAAACCTAAGACATTGGCATGTTACATACTATCCTCATCCTTTTCTGAATATATCAAAAATTATGCACTATACAAATACTGTTTACCCCTGCAAACGGTATTATGCTCTATAGTTGCTTCTGCACACGGTATTATGCCCCACAGCGGCCCCTGCACACGGTATTATGCTCCATAGTTGCCCCTGCACACGGTATTATGCTCCATAGTTGCCCCTGCACACGGTATTATGCTCCATAGTTTCCCCTGCACACGGTATTATGCTCCATAGTTGCCCCTGCACACGGTATTATGCTCCATAGTTTCCCCTGCACACGGTATTATGCTCCATAGTTGCCCCTGCACACGGTATTATGCTCAATAGTTGCCCCTGCACACGGTATTATGCTCCATAGTGGCCACTGCACACGTTATTATGCTCCATAGTGGCCCCTGCACACGTTATTATGCTCCATAGTGGCCCCTGCAATCGGTATTATGCTCCTTAGTGGCCCCTGCATTGATATTATGCCCCATAATGGCCCCTGCAAACGGTATTATAGTCCATAGTGGCCCCTGCACACGGTATTATGCCCCATAGTGACCCCCCCCACCCATGAACTATTATTATACTCTGGGGTCTTTTCAGACCCCAGAGTATAATGATCGGAGACCCAGGTGGTGACAAACATAAAAACCAGTGTTACTTACCTGGGACCCGGTGCGCTCCCTGCGTTCGGCCTTCTTCAATGTCGCACAGACCGGCGTCGCGAGATAATGACGTCGGCCTGGCTCACGTGACGCCTGGGACGTCACCAAAGAAGGCTGAAGCCGGCTGGGAGCAGCATCGGATCGCCGGAGAGGTGAGTAACTCTGGTTTTTATGTTTATCACCTCCCCTGGGCCTCCGATTATTATACTCCGGGGTCTGAAAAGCCCCCGCAGTATAATAATAGTAGTATTTGATGGGGATCACCGGCCGCGGCCTCACTTACCATCCCCGCTCCTGCACACAGCCGCTTCTGCGACCCATAGCAGAAGGGGGAAGCGGGGGCGGCCACGACCAGCAGCGGGGATCGGTAAGTAAATAGGCCGTTACGTGCCAGGGATGCTCCAGCAGGCAACGGCCTATTTATATATATAAAAAAACTTATCCTCACCTACCTGCGATGCCTTGATGCAGCCGCCTCCTCCTCTTCTTGTCTGCGTGTCAGCGTAGGAGGCGCGATGACATCATTGTATCGCCGCCTGCGCTGACATGCAGAGGCCTTGTAAACCAGCCCAGGACAGGTATCGCGTAGCTTTGGTTTTTTTTTTTTTTTAAGCGGCCTGTCCTGGGCTGGTTTACATTACATAATGTACAAAGACAATAAAAAATGCCGCGGCCCTGCGGGCCAGATAAGTGCCGGGCCGGATAACAGAAGGCAGCGGGCCGGATTCGGCCCGCGGGCCTTGTGTTTGACACCTGTGCTCTATTCATAGAATAGGGAATAAATTGCTGATCGGTAGGGGTCTGACCACTGAGACGTCCACCATTCCTGAGAATGGCGGACGCAGAGGATCTCCCGCTATGTTAATTTCAATGGGGGCACTGTAGATAGTTGAGTACTGTACTTCAGCTATTTCCAGTGCTGCCGTTGAAATTAATGGAGTGGGGGCACGTCTGCATCTCACGCTACATTCTCAATGGGAGTTAAACACTCCTGATTCTCAACATTTGGACCCCCCCAATCAGCAATATATCCTGGATTCTATGGATAGACGATAAGCAATTTTTATGGAATGACCCCTTTAATATTTGAGGGGGGACTGCGTGAAAAAACCAATTCCATCCATATTTTTTGCTACAATAACTTTTTTTTTCAGTATGCCATTACAATTATAGGGATTTTATGTTTTTTACTTAATTTTGTAACATTTGTTGAAAAAAATCATTCTTGAGCACACCATATTTTGTCATCCATAACTTTTTAAAATTTTTTTGTTGATGAAACTTTCTGAGGTCTCTTTTTGTGGGGGGACATTATAGTGTCATTTTCTGCTACATACAACTTTTTTGGGGTGAGGTGACCCTTTTTTTATAGTAGTGGTCACTATATGGGATAAATAACATACTGTATTGTAGTATATTGTACATTTTACTAGATTTGTATCAGCTCCTGCAGGACCAAACAGGCGTCTGTACATGACTGCTTGGAGACCATTGTTAGACCTCCTGGCCATCATGGCCACCCCTCAACACCCCACAGTCTTTTACCTCCCCTCACACTAGCCATGTAGATGCGGTGATCACTATTGATCATGGCATCTAAGAGGGTTATCTCTGGCTCAGGCATCTAGAGCCGGGTCCTACCTGTATAATATAGCCGAAACCTCGAAGTGATGTAGCAGGTACTACTCCTGTGCCTCCTACATGGAATTTAACTATTGACAATATTGATGTGGGATTATGGGTCAGACATGAATTATAAGGTAGCTTCCTACACAAGCAGGCGTCTCCACAACTAGAAACAGTACTTACATAGAGCCATGTCTAATAAAGATATTCCATATAGATAGGTTTTGAGTTGACAGGGAATTGAGTCTCACCTTCCCATTGGTTGGGTCAGGAATTGCTCCTGGTAAAATTAATCATTACACAGTATCCCTTTGAATCAGTGGTTTGTCTGTGTAGGACATGACAGATCCTCCAGAGTCAGAAATCTTATTTATAACCACTCTCCAAATAAATTTTCTAAACTTGACGTCATAAAAAATACTAAAAAAAAAATAAGGAAAATTTTTAAAATATTCCAAATGTTCTTGCAGACATCAGTGTCTTATGTAGAAAGAATCTCTCATCGACAATGAGTTGTAAATACTATGTTCAGCTCACAACCTGCAAAACTTTGAACAGGCGGTGGTGGTAATACGGTAATATTAAACACGAAGAGTCTACAGAGAAGAAGATCTTAGAATCCAACAAACTGCAACATTAGGAAGCGTCAACTGATGAAAAAGGTTCACAACTTTATGGGGCGAACTCTGACAGGTCAAGGCGCCATCACCAGGTGGTTAAATGTTTCCATTAGTTCTGGGTCTTGTTTAAATAAGATGTCAAACTTGTTTATCGTCTATGAAGGTTTAAGTACAATTCTGCAGAACCGGAGATAAATCTACTGGCGGCTCTTCAGAAGTGAGGTGGGGAGACATGTTCCCGTGGTCCATGTGTATTTAGAACAGCAAGATGAAGATGCTTTCTGCTTATTTTTGTATACTTTTTTTTTTTAACATCTTTCTTACATCTAAAACTCCAGAGAACATTTTGTGAAATGAGTAGCACACTCTTTGGAGAACGTCTGGCCTTAGTGATGTCATTGCACGTCATTGAGTTCTTCAGGGCCCCAGGATGACAATTATATGTACATCAAAGAACACCAAACATTAAACATAACACTAACAATGTTCTATGTGCTTAGTAAACTACGTATAAGGAAAGTTTCTCTTACCTTGACTATGTACAGGGAACATTAACAGGCCAGGAGGGCCAAGATGAGAACATGAGTTTTTGAACTTTTGAGTCTCTTGTGCATGTCTTATTGTTCCCTAGTAACCACCTTACGCTTGCCTTACACTATTACTCCCATACCTTTCATAAACATATATGTTTGGCCTCCAGGGAAGAATCAGAAGGTCCCCATGTACTTTATATGGCCGGGGTGAGCTTACCAAAATTATTGGGTGTATCTAATGTGTAAAGCCAACTTTATTCTTATTGTTGGTTGGATGCATGCAAACAATCCAGTTGTGTAGGCGTGTTCTCTTTCTGTTTTAATTATGTCTAGTCTATCAGAATCAGGGTATAAGATATTGTATGATATAACTGGTGGAGGCCACCACAATGACCTAAGGGTCTACTCATACTGCAGATTTTGTCTACTTTATTTTTTAAAGAAATTTCTCTTCTTATAGCATCAGACACGGGTTCTTTCACTAACCTACTAACCTACATTTCTGCGGCTATGTGGATGATCTTTTTACATATGTCTAAATAAAGATTTATATACAAATTATTCAAGAAATTGGAGTTCTGAAGTAATATTTTCAAATTGCGTAATATTTATAGGCATCAAGACAAGTGGAAAAATCGTTATTCAACATTTTTATGTTCTAAAGCCATTTATAAGATTGTAAAGAATCCGTCTGCCCAATAACATGACCTGATCATGTCTATAACCAATTCACTAGCAAATTTTTGCCACCCTCCACTTCATTGATTATTTTGCCCACCAAATCTGACTTGACCTCGACCTTTATTGAAAATGAGGCACGGTGACTATGACTGCTATGACTCTACTACTGCCAGTAAACACCTATCCAATAAAAGGTGGGACAAGTATAAACGTAATCCTCCTGCTGGAGAACATCAGAAGTCATATTTTCTGGACCTTACTAGAAACCACCATCAACTAATGACCAATATGATCTTATACGTGCCAAAACCTTCAAAATGGTCAGTATACAGTATAATGAATAAATGGTAGGTGGCCAATTGGGTATAGACATGGACAAAGTAAGGTTGGTGGTGGCCATGATCCCCATCACAACCACACAAAATAGCATTGACCATACATGGCCAATCGGGTATAGACATGGACAAAGTAAGGTTGGTGGTGGCCATGATCCCCATCACAACCACACATAAGAACATTGACCGTACATGATTGTTGCCCTTTCTGATGATGCCCATTGGATTTACAGAGACAGCTGAGCCGACATCTCGACTGGACTTCAATGAAGAGAGTTACACACATGACTTGCCACCTCTCCATAAATTTGTGGCCGGAAAGGCTTGCCAAATAGAAATAAGAAGACCACAACTTTTCCAGAGATAGAGGGGCTCCCAGAGATGAGCAGTGTATATATTTTCCTTCTAAATACTGTCAGGCAGGTATGGATAGTGGGGTAAAGATGGCTTTATCAAGGTGAATGGTGGGCAGTAGAGATAAGTGAACCAGTTCAGGTCGAATCAGAGTCAACCCAAATTTTCCTAAACACTGGCGCCCTCTCTGGGTCCTCTTCCAGCCTCCAGGGTGATGTCATGTGCCCTGGGGTCATGACGCCATGACGCTTGTCACACCCCATGTGACCTCAGTGGTGACCCTGGGACGCATGATGTCACCCAGGATGTGACTCAGAGAGATTGCGGAACACCGCAGGGAGGCCCAGAAAAGGTGAGGGAAGGTGAGCATAACTGTTAGTTAGTGGCTTCCACCTCTTATATTCTGAGGTCTGAAGAGACCCCAGAGTATAATAATTTCACTTCCGGTTCTATCAGAACAAGTTTGGGCCGAAATGAATCTTTGGGTCAAATCTTCCAAACCCAAAACAAATCTTCAGAACCCTTGTACCTGCTGATCAACCAAATCTGTCTTCTTGTGATTTTAACAACCTGTTCAGAGGTACCATCCTAAGCAGGTAGGGTAAGTGTTGGAGGCCCCCTTTGTCCCTAAGGAAGCAAATTGTGCCCATCTTATAAACCGGCCCTGAATTATAGAAACCAAAGTGCAATTCCATCCTCTGCCGCCTTGAATGCTTTGCAATTTTTTTTCTCTTTTAGAAAAAAAGTCTATTGATGGTCGTAGACTTTGCCAGTCACTGGTTTCCAATGTCTTCAAGATAATGCTCGATGCTTAGTGCACCTTTCAATGCAGGATTTAAGATAGAAATCTCTCTCAGTTTCTTACCGATTCTCATACTTCTTCAGAGGCTCAAAGTGATAACAATTCTTTAGCCCTATTCATTTTTCCAGCCATTCCCGTGGAAGGAATGAGAGCGCTTATCAACGCCGATAAAGAGGAAAGTTTGAGACTGAAACTGATCGCATAAATCTCCGAGCGCAAGTATTCAGCAGAGGCACTGAGCCATCCTGCCAGATAACGGCCGTGTGTCTGACTCTCTTACTCTTGTGTTTATATCAAAAAGGATAGAAACTTGGCCCAGAAGGCCAGAAACATGATCTGTAAAATAATTTCTAAACTGAGTCAAACAGATAGCTCTCTTGTGCTGATAGTGGCATAGAATGTAGAGCCAGAAAACTATTAGCAAGCAAATTCCCCTAGCCATGCTGTGTATATTACCTGAGTCTTTTTCAATTTCCAGCCTAGAGTTTTTGCTTGTGTAAAAGCTGCCAGTTCAACTGGATTTTATTAACCTCGTCATGGTATTTGTTTCACTTTGTGTTCGCAGCTAGGCTGCCCGAGTTTACTGGCCTGGAGACACTAGAGGGAAGCCGAAGATGAATTTGGAATTTTTGAAAATAGAATTTATAGAGTACAATAAACAAAAGTTACGGGGATATTGGCAAATGCCCAATTTATCCCACAAAATGTTAAACCAAAATCATGACTTTACAACACTTCAGGGCCCAACCAGAATCGGTAATAGCGATCCCCTCCAACCTTGTGTCTTCATTGGGAGGCTATAAGCTCCACGACCCAGATCTGGAGTCCTTATATCTATTTTATGCCCCTACCGTCAACCATATCCTCAAAATATAAAAGCACTAAGGCTGTTTGGAGAGCAGAAAATTCTTTAAAGAGGTTTGTATGAAAATAATCTACAAAAAATATCACCGATAGACTTTGGGCATTGAGTGGACAGAATTTAAAGGGGTTTTCCTATGAACATAACCATATATAAATTTATAGAGAATTAAAAGTTAAACATTTTTGCAAATATAAATCATTACAAATTGTGCAGAGTTCTAAAAAATTTTTTCTAACCATCTTAGTGGGGACATCTTTCGTCTTGATCAGGCTAGGTTCACACTTGCGCCCGGTCTCCGCTTGGGGATTCCGTTCCCCATTCTGCTTTAAAAATGCGGAGAGAAAAGTCCTGCAAGCAACCCTTTTTGGGCGGAAACCCAGTGGATCACATTATAGCCTATAACTTTTTTAAGCAGATTAGGTTTTCGTTCGTGGGGTCCCCAAGCAGACCCTACGAACGGAAACCCAAACACAGGTGTGAACCTAGTGTCAGTTGTCAATGGATACGACCATGAATGCAGGAACTTTCTATGGTCTGGGACTTGTCAGAAACCAAGTCATGATGTCCTTATTGTGGTCAGTTTATCTTCTCATACATGTAGTGTCCCTGCCTGATAACCTGTCCACAATAAGGAAATCATGAGTTTCTGACAAGTCCCAGACCACAGAAAGTTCTATCATCATGGTCATAACCATTGGCAACTGACAAGAGACTGTCACCACTAAGATGGTTAGATAATTTTTTTAAAACTCTGCAACATTTTCAAAATTATTTATATTTGCAACAATGTTTAACTTTTAACCCCTTCCCGCTGGTGACATTTTTCAATTTTCGTTTTGACTCCCCGCCTTCCAAACTACATAACTTTTTTATTTTTCCGTTCTCAGAGCCATATGAGAGCTTAATGTTTGCGGGACAAATTGTTCTTCATGATGCTACCATTTATTATTCTGCACAATGTACTGGGAAGCTGGAAAAAAATTCAGAATGGGGTGGAATTGAAGATAAAGTACATTTGATTGCAAGTCCCATAGACTGCAATATCATTCAATTTGCTCATAACTAATGAGGCTGGTCATAGACCAGCCTCAATAGCTATAATGTAATGACAAGCCTGGGATCCTTCATAAGGCTCACAGCTGTCAGAAGAACAGGTCAACTCCTGCGATCTCGCCACGTGGGAGCTGGCCTGCAACAGTAAAGATACAGGGCTAGTGGGGATGGCCCCGGAGACCATTTTTTGACTTTGGGAGGGGGGGGGATCCTGCCCTACAATGCTGTAGAATACAACGGAGAATGGTTGCTATGGCGGCCGCACTGCAGGAGAGCAGCTGCCATCTTTAAAGACCCGGCATCCACCATACTATTATGGCAGATGTTGGGAAGGGGTTAGCAGTCTACAAATTTAAATATGGTTAAGTTCATGGGAAAACCCCTTTAAAACTTAAAACAACTTCAGCTCACCCTAAAAATTTCACAATTGCATAATACATAAGTATAATACCTGGTGACCTCCTGTATTGTCCTACTGAACCTTCTCTTTCAGTTGACTCCTAGTCATGTCAGCTGCATAAAGCATACCCCTGTCTATATAGACAATACGGGAAGGATATGCCTGTACTATGGCCGCCTTCAAGAAAAAATTTGAAAATAGAAAAATAAAGGGCTACAACATTTTAAAAAAGACTAAACATATTACATGAGATACTCCCCTTCAATAAAACCTGTTCATTCTATGAGGGCCTCCTTCTTCAACGTTCATGAAACCACCCACGTCTGGGAGAGATGATGCAGGTCACCGGTAGAAATCTCCCAAAAATAGCCTTCCTCATTCCACATTCCACATGTATACAATATACAGAACAGTGGATAAAATATCATTTTTTCCCAGCTATGAAATATAGATCCTGTAGGATTTGATATGTCAAAGTCAATTTAAGGATACAGAGCTGGAATGGACATGGGACCTTAGCTGAGGCTTTCGTACAGTCCAAACACATGGTCACAATCAAGTCTTCCCTACGTAGAGATCTGTGCCAACTTCAATCTCACCTTTCCTGTAATGCAACAGAATGTTCCATTCCTGCATTACTTATGATGGCCTTAGTAGTAACAAAAAAGAAATCTCAACAATTTATGTATTTAAGGGTTTTCCAGTTTTTCTACCTGCTGTCGGTGAATGGTACCACCCATTGTATACTTGCAGAGGATGAGAATCTGTCCTGGTCATGTGATGGACACACAGATGCATAACCCATTGATAAATGTACTTCACAGACTGTAGTTCTGTAGAAGAAAGACATCCTATTTTTATCCATTTTTCGGTCAATGACGACTTAATGCTGATCCCGGACCATATTTGCATCTGGCCTAATTGTTTAGGGGTCTCTAAAAACAGGTAAAACAAAATGATATTTAACTCCTTCCATTTTGGGCCATTTTCTCTCCATTTTCTCATAGTCACTTTTTACACGCAATACGAAAACTCGATTTATTCAGGATAAGTTGTATTTTTCAATGGCACCTTTTTAAGATGCTTATAGCTAAATTTTATTAACTGTTTATGGGGTTGGGGATAAAAATATTCTGTTTTTTATTGGTTTTATTAATTTTATAGAATAAAAACACTTAAAAAAAATATGTTTTTGCATCACCATCTTCTAAAAGCCTATTTATTTTTCCATCAACTGAGCTAGTTTATGCCTTATTTTTTGTGGGACAAGCTGTAGTTTTTATTGGTTTTGCGGTGCATGTAAACTATTGATCACTTGTATTCAATTTTTGGAGGTGAGGAGACCAAAAAACCTTTTTTTTAGCTAAATAAATAAATAAATTATATGTTAGTTTTATAGTATGGGTACATTATAGTACATTATGGATGTGGCAATACAAACATATATTGGGCTTTTTATTTTTACATCATAAAAGATATTTAAATGGAAAAAATATATTTTTTTTACTTTTATTTTTAAAAATATTTTTAAAGTTTTAGGTTCTGCCGCTGGACCTAATAGAGGATTAATAATGGCAGACCTGGGGACCTTGATCAGGGGGCTTTGGCTGCCTTGACAATAAATTGGCAACCTCCGATGGTTGACCACAGCATCTGAGGGGTTAAACACCCACAATTGGAGTTAACTCTGATCACAGGTAGTGCAGGATTGTTAATGGCGCAAGCTCAACTCTCGACCCAGGGCTGTTCTTGGACATCGGGGTGAGGGATCTCCTTTTGAGTGTCTGGTATGTACAACAATGTCATAAAGGGGTACTCATCTGTAGAGTTGGATGTTTTTTGTCACTACTTGGGATTAGTCTTGATCAACTAAGAAATCTTCAAAAACTTACAAAAGATTGGTGCCAAAGGGTATGTGTCACCTTATCTATATTCATAGACCTATGCAGAGATCTAATGGGGTTTATCATTGGGGATCAAAACCACACTGTAAACAGATCAACTCTGAACGATCAGTTGTTTTCCCTTTCTAAGCTGTCTATATCCTTATAGAGTCAATTGGATGGATAAAAGGCTATTGCTAATCAATTACATTATTTTAAGGATAATTTGTTCAGCTACAGCTTAAACAATCATTGGAAAAAGTTACTCGAAAAGAATCCAAGTAGATCATAACTATAGCAGACTGGCCCAGCAAATACCCATAGTGTGGTATGATAGATTGGTTCTTAGATGGTCATGCTGACTTATCCTTTATATTCGCAGAAAACGTAGGTATAATTAACAACGGCTGGTTTTTAAGGTCCCTGGCCAAACTGTGATACAGAAGAAAGGGCGACGGGAGGTTCAAAGTATAAAATAAAAACTATAATGTCTTAGTAAGCGCTAAAGCAATTTTACCATCCAGTGAAATAAAAGAAAAACACGACTCACCACAGGAATGTTCACGAACGCAACGCCTTGTACTGGAATATAAAGACAGGACCCAAGTTGTTATCCTAAGCCCACCGATGGAATGTGAGTTCTATGTAATATCACTTATATAGGATTGGATCTGATCGCTGTTCCTTAGTACAATTTGATCTAAGAACAGAAGAACATGCAAACGGGGATTGAATGTCATTCCTATATGAAATGTTTACATTTAATTCAACATGATGGCTTTAAAGATGGCGAAGGACTAAGGTAGCAAACATCATGTTTACATCTAGTGGTCCAAAGCGTAAGGGTGACTATGAGATCAATCTAATATTAGAAGAATTCTGGCTATAGTCAGCAAATTTGCATCTTTATACTATACAGAAAATTTCTGATAAACCTTCATTCTAGAACTACAAAGGTTCCAAATTATTTACTTGCCAAATTGCTGGAAGTATTTACTGCCATCACAGCGTCAGGCCCTATGAGCCCATAAAACCTGCTGCTTTCCATGTCCAACATACTTAATTGTAATATTAAGATAATTGCTTGGGTCTTTAGCTCTTCAGTGAACTGACTAGATGGACCATCAGATCTTCAGAGAGTTCAGTATATGGATTTTCAGATCTTCGGAGAGAGTTGATTAAATGGATCTCCAAATCTTCGTAGACTTGAGTACATGGATCTTCAGATCTTCAGTGAACTGACTAGATGGATTTTCAGATCTTTGGAGAGTTGACTACATGAATCTTCAGATCTTTGGAGAATTGACCACATCTTCAGATCTTTGGAGAGATAACTACATGGATCTCCAAATCTTCGCAGACTTGAGTACATCAAAATTCAGATCTTCAATTAACTAACTAGATGGATTTTCAGATCTTTGGAGAGTTGACCACATCTTCAGATGTTTGGAGAATAAATTACACGGCTCTTCAGATCTTTGGAGAGATAACTATATGAATCTTCAGATTTTCCAACAGTTAACTACATGGATCTTCAGATCTTTGGAGAGTTGACTCCAAGATCTTCAGATCTTTAAATTTGATATATTGTTTTGTATTGTATTCTGTGAGCTGTCTCCAAAGGTCTTCAGCTATTCAGTGTGCTCCTAAGGGGGTAATCCTTATTTCTGCTCACAGTAGATTTTGCACTGTGGCCCTTGTGTCTCTGGCCTCAATATTTATTTCAATTATGTACTTCTTATATTTTATTATTGAATCAGGAGGTTCGGTACCTCATGGTTTCTCACAGACAGAAAGAGGATCGCTGAAGTGCATTGGTTAGTGGGAAAACAAGGGCTGGTCTTTGGGGTAAGTAAGTGTGCAGTTTGTTGAATGCGGTGCCGCAGAGTTTGTAAGAGTTGATGCTTGCAAGCATTGCAAATCTATACTTCAGGTAGTATTTAGGATTTTTATGGCACAGCACACATGGTATAGTAATTTTACTTAGGAAACTGTATGGAAGTGTTATTTGGACCAACATGTAGAAGTCTTATTTTGGGCACTCTCTTGTATGGTATTTGTGCACTGTATGAGAGTATGCAATATGGAAATTGGGAAAAGGGGAGTGTCAATAGAAGGTACCACATAGGGGGTCTCATCCAACATGAGGCAGCCCTGGGGAGGACAGAGATAAATATTTGGGGCCTTCTGTTGTACATGTCCTGAATTCCCCGGCCTCCTTAGTTACTCTGCAAATAAACATTTACAAAATATTTTTGCAAATTTATAAATGACATTAATTTCCCTGTGAGTAAGCACGAAGCGAAGACTGGAGGGGAACCATCTGTCATCTAATGGGCTTCTAAAAACTGTAATTCAATGCACCATTTGGAAAAGGAAATATTAGATGCTGAGCAGCACAGTAATGGATGGGGACGCGGAGTACATTCTGTCACTATAGAAGCAGATACTTCTTAATATCATCACAGACAGCTGCCGCGGGGAACATCTGTCATCTTCCGATACCTGCCTATGCTTTGTACTCCATCTTCAATGCGATATCCTGGAGATGATAGGATAATTACGATTTCTGCTTCTCTAGCGTATTATGTGCATATACAGAGAGAGATTTACATTGTAGTGTTTGAAGGAGAACCCAAGCAAAAACTAAAACTTTCCATCATAATGATTCACTGTGCCCAAACAGCTCAAGCAGTGTCCAAATATGTTCAGATCCGGGCATTATCTAGGGCAGTTACCCTGTAATCCACCATTATGACTATGAGGGTTCTTCTGAAATTTATGTTTACTAATAGGCAGAGGTGTAACTTGACGCTCCTGGGCCCTAATGTAATGGGGCTCCCACTTACCATGTGCTATGTACACTACTGGTGTAGTAGAGACGCCTTTGGGCCCCCTTTGAGGACCTGGTAGAGATTGCTACCTCTACACCCCTTATAGCTACACTCTTGCTACTGGGGAACCCTTTGTCAAGTCGATACTTCCAAAGTAAAAGATGTACCATCTGTCTTCTGAAAAAGCTATGACCAGGTCCAAGAAACCCAGGGAATTCTGGGTTTGAAACTCAGTATGCTCATGTCACCACTAAGACCCAATCACAGGCCTCAGCGGTGATCCCAGGTGTGCGACGTCTCCGAGGAGATCAAGAGCGCTGGGCGCTGCGAGGAGACCCAAAAGAGGTGTGAGAAGGTGAGTATAAATGTTTTGTTTTGTTTTTTTCACCTCCCCTGGGCCTCCAGCTATTATACTCTGGTTTATATCGAACTTTTTCGACCCGAAAAGAATCAGGGACCCAAGCCACCCGAACTCGAAAGGAATCTTGAGAGTTTTGCCCATCTCTAATATTGATTTGTTCTGTATTTTCCATCTATTTACTGTATTTCTTAAAACATTTTTTAAGAGATTGGTTAGGATAGGTTATGTCTCATCTTATTTATAAAGTGAGAACTTGTCCCAATACATTGTACTCTGAAAATGGCAAGCACAATACCAAAAATTGTCAAAAATATCAACACACTAGTACAACATACCAAATGCATTATCGTACTCTTGCATCTTCTAAAGTTATGTCTCTCATGGCAACTGTGCCCATTGATACACCTGAGCCCCAACCCATTCTGGGCTGGAAGGAGAGAATATAGCCCTTGGGAAAGGAGGAAGAGATGAGTGGAAAAAGCAAGTTCTTATATGGAGTGGCAGCAACATGGAAACTGGTAGTAAATTATGAGAGACGGGGCAAGGAGACAGACAGGTGTAAAATTGGCCATATATTAGTGAATCAGAAGTAAAATTTTGTTAAGAATTAATAATTTTTTTTATTTACAGAAATTTTGGTCATTCGGTATATTGTGGAATTTTGCTAAAAGTGACAACAGAAAGTGCAGCCATATTGGTTGTCACCTTTAAATAAGATTTTCCTAAAATATGGATATATTGCGTAAATGTTGCCTGCTTGCTCATGATTTTCTACTATTTGGTCAATTTTAGGTTTTAGGTAGAAATCCACTTTAAATATGACTGTTCCAACAAGGGTGGTATCAGATATAGACCCTTATCTAATGTGTTCATTCTGCCATATCCAATGCATGAAATCCATTCACTTTGTTGGTGATTTATGCTGGATTTTCAGAATGACATCACACACGTTGATCCCGTCCATGCAAGGAATTAGATGCAGGCTTAACTCCTGTCTGCGTCTGTGAGCTTGTGAGAAAATGTGCAGAATGTCCTAAGAATCTCAGCATCCAAAGATGTAATATTATCAACGCTCGCTGCAAATGTCGTAAGGACAACATCACAGGGGGAAGCGCTTTAACAGCTGGGAGATACAACAGATGTTCCCCAGACAGGACTACTATAGGAAGATGCAGTTTATGCAGGTCATGTTTCATAGACACATAGAGCATCGCTGCCAAATACTTGAGATACAACGTTTCAACGAGGAGAAGTATGTCCTGCTGTGGATCAGAACCAACATTCTGCAGAAATTTACAACCTAATCTGTTTTCCATCTTGACCCGTGCACTTTGGTGAACTTTTGTTTCCTCTGTGATCTGTGTGACTACATGGATGCTGGCATGGCCGTGAACTGGTACTCATACTCTATTATACAATACAGTGCACTGAGATTAATGCTGTCATTCTTTGGCCTGCTGTTGCAAAATGTTATATTCATTTGTCTGAACGATTGCTTTTTTTCTGGACTCAAAACTAAGAACACACTGTTTGAGCTAGAACGCAAAAAAATCTGAGAAGAGAGAAGACTATGCAGACCTAGCCAGGAGTACGAGGGTCCTTCAAAAAGTTCAAGCTCTGAAACAGTTCTGGCTAACATAGAGATCTGAAATTTAGGGGAAAAGTCTTGCCTAATTTCGGGTGAATTTATAGATTTATAGATAGCAAAATGAAGGAAGTAAAATGAAACTTTAAAAATTGAGAAAATGAAGTGTGCACAGTAATAAAATATCTCCACTGGGGATGAGCAAAACGAATCGGATTGAAACAGATTTCCAAAAGTTTCAACTTTTGGGGTTCATCACCCATGAAATACTATTATTAGAGATTCGTAGGATTCATTTAGGGTATGAGTGAATGTGGCTTGGTATGAGTTGGTTCACCCATCTCTAATATACTCTGGATGTCCTCCGACCACAAAGTATAATAAGTGGAGGCTCAGGGGAGGTGAGTAAAAATAACAGTTATACTCACCTTGACTTACCTCCCCTGAGCATCCTCACGTCGTCTGGCATCCTCTTCTGTCCTCTTCCAGCCTCTGGCTGACATCACGTGCCTCAGGGTCATCACTGAGGCCTGTGATTGGGCCTCAGTGGTCACTAGGGGCGCTCTGACATCATGGTGCTGGGTGATCCCAGGGTGAGTGACGTCAGCCAGAGGCCAGATGAGGATGCCGGAATAAACCGGAGTGCTGAACCTCGTGAAGTTTGTTCATCTCTAATCCCTACATGAAAAAGAAGCCACCGCAAGATATTAATGATGATATGGTGCAGACATGAGTAATAGTGCACCTGTATGTTCAGCAGTAATGAAATGGTATAAGGGGACAAAAGACTTACTCTCCTTAAAGAAAATTTGTCTCCTAGACCCACCATATCAACCAAACCCAACAGATATATATGTTAGGGGCACCTGAATCAAACTGCCATGCTGCAGTTTTGGTGACAGACTCCGTTTAAGCAGCAACCCTACGTGGAATCTGCAGAGTCCCGACCAAAGACTGGTTGCAATCTCATTAGGAAATTTGTTTAATCTGTTTATTGAATGTTTTTTTGTTTTTTTTTATTGTTTTCCGGATGTGTTGTGGGCTTTCAAGTGTGGAAATTGTGTTTTGCTGTATGTGTTTTCTTTGCAGGTACCTTAACCACTTCAGTACTGGGCTATTTCCCTGGTTCAGGATCGGACACATTTTCAGGTTTTTTCTTGCATGAGGTTTTGAGGAATAAAACATTATTCAACAGGTTATTCAAATAATTTGTACATCTTTGTACGGTGAAGCAAAGGGCTTTATTTTTATGTTATTTTTATTTTTGTATGTGTTTCTTTGTTTTATATAAATGTAGGAAAAAGGGAGGGAAAAAGTGCTACAAAAATTTTTTTTAAGGCTAAGACTCCATTTAATGCTGCATCCAAAAAACACTGCAAAAAGGACCGCCAAGGAACGTTTTTTCCACAGTGTTTTTCACTCAAATTCCGCAGAGTTTTTTCACTATGGACTTTTTACCCCTGTTATACCTATACAAAAAATACAAGTGTTTCCGTAGGTAAAATTGACATTTTAACAATACTTTTTTTTTTTTTTGGCTGATTTCTCCTGTAACTGGGGCTGATACAGTAGGAATTCAGCCTCCTGATCATAACTGCAGAGTCCTCTTAGTTCCTCCTATGAACCCATCTATAAAACATAGTGTATAACACTGTCAGGGCTTCTAGGAACCCATCTATAAAACATAGTGTATACACTGTCAGGGCTCCTAGGAACCTATCTATAAAACAGTGTATGACACTGTCAGGGCTCCTAGGAACCCATCTATAAAACATAGTGTAGAACACTGTCAGGACTCCTAGGAACCTATCTATAAAACATAGTGTAGAACACTGTCAGGGCTCCTAGGAACCCATCTATAAAACATAGTGTAGAACACTGTCAGGGCTCCTAGGAACCCATCTATAAAACATAGTGTACAACACTGTCAGGGCTCCTAGGAACCTATCTATAAAACATAGTGTAGAATACTGTCAGGGCTCCTAGGAACCTATCTATAAAACATAGTGTAGAACACTGTCAGGGCTCCTAGGAACCTATCTATAAAACATAGTGTAGAACACTGTCAGGGCTCCTAGGAACCTATCTATAAAACATAGTGTAGAACACTGTTAGGGCTCCTAGGAACCTATCTATAAAACATAGTGTAGAACACTGTCAGGGCTCCTAGGAACCTATCTATAAAACATAGTGTAGAACACTGTCAGGGCTCCTAGGAACCTATCTATAAAACATATTGTAGAACACTCTATAAAATATAGCTTGCATACAAGTAAACAGGAACATGCCTATAAAACCAAAGCATACTCATAACCTGGGCAGAAAACCAATGTATGAAAGAGACTAGAGTTAATGGACAATAACTAATTGGAAATCAGATTAAAGGACTGAAGTATTGTAAAAAATCTTTGGTTCTGTTAGAGATGGCTCAGTTCAACCCAAATATTCCAAATTGTTCTTTTTTTACAAAACCAAAGAAATGGAGATTCATCTCAGGCAAACTAAAATGGTCGTCACATTATACTCTGGAGTCTTTTTATACTCACTTTACATTACCTCTTTTTGGGCCTGGCGCTCTCCTAGTGACATCATGATGCTCGGGGTGCCCATGCGACCACTGAGGCCCAATCATAGGCCTCAGCAGTGACCCTGGGTACATGTCATCACAGGAGACCGCCAGACATCACCAAGGAGGCAGAAAGAGAGCGCCGGACGCCGCCATGAGGCCGAAAAGAATTAACTTTGGACAGCAATATAATTACTATATTTCTGCATCTTATGTGCAAGAATATAACTACTAAAATATTGCCCCATATACAAGAATATAACTACTATAATACTGCCCGTATGTACAAGAATATAACTACTATAATACTGCCTCCTATGTACAAGAATATAACTACTATAATACTGCCCCTATGTACAAGAATATAACTACTATAATACTGCTCCGATTTACAAGAATATATCTAAGATAATACTGCTCCTATGTACAAGAATATAACTACTATAATACTACCTCCTATGTACAGGAATATAACTACTATAATACTGCCTCGTATGTACAAGAATATAACTACTATAATACTGCTCCTATGTACAAGAATATAACTACTATAATACTGCTACTATGTACAAGAATATAACTACTATAATACTGCTCCTATGTACAAGAATATAACTACTATAATACTGCCCCTATGTACAAAAGTATAACTACTATAATACTGCTCCTATGTACAAGAATATATCTAATATAATACTGCTCCTATGTACAAGAATATAACTACTATAATACTACCTCCTATGTACAAGAATATAACTACTATAATACTGCTCCTATGTACAAGAATATAACTACTATAATACTGCTCCTATGTGCAAGAATATAACTACTATAATACTGCCCCTATGTACAAGAATATAACTACTATAATACTACCTCCTAGGTACAAGAATATAACTACTATAATACTGCTCCTATGTACAAGAATATAACTACTATAATACTACCTCCTATATACAAGAATATAACTACTATAATACTGCCCCTATGTACAAGAATATAACTACTATAATACTGCTCCTATGTACAAGAATATAACTACTATAATACTGCCCCCTATGTACAAGAATATAACTACTATAATACTGCCTCCTATGTACAGGAATATAACTACTATAATACTGCTCCTATGTACAAGAATATAACTACTATAATACTGCCCCCTATGTACAAGAATATAACTACTATAATACTACTCCTATGTACAAGAATATAACTACTATAATACTGCCCATATGTTCAATAATTTAACTATAGCCATAGAAGTAAATGAGTTGGACATTTATTATACAGCACAATTTCAGTATCTTTGCTATGAAGAGTTTGGGTCTTTCAAGTTCATGCTCCACCTGGTAATGTCATTGCCCAGTTTGAGTCCGGGCGTGGAATGTGCTGGAATGAAAAAATAACACAAATGAACAATGCAAACGAAATGGTATTGTTTCCACAGAGCACTTTCCCTTCATTATAAGCTTAGCTGAGGGCAATGCTCTGTAGATACAGGGAAATAATGAGGAAATGACTTACAGCAGGATATACAATAGGCTGCAAAGTAATTAAAAAACCACCGCCAATTAACTACCTCTAAACCAATGTCATTTTCCATCTAGAAGGAGCGGAGAGTTTGATGCTCGATATGTAGGACTGGTAGAAAGTTCAGACCTCTGAACTGGGTTTCGTAACTTGCAGCTGGAGACAGGAATTTTAATTGAAACATGAGCTCACCGGTCCCTTTACACAATTACCTCACTTTGATTACATCCCAAGGTGAAAATCAACACCTCGAAAAATCAACTGCTAAAACAGTTAATGCTGATAGATAAAACGTAGGGAAAAAAAAAATCTTACAAAAACATCTCAGCAAATATTTAAGGTGGCTCATTCAGCACATGAGCAACTCAATTCTAAAAACCATGAGGAAAAAGATGGAAAATTGGAGAACCACAAACAAAATAATCAAAAATAAAATTTGACATTTTTAATATATCCAGTAAATATTTTATAGTTGTACAGAAAAATGTTTTTGTAAACTCCAATGAATCTGCTGCAGAAAGCTTGGTGGCCTCCAAATAAGAGGCGCCATAGTGAAGACAACACTTCACTGCCAGTTTTAGTGGATTTCTCTCTAGGTTGGTTGATGCTTTTGTTGTGTTTTATAACTTGTATCCTAAGCTACTATAACAACCCAGCGTCCCTGACTAATTTCCCAACTCTGCCTGACTACCACCACCAAAACTGTGGGTTGTCTATATTCTCTTGATTTACACCTCCAGTTTCAGTTTAAAAAACGACGGGCACCCGACAGACCAGCCAGGACTCCGTGTGTTTTAGTGGTCTGGCTCTCTATTGTCCAGCTCCCCCAACAGACCCGAATAATGGAGTTACCTAGCGTAACTGAGGTACCATATACATGAATATGCTTGACCAATGTTACCAACTTCTGGTCCTTCTGCCCATGTGTTGGAATTTCATCCATCTGTACAACCTTTCCTGGTAGGCTTTGAACATTTCTTTCCCAGTGCTGGCAGAAACCATAACTTCAACTATTTTACTCCAACTGGTCTGAATCCCCTTCTACCAGATGTCATCTAAGGGATCAACTAACCAACTAGAGGCACCAAAGTTCCAGAGCTAGATAAGTACCAAGACCCTAATTAAAGTCTTAGGAAATAAGGTGCCCCAGGAAGTGGTGATGGTGGATTCATTGAACAAGTTCAAAGAGGGCCTGGATGCCTTTCTCGAACAGAACAACATTATGGGTTATGGATTTTAGATTTTAAGGGCACGTTGATCCAGGGTTTTATACTGATTGCCAGATTGTAGTCGGGAAGGAATTTTTTTCCCATGAAATGGGGCAATTGGCATAAGCCTCATGGGGTTTTTTGCCTTCCTCTGGATCAACACTGTAGGGGACTGTAGGGTTATAGGTTGGACTTGATGGACTGATGTCTTCATCCAACCTCATCTACTATGTAACTATAGATTAAGTTTTCCCATCTTGTTGGCTCTTTACCTGAGTATAGAAAGAATCAGATCATTACCATTTACATAATAGAAAACTATGATAGTAGATTCTAGATTAGATGTCCAAGAGGTATGAAGATATGAAGGTTAAGGATAAATATCCAGTGTATGGCCACATAAGCTGAGTGCAGCAGACAAAAATACATCAAATTCAGATGATAACTGGCATTGACTTCAAGTAAGAATTCACAATCCCCACCAAATCCTAAGCTCCCTCCTGCAATCTTCATGGAAGTTTCTTAAGAATAAAACTATTATGGTGCTTACAGTCTGTCAATATAAACATATTGAGGAAGATTTACTAAACTAAAGGGATCTTCCGGGCCAAACATATTGATATCCTATCCTTCGGATAGGTTATTAATATCAGATTGTGTGGGTGTCAGAATCAGTTGGCCCCATTCTCTGTGTGGTGCTCAAGCTAGGTCACTACTGCTTAGCTCCCATTTAAGTGCATGGGAGCTGATCTGCAGTGAACAGGCCTGGCATCCTTTAAAGGGATTTTCCAGGTTTAATGACCTAGCCTCAGGATAGGTCATCTATTGAAGTTTGGTGAGGGACCTGGGACACCTGCTGATCAGCTGTTTGAAGAGGCCACAGCGTTCAACAGAGTGCTGCAGCCCCTTCAACACTTACCAAGCACAGTGCTTACATCTGTATGCCGTGTGAGCTCATGTCACTTGTGGATGAAGGAACAGAACTTGAGATCTACGATGTGCAGAAGTCATAGAGAAAGAACTGGACTGGTGGTTAGGCCATATTGCAATGTCAGTCTCGTGGCTCCAGTACAGCAAATTGAAGTCCAGTGGGCTAGAGAACCCTCGGTCAGTTTGCCCCAGGGTAAATATGCAAGTATTTGGGGCTAAGGCCAAAATGCCCCATTTTCTGGGAGCCAGATGTTTGTCAGTATAGAGAACAGTGAGTAAGTGTTGAGAACCTATAGAGACTGTGACCCTTGTTTGCCATGGGGTGAGCTCTGAGTACACGGTGCAACACAGTCACTGCTGTATAATTCTGTATTGTAGAGGTCAGCCCTTCTATCTGATAATTCTAAGCAGGAACATAGTCCATTGGGACTCTAAAGTGGTGGAACCACCCCCCATGTTTTGGTCTGAAGTAAATGGGCATAGTGACTTGTTATGTTAACGTTTACAAGGTAGGTAGCCACTAGTCAAGATAAGCACTTCAATTGTATCATTAATCCTGTTGTGTCCTATTACATACTTGGTGTTGTTTCTCCTCTTAGGCGGATGTAAAAGTGGAACCTTTGTGATATCTGGGCATTGTACCATGGCCCAAATTCAGCTGAGCATGCGCCATGGTATGACCCATGTAGTTAGGGCTGTAAACTGGGTCTTATACAGTGGGAAGTAAGTTATATGTAGAAGTGCTGCACACCACTTTGGCATTTCGGGACTGGCAGTGACACATTGGACAACCTCCTTGCCATCCTTCGAAGTGTAGACAATGCGTCACATATGCCTAAGCTGTTCCAAGCAAACTTTCGGCCCCTTTCTTGGACTGCACATGAAGGGACACTTGGTCAGAGACTTTGTATGTTATTTTGTACACCACTACTGTACAGTATACGACACGGCGACAACTACACCATGAGCGAGGATTCATCCCAAAGGGGGCAGTGTGCTACAGGACCTCCCATGGTGGTTGAAGTCCCCAAGCCTCAGTAAGGATCATGAAGCCAATTCATGAAGTCAATAAAGCAAGTTCATCATAAGAACATTGCGTCCCATGTGTCTGCACGGTCCACACATTACCCTCACGCTTCTGAAAGCTCGAGAACTAAATAATGATGACATCTAGTTCAGAATTGCAGGAAAAAATGAGATATTAAGCTGGAAACGCACTGGTTTGAAGGTCTTTGGTCGAACAGGGAAGACTGGCACGGTGCTTTGGTTGTCAACACATTCCAGAAGGGCCAGCGAGTCACACTCAGTTTACTTCTAATCTTTTCCATCCACAAATTCCTATGTTGAGGAGAGAACTTGTGGTAACTTCCCGGACGCTGCCAGGCATCTGACATTCTCCTGCTAGAATAGACACCCTAAATTGACTTTGTGTAAACAATAACATGGTTTATTGGATTAAAAGGCTCATTTTTTTTCAAGATTTATAACCCAGAATGGTTATGAGATCAGAGAAATCACCAAAAACACAATTTATGCATTTAGACCACATCCTTTGAAATTCTAGAACGTCTCCAGAAGGGGGCGCTCACATGTTCGAGTGACATAATATCAACACTGTGTTTCGCTTCTCTAATAATGTACTTGGTAAGTCTTTTATGAAATAATGTGCCATTGGCAGGCGAGTTTTATTTAGTCAGGGGGAGGGAGTAGTCAGGGTTGGGTATTTTTTGCATGTCCCTTTGTGGCCCTTTATTACCAATTAAAGTCCATATTTAAAGGGAATGTGTCACTGAATATGACCTACTTTTTTATCTTAGATATACTGTATTTTTTAAGAATTTTTGACCATTTTTTTTTTCTTTTTCCATATCAATATACAGTATATATATATATATATATATATATATATATATGTTTAAAAGTACTAGAGATGAGTGAATTGGTTCAGAAAGAACCAGATTCGACTCGAGTTTTCAAAAAGTTTCAGGTTCGACCCAGAGACCGCAGAGAATAAGGTTTCTCTACTGGTTGATGATAAACTTATTTGATCCGAAACAAATCTTTGGGCCATACCATCCAAACCTGAAACAAATCTTCAGAAGTTCACTCAACTCTAAAAAGTACTATATCCTGCAATTTTCACTCTGGCCACTAAGGCTAATAATAGACTGACACTTGATAATTCTGTAGGAGTTTTCTTTGCAGCATTTACATCATAGAAAGTATTATAATAGAAGATAACACCTCTATAGATAACACCACTGACCCATCATTGCATCCAGTACTGACAATAGATGATGTCACTCTTTATCTATTCCCCCTCCATGCACAAATCCAGTCTGTTGCTGCCTATGGCCATGACTATGCTGTAAAGCATATTACTAAATGCTGTTAACAGAGCAGAGGTGAAGCTCAGGCAAGATGGCCACCCCCATAATCATGGACAGAAAATAAAATAAAAAATAATCAGAAAATATAAAAAAAAATTACAAAAAAGTGATCTGGCTTCAATAAAAAAAAAAAAAATTGTGATACATTCCTTTTAGTACATGAAACCAAATGTGTCAAAGGGAAATGTCTTAAAAATTATGACAACTTCTACCTAACACTAACACTGCTAAAGGGAAAATTAGCCACAGGATATAATACTGAAAGATTTTCTGCAAAAAGAACCATGCAATGAAATCATCACCTCTGTGACTAAATAAGCGCTGGAATTTAAGACCATGGAACAAGCAAAAACTTGATTCAACAAGCAAAAAAATCCTGACCAATGAGCACTGGAGATATGTCAATTAAAACCAGACTTGATCACTTGCAGTACCACTTCTCACCACTGCCATTGACAAAGACTTTCCATAGACACCGCTGCAACAGCGCCTCCAGTCTTCTTGTAACCGTATATTCTTAACAGTGGAATCTAAAATGTAATAACTTGTTAGATGAGCTACAACATCATTTTTAATTCAGAGAACAGGTGGCACAGTCTCTTTATGTGACACAGGAAGGATGCCCTAGCAAAGTGGATGTTGGATGGGAAGAGAATACTGGGTTTCTGATCTTGTCTCATATAAATACCCCTATTGTCTGTATTCAGGAGCGAAGCTCTTGAGTTACATCACAAAACAGCAGGGCTCTATCCCCTCTTAAAAGGGTTTTTCCACCTGTTGAGAGACGAGAAATAACAAAAGGATGGAGCCTAGAATACATTTTACGAGAGAGGGAACATGGCACCGAGGTAAACACCTATTTGTTGACTGCACAAATATTTTTGACATACTGAGATTAATCCGAGCCGCATATATGACTATATATAGTGTGCCGGGATTATCTTCTTAATTGCCCCTGATTATTTGTACTGGATGTTCTCCTATGTCTAATGTTTGTTTCATGGTCTGTATATATATTTTATTCTTGAAATATATATGCAATACATATATTTTACTCTCCTTGAAGGGATTGTCCACAATTTCTTTTAGTTAGAGGTGTCCACTAATAATAAACCGACCAGAGGGTGTCACAATTCTTTGATCCTCAGGAATCAGTTATAAGAAAACCAGACAGCAAGTATTCAATTCTCCTGCAGTGCCCCCGCAGGAGATGTGAGGCATTACACAGTTCTCGCTGAAATCAACGAACTGTTGTGTGATGCACATGTATATTGAGTCCTCCAGAACGAAATACACTCGCTGCGCAAATAGATAAATAGAGGATCCTCCTTTATAATTCAATATTTCAATGTGAAGCTAAAAAATTAGAATTATTTATTTATTTATTAATTAATTACTCCAGACAGAAAATATTATGGTAGATCCTGTCTAATATCTCTTTTATTAAACAATAGTGTGTCTGGTATTGCAGCATTTATGTAAATGACTCTGAGGTGCAATACCAGAAACAGTCTATAGAGAAGAGTGGCGCTGTTTATGAAAATCTCAGGCAAACACTTTAAGAAATGCAGAAATGCAGCTTTTTTTGCTGCGTTTTTTTTAGCCAAAGCCAAGAATGACTACAAAAGGAATGGAGAATATCTTGGAAGCTCTTAGACTTCTTCCTTCTGCTCAAAACACTCCTGGATTTGACTCAAAAAACCGCAGCAAAATCAGCAACAATAAAATGCTGCATTTCCGCAACGTGGGGCCTCAGCTTAAAGGGGATTTCTAGGATTGAACTAATGATAACATCTTCTTAGGATAGGTCAGCAGAATTTGATCAGTGTGAGCCCAACACCCAGGACCTCCATAGATCAGCTCTTTGAAGAGTCTGCTACGCTTGTGATCATTGCAGCCTCTTCACTGTGCCGATGATATTACTTTGGTAGAGCTGTAGATTCGTCCCATTGAAGTGAATTGGATTGAGCTGTAATATGAAGCACTGCCCCTATGAAATGTAAGGCACTGTGCTTGGTTTCCAGTGAAAAGGCCAAAGTGCTCACTTGAATGCTGTGGTCTCCCCAAAGAGCTGATCTGAGGAGGTCCCGGATGTCGGACCCCCACGATCACATATATATGACCTATCCAACACATATGTCATCAAAGGTTCAGTCCTAGAAAACCCATTTAAAGAGAAAATCCAGTTAAACTGATGTTCAAATAAGTCATCAATACATGTAAGAAGATGACTTTGGTGATCTTGGACCGCTACTGATACCAAAATGAAAGGACCCTATAAAATATTGAGCTTTTATCCTTAGCATTTTCATGCAATCTGAGTTCAGGGCAGAGTTCACACAACATCAAAAGACAGATAAAGGTCAGGGCAGGTGATGCACCAAAGGCAGAGACAGGGAAGAGCCAGATCCAAAGTAGCCTCAGCAAACATCTTCTCAAATTAACAGGATCCAAAGAACCTTATTGCTCAGGCAAAGTAAAGCAATTCTGTTCTTTTTATATGTAGGTCAGAGTTTATGGTGTTTAACAGCTAAAATAGAAATCCAGCAATGCTTAAAGGTAATGTACACTTTTGTAACAATATTGTTTATTCACCCAAGTCTTCATTCAAAAGTTCCTATAATTTTCTCTCTGCAGCCCCAATTCAGATTATGTGTCTCCACGGTAACAGACAACAAGCACATTCTGTGCAGTGTATTCCTGCAGTGTTGCAGGTTCAGTAATTCTTCTATTTGTCCCCAACCTTGTGCAAACGTACATTTGGTAGGTTTGCCAAAAGTAGAGGACAGATAAAAGGAAGGATAACTGCAGAATCAGACTACAGAGTTTGTTTGTTGTCTGTTACCATGGAGACACATAATTTGCACAGGAGCTGTAGAAACAAACCAGTAGGAAATTAAAGAGGACCTTTCGCCACCTCCACCATCTCCAACTCCTTGCCTTCTTTAAAGCGGTTGTTCTATTATGGATCCCCTATCCACAAGACATGGCACAAGTGTCCGATTGCTGGTTCCCCCAGTGATCAAGGACGGGGGAACGAAAGTCTCCCTAAGGCTTCCTTGAGAATAGAACGCCAGTGCACCTGCATGACTAGCACTCCATTCACTTCTATGGGGCTGTCGTTCCTGAGCAATCATTTCTGTTAGTTTTAGCACCCAGAATGGTAATTAGACTCTCTATTGTCAGGTGGGCAGTCCCAGGACCTCCCACCTGACAGTAGAGAGTCTATTGGGTGCTGAAACTAACAGGAACTCAGGAATGGTGGGGCTACAGAAAAAATTCCAACTGCGCCAGAATCAGTGGAGCGGCAGCTATTACAGAATGCAAAGAGTTGGAGTTGGTGGAGGTGGTAAAAGGTCCACTTTAAGGAGTAACCACTGCTTATTCGCTCATTGTCATGTAAGTACCTCTGTATGACAATTGTGTAACCGCATCATTTCTGGCTCCACATGTAAGGCTCATTGACTAAGTCTAAGCAGAACAAAGGAAGAACTTTTTGGTTCTTCTCAATGTCAATCTCTCAGAAGTCTGATTTTCAAGGAAATAAAAAATTGGCCCATAAGTTAAAAATATATAAAAGTAGTAATATCAAGGAGCAAACACTTATGCATAAACCCACATTTCCTTGGCAGAACTGACCTAACACTGTCCATATTGCTTCTCGTCATCACTTGCGAAATAGAAAGTTCCTATAAACTCCTTTCAGCAGACGGTCGAGTTGCGCTTCCCACGTTTCAAGGAGCCATTGGAACAGAATGTATCTGCTTCTATGGTCAAAACAAAAATACTCTATAGCGCTGAACTTTCCATAAGGCAGACGACGGGGGTTATGCTTCCTAAATTTCAAGGAGCTGGTGGAACGGGAAGCATCTGGTGCTTGTTAAGTACGTTTGTAGGGCAGCCAATGAACACTACTCAGTGTCTCACCTTTCATTCCACCACGCTACGGTGGTAAAGTGTACAGAATAAATGCTTGTCAGACTGATTCAACCTGAAATATCAGACCATTGCCCAAATACCTCCCCACGGCCTCACATCTTCTACACAGTCAAAGAGTGAAACATGGCATTTATAGAGGGAAAAGCTCACTTTTGATTACACCTCTACACAATGACAGGAAATTAGATCATGTTAAGCAGTTAAGACGTTGCGCACACCAGAACCTTATTCATATGTCTTAAAAAAAGACCTAATAAAAATAACAAATGTCAATCTGAGCTGAAGAGGAAGTAAAGGAAACCGACAGTTTGATGGACTTCACCTTTACTTCCCGTCAACTCGCAGTATATGTTTTCAGGGGCGAAACTGTTTTTAAAAATATAAGATATCAAAAAAAATTTTTCAAATAAGAGTCTGGGGGATTGTGTCAGGGGTCTTTAGGAGTTTGGTCTCCAGTCTGTATTATTTGAGAGGCTCTGATCTGAGGTCTGGTTAGCCAAAAGTAGAGGACTGACAAAAAAAAGGATAACTGCAGTATCAGACTACACAAGCTTGTTTGTAGTCTGTTACCATGGAAACACATAATCTACACAGGAGCTGCAGAAACAAAACAATAGGAAATTTGTAATTAACAAAGCAAAGCAGCTTCATTTAAGGGGGTCTGGACTTTTTATTTAGAAGTCTGTATTTTTGTAGGGGATTTGGCACTTTATTACTTGAGGGACTATATGGCCTGTATGTATTTAGGAGGTTCGGTCTGGGGTCTGTGGTACTAATAACTAATCTGTGGTCTGTGGCCTATGTTTGTTCAGATGGTGTGGTCTAGGACCTGTATTGATTTCAGGGTCTGGTGGGGTTTTGGGGTCTGATCTAGGGTGTTTTTTATTTAAGGGGTCTGGTCTGTGAACTATATTCATTTAGGTGGTGTGGTCTGAAGTTTGTGTTGATTTAGGAGATCTGGGTTCTGCTTTTAAGGAGTCAAATCTGGGGTCTGCACTACTTTTAACTATGTTTGACAACCCCCTTAAACCATACTTGCCAACTCTGCTGTAATGTTCAGGACAAAGGGCTGACCTTCTGGACTCCCTAAAAAGAAGGCAAATCTCTTGGCCTGTTAGCATATTTGTGACTTGGGTACTTTATATGCCGATTACATTAAAAAAGGGGGCGTGAAGAGAACATATCGTGACAATGTTCCAAAAAAGGGGCATGGCCATGCACAAAACTTTTCTCCCGAACTCTGCTTCTTCAATGTTGGCAAGTATGCTGTAAATATTGTGAGGTTCCTTTGGAAATGAAGCATCACACAAGATACCCTCTGATTCAATGGGCACCAGTGGTCCCTGGAGAGGAGAGATCCTGATTTAACATGGCTCTTGCCTCAGACTAAGGGCCCATGCACACAACCTTAGGTGCTTCCGAGTTGGGGGCCCCATAGATGTGAATGCATCATACAATGCACTCGGATGTCACCTGACTGCATTCCATGATAAACTCGGTCCCAACTCAGATGCACACTTGTTCGTGTGCATGGTCCCTAATGAACAAAATTTCCAGCATGGGGCACCACTATACAATGGAGCACATTTTCGGAAAAATAAGTCCAGTGTTCACTGCTCACTTCGTCGAATACAAAACTTCTAATCCCTTACATAGCTTTAAATGACAATATTCTAGCTAGCTACAGTCACCACTAGAGGGAGCCTATAGCATAATGTTTTCTTATAGAGTTCAAAGTGTATTAGCTCCCTCTTAAACCTAGAATACCCCTTTAAGAGTAATGAGGTTAAGTCACTTGACCTATGATATGAAAGTAGTCCCATGAGGGTCATATGACCTCGGGAACTGTAATATGTCAACCAAGTGTAGAAATTTTCTCCTACTTTGCCTGTACTAGGAACACTGGGAGGCAAAATGCAAATATTAAGTTTACAGATCATATCCTACAGTGACATTATACCGAAGCCTTGAGGATTTTCCCAGTTCTAGATATTTCCTTTAAGTGTTTATATCTAACCAGTCTGTTCCTAGTATATTACTGCAAGTCATGAACAATATTTATTCAGTCCTGACCACATGAATACGACCAGCTTGTTTTCTTTCAGGAAACCACAGTACTACATCATCTCGCTTTTTTGGGCTGTCCCACAGCTGAAATGACTGGGTCTGGTACTGGAGGGGTGAGAGGCGCAGGTCTCTGGGGTGTCCTGTCCTACACATGTACAGGAAATTGAATGCAGAAATGATTGCATATAGGGCTGTTAAGGAAGTGACAAGGCTATAAAGCAGATCTTTCATTGCCACCATTAGAAACATTCCTATTGCAGCGGGTCACAATTTAATAGTGACTTCATGTCACAATTATACACGGGGTATTTCCTTTCAGCTAGTTGGAAACAAGTTTTTTTTTTTTAAGGGGGAAGGGAAGCAACTCCGAACTTTGAATCCACCAAGTTTCAGAAATCTACATTCATGTTCATTAAAGAGTTAATAAAGGGAAGTCACTCATTGGGGTTCCTTATACAGCACTTATCAAGAGTGTCTCTCCCTGTGGAGGACCCAGCATGTCCATACATTATATGAACATCCTTGTAATACCTTATATCTCCTGTGGTGGCACTGTAGGTAAACTGACACCTACAGATTCTCCCACAGACTGCAATCTGTGGTGGCTGCGGCAGAATCAGTTTAAGGAAATGTGATTGTGAAAAAGCAGACAACCCCTTGAGCAATTATTCCCCATGTACTTCATTCAATTGGGAAAGTTGGGTGGGAAAAATGGTTTATATAGGATAGGTCAGACAACGCCTGGTTCTGTATAGCTTTGTATGTCAGGGATGTTCCACCCATGAGGGCCTGTGTTGGCATTGCATATATGGAAAATTACAGATTTTTTTCTTTCTAAACAAGTTTTATGTGAGGCATGTTTTTCAATCATTTTTGGTGAGGTTTTTAACATTTTTCCATGTTATTATCTATATATTTTTTTTAAATCCTTAAAATCCTGCAGTTCTGACTCTTGCCGCTATACCAAATAATATGCTGAGACTTTCTGTTTTATGTAGGTAATTTCTTTGCAGCAGCCAGCTCACTTTACTCGCACTGATGATCAGAACTATCATGTTTATGTAGATAAGACACAGAATCCACCATTCACAGCTTATCTACTCCCCTATCTGCTCAGCTCACAGAGCATACCTAGAAAACTTTCCGTAGAAGTCAATAGGGTCTTCTCCAGACCATTGTGTCTATGGCCCTTTTATGGGAAACAGGAAGTCATAGAATGTTTTGGGATTAGTGGAAAAGTTGGAATTTCAAGGTTTTTTGATTTTTTTTAAATATAGATATTAATATGGAAAATTAAAAACATCACCAAAAATTCTTAAAAAAATGTTTAACATAAAAATTTTATTAAAACATTTTCTGGCACAACATTTTCTTTAAGTTTCCAGCCACAGTTGGGAAATGCAGTGCTTGTTTCAGCCATTGGTAGGCAGTAGAGATTTTCTCTAGAATAAAGGGGCCCAATGGTGTGGGGCAGTCAGTGTCAAGGTTTATAGTCTGAAATGCCACTAACTCAAGAGCAGAACTGCTATGAAACACATCTGGACCCAGCTACATCTAGTAACTTATTGCTAAGTCTTGCCAAGGGGTTGGGCAACCAATTTGCACGATTTGGGTTTGACCCAAATATTCCAAATTGTTTGGTTTTTAACAAAACCGAATAAATGGCAATTTTGTCTCCAACAATCTAAAATGGCAGCCACCACATGTATTGCACAGTAAAAATACATGTCTTATGAGTCATGGTGATGTTCTTGTGAGTTAATAGGCAGTGGTAGACACCTTACAGTGCTTATGTCATATACAGTATATAAGGTTGTGTGGGCTTGAACATGAGGCATATCAGTGATGGTGGAAGTAGGAGATGGATGTGTTATTCACCACTGCATGAGAGAGAGCACTGAGTGCTGCAAAGCTTGCACTTTGCAATAGAATCTTAGGAGTAGGAGAATATCTGAGCTGTGTGAGGGGTTTTTTGTTTGGTTTTTCAATATACATATAAACTGCCGCATTGTAATGGCAAAAAAAAAGAACCCAAGGCCCAGCAGCCATTGACTGCTGAAGTCAACTGGTAGCCTGCTCCACAGCCCCAGAAGCCATTGGCTGCTGAAGTCAAGTTGGAGGTTGCTCCACAGGCCCAGAAGCCATTGTCTGCTGAAGTCAGCTAGTAGCCTGCTGTACAGCTCCAGAAGCCATTGGTTGCTGAAGTCAGGTTGGAGGTTGCTCCACAGCACCAGAAGCCATTGGTTGCTGAAGTCAGCTAGTAGCCTGCTGTACAGCTCCAGAAGCCATTGGCTGCTGAAGTCAGGTTGGAGCTTGCTCCACAGGCCCAGAAGCCATTGGCTGCTGAAGTCAGGTTGGAGGTTGCTCCACAGCACCAGAAGCCATTGGTTGCTGAAGTCAGCTAGTAACCTGCTGTACAGTCCCAGATGCCATTGGCTGCTGAGGTCAGGTTGGAGCTTGCTCCACAGCGCCTTCAGCCACTGGTGGCTGAAGTTAAAGGGAGTCTATCATTAGAAAAACACATTTTTAACTAATGGCATGTTGGAATAGCCTTTAAAAAGGCTATTCTACTCCTACCTTCCATTCTAAGCTTCTCCCCGCCATTTCTGATAAAATCGGTTTATTCTGTTATTCAAATTAGGATCACGGAGCTCCGAGCACTCTCCATGTCATAATTTTCCACCGCCCCTTAGCTGCTTATGTTCACTCCCCTCCTCCTCTTCGCAGGAACTTCTGCCTTTCGTTGGCATCGGATTGCGCATGACCGGGCAACCATTTTCCAGTGGTCTGCTACACCAACGTGCTGCAGTGCAGTACATAAGCATGTCCGGGTGGCCATTTTCCAGTGGTCTGCTACGTTCATGTAGCAGACCATTGGAAAATGGCCGCCAGACATGCGCAGTCTGATGCCTGCGAAAGGCAGAATTTCCGGCGAAGAGGAGGAGAGGAGTGAACATAAGCAGCTAAGGGGCGGTGGGGAATTATGACGCGGAGGATGCTTGGAGCGCAGGGGGAACGCCCCCGGTGCTCCATGATCCTAATTTGCATAACAGAAGAAACCGATTTTATCAGAAACGGTGCAGAGAAGCTTAGAATGGAAGGTAAGAGCAGAATGGCCTTTTTAAAGGCTATTTCAACATGCCATTAGTTAAAAATGTGTTTTTCTAATGATAGACTCCTCATCAGAACATTGGGTGCTTGCCTCTGTGTCCATGTCACCTAAAACTAATCACTCCTCCCCCAGCCATGGTACAATACCTGTCCGCTGGTGAAATTTGCTTATAACTGGCAACCTGAGCTCTTCCCTTGTATCGTAGATGGAGCTGTGACAGACTCCAGCACTGTGTCTGTGCTTTCTAGGAAATGTAGACACCAGGTAGATCCCAGTTCAGCAGGCAGGACATGGTCGCACCCCCTGTGACCACAATCATTACATCCCTGGTTCTATTTTACTATATAACTGCGTATCAGAAAATAAAATCTCGAATACTGGCATTTATAATCCAATATTACTAGGAATCTAGAGTAAGAAGAATGTAGCTATCCTACACAACAGTATCAACCACACTTGGCTCTTGGTCTCTTATATCTGTGGAGTTAACATGGAAACAATAGTGGGACAATTACTGCTCAGGTGCCTTGTAATCTTGAAGGATTCCGAGGATTATACCTCAAAGTAGAAGGAGTGGCTTTTTGACTTCTTGGTCGTCGCACAGTTCAGACAATGTAGGTTTCGTTGTGTCTCAGTCACCTGACCTGACATTACAAAGCTGCCTGTGTCTATACGGCCATTGTTCTTTTGATTTGTGGCTGAGAACACTCCCTCTCTAGTTCTTTAATATTTCCAGCTCTTACTATATAACTAGTTGGGAACCAAGTTTTATTAAAAGACTTCAAAGCCTCCAAGTCCGAGCAACATTTTATGAACTTGGTTGTATCATTGTTCTCACAGATTGTAATTTTGCTTTTATAAAATACGCCTTTTGGTTATAGGATCCTGTTCTTTACACCAATTGTCTGGCACGTAAAGTTACTTTCCATTCAATGTCTGAGGTGGAGTAACAATTTTTCACATTAAGCTGGTGTAGGTTTTATTTGCTCACCTCAGTGTGAGGATCTTGCTGAACCTTTCTGGCCACACACCATGGTCTGGTCGGTCAACCCAATTGGCAAACAGGTGATATCCACCCATGCTTCAATCTTGAGTCAGCGATGTGGTCAGTCAGCAGTGAGAGAAAGTGAAATGTCTGGCAGTGATCTGCTTTATAGAGCGCTAGTTAGACCATATCTAGTGATTACTTCTGGAGACCTCACCTAAAGACATCGATAAAGTAGAACGGGTCCAAAGGCAGGCTAGAAAAATGCTGGAAGGTCTCAAAGGGTTAATGCCACCATAAGGGGCTTCTCTCCTCTGTCATATAACCCTATATATCACAGAGCTCAGCTTCTCTCCCCTATCATATACCCTATACAGTGGGGAAAAAAAGTATTTAGTCAGCCACCAATTGTGCAAGCTCTCCGACTTAAAAAGATGAGGCCGGCCTGTAATTGTCATCATAGGTATCAACTATGAGAGACAAAATGAGAAAACATATCTAGAAAATCACATTGTCTGATTTTTTAAGAATTTTTTTGCAAATTATGGTGGAAAATAAGTATTTGGTCACCTACAAACAAGCAAGATTTCTGGTTCTCTCAGACCTGTAACTTCTTTAAGAGGCTCCTCTGTCCTCCACTCATTACCTGCAGTAATGGCTCCTGTTTGACATTGTTATCAGTATAAAAGACCCCTGTCCACAACCTCAAACAGTCACACTCCAAACTCCACTATGGTGAAGACCAAAGAGCTGTGGAAGGACACCAGAAACAAAATTGTAGACCTGCACCAGGCTGGGAAGACTGAATCTGCAATAGGCAAGCAGCTTGGTGTGAAGAAATCAACTGTGGGAGCAATAATTAGAAAATGGAAGACATACAAGACCACTGATAATCTCCCTCGATCAGGGGCTCCACACAAGATCTCACCCCGTGGGGTCAAAATGATCACAAGAACGGTGAGCAAAAATCCCAGAACCACATGGGGGGACCTAGTGAATGACTAGAAAGCTGGGACTAACGTAACAAAGGCTACCGTCAGTAACACACTACGCCGCCAGGGACTCAGATCCTGCAGTGCCAGACGTGCCCCCCTGCTTAAGCCAGTACATATCCGGGCCCGTCTGAAGTTTGCTAGAGAGCATTTGGATGCTCTAGAAGAGTATTGGGAGAATGCCATATGGTCAGATGAGACCCAAGTAGAACTGTTTGGTAGAAACACAACTCGTCGTGTTTGGAGGAGAGTGAATGCTGAGTTGCATCCAAAGAACACCATACCTACGGTGAAGCATGGCGGTGGCAACATCATGCTTTGGGGCTGTTTCTCTGCAAAGGGACCAGGACGACTGATCCGTGTACATGAAAGAATGAATGGGGCCATGTATTGTGAGATTTTGAGTGCAAACCTCCTTCCATCAGCAAGGGCATTGAAGATGAAAGGTGGCTGGGTCTTTCAGCATGACAATGATCCCAAGCACACCGCCAGGGCAATGAAGGAGTGGCTTCGTAAGAAGCATTTCAAGGTCCTGGAGTGGCCTAGCCAGTCTCCAGATCTCAACCCCATAGAAAACCTTTGGAGGGAGTTGAAAGTCCGTGTTGCCCAGCGACAGCCCCAAAACATCACTGCTCTAGAGGAGATCTGCATGGAGGAATGGGCCAACATACCAGCAACAGTGTGGGCCAACCTTGAGAAGACTTACAGAAAACGTTTGACCTCTGTCATTGCCAACAAAGGATATATAACAAAGTATTGAGATGAATTTTTGTTATTGACCAAATACTTATTTTCCACCATAATTTGCAAATACATTTTTTAAAAATCAGACAATGTGATTTTCTGGATTTGTTTTCTCATTTTGTCTCTCATAGTTGAGGTCTACCTATGATGACAATTACAGGCCGGCCTCATCTTTTTAAGTGGGAGAACTTGCACAATTGGTGGCTGACTAAATACTTTTTTTTCCCCACTGTATATCACAGAGCTCAGCTCTCTCCTCTATCATATAACCCTATATATCACAGAGCTCAGCTTCTCTCCCTCTATCATATAACCCTATATATCACAGAGCTCAGCTTCTCTCCTCCATCATATAAACCTATATATCACAGAGCTGAGCTTCTCTCCTCTATCATATATACCTATATATCACAGAGCTCAGCTTCTCTCCCTCTATCATATAACCTATATATCACAGAGCTCAGCTTCTCTCCTCTATCATATAACCCTATATGTCACAGAGCTCAGCTTCTCTCCTCTATCATATAAACTTATATATCACAGAGCTCAGCTTCTCTCCTCTATCATATAAACCTATATATCACAGAGCTCAGCTTCTCTCCTCTATTATATAATCCTATATATCACAGAGCTCAGCTCTCTTCTCTATCATATAACCCTATATATCACAGAGCTCAGCTCTCTCCTCTATCATATAACCCTATATATCACAGAGCTCAGCTTCTCTCCCTCTATCATATAACCTATATATCACAGAGATCGGCTTCTCTCCTCTGTCATATAATCCTATATATCACCAAGCTCAGCTTCTCTCCCTCTATCATATAACCCTATATATCACAGAGCTCAGCTTCTCTCCTCTATCATATAAACCTATATATCACAGAGATCGGCTTCTCTCCTCTGTCATATAATCCTATATATCACCAAGCTCAGCTTCTCTCCTCTATCATATAACCCTATATATCACAGAGCTCAGCTTCTCTCCTCTATCATATAACCCTATATATCACAGAGATCGGCTTCTCTCCTCTGTCATATAATCCTATATATCACCAAGCTCAGCTTCTGTCCTCTATCATATAACCCTATATATCACAGAGCTCATCTTCTCTCCTCTATCATATAAATCTTTATATCACAGAGCTCAGCTTCTCTCCCTATCATATAACCCTATGTATCACAGAGCTCAGCTTCTCTCCTCTATCATATAACCCTATATATTACAGAGCTCAGCTTCTCTCCTCTATCATATAACCCTATAAATTACAGAGCTCAGCTTCTCTCCTCTATCATATAACCCTATATATTACAGAGCTCAGCTTCTCTCCTGTATCATATAACCCTATATATCACAGAGCTCAGCTTCTCTCCTTTATCATATAACCCTATATATCACAGAGCTCAGCTTCTCTCCTCTATCATATAACCCTATATATCACAGAGCTCAGCTTCTCTCCCTCTATCATATAACCCTATATATCACAGAGCTCAGCTTCTCTCCTCCATCATATAAACCTATATATCACAGAGCTCAGCTTCTCTCCTCTATCATATAACCCTTTATATCACAGAGCTCAGCTTCTCTCCCTCTATCATATAACCTATATATCACAGAGCTCAGCTTATCTCCTCTATCATATAACCCTATATATCACAGAGCTCAGCTTCTCTCCTCTATCATATAACCCTATATATCACAGAGCTCAGCTCTCTCCTCTATCATATAAACTTATATATCACAGAGCTCAGCTTCTCTCCCTATCATATATATCTATATATCACAGAGCTCAGCTTCTCTCCTCTATCATATAAACCTATATATCACAGAGCTCAGCTTCTCTCCTTTATCATATAACCCTATATATCAGAGCTCAGCTTCTCTCCTCTATCATATAACCCTATATATCACAGAGCTCAGCTTCTCTCCTCTATCATATAACCCTATATATCACAGAGCTCAGCTTCTCTCCTCTATCATATAACCCTATATATCACAGAGATCGGCTTCTCTCCTCTGTCATATAATCCTATATATCACCAAGCTCAGCTTCTCTCCTCTATCATATAACCCTATATATCACAGAGCTCAGCTTCTCTCCTCTATCATATAACCCTATATATCACAGAACTCAGCTTCTCTCCTCTATCATATAACCCTATATATCACAGAGATCGGCTTCTCTCCTCTGTCATATAATCCTATATATCACCAAGCTCAGCTTCTGTCCTCTATCATATAACCCTATATATCACAGAGCTCAGCTTCTCTCCTCTATCATATAAATCTTTATATCACAGAGCTCAGCTTCTCTCCTTTATCATATAACCCTATGTATCACAGAGCTCAGCTTCTCTCCTCTATCATATAACCCTATATATTACAGAGCTCAGCTTCTCTCCTCTATCATATAACCCTATAAATTACAGAGCTCAGCTTCTCTCCTCTATCATATAACCCTATATATTACAGAGCTCAGCTTCTCTCCTCTATCATATAACCCTATATATCACAGAGCTCAGCTTCTCTCCCTCTATCATATAACCCTATATATCACAGAGCTCAGCTTCTCTCCTCCATCATATAAACCTATATATCACAGAGCTCAGCTTCTCTCCCTCTACCATATAACCCTATATATCACAGAGCTCAGCTTCTCTCCTCCATCATATAAACCTATATATCACAGAGCTCAGCTTCTCTCCCTCTACCATATAACCCTATATATCACGGAGCTCAGCTCCTCTCCTCTATCATATAACCTTATATATCACAGAGCTCAGCTTCTCTCCCTCTATCATATAACCTATATATCACAGAGCTCAGCTTCTCTCCTCTATCATATAACCCTATATATCACAGAGCTCAGCTCTCTCCTCTATCATATAACCCTATATATCACAGAGCTCAGCTTCTCTCCTCTATCATATAACCCTATATATCACAGAGCTCAGCTTCTCTCCTCTATCATATAACCCTATATATCACAGAGCTCAGCTTCTCTCCTCTATCATATAACCCTATATATCATAGAGCTCAGCTCTCTCCTCTATCATATAATCCTATATATCACAGAGCTCAGCTTCTCTCCTCTATCATATAACCCTTTATATCACAGAGCTCAGCTTCTCTCCTCTATCATATAACCCTATATATCACAGAGCTCAGCTCTCTCCTCTATCATATAACCCTATATATCACAGAGCTCAGCTTCTCTCCTTTATCATATAACCCTATATATCACAGAGCTCAGCTTCTCTCCTCTATCATATAAACCTATATATCACAGAGCTCAGCTTCTCTCCTCTATTATATAATCCTATATATCACAGAGCTCAGCTCTCTTCTCTATCATATAACCCTATATATCACAGAGCTCAGCTTCTCTCCTTTATCATATAACCCTATATATCACAGAGCTCAGCTTCTCTCCCCTATCATATAACCCTATATATCACAGAGCTCAGCTTCTCTCCACTATTATATAATCCTATATATCACAGAGCTCAGCTCTCTCCTCTATCATATAAACTTATATATCACAGAGCTCAGCTTCTCTCCTCTACCATATAACCCTATATATCACAGAGCTCAGCTTCTCTCCCTCTATCATATAACCCTATATATCACACAGCTCAGCTTCTCTCCTCTACCATATAACCCTATATATCACAGAGCTCAGCTCTCTCCTCTATCATATAAACTTATATATCACAGAGCTCAGCTTCTCTCCCTCTATCATATAACCCTATATATCACAGAGCTCAGCTCTCTCCTCTATCATATAAACTTATATATCACAGAGCTCAGCTTCTCTCCTCTATCATATAAACCTGTATATCACAGAGCTCAGTTTCTCTCTCTCTAGCATATCCTGTTTTTTGATAGAGTAAAATAAATCATCTAACAGATTCCCTTTATAGAACTTAAAGGAGGGCTCCAGACTAAACACGGAGACTAATGTTATAGGGGGAGGTCCAGACTACATAGCTAAACTCCAGACTAAAGAGCCAGATTGATTTTATAGTGGGAGGTCCAGACTACATAGCCAGACTACTGTTACAGGGAAAGATTAAGGATACATTGAAAGAGGAGGTTCAGCAGACTGCTGTTGTAAGGGGGCTCCAAACTATTGTTATAGGGTGCCCTCCAGACTACACATCCAGGCTGTGGTTATAGGTGGCACTTCAGACTAAACAGCCAGACTGTTATAAGTGAAGGCCCAGACTGCGCAGCCAAAGTGCTATTATAGAGGAGGTCCAGACTATACAACCAGACGGCTGTTATGGGGATGCTCCAGACTACATAGCCAGGCTACACCACCTGACTGCTTTGAGGAAACCTATGAACTGCAATGGGCTCACATCAGACCCCATAGTAACCTGTTCACAATATACCAAATAAATGAAATAATCAGTTTTATATTAAACTATAGATTATAATTATCTGACTTTCTGCAGGTCTGGATTGCACAGGTCTAACCACGGCACAGTAACCGTACGTTCCGAATAACAAGCTCAAAATCTTCTGTAACCTTGCAGAAGTCATGTTACCTACACGTACCCTGGACTGCCAAAGATGATGGTAGAGCTGAATAGTAGCATTAATGCCAAATGCACGGTAACAATAACAATAGAGCCTCACAAGGACATCTCAGCACGAGAAAAGACATAGCTTTATTTGTTTATGAAGAAAGGGATTATCAGATTGAAGTAGCTATTTTATCTGATACACAGAGGGAGAAAATAACATGTAGCATTCACTGAATTGTGGAGATCCAGATATCTGGCACATCAGAACTACAGGATACTTAGTCCTTGAATGGTCTTCCCTTGCTTAATGTCAAATGCCTTAGAAAGACAGCTGAAGCATACAGGCTACCGACTTTGATCTCTCTGTGCAGAGGACGCTTGGGCTATTGAAGAAGAGATGAGACATTTAGAAGACCCTTTTAAGCTGGAGCAATTACCTCTTAGGTAAAAAAATATATGTACAATACACTCTGTACAATGTACTTTATTTTATTTTATTTTTGATTTAATTACATATTTTATATGTCTAGTGTAGTGTTATATCAGTGTTGTAATAAATTATTATATATTCACTACTGTATCCTATGCTTTGGAATGGTGTTTATCACATATAATAATTGTTCTGAATTATTTTTCTGGTTTTATTATGGTTGTTATATCTTAATAATTTTTATTTGTTATTTTATACCATTGGGTAGGTAGCTATTTATTTCTCTTACTTGTAGAGTTCCAGCATATCCCGCAACGCTTTACAGACATTGTCAATCACTGTCCCATATAGGGCTCGCAATCTAAATCCCTATCTTAGAATTAAAAAAATATTTTGAGGATACTGTTTTTATTTATTAAATTAGTTATGCATTTTTACTGCATTTTTTTAGTATGTTATAATGGTAATTAATAAATTTTTTTACTGCTTACTATTTTTTTTTTTAGAAATTTATGGTAATAAATTATTTATTTATTTTTATTGTTTAGTTTTTTTTTATTAATTGAATTTATTATTTTAATAGTATTTTATGTGAATATTATTTATTTTATACTATTTTTATTTATAATTAATTTTATTCTATATTTTCTACTTATCTTTACTTTTTTAATTTCTACTTATATCATATTAAATTAATTGTGTTTTAATCCCTTTATTTATTTTTTTAATTATGGCATTTATTTAAATTATTTGTACATTCACAGAAAAAAATGGAATACAAAGATATTTTTTTTTTCTATAAATCATGTGGATATGGACATTATTTTTCTTTTAGCTATTTGAAGTGTACTTTTTATATATATATATTTGTGATTTATTACATTATTTATTATAATATTTTTTTTTTTTTACATGGCAGTAGCACAGGCTCATGAAACTAGTATTATTTAACCTGTTCTAAATTCATAACATTCCTTCATGTCAGTTCTTTGGGGGAATTCAAGGTTTTGTTCCAGGAGACAATCTTGTGGTTAGTCATACGTACAATTTAAACATCAACCAGATGTTCTTTTCTGCTTTAGACAGTGGTTAAAAAAAAATAAAAATTTAAAAAATTCTCATGTTCTGGACAGTCAGTGAAGTCAATGATTACATTTAGAACACTTCCAGAAAAAAGGATTAATAAGCAGTACAATAAAGTATCTCGAAGGGTAGAAAATCAAATGAAAATCTGACCAACGTGGTTTGGCGACAGGGACTTTTATTATTGAATTACACTTTAATAGCTTGTTCTGCCTTCATAAATGTTATTTATTAGAACAGAATCATAAGCTGTCTTGATTTATGTTGGAACATGGTGCTTATTAGAAGAAAATCTCCCATGGGAAAGACCCATGAAGTTTGTTGAATACCAAAATAAGGTTCGATTAGTCAAAGTATAATAAGAAATGTAAAAAAAAAAAATGTTTTCAAGAAATACAAAAATTTTGTACAATCAAAAAAAGAAGCAAAATAAAATAAAATGGGAATTAACACTTTGGAGCATAACTTGAAGTCATTAATAATGGAAACATATTGTAGATGGCAGATGACATTGTCACATATGAAGTTATTAATAGTGAGAATGACGTCTATAGAAAATCATGGTGTCTTTAACTCTTTACTGCACCTTAAGGTTGAGGCCCCACGTTGCGGAAACACAGTTTTTTTGTTGCAGATTTTGCTGCGGCTTTTTGAGCCAAAGCCAAGAATGGCTTCAATGAGAATGGGAAATATATAGGAAGTTCTTATACTTCTCCCTTCTGATCAATCCACTCCTGGCTTTGGCTCAAAAAAATGCAGCAAAATCTGCAACAAAAAAAGCTGCGTTTCCGCAATGTGGGGCCTCGGCCTAAAGGATTTTCCAAGACTTATTAATTGAAGATTAAAGGGTGTCTGACACCAGTGACCTTGAACGCATATTCCATTTCACAGGCCATGGGACGTGAGGCCATATGGCCTGTTCACAGCTCAGTCCCATTCAAGTGAATGGACTGAGCTGCAATACCAAGCACATCCACTGTACAGATTACAGTTCTGTGCTTGGTAAATAGTGAAGGGGCTGCAGTGCAGCACTCCAACCCAAATGTAGCCAATGCAACCCAAATGTTGTGGCTTCTTCAAGCCTGTGATTGTGGGGGTCCCAGGTGTAGGACGCCTGTTGATGTAAAAATTCAAGAAGTTGAGGCATCTCAATGTACTTCTACATCAAGGAGATCATATTGGCCTGGCCATTGTACCCATATGATCCTATGACTCGAGAACATCTGTATTGGAGAACACTTTGAGTAAACAAAGAAATCAATTTCCTGCAGTGCCCCCAGAGGGGGAAATGAAACATTACACAGGAAGTGAAATATGTCCATATGAAAATGGTACACTAATAAGGTATCCATAGTCACCTTACCCCTGGTCATCTGGGGTCATTGGGGCAGATTTAATAAGACTGGCGTTATGCCAGTCTTCATTGCCTCATTACCGTTGGAGGGTGCAGTTCATATATGACAAGGTACATGCCTCCTCATAAATGAGGTGCACCCTCTGCCAAGCTGTGCAGCTACAGAGACATTTCCTGCATCATTTTCAGATTCCTCGCATAAATGAAAAAAAAAAATCTGTCAGGGCCAATGACCGCCCCTTCGCACCCTCTCTACACCCCCTTTTTGGGAAAGTTGTTAAGGCATCGTACAAAACAAAGGGTTGCAATTTTTTTTGCACAAAATAATGTGAATTTTTATGACTTGTATACCAGGAAACTGTTGTACAAGGCGTAATAAATCTGCCATGCAACCTAGCCATCCATTCTTTGAGGCAAAATACAATCTCCATTGTTCTTCTGAGATAAAATGGCCAATAGATTGTAATAACTCAGTTTGGGCTCTGTCCATATATGTCAAATTCTGGTTCTACCTTGAGCATAATAACCATTGACATAGAGGTACGGAAAAGGGGGTCCAGCTTAAATTGGCACAATGTCATGGTGAACAGGGTGTGTTCTTACAGCAGAGGTGTAACATAAGGGGATGCAGTCGCATCCAGGTCCCATAGCCTTAGGGGTCCATAAGGTGTCTCTTCCCAATATGAGGAGACCAGTACTATAAAGGCTACATTATAGTTTGAGGGCCTGGACAGAATTTGCATTAGGGCCCAGGTGCTTCATGTTATGTCTCTCTATGCTCTATAGCACTGACTGGACAATGATAGAGTATGAAGGGACCTGACCTAATGACAAGGGAAATGAGAGCACTCACTTGTCAATTTATTCCTCGATTTCCAGGAGGAATAACACAGGAACAGCACAATGCAAAAGTGAAGGAATTGATTTATGCAGGAACATGTACTCCAGGAGTTAGTTGCCAGGAACGTTTCCAACAACCAGCTTACCTGGGTCACCATGATATTTAGGGTGTGAGGGCTGTGAACTCAACATCTGCCCAGGGTGAAGGAAAGCCTAGCTATAACTCTGAGGTTATGTACAGACATGTCAGGAGCGCAGAGATCCACTTTATAAAATGTATATTGTTACTTACTGGAGAATTTTCCTGCTTGTGTATGTTATATATATATCTATGTATGGATATATACAACAAAAAGCAGGCAGCGCTCCAATTAGTGAAAATATAATATTAATTAATATATTAATAGAAATCCACATTGAACTTTTTTCATTAGTTGGAGAGCTGCCTGCTTTTTGTTGTATAACCTCGTGGGATCTTATACCAGGTCTCTGATGTTTGCACCTATCTATCTATCTATCTATCTATCTATCTATCTATCTATCTATCACATCTATCTATCTCATATCTATCTATCTATCTATCTATCTATCTATCTATCTATCTATCTATCTATCTATCTATCTAATATCATTACTTAAATATGCATTGTAATAATAATAGTAAATATTAAATCATTTTTCATATATATTTGTTCTACTGACCTGGAGTTTGCACCCATATCTTTCTTAAATTTACTATGCTGCTCTCTTTGGCAAAATAGATAGAAAGATAGATAGATGGATAGTTAGATAGGTATGAGATAGCTAGATATGAAATAGATGATAGATAGATAGCTAGATATGAGATAAATAGATAGATAGATAGATAGATAGATAGATAGATAGATAAATATGAGATAGATAGATAGATAGATAGATAGATATGAGATAGATAGATAGATAGATATGAGATAGATAGATAGATAGATAGAGATAGATATGATATAGATAGATAGACATATAGAGATAGATAGATAGATAGATAGATAGATATGAGATAGATAGATATGAGATAGATATGATAGATAGATAGATAGATATGAGATAGATAGATAGATAGATAGATATGAGATAGATAGATAGATAGATAGATAGATAGATATGAGATAGATAGATAGATAGATAGATAGATAGATTGATAGAAACTACCAGGAAAAAATGCAATGAGTTTTCACTTAGTGTATATTTAGAAATGTTAATTTTAATATAATAATTTTATAACATGCTGAAAGTTTTTTTCTTTTAAACTATTTACTCTTTGTGTGACATTAAAATTATTAATAAACAGAATGTATAATTATCTTATTATTTGAGGATTAGACGTTTAATAAATAGGATAGCTCCATCTGAGAAAGATAAATATGAGAGAGAGAGATAGATAGATAGAAATGAGATAGATAGATAGATAGATAGATAGATATGAATTAGATAGCTAGATAGAGAGATATGAGATAGATAGATAGATAGATAGATAGAAATGAGATAGATAGATCAAGAGAAAGACAAAGAGATAGATGTACACATCATCACCAAGAGATTAGAGTGCTGTGAGTAATCATTTAGTGTATATTAGATATGTTAATTTTAAGATAATAATTGTAAACTAAGATTTTTGTTATTAAATGTTAATTATTTGAGTGATATTGTAATCATAACACATTGTAAATTTATTATTCAGGATATAGATGTATACATAGATAATCAAAAATAGGCTGCACTCCAAAGTAGTGAAAAAAAACTGATGTGAATTTATTCCAAGACCTATGTTTCAGTCCTAGAAGTGTTGGACTTTTCTGAACCCTATGGATTTATACCACCCATATTTGAACTCTTACATGGTGCAGCTCTAAATACTATGTGTTTTGGATAAATAGATAGATAGATATGAGATAGATAGATAGATAGATAGATAGATAGATAATAGCTAGACAGTTAGATAGGAGCAACACAGGAACACAGCTATGTTTCAGATTATATACATGAGCTGAAACATTGCTGTGCTTTTGGGTGAATAAAAGTACCCACAACCTTTTTTCACTAATCTTGGAGTTCCGCCCATTTTATTGTTTATTGATATTTGGGTGATAGTCAGTGCACTTGTTTGGACATTAGATAGATAGATAGATAGATAGATAGATAGATATGATTTTTGGAATAAATCTGTTTTTTTATCTGAAGATTTTGGAGTGCTTCCTATTTTTTGCTTTTGTATATGGAATTATTTAGACTGATCCTGAGGCTTGCAACAAAACCTATAAAGGGTTACTACACAGTGCTGCTCTGTATTCCTGTATGTAGTTAGATAGAGAGATAGACAAATAATTGGATAGATAGATAGATAGATAGATAGATAGATAGATAGATAGATAGTTGTAATGAAAATAAGATAGAATACAGCTGTACAAAACAAACACTAAGAGAATACAATGCTGTGATCTATCTATCTATCTATGTATATTAGAGAGAATATAAGTAATATAATCATTATAATAAAGGTATAACCCTACTACAATCTGATTTGTAGTTGATTCCATTTGTGTTCCTTATATATTATTATACCCTTAGCATATCACATCATTATCTGATTATTATACATTAAGCATCAGATAACACTTTAGATGCCATATAAGCCATAGTAACAGGAGTCTATGCCCCATGGGATGAACATTTTCAATACCACAAACTGTGAATACTTCATATCTGTATGGCAGTGCTAGTTCTACCCATGGGTAATATTTGACAAATATCCTGATAGCTTTCACTGTGTGATATATGTGGCATCATCGTAATGTGACTACATGAATCATGGTAATGGGATATGTGACACGTTTGGGGGTCCTGTGATAAGCACATGGATATTCTATTTTGCGGTTAGCAGCTGTCAGTCTTTATACTGTAACATAGCGCCTTGCTTGTCACAGGTATGCCTGGTGACAGAACCCACCCCGGACCAGCTGGGAGACTTAATTGGACATTTTTGAGCTCCAGAAATGTGTAATTGATATTAATCATTCTAATTGTTAAAGTGAAATGGATCAGAAATCATTTTCACCCCCCCATCCTAGCCCATACTATAACAGCGTTCTTATATTTCGCCATATACTCAGCATCACATTGCGAGCCGCCGCCAGATAACATTTAGCATAAGTTATAGTCATATATAGAGAGATCTGTTATAGGTTGCTCCAGATTGTGTGCAACCCCTGGCTGGTCTTATCTTCTGTGCAAGACCTACAGAGGAACTACAGTATATTGTTTGGAATAAAGAAGGTTGGACATTGGAGCAAAGGTCATGGGAAGGTCCTGGAGGTAGAACACAAACATTAGGTCCTATGACTTGGTGGTAAAAAGTGCAAATGAACCCCATAGACCCCAATACAAGTCATTGGGTTCCACCAGGCATCATTGATATTTCCAATGGATACAGCAACACAAGTGTGAACATAGGCTTAGGAGGGTCTTTGTTTTTACCCTTGTGTAGATATAATCTTTGCAACTATTGCTATGGTTTCTCCCGGTATTTGATACCCAGGATAGTCTCTCATCTATGGTAACTGTACTATGGGCACCAACTGGTGAAAACAAGGTCGAAACAAAGCTAGAGGTTAAGTTAAGGCTCAGAATGCAGGGGTAACTAGGGGTAAGTAAAATAAGTCCCTATACTTCAGCGTACAAAATGACAATCTTTACAAATCCAAATGTATTCTTGTATCCATGTTATTTGTAACAGGTCTTTGTAACAGGGCACATTTACCCACTGTGGAGCATAGGCCATTATATGACAGGTAGATTATGACCATAATGGAGAGTACACGGTCAGCTACAGTAATTTGGTAGACTGTGGTATTAATATGTTAATATGTTACTTAGTTGGCTCTATAGGGTCCAATGTGTGCCAAGAAAAAAAAAATCTCCGCACCACTATATGACCATTGACTTGAAGATTGATGGACCCATGGATTTGCCTGGTTTACACCAATTTTGGACTTTACAAATTACATGGTGCTACTTAAATTGACATTTTTCAGGCTAGGTAACCCTAACTCACTCGACATGGTCTTCTTCAGGTCTTCTCTGGTGTACACATATACTTGGATGGAGGATGGTAAGTTGGGATGGGGTCAAAGTTAAGACCATATTTCCTTAGTAGCTGTATTTTCTTCAGATGATAGACCCAGTATACCAATATGGTGCACATGTTCTGTGATACATTTAGACAGGGCATGTACGAGATTGGAATTTTTCAGTTCCCTCTCGGTCAAAAATGGTTAGATGTCTCAGCATGATGTAGGTCATACCCCATTGAAGCCATGATCTCTCGGAACAAATTACTTTTCATTTTCCCATTCCATGTTATTAAGTCCTTTCTGTCACCGAGGGGCCTACGTCATGGAACAACAGTTCCGATAAGTCTGACCGATCACTGGCAGGTGGGAATACATAAGATTTTTAAAGTACGTGATGCGTGTTTTGTGCACTTTTATTTACATGTTTACCTTGCTTCTTTCATGTAGCCATGACACCGGAGCCCCCGGATTATTGACATTATTCTGTCTTTAGTAATTAATGTCCTGGATAACAGGGTGTGTCATTCTCCAGCAAGGTCATTGCGTGACAAGCAGACTAAAGTATCAGTAATCCATAAATGTCCCTGCAGATGCCAGTGATGCCACAAGTGGAGGATCAGCCTCTTCATTTGCAAATAACCTTAGTCATTGAGAACAAGAAGTTGCCATCTCAATCTTCTGGGTCTGTATAACATCAGGACTGAAGATGGTGGCCTCAAGAGAAAATTAATCCTCTAGGTAAAGGACGTTTCTTGGAAAAGTTATTTGGAGTGACCACCCAAAGTTGACAATGTACTTTTCTCCAATTAATAAAGCAATTGGGAGAACATGTTACTGATGCAGTCATTTCTTCTTAAAGGTATTGTCTAGTTTACAAAGCCTATTTTCAGTTTTTAGGAAAGTTAATATTGAGCAGACCTCTGTTCAAGATCCTCATCTCTTGGCCGAAGTGGAGTGCAGTTCCAAAGAGCATCTCTTCCTCTGGAGGACCAGTTCTGCCTTGCAGTAAATTGACAACTTGATTTGAATAAGGGCTGTGTAATACTTAGTTTCTCCTGTGGAGGTGCTGCAGGGAGATCAAACACTAACTTCCCTACAGCAGATCAATGATGGTCCCAGCTGGTGGACACTTTACTTATTGTCAAGGTATCCTTCTAAGAAGGTGGCATTGACTAAAGTGAACAACCCTTTTAAGGTTTAAATATATATGCTATAAATGTCTGATGCAGGTATCACCTCTAGGACCCATATCTATATGAAGAACAGTGGTACCCCAACCTCAGACTTAATTAGTAAGGCAACTACAAGACTGAGCTGTTTCCACCACTCCTATAGAAATAAATGCAGTTCTCATGGGTGTGGCAGCCAGCGGCCACTATACTAGGTGGATAAAGGTTGAAGAACCCTGTTCTCCACATAGGTGTAGGCACTAGATGTGGTACTCACATCAGGCATTTTTGGCATATCCTATTGGGAATACCCCTTTAGGCTGAGGCCCTATGTTGCAAAATGCAGCTTTTTGTTGCAGATTTTGCTGCGGTTTTTTGAGCCAAAGCCAGGAATGGATTGAGCAGAAGGTAGAAGTATAAGAAGCTTCCTATATATTTCCCATTCCTTTTGTAGCCATTCTTGTCTTCAAAAAAGCAGCAAAATCTGCAACAAAAAAAGTTGCGTTTTCACAACGTGGGGCCTCAGCATTAAAGTGGCGTCAGTGGTTTGCACTGTGGCCTTGTATCACAAGAAACTACATGGAATTTGTATGCTCTGCCTGCAGGGTTGGGAGGGTCCACCAGAGTACCCAACCCATGTATACCAAAATAATTGGCCCAAATGTCTAACAGAAGACAACCCCATTTAGAGCCACCAGTATTTTAGCTACTACACGAATGATCACGTTTTTCACAGATTGTTTGTTGATTATTGACCATTTGTGCTCAATATTGTAACCAATAAATGGATGTAATTCAAAAATTACAAAAAAACATTAAAATAAAAAAAAAAAATATTTGGTCGTCACATCAAAATTTGAAATAATCTTTTCCAGCTAAGCAAAATACAGAAATGAACATGAGTTTCTAGGATTGGACAATATCAACCCACTAAGACTTTGCATGGATTTAGGTTACCATCTATATCAAAGTTTCCACATACGTACAGAAAAGGATGCATGTAGATATTGTTGCATGTTGGTCTCCATGAATATGCAGCAGCTGATGGAATTCAGAAAGGGAAATATCATTGGAATCAGAAACTTGCAGCTTTACATACATGGCACTTCCATACAGAAGTTCAGGTGATCGAGTGATCGCTGGGTGACTGATCACATGACCAAACTGCCTGATCTATTAGAAATAGACCTGATTATGACACTCGTCTCATGGTCAGGACTGTTTACTCCTGTAACTGGGTCTAATATGACTCTGAAAGTCTCTTCTGAAAAGTGTTAAAGGAGACATCATAAAAAAATAAAGTAAAAAATAACAATAAAGTTAAAAATAAAAAATAGTAATAAAATCTAACTATAATAACCCCATCCACCGATAATATTCCAAATCCCTCCCCTGATGCAGTAACACTATGGCATGTATGGTTATATTCACACTGGTTCTATATTTACATTCAGCAGGACGATATACACAAGTGTCAGATGTATGTGACTGTTTAAGTTTTTTTTTTCCTCTATGCAGTTGAAATGTGTTGCCCACCAAGCTTTTCAGGGTTTTTTAGGAATTTTTTTCACAATTTTTGAACCTGAATTTTTTTGTTTTACAATTTAAAAAAAAAAAAATTATATAAGATCAACATCTCTTTAAAAATGCTAAAATCAGTATAATGGTAAAGCCCTAATTATCCTAAAAAAAAAAAGATGCAAAAACTCTTTTAGGCTAAGGCCCCACGTCACGGAAATGCAGCTTTTTTTGTTGAAGATTTTTCAGCGTTTTTTCTGAGCCAAAGCCAAGAATGGTTAAAAAATGAATGGGAAATATATAGGAAGTTCTTATACTTCTACCTTCTGCTCAATTCATTCCTGGCTTTGGTTCAAAAAACCACAGCAAAATCTGCAACAAAAAAAGGCGTTTCTACAACGTGAGTCCTCAGCCTTAATAACCTAAAAAATGTTTAAAAAGTTTGTCCAGCATGTTAAAAAATTGTATAACGTGTTATGGCTTTTGTGTTGAAAGTATCCCAAGGATATCCTATTAATGTCGGTATGGTCCCAATTCTAAGGTCATGGCTCAAGAACTCCATTTTGGATTTCAAGCTGGGCACCATGAAGAAGATAGGGAGCAGAAGAACGTTGTAAATAACGGATGATAAGGTCCATTTTAAACGATTCATGTGTCACATATTTTTCATCCATCTCCACTTTAATAGTACTTTGTGCTATTAATAAAAACATGAAAAATGTGGAAAACAAACGCGTTTCTCCTCCTTTATTGTTTACATTTTTCCCAGATATAATTTTTTTTTAAATATGCAAAAATAAAAGCATCATAAAAAAACTCTATTTATCACCTAAAAAGGCACAAAAATTATTTGAATAACCCAAATTAAAAAAGTTATAGCCCTGGAAACCGCATGTATGAAAAAACACGAAAATATGTCCAGTTCTGAACCAGGTCCTGAAGAAGTGCTTAAGCAATGCTGGTAAGGATCTCCTAAAATATGTCTAATACTATCTTATTTAGTTGCAGAGTTTATAATTCTATCTTGTTTAGGGGCTGTGGCTATAGGGGATGCTGAGGTATCAGTCGCACCTGGGCCTGATGTTTTAGGGGTAGACAAAAGGATTATATAAATGGTATATTGTCAGTGGGGCCCCTGTTACATACTTTACATTAGGGCCCAGGCGCTTCATGTAACACATTTAGCTTGTTTAGCTTATTTAGCTTGGGCAAGAAAATTGCTGGTTAAATTGTGGTTAAAAACATATCTTCATCTATCCAGACATATAAGACATCAGGATGACAGCCGTGAAATATTATGACTGGTACTTTACGTGAGCACAATCCATCTTCACTCACAGGGCACCCTCTATCAGCTGGAAAGTGAACTACATCTACTTTACATGACAACGACTCTACGAGACATTGTAAAGTCATTTTATTGAATTTTTTAAATTATTTTTGCAATTTTATATAAAGTTTAAGAAGTAAAAGTCCAGTAAAAAGTTGACTCAGAATGTGCATGAAGACACAATATTGGGTAATACAGTATACCCCCTACTTCTTTATTTCCTAAATCATGGGTGTACGTAGAAGCAACCTATGTAGCTACTATGGGGCTCCTAGGGGTATAGAGCCCAGCTCTGGTTATCCCTTGTATCTGAAAGGAACTCAAACAGGGCTAGGCAACATTATCAAACAAGAGTGAAGGCAACCAACTAGGTGGTTAAGTAGTCAGGTGGGTAACCAAGTATTGGGTAGTCATAACCCCAGGTGGGAGGGATGAGACAACACATGGAAGAAGCCCCTCTGTAAAGGTCCCAGACAGTAGATTTTACCATATTAGCTAAGCCTATAGAGTATTTCATAAGTTATTACTTTCTAATGTTCTATAAGTTTGTATGGTTGTATTTATGGTTGATATAGTGTCTGGCAGAAGTATTTAACCCCTAGAAAAAAAAAAAAAAAATTTCTACCCTGTGTGAAATCACATCTTTTAGTTATGTAACTTTATCATGATGGGTTTAGTGCTGTATGTGTTCTCAATTTATTCACAATTTTTTTTTTAATTTTGTTTATTAGATTTAAGTTGTAAAAAAAATAAAAAAATTTTAAAAAAAATTGCAGAAGAAAGACCTTAAACTGTGCTGTTTGTATTAGTATTCAATCCCTGTCTTGCGGAAGGCTGAAGTTTATACAGGTGCAAAACTATTTGCTGAAAGACTCGTGGTAATAAGATTCCGCAGGTCAATCACTGAAATAATTGGCACAATTTCTGGATGAAATCCCCTCAGTTAATTCAGGAAGGGAATCTGGGCAATTGTAAAAGACTAGAGTCAATCATCTACTCGCAAGAACATTCCTAAAAAGTTACAGAAATACATGTTACGACAGATGGGTTCTAAACATTATCCAATGCTTTGCCCAACACTGTAGGCGCCATCTTAAGGAGGTGGAAGCCAACCATCAAGTCAACATTGCCTAAAAAAGATCAACCATCAAAACGTTATGTAAACATGAAGACTTCAGAGAAGAGGCACATCTCTCCTGAAGCTCAGAAACTGATACCTAAGGCTTTAAAGGTCTATCATTCAAACCATATGAAGAGATTTTGGTAAGGGTGGTATGAAAGGGTGGTAGATATGGAAGGGGAGAAGATGAGAAATCAAGAAGAAACATTTTCAAACTTCATAAGAATAATGTATGATGAAGTTGTGATTAATTACAACTCAACGTGGTCATCTATTGGCTTGACCTTCTAGAGGGTTCCAACAGCCACACCACCTACTCGGGACATTTTTTGATGAACCTCTCTGTAGAGGTCTAGCTCTTGCACTGAACGACTCTTCATGCTCTTGTTTTATATTGTCTCCCCCATAGCTTTTCGGGGTTTAGAGAAGAGGCCCTGAAGTGATCGTTCAAATGACTTCAGTGTGGGAAGTGGGTGCGTAGTTGGAGTGACTTTAAATTTATCTATGTTGTGTAGTCAAGTAGTTAATAGTTACATAATGAGTTGAAAAAAGACCAAAGTTCATCAAGTTCAAGCTTTTTTTACTTCTAAACCCAAATTGATGCACTGTGTGAATCACACACACCCAATTTGTCATGAAGTGGAAAAAAAAATCATCTCTGAACCGAGCTGGCAATCACCAATCCTTTAATCATCCTTCTATGTTAAAGAGAACCTTTCACCACCATCACTGACTTCAGTTCTTTTCATCCTTGGAATTTTTTCTCTAGCCCCTGCCGTTCCCGAACAATAAGTGTGGTTGGTTTCAATGCCTGATGTTCTAACTAGACTCTCTAATGTCAAGTGGGTGGTGTTGGGCAGGAGCAGGCAAGAGGGTGTGACTCAAAGCTCCAATTAGAGGCAGAAAGAAAGCTCACACCCTCTTGCCTGTTCCTGGCTGACACCACCCACTTGACATTATAGAGTCTAGTTAGCATATCAGGAACCGAAAATAGCTACAATGACTGCTCAGGAATGGTGGGAGCTAGAGAAAAAAATTCCAACTGGGCAAGAATCAATTGGGAGGAGCCTATTAAAGGATGAAAAGAGCTTGACTGGGTGGAGGTGGTGGAAGGCTCTCTTTAATGCCAGTAGTCCTGATATGCTGTCAGTGCAGTTTTGCTAAAAAAGAACAGGATCATCACTAGGTATGCTTGTCTGTCTCAAAAAATACAGTGAACCTGATGACATCATCAGAAAAAAGTAATATCTGCTCAGTGAGGACAGAACATTAACATCTGCAACTGCAGATCCCTCCACATGTCCTCTATGCCAGAGGCAATATATGCAAATCATAAATTCCTTTACGACAGGTAAGCCATCTCTTCACTATGATTGGGAATAATCCTTCTTCTGGAAGGATAACAGTATATTATTATGTATATTATCCAATCCAAGCTTCCAAAACATGAAGACAGTCTCCAGCCACTCTTAGACATGATCCAGTCCTCTCCTGAATATGGCTATTCCCCCTTCTTCATACGATAATTTCATTATAAGTCCTGGCCTGCCTCATGCTTGAACATTATAATTATTTACAAGCCCACATCTTCCATACTATAAACCTATAAACTACCATTAACTATCTCCAGACTGACGATGGTTGGACGAAGCTCAGAAAATAGTGTATACAGCTTGTGTTTACTAACAAGTTACATGAATAAACCTAGTCTGACATTCTAGAACATTTTCTAATTTATGCTGTCAAGAGTTTTTGTACTTCCATTGCATTCCTCTCAGGTCACTGTCTTCCACAAGATCAGCACACTCCTCTACAGCTGCTGTAAACATTCCCACTATTTGTACTGTAGGAACTGGCATAGTACTAACTCTGCATTCTTGTCTTCAGAACAATTCTTCGACCCCAGAATATAATCGGAGGTTCAGGTAATGTGTAGAAAAAAAACCCCACTCTAACTTTTCCTAGGCTCTGCCATAGCATCTGGGCCTCTTTCCTGTCTCCCTGGGGTCTTCCAGTCTCCTCCTTGATGTCTGTGAGGCCTACGTCATGATGAAAGCGCCATGATATTGACACTCTCCCTCCATGTGACTATTAAGGTGCAATCACTGGACATCACTGACATTAGAAAGGAGGTCAGATGACACTGGGGCCCCCTGGGAAAGAAGATTGGATGCCACAGCAGAGCCCAGGAAAGATGAGTATGAGTGTTTTTTATTATTCCATACCTTCCCTAGAACTACGATTATTATACTCTGAGACCTCAGAGTATAATAATGATTTGTGGTTGGCAAAACCCAAAAATTTCAGGTTATTTTTGGAAAATTCATAATGAACCTGGTTTGTTATGAGGTGGTCCTCTCATCTCTACCTACTGCACATTCTGGGCTTTGGAGTCCAGTGGGCTGTCCTACTCATTGACTGCTATCTTTGTATGGAGATTCATACAGGGAAGGTCTACAGTCGCCCACCAGACTCCCAAGCTCAGAATGAGCAGAGGTTTAGGATTATAAATGACTAGTTCTACTAAATATTTACCCATAAAAATATATATATAAATCTTTCACCACCTCCACCAACTCCAGTTCTTTGCGTCCTTCAATAGATGCTGCTCCACTGATTCCGGAAGAGCCGAAAATTTTTAGTCTAGTCCACATCATTCCTGAGCAATCAGTGCTGATAATTTCTGCATCTAATATTATCACATGGGGCAGTCCTTTGCTGGAGGTGGGTGGTCCTGGGTTGGAGCAGTCAGTCAAGGACTGCCCACCTAACAATGGAGAGACTAATAAGCATATTAGCAGGAGAAACTAACAAAAATGATTGTTCAGGAATGGTGAGGACTAGAGAAAAAAATTCCAACTGTGTCAGAATTAGAGTCATTTAAAGACAGGAAAGAGTTGGAGTTAGTGGGGGCAGTGAAAGGTCCATTTAAGACATATAGAAATTACAGGCAACTTGGATTATTCTCTCTTGTAAAGGACAACTTGGAAGAACTCAGAGTGCCCATATATGAAATGGTCAACCACTGTCCTTTGTCCCAGCAGCCAGACTACCATACCATCATCTCCCTCCTGTAAGGACATCATCCTTCAGTTACCTTTCCCAACATAGACATGTGCTGACAATGGCATACAGTCATGTGGCAACTAAGTCTCCCCATGTCATATGGATTTAACTATTGCAATGCTCTTAAGGGTGAATATATCTGTACAGCATCCAATATATGTGTACACCATCCAACAGAGAACATTGAGGCCACATGACTCCATGTTAGGGCACCATCCAACTCCGTTCATTGCCGTTGTACGTGGCTCTACCAGGTACATGAGCCCTTGTGATGGTTGAAGTTTAGTGTACAAATATCAATCCCTCTAGTTCCAGACATATTATAAATGTGAAAAGAATAGAAAAGTCTAGATGGATAAACTCTACAATAAACTCTATGCAGCCCTTTAGTGACACATAATAAAGTTACACAACCTACTGGCCACTTGTGTATCATTGTAATTGACTTAGCCATAAAAACTGAATATCAGGAACGTATTGTACGGCACTTCATGGCCCGCAGCAAAATCCCCACCGACCAGAGCACAAGTGGAAGTGATAGAAGCACGAGTCACAGGAAAAACACCCTGCTCCCGCTTGGTAATGAGGTGCGTCATAAGATCAAGCCAATGTATGAATTACACTTTATTCCTGGACCTGGCTCCTATTCTGCAGGACTGCTAGAGTTTCCTAATCACTTCTACAGGAAAATAACAAGTTGTCACAAATCATTTTATGGATATGCAATGTACGGTAGTCAGTGATGTAGAGAACACTTTTCTCCTGGCGGAAGAAAAATTTAACCTATGATTGACTAGCAAGAGTCCAATGGGTCAAAGAAGGAAGACACAAACATAACAAAGTGCTATACATTGGCAGACTAAGCAGACCTAGGACCTGGGCTATTCCCAAAACTTGATCCCCCCTTCTTCCTCTACCCTGCCATGGCGTGTCTATGGTCAACACCTCCTTTCTTTGTTATCATTGACAATTGGATATTACCATTCTCCTTGCCAAAGGGCTATTTCCCGACACCCTAACACTGTCTATAGCAGCACAAATAAATTCTAACCCTAGATGAGATCCCAAAATAAATTCTGACCCAAGGCTCATAGTCCACAATCTTTATAGCAACACAGGTTCAGGTTCTCATTATGTAGACCCTATCCCACACCCAAGATAAAATACATTCCCATAAACTAGTACAATCTCCAGAGCAAACATTCCTAAACAAATACTGACCCTAGAACAGACCCCAACCAAACCTTCTGCCATTCTTACCTTTGAAACAGATCCCAAACCACCTAAAAATACAGACCACCTAAACAAATAAAGACCCCGATCAGATAAATAAAAATAGACACCAGATCAGACATCCTAAAGAAATTGATACCCAAGACCAGATCCCCTAACTACTAAATCTTAGATGAATCCCATAACATGACTGCAATGCACAACAAATTGTTGGGAATTTTAGGTTGCCATGAACCTCCACCCCATCCCCTCAGGCTCTGGGCAGTCACCCAAAATGTCCATATCATAATCCACAACTTGTACCATATTGCAATATAATTTTACCCAAAATACCCAAAGGTCACCAGATCTTGGATCCAATGGGGCTTAGTTATCAATAGTAAAACCATTATAGAAAGAAAGATCTAGTCATTCAAAAAAAACTATGTTTCATTTCATGTCTCTGGCACTGGCAGTATTATATACTGCTAGAAATCTGACAGTGTGCAGAATTAAGCGAGCTGTTAGCTTTGCCAATATGTGCCCAAGTGCCAGAAATATTGGTGTCGTGAGTTTCGGAAGTATATAGTACCACCAATATTAGATGACATGAAATGTCCTCTTTAAATCCACATCGATAAAGATAGGAGGTGAGTGTACCCCTTTTATGGCTATTGGACATTTGATTTGGTGCAAAATGTGCTAATTTGTTTTTTCAAAATGGTACAAGATAAGTAATGTATGTACACAGTCACTGCACCAGCAGAATAGTGAGTGCAGCTCTGGAGTATAATGCAGGATATAACTCAGGATCAGTACAGGATAAGTAATGTAATGTATGTACACAGTGACTGCACCAGCAGAATAGTGAGTGCAGCTCTGGAGTATAATGCAGGATGTAACTCAGGATCAGTACAGGATAAGTAATGTAATGTATGTACACAGTCACTGCACCAGCAGAATAGTGAGTGCAGCTCTGGAGTATAACACAGGATGTAACGCAGGATCAGTACAGGATAAGTAATGTAATGTATGTACACAGTGACTGCACCAGCAGAATAGTGAGTGCAGCTCTGGAGTATAATATAGGATGTAACTCAGGATCAGTACAGGATAAGTAATGTAATGTATGTACACAGTGACTGCACCAGCAGAATAGTGAGTGCAGCTCTGGAGTATAATATAGGATATAACTCAGGATCAGTACAGGATAAGTAATGTAATGTATGTACACAGTGACTGTGCCATCAGAATAGGGAGTGCAGCTCTGGAGTATAATACAGGATGTAACTCAGGATCAGTACAGGATAAGTAATGTAATGTATGTACACAGTGACTGCACCAGCAGAATAGTGAGCGCAGCTCTGGAGTATAATAGAGGATGTAACTCAGGATCAGTACAGGATAAGTAATGTAATGTATGTACACAGTGACTACACCAGCAGAATAGTGAGTGCAGCTCTGGTGTATAATACAGGATGTAACTCAGGATCAGTACAGGATAAGTAATGTAATGTATGTACACAGTGACTCCACCAGCAGAATAGGGAGTGCAGCTCTGGAGTATAATAGAGGATGTAACTCAGGATCAGTATAGGATAAGTAATGTAATGTATTTACACAGTGACTGCACCAGCAGAATAGTGAGTGCAGCTCTGGAGTATAATACAGGATATAACTCAGGATCAGTACAGGATAAGTAATGTAATGTATGTACACAGTGACTGCACCAGCAGAATAGTGAGCGCAGCTCTGGAGTATAATACAGGATATAACTCAGGATCAGTACAGGATAAGTAATGTATGTACACAGTGTCTGCACCAGCAGAATAGGGAGTGCAGCTCTGGAGTATAATACAGGATGTAACGCAGGATCAGTACAGGATAAGTAATGTAATGTATGTACACAGTGTCTGCACCAGCAGAATAGGGAGTGCAGCTCTGGAGTATAATAGAGGATGTAACTCAGGATCAGTACAGGATAAGTAATGTAATGTATGCACACAGTGACTGCACCAGCAGAATAATAATAATAATAATAATAATAATAATAATAGTCCTTTAATAGTCCCACAGTGGGGAAATTCAGTGTGTTACAGCAGCAAAGATAAGATAAGATAAGCAGATACAAATACAAATACAACATGTACAGGAATGTTCCAAGGTGAGAGGCATTACTTTGATAGCAGACAGACAGATAGGACGTAGCAGAGGGGGGGGGGGGATTTAACAGGCAGAGAGATATTTCAGTTCTCTGTATGTAATGATCTCCGCTTAGGTCGGTGTTGGTTGTACAGCCTAACCGCGGTGGGGAGGAAAGACTTCCGATAGCGCTCCTTCTCACACCTAGGGTGGAGCAGTCGGTCACTGACAGTACTGCCCAGCGCAATCACAGTCTCATGCATGGGATGGGAGTTATTCTCCCGCATGGAACTCACCACGGACAGTATCCTTCTGTCACCCACCACCTGCACTGGGTCCATGGGGCTCCCCAGGACAGAGCTGGCCCTTCTAATCAGAAGTAATAGTGAGTGCAGCTCTGGAGTATAATACAGGATGTAACTCAGGATCAGTACAGGATAAGTAATGTAATGTATGTACACAGTGACTCCACCAGCAGAATAGTGAGCACAGCTCTGGAGTATAATAGAGGATGTAACTCAGGATCAGTACAGGATAAGTAATGTATGTACACAGTGACTGCACCAGCAGAATAGTGAGTGCAGCTCTGGAGTATAATACAGGATGTAACTCAGGATCAGTACAGGATAAGTAATGTAATGTATTTACACAGTGACTGCACCAGCAGAATAGTGAGTGCAGCTCTGGAGTATAATACAGGATATAACTCATCAGTACCGTATAAGTAGTACTCCGCTATATGTACCTTGTAATAAACCTGACATTCTGCAGGACCTGAGTCCATAAACCACATTTGAATCCTGCAAATTTTTTTCTTGGACCTGTGGCCTCTACGTTTGATCATCGGTTCCTTCATCTCCATTTTCTAGCCTAATATTTGCCATCCTTTAGCTCAGCAGTCCATTTGGACACAAGGCAAACAGAAAATACAAATGAGAAAACGTTTGCTGTAGAAATTGCGTTTACCACAGACTGCCGGCTCCAATTCTGATGATTTGCCATATTTGTTTGAACTGTTCAGTCTCAAATAAATACTGTAGGATCCCTCCAAATTCTTCTCGAGAATCTGGGGAAAAAAATTATAATTAAAATTCCAGAGAAGCAATATTGAGTTTCATGCTAATGTTTAGTTATATCAAACAATCATATGCATGGGACAGAGCCGGCTGATAGTTCCGCTGGCGTGGTGTTCTGTTTCATCCGTGCAGGAAAGAGCATGATCTAAGGCCCATACGTGTTCATTGTCAATTTCGTTCTACGCTGTAGTTGACAAGTCTTTGGCTGGATGTCAAAAATCACCCAATAGTGAGATCAGATCTGTGAGTCGGTGCAATATCCGGACCATACTTTATAAACACAGACGCACATAATTGATCTGCTACTGTATATAAAGGGCAGATTATATGTACAAAAAGAAACATAAAAAGAAGCGGAATATTTGTTTCCATTTCCATAAATCTAACTCAAAGCGAAAACTGAAAATTCAGCATTGGCCCAGAGTTATGGTGCTCTATATACCCCAAGGGTTGACTATTTATAGCGATGCAGAGGTAGAAGTTGCTTCATAGAAGGCTTCCAGTGAAACCTAGAAGAGGACAGTATGTTGGGATATCTGTATCTCCTAAGTCAAGACTTGGTTGAATTTAGAGCACTTTGGGCAAAACTTGAATTTATATACAGCAATGTGAAAAAGTTTTAGACAGGTGTGGAAAAAATGCTGCTAAGTAGGAACATATTCATTAACAAAATGATGTAGATGAAAAAAGAAAGATGTAAGTCCCATCGATATTTGGTGTGACCTTTGGCCTTTGGAGGAGGAGTCCTGGAAGTGATGATACGGCCCCCACAGATATAGCCCTGATCTCATCATCATCCAGTCTGTCTGGGATGACATGAAGAGACAGAAGGATTGGAGCAAGCCTACATCCACAGAAGATCTGTGCTTAGTTCTCCAAGATGGCGGGAACAACCTCCCTGCTGAGTTCTGTCAAAACCTGTCTGCAAGTACCGAGAAGAACTGATGGAAGGCAAAGGGCAAAGGTCACACCAAATATTGATGGGATTTACATTTCTCTTTTCTTCATTCACTTCATTTTGTTAATTGCCAAAAATAAACTATTAACCCTTCTATTTCTGAAAGCATTCTTACTGTGCAGCATTTTTTTCACACATGCTTAAAACTTTTCCACAGTACACTACCTATTTGCCTTCCTTGGACCTGTACTTGGTGCTTATCATGAGAAGCAAGCACTAGCCAGACCCAGAGAATACTCATCACTGAGATCACATTTGAGCAGAAGAGCAAGTAAAAGATCATAGAAACAAATAATTTCCAATATTTAATCCGTTGTATATAATAATCAACAATGATCTTGGTATACAAGGATGGAGACCTGGGGTGCTGGGATCCCTATGATACAGTAGGTGGCCATATCATAATGTACATGAACAGTTAGTTCAGAGTCTGTTGAAGGACTCCAGTTATTTAACACTATTGCCCCAAATTTCCTACAATATTATGGTTGGTTTCCCTCCAACCATAACATGGATCAGTGTATAGTGTAAAAAATAGAGACTGTATTGCATATCTTGCGATTTTTAAAAATATGTATTACTAAAATGTTAATAAAAACAAAGCCTTATATAGTTGCATTCACTGACAATTAAAAAAAAGTAAGTTAAAGGAAAAGAGGGAAATTAAATAAAATCCAAGTCCTCAAGGGGGTGAATAATAAAATACATCAATATCATGTCTATGTATAGCAATGCGTGAAACAAACTAAACAAAGTGATAGCATGATGTTTACACACCAAAAATAAAGAAAGGGGCAATTATACAAAAAGAAATGGAGATTGTAAAAGAACGGAGTATATAATGTATCCAGGGTTTTTTTTTATACTGTATATATATATACAGTACAGACCAAAAGTTTGGACACACCTTCTCATTCCAAGAGTTTTCTGTATTTTCATGACTATAAACATTGTAGATTCACACTGAAGGCATCAAAACTATGAATTAACACATGTGGAATTATATACTTAACAATAAAATGTGAAACAACTGAAAATATGTCTTATATTCTAGTTTCTTCAAAGTAGCCACCTTTTGCTTTGATTACTGCTTTGCACACTCTTGGCATTCTCTTGATGAGCTTCAAGAGGTAGTCACCTGAAATGGTTTTCACTTCACAGGTGTGCCCTGTCAGGTTTAATAAGTGGGATTTCTTGCCTTATAAATGGGGTTGGGACCATCAGTTGTGTTGTTCAGAACTCAGGTGGATACACAGCTGATAGTCCTACTGAATGGAGTGTTAGAATTTGTATTATGGCAAGAAAAAAGCAGATAAGTAAAGAAAAACGAGTGGCCATCATTACTTTAAGAAATGAAGGTCAGTCAGTTCGAAAAATTGGGAAAACTTTGAAAGTGTCCCCAAGTGCAGTGGCCAAAACCATCAAGCGCTACAAAGAAACTGGCTCACATGAGGACCGCCCCAGGAAAGGAAGACCAAGAGTCACCTCTGCTGCGGAGGATAAGTTCATCCGAGTCATCAGCCTCAGAAATCGCAGGTTAACAGCAGCTCAGATTAGAGACCAGGTCAATGCCACACAGAGTTCTAGCAGCAGACACATCTCTACAACGACTGTTAAGAGGAGACTGTGTGCAGCAGGCCTTCATGGTAAAATAGCTGCTAGGAAACCACTGCTAAGGACAGGCAACAAGCAGAAGAAACTTGTTTGGGCTAAAGAACACAAGGAATGGACATTAGACCTGTGGAAATCTGTGCTTTGGTCTGATGAGTCCAAATTTGAGATCTTTGGTTTCAACCACCGTGTCTTTGTGCGACGCAGAAAAGGTGAACGAATGGACTCTACATGCCTGGTTCCCCCCGTGAAGCATGGAGGAGGAGGTGTGATGGTGTGGGGGTGCTTTGCTGGTGACACTGTTGGGGATTTATTCAAAATTGAAGGAATACTGAACCAGCATGGTTACCACAGTATCTTGCAGCGGCATTCTATTCCATCCGGTTTGCGTTTAGTTGGACCATCATTTATTTTTCAACAGGACAATGACCCCAAACACACCTCCAGACTGTGTAAGGGCTATTTGACCAAGAAGGAGAGTGATGGGGTGCTACGCCAGATGACCTGGCCTCCACAGTCACCAGACCTGAACCCAATTGAGATGGTTTGGGGTGAGCTGGACCGCAGAGTGAAGGCAAAAGGGCCAACAAGTGCTAAGCATCTCTGGGAACTCCTTCAAGACTGTTGGAAGACCATTTCAGGTGACTACCTCTTGAAGCTCATCAAGAGAATGTCAAGAGTGTGCAAAGCAGTAATCAAAGCAAAAGGTGGCTACTTTGAAGAACCTAGAATATAAGACATATTTTCAGTAGTTTCACACTTTTTTGTTAAGTATATAATTCCACATGTGTTAATTCATAGTTTTGATGCCTTCAGTGTGAATCTACAATTTTTATAGTCATGAAAATACAGAAAACTCTTGGAATGAGAAGGTGTGTCCAAACTTTTGGTCTGTACTGTATATATATATATATATATATATATATATATATATATATATGCTGCATATGCCTCTCTCTTCACTTATCAATCTCTGCTAAATCCGTCTTGGTCTCTCAATATGGTTGAGCGAGACGCTTCCATGTATGCGTGCTTTTTCATTTTTCTGATAAACATGCTCTATAATTTTGCATACAGGAGATGACGCCCATAATATTTGTGTATGTATTATTAGTGGTGCCCTCTCTAATTTTGTTCATATCCAATAGTGGTCCATGCACTAGTACAGCTTACGCTAGGTTCACACCTGTGACCGGGTCTGCCTAGATTCTGCCCGAAAAATGCGGAGAAAAAAGTCCTGCCTGCATTTTTCAAGCGGAATGGGGAATGGAAGGCTAGGTATGCTTTATAGTCTTTGTATGAATTATATATAGAACACTGTTTTTTGGTTAGCGCAACAAGATTTCATGATAACTACGAGATCTCATATATTGTATAGGGCCAGATCATTTATATTAAGGGCTCTTGTCTTAAAAAAAAAAAACTTTTTTTCAAAATTTTTTTCTTTTTATATTATGATTATTTTTTGTCGGCTAAGTTAAGTAAAACACCCAGTCATGCCCCATTGATACATCTTCTTTAATCCCTGTATTGTGAAATGTTCTGTGTTTCAGTTTCTCAGAGATCTGTTTTCTGTCTGTAAGGCTCCGTTCACACTTTGCTCATCTGATGCAAATGGTTCTGCTAAATTCAGGGCTTTGGAGTCAGAGTCGAGATTAATTTTGGCTGGAGTTGGAGTCAGAAAAAAGTTGCCAACTCTAGCCTCAAAACAAAATCATTCATTATTTAAAATTATATTATATAATTATTAATATTTCTAATTAAATACATATATGTATATATATATATATATATATATATATATATATATAATATAGTTTGTTACATATTTGCTATCATAGGAATTCAGTCACTGACTTTTTAATGAATTAGAGGATTTTTACTGCTTCTGACTGACTATGGTTGTCAGCCATTTATGAAGAAGTCGAAACAGGAATCGGAGTCGGACTATGGAAAAATAGAGAAGTCAGTGCTTTGGTGTAGCAACTCTACAGCCAAAGCTAACAGGCTGAGCAAAATGTAACATGAATGGACCCTAAGGGAAAATTCTCTTGTTAAAGAGGACCTTTCATGTCCTCAGGCACATGCAGTTTTATATACCGCTAGAAAGCCGACCGTGCGCTGAATTCCCGTTATGTGTCCCGTGGCTGGAGATATCGGTGCTGTTAGTTTCGGCACTGATCTCTGCCCACTGTCAGAAGGACGTTCCTGACAGTCTAGCTGGGCTGTGAGGAATGCCCTCCCTAACTGTACTCGTTCATTGCCCTATACTGTCAGAGGGGGCGTTCCTTACCGCCCTGCGATGACGCTGATCTGTGAGGAACGCCCCCCTCAGTATAAGGCTATAGATGAATACTGTCAGGGAGGGCGTTCCTCACAGCCCAGCTAGACTGTCAGGAATGCCCTTTTGATGATGGGCAGAGATCAGTGCTGAAACTAACGGCACCGATATCTCCAGCCCAGGGGCACATAACGGGAATTCAGCGCACTATCGGCTTTCTAGCGGTATGTCAAACTGCATGTGCATGAGGACATGAAAGGTCCTCTTTAACATCCACAGGCTGAAACTTATACAGATGTACCTATCCCAGCCGAGGGTTTCTTACAATTCTACAGCAACAATCTACTGCCATAACTTGAAAATTCTGAATCTCAATGTAAAATCTGTACCGGGGTCCCCCAACCATCATGTGTATTTTATAGCACTATCTGACACAGGGGCTATTGGACCACAACAGGAACTAGTTCCTCGGTGTGACTATACCCTCTGAACTCCTTAAATTGTAGAACTGTTGAAAAATTGAAGAGCAAAACATACTACAAATTTTCATTATGTTTCATTATGCAAAAATGTTGCATTATTTACAGAAAACCAATGTATAAGACCCAAGATGAATAAATTTGAATAGGTCATCCTTACCCCATCCCGACCCCTGCAATCTTCACATCCAAAGATTATACTGTATATCAAATCTAAGTGTGAAACTACAAAGAAACGTTTTTCAACATATCAGATAGCATTGTATTATTCTACATATAAGCCCTGGATTAATCTCTAGTACATAGAAGAAAAAGTAGATTTAGGGAAAGCATAAGAACTTCAAAGTTGTTTTCTTAGTCATAATTCTGGTTCATCGGGGGTAGGACTGGTTTTGTAAGACGATAGCTTGGAGAATCTATTCCTTATATTTACATTGGTGGTGGGTTCGGAGGAACGAGCTCTATTAATATACACATGACCCCCGAAACATAAACTGCAGTTCAGCTCTTCCACCAGCGGCCGGAGAGGGAGTGTTTTTATTTCTTCTTCATGGCGGAATGTAAAATTGGTAACAAAGGGCAAAGACAGATCAGAGATCAGAGACTTGGGTGCTATGCCAACTGCATGTGATACCATGGCTTTTAAGTCAAGCCATAGTCGAATGGCTATGTTACATTCTCCGGAGTCTCTTTTCGAGAAATCCTTCATATTGTTAGATGTTACAAATGCTTTTGTGCCTTTGAGGTTTATTTTCAAAGACCTTTTCTTTATCGCCATTATTAGCAAACTCAAACATGATTCCACTTCAGCAGAATAACTTCAAGGGACGAAACTGCTGTTGGCAAAACAAAAAGCAAAAACGGGGAACAGCTGTGTGGTATCAGTTTTTGCTCGCTGCCCAGACTGGTACTGTCAGGCAAGTGAAAGAGTTGATGCATGTGATAGCAGGTGCATCATTGAAATGTCAGTGGCTGCACAAGAGCGCGGCTTCCCGGGATTCAATAGTGCATAGTGAGGGGCTTGTCACTTTTATACTAAGGATGTCATCAAAGATGAAAGGAAGAGACGGGCCACGGTTAGGATTCTGCTATTCTATACAAGCTCCTTGTTGCAATATTAAAGCAAGACTATTAATGGATGTACATTAAGATTCTTCTAATCCTCCAGCCAATGGTCCAAAAAAGCTTGGCCAAGAAAAAGTCAAAATAGTCATAGCATAGTGTTGCCGCCTTGCATCATCCGTGCCATGACTTTAAACCTTTCCAAGACCACCTCTTCATGGAGCTTGCATGTTTTGCCTATGATCACATGGGTTTCTTCGGGTCACTGTTTTTCTTAACTTCTGAAGTTGTCAAACACATTAGAATACGGCCAGACAAACTCACCATCGACTACCTGAGGATGTCCCAACTCTTCGTAGTGAAGAAATCAGGCTAACTGAGTATATTTGATGGTGAGCTTTCGAGAGTACTAGCTCCCTTCATCTGACATGGTGCTATAAAAGAAACTGAAAATTCACAGACTTTTTAAACACAAAAGACATGGACCTTCAAAGGATCTTAGAATCTTTAAAAAAACAAAATGCAATATAAGTAGAGAAGTTATTTACAACAGGTCAGGAAATAAACAATCTGGAAACTTGTGGGGCGTGACGGAGGGATCAGTAATTCTTGCTGTTATCTGTTTGCTATCAGGTGGCGATTTGTGACCCTCACAGGTCATACATAGTGTGACATGAAGCTGGCATTAATATTAAGTCCAAATTGCAGAGTTTGACATTTTTGCATTAACTTGTATTCCCATTCCTTTCTCTCCCTCTTCGTCTTAAAATGTCCCCTTAAAACCACAACCCTCAAATCTTCAATAGAGTGGTCTTCTCCAGAGTAAATGTGGGGTCAGAGTAAAGAAGGGTCAGACATGCTGAATTTTACATGTCTGATACATTCACATGAATTTAATGTGATGGCCATTATTTTAAGGAATCCACACACGGGGCAAGTGATGTCACAAATCCTACATATGACATAACACTATGGAATGAATAGGGAAATCCAACTGGCCATCGGGGTTCACTTTTGAGACATAATACACAGAAGGTAAAAACACAATATACCATGGGGTAGGGGATCCCAGATGTGATATAGAAGCATTATGTATTCTGGGAAACTAACCTGGCTTTAGATAATCTAGAATTACAGGGAAGGAGACAGCGCTGCATGTAGTAAGGAATAGGGATCATAGTACAACCAGGGATCCCAGATGCCCTTACAAGGTAAAGGTTCCACTTTTCCATAGATTCCTTGGAGCTTGGGTAATATATTGGAGTAGGCGATAGGATTTGCTGTTAACCCCTTCCCGTCGAAGGCATTTTTTGATTTTCGATTTTCATTTTTGACTCCCCACCTTCAAAAACCTATAACTATAAAAATTTTCTGTAGTATGAGGGCTTAATGTTTGTGGGATGAGGGCTTAATGCTTACGGGAAAAATACTTTGTAATGGTACCATCTAATATTCCATATGGTGTACTGGTAAGCTGAAAAAAAAATCAGAATGGGGTGGAATTGGAGAAAAACTGCGTTTGTGTGACTTTCTTATGGGGTTTGTTTTTATGGCATTCACTGTGCAGCAAAATGACATGTCGTCTGTATTCTATGGGCCCGTACGATTCTGGGGATACCAAATATACTTATAGATTACATTATTATAGTTATATCTTACATAGTTTTTTTTTACATTTTAACCCCTTAAAAATCCAAAACTTTGCAAAAAAACTAAATAAAATTATGGGAGGCGTAAAAAAATGTATTAATTTTTAAACTTTTTTTAACTTTTTTTTTTTCCCAGCAATTATTAGACCCTCTAAGGGTCTGGAGCCCCAGGGGGGCTGATCACTAATACAATGCATTACAAAATTATGGCATTTGTATTACAGGCTGCATAGAGGCAGGTGATCCTCCCCAAAATGGCGGTGCCCATGCACCCCTGGAAATTGGTGCCTTGGTTAGCTTTCACTGAGGCCGACTGATTGCAGACGCTGCCGCTGTGTCTCTGCTGTATATGGCAGTGTTCCCATCCCTGGCTGAAACATCGGATTCCCAAGGATCAACAAAAGGGGTGAAGGGTTAGTCTGTGGTGTAAATTAAAAGTGATGTTGTTGCCAGAGTCTCAAGGAGTGGAAGGAGAAGGGAGAGTTGGGGTTGACGCTAACCAGGTGGGTGATTGTAGCTCATTGCAACCCTAGTAGAATATAAGGGATATGTCCAATTTTAACCCATTTTCATGGATGCCTCAATAGACTTAAATCTGTGATAGATCGGTGAAAACAGGTGCCACTTGGAAGCAAAAACGGCCATTTTTTTTACATGGTCATGTGAATGTTGGCTTACATAAGACTTAGATACCAATCTAAAGAAGACTGGTCAACGTTTTTATACATGAATAAAATTAATAAACTTAGTCCTCACCTTTTTATAATTTTTCCCATTTTTACTACCATCTGTTCTGGTAGTCTTTAGCTGCCACAAAATTAACAATTTTTTCTGTTTTTGCACTCTCTTAGTGATTTTCTAGACTCTCGCGTCTCATTTTGTCAGATTACTGGAAAATAAAATTTAAGGAGAAATAAAATCACCCTACCATTCACAGTCTGGTCTGCAGTAACCTGACCGATGGACGAACCCAAACCTCCATGCAACAGAGGCCAAATGTTCGTCCCTAGTCTTTCATAATTCTGTAGAAGGGACGTAGAACAATGCCTAATGTATAAATATTGGACAGATATATGGCGCTACAGAAGGCCATGGAAAGGACAGGATATTCAGAGCTCCAGTGAATGATGGATCTACATGATGATAAAATTCAGTTTGGCAGCCTGTAATATTTACAATAACTGTACCCTTAAAATAAACCAAGAAAACATAAAGGATTAAGAAGATTACGACACACAACACATGCACATCCTTATGTCTAGACTCATTTACCCAACTTGTATACAACACTTTTTATGAAGACTACTAGCTGTTCCGACTGCTTGTCCAGAGTGCTAGATTCTACCCACATCTGTTTTGGTAAAAGTAAAGACAGTAAAATAGCTAGGGGACGCTAGTGAAAGGAAATTGCCAATTTTTATTTTATTTTATTTTTTTATTTAGTAAAACCAAACAGTAAAATATATAATTTTTTCCAATCTGATTGCAATTTTTTTTGAATTTTATTTTCTACACATGATTATGGGGTCGGCCATCGTGACTCCCCTTTTTTTTCTCCTCTGCTCCATTAACAGCCTTTAGTGATATTCTTTACAGCGCACTCATGGCCATACCCAGCAATAGTCTGGAGCCGACCACTGAGGTCTATGGGAAAGATTATTTCTAGACATGCTCTGTTCAGGGAAGGGGAATAGGTAAGCTGTGACAGCATCTATTGACAGTAATGGATGCAATGATGAGTCAGTGGTGTTATCTATAGAAGTGTTTTATTGTAATTGTAAGTGAGGTGAGTGCTGCAATGAAATCCCCTGCAGAATTGGCAAGTGGCAGTCTATTATTAGGCTTAGTGGGCAAAGTAAAATTTGCAGGATATACAGTGCTGGCCAAAAGTATTGGCACCCCTGCAATTCTGTCAGATAATACTCAATTTCTTCCAGAAAATGATTGCAATCACAAATGCTTTGGTAATAATATCTTCATTTATTTTGCTTGCAATGAAAAAACACAAAAGAGAATGAAAAAAAAGTCAAATCATTGATAATTTTACACAAAACTCCAAAAATGGGCCGGACAAAAGTATTGGCACCCTCAGCCAAATACTTGGTAGCACAACCTTTAGACAAAATAACTGCGAACAACCGCTTCCGGTAACCATCAATGAGTTTCTTACAATGCTCTGCTGGAATTTTAGACCATTCTTCTTTGGCAAATTTCTCCAGATCCCTGAGATTTGAAGGGCGCCTTCTCCAAACTGCCATTTTGAGATCTCTCCACAGGTGTTCTATGGGATTCAGGTCTGGACTCATTGCTGGCCACTTTAGAAGTCTCCAGTGCTTTCTCTCAAACCATTTTCTAGTGCTTTTTGAAGTGTGTTTTGGGTCATTGTCCTGCTGGAAGACCCATGACCTCTGAGGGAGACCCAGCTTTCTCACACTGGGCCCTACATTATGCTGCAAAATTTGTTGGTAGTCTTCAGACTTCATAATGCCATGCACACGGTCAAGCAGTCCAGTGCCAGAGGCAGCAAAGCAACCCCAAAACATCAGGGAACCTCCGCCATGTTTGCCTGTAGGGACCGTGTTCTTTTCTTTGAAGGCCTCTTTTTTTTCCTGTAAACTCTATGTTGATGCCTTTTCCCAAAAAGCTCTACTTTTGTCTCATCTGACCAGAGAACATTCTTCCAAAAAGTTTTTGGCTTTCTCAGGTAAGTTTTGGCAAACTCCAGCCTGGCTTTTTTATGTCTCTGGGTCAGAAGTGGGGTCTTCCTGGGTATCCTACCATAGAGTCCCTTTTCATTCAGACACCGACGGATAGTACGGGTTGACACTGTTGTACCCTCGGACTGCAGGGCAGCTAGAACTTCTTTGGATGTTAGTCGAGGTTCGTTAGCCACCATCCGCACAATCTTTCGTTGAAATCTCTCGTCAATTTTTCTTTTCCGTCCACATCTATGGAGGTTAGCCACAGTGCCATGGGCTTTAAACTTCTTGATGACACTGCGCACGGTAGACACAGGAACATTCAGGTCTTTGGAGATGGACTTGTAGCCTTGAGATTGCTCATGCTTCCTCACAATTTTGCTTCTCAAGTCCTCAGACAGTTCTTTGGTCTTCTTTCTTTTCTCCATGCTCAATGTGGTACACACAAGGACACAGGACAGAGGTCGAGTCAACTTTAATCCATTTCAACTGGCTGCAAGTGTGATTTAGTTATTGCCACCACCTGTTATGTGCCACAGGTAAGTAACAGGTGCTGTTAATTACACAAATTAGAGAAGCATCACATGATTTTTCAAAGGGTGCCAATACTTTTGTCCACCCCCTTTTTTATGTTTGGTGTGGAATTATATCCAATTTGGCTTTTTGACAATTCTTTTTGTAGTTTTCCATTGACGACAAATTAAATGAAGATATTATTACCAAAGCATTTGTGATTGCAATCATTTTCTGGAAGAAATTGAGTATTATCTGACAGAATTGCAGGGGTGCCAATACTTTTGGCCAGCACTGTAGTACTTTTTAAAAAAAAATACAGATGGTGACAAGGAAAATATAATTGTCACATACAGACCATCCTAGCATGTGTGCGTGGTTGTGGCTGTAAGGGGTCACTTCACTCCACTCACTCAATCTTGCACTCACCCTTCACCCTTAAATTTAGCAATATAATGCCCTACAGGGTTTAGTGCTATATATAAAAAAGTGACAAACAAAATGACAACACGCAAGTTGTAAAAAGAAAAGAAGAAAGACAGGAGAACCTTTTGTTTCCAGGAAGCTTAGAAGAGAAGTATGGCCGACACCCAGCTTGTTCGCTGGCTCCCAAGATGTGATAAAAACTCACAGGTATTCACAGCCTCTTGTAAGGTGAGGCTCCTGCTTGTTCTTAGCTACGCCTCCTGCCAGAGTGTCCCCTTCCTCCTTCTCCTTAAGGTGGTGGATGAGCCAATTCATCTTCATCTGGAAAAGTTGGGGCATGAATTGTTCTGTCACCACCTTGGAAAGAAGAATGCTTCACAGATGATGAGATCATTGTCAGGTCACCCTCTTTCATGCCTGACTGCCCAAGAAACTGTCTTGATGGAAGGAGGAATCACTCGCACCTCTGACCCCCCCTGACATTGCTTGTATACACACATACCAATGTACTATACTGATGACACATGCATAAACAATACATTCACTAAAGACTAAAGATATACAGTACAGACCAAAAGTTTGGACACACCTTCTCATTCCAAGAGTTTTCTGTATTTTCATGACTATAAAAATTGTAGATTCACACTGAAGGCATCAAAACTATGAATTAACACATGTGGAATTATATACTTAACAAAAAAGTGTGAAACAACTGAAAATATGTCTTATATTCTAGGTTCTTCAAAGTAGCCACCTTTTGCTTTGATTACTGCTTTGCACACTCTTGGCATTCTCTTGATGAGCTTCAAGAGGTAGTCACCTGAAATGGTTTTCACTTCACAGGTGTGCCCTGTCAGGTTTAATAAGTGGGATTTCTTGCCTTATAAATGGGGTTGGGACCATCAGTTGTGTTGTTCAGAAGCTGATACACAATATACAGCTGATAGTCCTACTGAATGGAGTGTTAGAATTTGTATTATGGCAAGAAAAAAAGCAGCTAAGTAAAGAAAAACGAGTGGCCATCATTACTTTAAGAAATGAAGGTCAGTCAGTTCGAAAAATTGGGAAAACTTTGAAAGTGTCCCCAAGTGAAGTGGCCAAAACCATCAAGCGCTACAAACAAACTGGCTCACATGAGGACCGCCCCAGGAAAGGAAGACCAAGAGTCACCTCTGCTGCGGAGGATAAGTTCATCCGAGTCATCAGCCTCAGAAATCGCAGGTTAACAGGTGCTCAGATTAGAGACCAGATCAATGCCACACAGAGTTCTAGCAGCAGACACATCTCTACAACAACTGTTAAGAGGAGACTGTGTGCAGCAGGCCTTCATGGTAAAATAGCTGCTAGGAAACCACTGCTAAGGACAGGCAACAAGCAGAAGAGACTTGTTTGGGCTAAAGAACACAAGGAATGGACACTAGACCTGTGGAAATCTGTGCTTTGGTCTGATGAGTCCAAATTTGAGATCTTTGGTTCCAACCACCGTGTCTTTGTGCGACGCAGAAAAGGTGAACGAATGGACTCTACATGCCTGGTTCCCACCATGAAGCATGGAGGAGGAGGTGTGATGCTGTGGGGGTGCTTTGCTGGTGACACTGTTGGGGATTTATTCAAAATTAAAGGAATACTGAACCAGCATGGTTACCACAGCATCTTGCAGCGGCATGCTATTCCATCCGGTTTGCATTTAGTTGGACCATCATTTATTTTTCAACAGGACAATGACCCCAAACACACCTACAGACTGTGTAAGGGCTATTTGACCAAGAAGGAGAGTGATGGGGTGCTACGCCAGATGACCTGGCCTCCACAGTCACCAGACCTGAACCTAATCGAGATGGTTTGGGGTGAGCTGGACCGCAGAGTGAAGGCAAAAGGGCCAACAAGTGCTAAGCATCTCTGGGAACTCCTTCAAGACTGTTGGAAGACCATTTCAGGTGACTACCTCTTGAAGCTCATCAAGAGAATGCCAAGAGTGTGCAAAGCAGTAATCAAAGCAAAAGGTGGCTACTTTGAAGAACCTAGAATATAAGACATATTTTCAGTTGTTTCACACTTTTTTGTTAAGTATATAATTCCACATGTGTTAATTCATAGTTTTGATGCCTTCAGTGTGAATCTACAATTTTTATAGTCATGAAAATACAGAAAACTCTTGGAATGAGAAGGTGTGTCCAAACTTTTGGTATGTACTGTATATATATATATATATAGATATATATATAGATATATATATAAGATATATATATATATATATATATATATATATATATATATAATATTATTTGGTAATGATACATACACATATAGACTACTTTTATCACAATAATAATAAAAAATTCTTTAAAAATATGCTTAAAAATAGTGTTAAATTGTGTTAAAAAAGGGTTAGATTATACCCCGTGTAGGCGAAGATAGTGGCATAGTTGGGAGAAATCTGGTGAGGTAAGTGGTCTTAATGCCAAGAGGGTGCCAACAAGTCACTTTACCTTGCTCAGAGCATTTAAATACAGGATTAGGGCAGCAAATACAATTTTTGCCCTAGGTAAAGGAAATGTTAGCAACGCCTTGGGCATAAAGAAGCCCAATAACACTCTACAGAGAAATAATGAGATCTTGTGTAGTGAACTTGGAGCCTTTCCTCTCACAATCTCCTTTGCCCTCTCTTGTGTTTCAGATCAGACGCCCCGTTGGTGGTCCATGAAAATAATTTATGGTTCTATATGAACTGCAGTGTTAGAGTCATTTGTTTTTCACCAAGTACTGTTGTTATTCTGGCTGACTTTTTCAAAGCTCCCACAAATATTTAGCTTCACAAGTATGGTTAGCAAAGTGATGACCTTTCTTGTTGACCTCCAATTGGCTGCACATCGGCCCTGAAATATGTGCTGCTAAGATGTAAGATGGAGCCTTGTAATGAGTGTGAACCAAATAATCTACCACTAAAAAATGTGTCATGCCTCATTTCAGGCAGGAAAGATTTAAGATGGGATATATCGCAGAAATTCCTGCCAAATGCGGAGAGTAAAGGGTGAGATGTCTGGGGAGCGAATGGTATTCCAAACCCATGTTCCCTTTTTCACAATGCAGAAGCTATTTCGAAAGGAACGCCGTGCCAGACAAAGCAACCCAAGTTTATTGATGCTACAAGATAGGCGAGAAATCAGATGTAACCTCCAGCTTATTCATCTGTGGAACGCAAGCTTTAAATAGAAATGTGATCGGGATGGTTTGCACTTGTAAAATATGACTGGCTAAGATAAGAAGATCCTTCTCCATTCCATAGTCAATTTAAAGAGTTGGCCACTTCGGACAATTCCTTAAAGCTGATCGGCAGTGTGATGAACAGACCCTCAGTTAAATATCTTTCTTGGAAATATAGTTTTACTTGCTCATATCAGTCCTCCACATACCTTTAGGAATGTTGTGCTTAAGTTGTGTTTACATTGGTGGACGATTCACTTCAGTGGTTTCATGTGTATACCATGGGAGATGGCCCTTTCTAGCCAGCAGTTTATTGCCCCAGGATGGCAGATGTACAGAGAGGGAGAGGAGGCTAGTGACCTTAAGTTCACCCACAGGCCCACATCTCTCCCAGAACCTTGGAAGGCATCCATCTCTCCAAGGGTTCTGCAAAGGAGGGAGGAGGTGTGGACACTAGCCATATGCTGAAAGGAGACCTAGATTCTTGGTCACTCAGCAAGGAGGCAGCAAGAAATTCTTATCTTGGAGGCGACCTAGGCCCAAAAACCTGCTGTGGCCTAGAGAAACAGACTACAAACTTGCTTTGGTATTTTTCTATCTTTTATTTCCCATTTTATTTCCTGTACCGTAGTTTTGCTTTTATCCATATTTGCTTGATAATTGATATATACTTATGTTAATACTTAGTACCGACCCACTGGGGTTAATAAATATATAAAATTTCCATATTATCCTATGAGCTGGTCCACTCACGGTGTGAGTGGGAGGTAAAGAAGGTTGGTCGCAGGTATGCCAGGTAGCGTGGCAAGGCGAGATCCTTCACAGGCAGAGATCTGATTGCTGAGAATCCCACTAATCCTGAGAACAAAGGGTTGTTCTCCTCCCATTGTGCATTCATTCTGACAACGGCCAGGCTGAATGTAGGTGTGTCACTTGGTGGACAGCACTCCCATTTGCTTCAATTATCTCCGGCGCTATCATTGAATGGAAGTGCGGGTTTATCCGTCCACTAAGTATCATGCCTACATTCAGCCTGGCTGTGGTAAGGCGGAATGCACAATAGGGTGAGGGAGAGAACACCTACTGTTCTCAGCAGTCAGACCCTCACCGAATAGCTATTTATACTTTATCATATGGATAGAGGATAAATATTCTTGGTAGCATAACCCCTTTAACAGAAGGTCCCCTTAATGATAAGCTGAATACAGGATGTGCTGTTCTTGAGAACACCAACAATCAGCTGTAATCTTTGGGTAAAGCCACCATCAAGTGTTCAGTTTCCCTACAGTGCCACCACTGGCAATATGGAGAATTACACCATTCTGAATTAAATCAATGGATTGTGCACATAAAACATGGATGTTGTGGGTCCTTCACTGAGTGGGCTTTCTAAACTAGACAGCTCATTTAGGAATATATAATACTCATAAGGGTACAAAAAGAAACCATAGGTGTATCTTAGTTTTTGAGATTTTTAAATAACTTTTGCCTTCTTTCATCAATCAATTGATTAATTTTCTTCACAAAATGAGTATTAAATTAACCCCTTCCAACATTTGACATGCATGTGTATCATAATGTCAGGTGGAGAATATGAACAGGGCTCCGGACAATGCACCTTTCAGTAACGTCTGCAAACAGTGCCAGCACCGATCATGGCTGTTAACCATTTAGATGCCATGGTCAAGTAATTTTAGCAGATGTTGATCTTACTGAATATTCTGAAACCTAACAGTTGAGTTTCTGAAAATGGAACCAAATTTACAACATATCACTAAAACCCATACTTACCGAAGGGCAGATGAAAACATCAGTTTCCCGCAGGATGCAGACTAGGTACAATGTTATGAAGGAAGTCATCCACCCATGCACCTATCATTCCGGAGCTGGCTGGTGTTTTGTGTAAAACTTGCACAAAAACTTCTATAAGGTGCCATATTGCTGTAGACTCCAGATTTATTTATTTATTTAACTTACTTATATAGCGCCATCATATCCCACAGCACTTTACAGACGTTGTCAATCACTGTCCCATATAGGGCTCTCAATCTATATTCCCTCTCACTAGGTTTTTGGAGTGTGGGAGGAAACCGGAGTACCCGGACAAAACCCCACGGAAACACAGGGAGAACAGAATCAGAGACAACTCTGTTCATGGAAGTTTAATTTATTAGATTGTGGCCATATCAACGATGGAGTCTAGTAAAAGGAGATCATTCCATTAGCTCTCCATTAGCCCATGAGTAAAAACCTTAGGCTGTGTTCACACTGAGTTTTTTGGCAGCGGATTTTGACGTGGAATCCGCCTCAAAATCCGCCTGAAAAAACTCCTCCCATTCATTTCAATGGGAGTCAGTAGCGTTTTTTTTTTCCTCTAGCGGCTTTTTTCCTCTAGCGGAAAAAAAAAGAGAAATATGACCTATCTTGCCGCGGATTCTGCCCGCTGTGTCCGTGGCTCGAGACGCGCTCCTGATTAGGCCCATTCATCCAAGCCTAATCAGGAGCGGGGTGCCGTGACGTAATGCTGATGCACTGCATCAGCAGACCGTGGCGAAAACTCCGGGGGCGGAAAATTTTCCGCCGTGTGAACACACCCTAACAAAACCCCTGTGTCTGCCATGAGTATGTACTTATTAGGCTCCGAATAAGAAAGGCAATAATACACAGGGTATTGCTGTGTATTATATAAGTTAAAATCTAATTACATAGTCAAATCTCATACTTGGACTAAAACAAAGGAGGATAAAAAAAAAAAAACATAAAATTTAAAAGTTTAAATAAAAAACACTAATTTTTCTTTTTTTTTTCCCAAATATCATATGAATATAGCAAAAATAAATATATACAATATTTGCTTATTTACGCCATGTAGTGGATGATGCAAAAAAAAGGAGATAAAAAAGTAATGACATAAAGTTTATTTTTAATTTAAAAAAAAGTTTAAATAAAAACATCCATTTTTCTTTTTTTCCAATTATCCTATGAATATAGTAAAAATAAATATATAAAATATCTGGTTATTTTCACAATGTAGCGGATGACGCAAAAAAAAAAAAAAAAAATCACTAAAGCAAGGTGGAAATGTGTAGCCCAAAATGGTACAAGTACAATTGAAAAATATAACTAGCAAAAACAAGCACCGATGATGCTTCATCTATAGAAAAATAAAAATGTGGCCATGAAATTTTTTTCTATGAAAAATGAATTTTTTTTTGTGTGTAAGTAATGACATCTAAAAATATCTGGTATGACCTTAAACATGGCGACTCATAGAATAACGTCAGAATGTTATTTATACTATATGATGAATAGCGTGAAAAAATATAATTAAAAGTAATGGTGAAATTGCAGTTTTCCGTTCCTATACATCTGGAATGCATGCACTAACTTGTTTAGGGAGCAAAGATGTCTTCAGTCAGAGGTGCATTGTAACTTCACCAATGGAAATCTGTAACAGGGCCCTTATAGTACTGGTGTCTTCTTGTCTGCTAGAATGACCTTAGGGTATCTCATGTTCCAGGACATTGGCGCACCTCTGGACTCTATATTGCTATACCTCTGTCTGCAGTCGATTCTTATGGATATATTCATCATGTATTACACTTTTGTTACATGTATTAATATCCATTCTATGGATTATCCAAAGGCATGATGGGAGAAGAAAACACCCTAAAATTACATAGCAAATACTACATACTATTCTTAAAGGTATGAACTGTTCTTTAGGTTTTTACGCTCTTTATACTTTACATTAGTCTCGACATCTGTCTCTTTCCAGTTTAGTCCCCATTAATCTCTGCTTTCCTTTCCAATCCCACAATAATCTGGCCGTACACATGCCTGGTTATGGCAGAGCATGAAAGTATAGCATAAAATCCCTCTCAGACAAAGCATTGCTTGGGGTGATTTTCACCTTCTTAATGTTTCTTTCTGTGCCACGAAAAGCCAATGTCTCCTTGCCCAAATCCCGTACTTGGAAAAATATGGTGTCTGCCCAGTTGGATTGACAAAGAAGGGAAGGCGCTGATCTCTGGTGCTTGCATTGACTAAAATTAGGGCCATATGGGAAGAGTTTGAGGAAAGGAACTGGACAAGAAAATAAGGTTTGCTTCATGATCCAGTCTCCAGGATTGTAGCAGAGATGCCATGACAGGGAGAACAGTACATAAGCGCACATGTCGGATGAATTTAACTATCGGAACGTAATTGTTTCCTTCTTTCCTGCCTTCAGTATGATGATTTGCTTGGACAGGTGGTGACAGGAGGGTCCATTATACCCATCAGCACTAACTTCAGACATCTTTCTCTGGAAATCAATACATGGAAAATGTGAAGTAAAGTAAAAATTATTAATGCCTTGTCCAAGTCCTCTGGTTATGCCATTCTTGCTGAATCTATCGTAGGTAGGAACAAAGCTACATTCTGAAGGCAACTGGGAGAGTATTGCTTTACCATTAGGTGTGCCAGAAAAGTTAGCACTTAACAATATGTACACTGTGGACATGTGTCCCACTATAGTCACATCATAAGAATGTATGGCATACCACTAGATATAAAAATACCTCCATACAAAATATAAATCCAGCGGCTCAAAGGTGTCATCTCGAATTGTAGGTCTTCACCTTTTCAGTTTTTTTTAATCTAAGGCTTCACAAACAGGTCAAACATCTTTGACTCCTTTCTTCTACACTATATTCCTCCGATGATAGCCACAGAGTGCCTCCTTTGGCAGTCATAATGCCCCCATCAATGTTACAATGCGGTATGATAACCACCGCACTCTCCATGATATCCACAATGCCTCAATAACGACCACAATGTCCCCATAATGAACACAATTCCCTTCATCAGGCCACCATGTCTTTTCATGACAATGCCAGTCAAGAATCACAAAGACAATGGATAATTAAATACATATAATGACCAAGAGTTCCTGTTAAGAGTTCCTTTTGCCAGCCACAATGCCAGCATGAAAGCCATAATGGCCTCAATGCCCGCTATGATATCCAGAATATTTTCTATGATATCTGCAGTGCCTCCATGACAGCCACAATGATTTTTATGCCAGCCACAATGCCCTCATGCTAGCTAGAATACCTCCTCTGCCAGCTATATACCCCCTCTGTCAGCCACAACCACACTCTTAATCAGTCACAATGCCTCCCCATGACAGCCACAATGTTACCCAAGACAACCCCAATGCCCTCTATGCTACTATGCTTTTCATGCTAATATGATACATTGTATGCCAGCCACAATGCCCCCTATTCCAGACAATTTGCCCTCCATGCCAGCCACAATGCTCATATTTCTAGCGACAAAGTTCCATGCCAGTCTAAGGGCTCAGATTCAATTGAGGGACAAAAGGTGTTTTGCACTACACTCTTAACATGTAGGAGGAAATTCATCAAGTACCAACACCAGCTGGATAAGAAAAGGTAAAATTTTTGCAGCAAAAATTGTGACTGTTTAGCCTTTTGTGTATGCACTCCATTTTCCAGAAAAGTGCACATGTCAGGTTTGGTAGGGCTCAGTGGAAGAGTCGTAATTATGCCAGAAATGACCCCAACCTTTATTGATGACCTATAGTTAAATACCATTTATGACTGGCCTTTGCTGTAACACCACACCCATTTGGATATTCCTGTGCACTGTACGAAGCTGAAGCAATTATTTCTAAATCATGGTGTGATGATGCCACCCCCAGTTATGTATTTCTTGTATTACTATTTGCTCATATTGTGGTGTTTATGACTGTTCTCAGGAATACGGTATTTCTACTCTGTAATCAAAGACTCTTTGTAGTCCAATTTATAGCACATTTGCATACCCTTGTTACAATCGTTATCCCCGAAGGGGTTTCCTGCAGAGCCATGGCTGGAAGAGCCTTAAGCAAACAGAAAGCAGTCTGCCTGGAGCCAGCCACAGTACAAAGGGAATATGGTTTTATGACAATATTTCCCCAGTGGAACCACCTATCGTCTCACTGATAAATTCCTGGGATGCGCCAGGCAGAGACGAGAGCCCCAAATCTAAACTCGGTATCATGGGGCGTAGGGAAAAGGTCCAGACACTGATCTCCTTACCCAAAGGGGATTGGGATGTAATTCTTGGTGTCTACACGATGGGGATCTTGCCGCGAACCCCATCACACCCCTTGCCTGACACTGTAGTCATCAGGCAAAGAAATATGACGAATCATAATTATTTGGATTTCAGGATGGAGGGCCAGACTTCCCCTCCTAGTGACATTACTCAGGGAGGAGACTGGGATGGTTATATGGGAGTTCTTATCCTGGGAGAGATGTGAGGCATGAGGTGCTGTGGACTTAAGCAAGTGCCCTGAGGCCTAGCAGCACCATAGGCCAAAACCTGCTGAGGCCTAGAGACTACAAACTTGTTTTGGTATTTTACTATATTTTATTCCCATTTTATTTTCTGTACTGTATTGTGCTTTTGCCTGTATTTGCTTGACCATCCATTGATGTGTATTTCTGTATATGTTAGCGGCTAGTACTGACCCACTCGGGTTTATAAATATATAAAATTTATAAATATATATAAATTTATAAAGCTAATTTCATATTATCTTATGAATCCGGTCCACTCACAGGCGTGAGTGGAGGGTTAAGAAGGGTGATCGCAGGTAGGCCAAGAGGCTTGGCGAAGAGAGATCCTTCACACCTGGAAAGCAGCCCCTTAAATTATAGCATAACCTGTACCCTAGTAAGGCAAAGTCCTGTGTGACCTCCATGCTATCTCCTTCAATACTGTAGTAGAAAAAGAAAATAGGACAAGTGGTGGGAGTCTAGGGTTCCTCAGTTTAGTCATTGGTGAGAGTCCCATCAGATGGTCTCCCACCAATTTAAAATTATTGATCTATCCAGTGCATATGTCATAAATTATTGAGGTTGGAATATCCCTTTAAGGCTCTAAATAACCAACACAACCACAAATAGAACCAAACACTTTCCCCAAATGCAGTCAAAAAAGCTTTTGTAGATTTCCCTAATTTTTGCCCGTAAACAAACATTTGACAACGTATCACTTGTGCAGTAGCATGCTTCAATGCAAAATCTGGAACAGGGCCACCCACCCACTGTGCGCCCATTATAACTGTGGTGTCCTCTTACGTGACAGAGGGGCTTTTGGCCCCAAGACCGAGATGTGACTGCTGCCTCTGCACCCCCTATAGCTACGGATCTGACTGTGCCAATATTATTTTTTATTAGCATTGGCATAATGATGTCACGCAATGAATTAAAATCAGAAAACTCAGCAGGATGTTCATCAGGCCATTAAAAAAAAAAAAATTCTGAAACTAATTTAAAATCCTGTTCCCTTTCCATGTGTTTCTTAATATGTGACTGGATCTCACTACATTTACCAGAATCCAAAGAAAGAATCCAGAGAAAAGTTGGATGGAAAACATATGATTCAGAGCTGTACAGAACATTTTATTACAATACTACCAATCCAAAAACTACTAATTACTATTATCCAGGAGACTCGACTTTTATGTAAAATTATTGGCTTTTCGGACCAATCATGTTATTTATAGAGTCGACATACTTATGAGCCATCAATTAACAGGATTTGTAGAAACAAGGAAGCGATTTTTTTGAGGGTCCTTGGACAGGCTAGCCTTGTCCAAGAATACATCATACTGGACTCTAAGGGTGCGGGCGCCAGGAACAGTTGAAGAAATCCTTAATATTTTAATCACAAATACTGGATGCCAAAAACTTGTCTTAAAATTCCTCCCGGAGGCCTCCAATCTGGTTGCAAATTCAAAGTTAGAAAATACAAAAGGACATGTTAAGGGGACCGCTCGGGAATCAGGATTACAAAAACATGGCTGCTTTCTTTCTTAGATGGGTTGTGTCTGGTATTGCAGCTCCAATTAAGTGAAAGGAGATGAGTGGCTATACTACACAAAATCTGTGGACAGGTGTGGTGCTGTTTTTGAAAGAAAGTAGCTATATTGTTGTAGTCCTGGAAAGCCTCTCTGCTCTCCAAAATTTACAGTGTCACTTCCGGTATGATGATGGACTGTTCCACACAGGCTTTCCATATGGACAACACAAAGTCCTATCACAGGTCCTACTTCTTCAGTCTTCCTTCAGGTTCTGGCAGAGAACCTCATGAACAGCCCCCTTTTTATTTCCCTAATCCTAGGTCACATGTGGACAATGTTCCCCGATGACCTCACTGTCACTGTGACCTGGGGAAATCTCCCTTGGCGACACTGTCCTATTGGGTAGGCATGTAGTCCAATCCAAAAACAGCTGCCATCCTAGACAAATTTGAGATGGCTATCACTGAGCAGGAGAAATTCCCTGCCAAAAAACCCCTGAGGTATCTAAATGGGGGGTGTCTATAATTCTATGCGGATCCCTCCTTAAAGAAATTTATAAAATTGGAAGTAACTAAAGAACCAACAAGACAGGAAGTTTCCTTGCAACAATTTTTATTACAAATGGTATTTTAAAAGGCCCAAACCCAAGGTTTGTAACTTTTTCACGCCACAAAAGTGGCATAGGAGAATAACTCTTTCCCAATGTGTCATTTTTACTGCACAGTGAATGCCATAAAAATAAAAGGTTTGAAGAATGGTAAGTATCTGTAACTTGGAGAAGGTTCCCCCAAGTGGAAGAAATATTGGGACAGTTGTGGCGTCCCATACACAGTGGAGCATAGGAGGACCAAGTCAAAGTCCTAAGGCTCTGTAACATAATCTTACGGCATTTGCCATGGTCAGATCTAAGGAATTTTCTTGGGATTTCAAAAGTACTTTTTTTGGGAGAAAATACACAAATAAAAAGTTTCAGATATAGTTATATAACCAATAATGCTCCTCACCATGGATGATGACAACTTGTCCACAGCATCAAACCGTGGTCATCAATCACTGCTAACCATGGTCAGATACTGTAGATTGGGGAAAAAAGTCTGGTAAGCACTTTGGTTTTGAAACTAAATAAGCACTTTAAAAAAAACCCTAAAATGCCTTACAGAGTGGCTGTGAGATTACTATGATCAATGTTGACAGGGTCAGCTGTATGGCAAATCTCTTACTGGGAGGGGGTAACCACCTAGTATTGTATCCTCCACCAGCCTGTTGGCTAGCACCCATTTACAATCATTAGGGGTAATGACCCATGGAGCAGAAGCCAGCCAAAAAAATTTTGAACAATCATTTGGAAAACTCCCCTGACTTGCATGTTTCCTTCCATGAAACCATACCCGTACTGAGATATAGACCCTAGATCATTGGGATGCAATGACAGCTGTAGCAATGAGGTGCAAATTCAACTACACCTCCAAATCATTGGCAAAGAAAATATGCAACATTCCATCACATCTTGGGAGAGTTGCCAAGTATTCCTATAATATATTCATATAGAACTTTTTATGACCTCCTTAGTATTTGTAGCATCATATACTCAAATGGTGGTCAACCATTTGAGGTGTCGAGTTCTACGATTAGAACAATCATAAATAGATTCTGCCCTGCTGTATAATACTAAATAATTTAGGTGTGTACGGTTACTGTATAGGGGTCAGGGGAAATGGGCTGTAGCCTGATTGGTTGGTTCCCATAACGTAAAACTTTTCTATAATAATAGTTTGGGATACCAAACAAATAACTTTGGAAGGCAATATTGCCGCTAACCAAGCCTAGCTACGGCTCACGAGAGGTTGTGTAAATAATGGCTGTCCCCTGTGGAATACAAAGCTAAGTGTTTTTCATGGTAACTAAGAGATTAATATTAGTCACTTATTTCCTTTATTTTCTTGACTTTTTTGTCCCAAGACAAAGTTTTTTTTTTTCTCAAGTCTCTGGCTAAAGGTTTGTTGCTGGCGGCCATCCAGTAGTTTTCTACATTTGTCTCTGACACACTGTGCATTTGACCGAAAGGGAAACAGCTATTTGTTATGGATCTACTGGGAATATTAAGGACGTAACAGAAATAACAGAAAGGTGGAATTGAAAGATTGCATTGCATTGGCTGGACCGAGGCATAGAAAGTATGTGAACACCTGACAGATGTTTGAGTCTCTTCTATTGAAAACCCGAAATTCTGGCATCAAGTGGCCATTTGGTGTGAATGTTAGAATTTTGTTCCTCTTGTAGATTATTTTAATCCGTAAGCAGTTCGTTGTCTTCAAAGTCATCCTGACGTTGCTGGCCAAGTCCCCCCGAGGCGGTCTACTGGCTGACACATTGTCAAAATGTGCTTCGGTACAGTTTGTATATACTGTAGCTCCCTGTTTCTGTAGAAATACAGTATATAAAGCCAGATCCCATCATTCCAATGGATGATCCAATGAATGTACAGAAGGGTGTGTGGCCATGTTCCAAATAGTGGAGCACATTTCCACTTTTTTGGAAACCATTTTTTGATCATTGTAGACAGACTGCTGGGTCTTTGGTCTATTTTGATGGCAGATGCAGATGAGGTCTCTTCAGTCATCCAGTTGGCTCCATTGTAGTCTTTTACTATGTTTGGACAATATTACATAGTCCTCAAGGTTCATCTTAAGAACTAATAGTTAAGAGCTAATTTTTGGTTTTAAGTTGGGCTATGCATCTCTTTGGGAAAAAATATTTGCTGTGATTGTCTATCACCAAGGGATTTCAAAAAGTTTGCCATGGACATTTGTTGACAGATTGAACCTGTTTTGTTGGAGTCTTCTGATGAGGCAAAGGTTAGCATCTTCATTGCAACTCTGGGGCTATGGTTTATATCTGGCCAGGACAATTTCATGAGGCATGTTCCTCCATTGGCTTCAGTTTTGGGCATCCTTTAGACACTCCAAACATGTATTACTAGGTCAATCAGGTTTTTGTTATATAGTGTAGGTGCTAGAATGTTTGTGATTGTCTGAGAATCCAGAGAAAGAGTTAAAGTGGACTCCGCATTTCACCTATAACACCTCCTTTTGTTTGACTTGGGTTAGGGTCTAGATTCTTCACTGACCTCAAGATGTCAGTGCATCTTGGTATCCACTGACATAACAATTATAGAAACCAAGGAGTAGAAAGTGAAGGACCAGATGGTTGCTTGCACTTCGGAAGCAGTCTTGTAGACATCAAACCTGTAAAAACAGGATCATATTCTCGAATCAAAGTCACAGTGAAGAGTAGAAAATAACTAAACTCAGGACCTAACTTGCACATGTTCAGAAGATAAGGACGCAGAAAAGTTGATGTATAACGGATGACAAGATTCAGAGTTAAAAACAGATATGGCAGACATGGGTAAGACAAGATATGGGTGCTCTTATCCAGTTTGAGTTCAACATTGAGAACAAGGTAGACATGGCACCCATAGAAGGACATTGCTGGAGTGCGGTAGGGTCAATTTACTGCAATAATGTTGTGTAGAACCTCAATAACTAATGAGTCAAAGTTTGCCCAAGTCTGCTATAGCCTGTATTTGGAAATCTATGAGACATACAATACTGTGCAAAAGTTTCAGTCTGCTGTGGGAAAAATATGGCAAGGTAAAAATGCTTTAAAAAATAGAAGGGTTAATAGTTTATTTTTGTCAAGTAACAAAATAAAGTAAATGAAGAAAGGAGAAATGTAAGTCCCATCAATATTTGGTGTGACCTTTGCCCTTTGGAGGAGGAGTCCTGGAAGTGATGATACGGCCCCCACAGATAGAGCCCTGATCTCATCATCATCCAGTCTGTCTGGGATGACATGAAGAGACAGAAGGATTGGAGCAAGCCTACATCCACAGAAGATCTGTGCTTAGTTCTCCAAGATGGCGGAAACAACCTCCCTGCCGAGTTCTGCCAAAAACTGTCTGCAAGTACCGAGAAGAACTGATGGAAGGCAAAGGGCAAAGGTCACACCAAATATTGATGGGATTTACATTTCTCTTTTCTTCATTCACTTCATTTAGTTAATTGACAAAAATAAACTATTAACCCTTTCTATTTCTGAAAACATTCCTACTTTGTAGCAATATTTTCACACCTGTCTAAAACTTTTGCAGATCACTGTATACCTCACATTATGGCAACAGTTTCTTTTGCCGAACCTGCAGAAAAGCTAAGGTCTTAAGTGTCTTAATAGGAAACACATGGCGACTCTGTAAAACACTCTTTACAACAAATATTTACTGCAGATATCATGGCTGACAGAAAGACAATGTAACATCTCCAGATGTTGGAATGGAAAAGCTCATTTATAATTAGAATTACATATACATGATACAATTTTTTTTTTTGTTTTGGGTTTATGGATAATGCAGTTGCAGAAAATGGTTTCCTCCTAAATAATAAGCAAATCTGATTGCCATCTGGCTCTTATAAGAGGGTCGGGTAGAGGAGTAACAAACTCATATATTTGCTCATTTCCTGTAACAATTGGTAATATTCCCTGAAGATGTGAACTTATCCTTGTATAACATGCAGCCCCTTTCCTTGTATGTAATATTATTATCTCTCCCCTTGTACAGTGAGTGAGGCAGGACACAATGGCCATAGAAACCCTACAACAAAAAAGATCCAGGATCTCAAGTATGGCCAAGTAATATCGCATTTCCGTCCATTACCCACCCAAACCCTCCCAGTCTTTGCCAGTCCATGCCATCATTACTGGTGCCCATTTTATCAAGCTAGCATCTGTATTTTGGGAGGAATCCAAAGGAAATGCAAAGGTTAGTGGTGCGGAATATGAATTAGCTAGGTCCCATTGTGTATTCAATAGTGTTTGCTGGAAACCACAGCCGGCCCTTTATTGGTGTTCTGGATTCTTCGAGAAATGTTGTGATACTAAAGTTTCTGAGAATGTAGAATGGGCTCTGAATGACCTTACGGGTCTGGTCTAAGGTCTGAATTAATATTGAGGCCTGGTCTGTGAATTTTGTGGTTATCCCATAGAAATATCTAATAACTCAATATATCAATAAATGCATAGAAATATTTATTAAACTATACTAAAAAATACATTTGTCTTTGCTTAATAAAAAAATAAAATATCTTTAATAAATATTACATATCTGATGGAGATGAGTGAACCTCTGAAAATTCGTTTCATCGTGGGTTTGGAGGAGCTGACGTCTTGGATTGTTTCTGTGCAAACTTTTTTTTGGTTAGAATTGGAAGTGATGTCCATTTTTTTTCAAAAGACGTCGTATGGCAGCATTACATTTAATGTCAGCAAATGGGGGCGCTGTAACGGACCGTCAAAATATAGGTCATGTTCTATTTTTGTCCGTATTTACGAATCCCTCTATACCAGTGATTCTAAACCCGTGTGTTGCAAGAATCCAGTGGGGAAATGGCCGCACGTCCCCTTTAACTGCTGCTGATATAGTTATGGAATAAGTATAGAATGGTGCAACAGGAAGACTTCAGCTTCAGCTAGTGATGCCTAATGAAGACCTGCTGCATCGATCTGCAGATCTACATAGCTTAGGGGGGCCAAGGATGGGTAAGTGGTGTTTTCATTTATATAGCACAACTACAGTGTGGGGCCACTTGGGGAAGTTATTACTTGCCTGGAGGTCACTGGGGGACATTAATAGTTGTCTGGGGGCCACTGAGGGACAGTATTAGTTGTTTGGGGGCTACTGGGAGACATTCACTTGCCTGGTTGCCACTAAGAAACATTATTACTTGTCTAGGGGCCACTGAGGGTTGTTATTACTTGTCTGGGGGCCACTTTGGAACATTATTACTTGTCTGGGGGCCACTGGGGGACATTATTAGTTGCCGGTGGCCCCTGGGGGACATTATTAGTTGCCTGGGGGCCACTGAAGGACATTATTAGTTGCCGGTGGCCCCTGGGGGACATTATTAGTTGCCTGGGGGCCACTGGGGTACATTATTAGTTGCCTGGGGGCCACTGAAGGACAATATTACTTGCATGGGGACCACTGGAGGACAATATTAGTTGCCTGGGGGCCACTGGGGGACTTTATTAGGTGCTTTGGGCCACTGGGGGCCATTATTAGTTGCCTGGGGGCCATTATTACTTGCCTGGGGATCACTGGGAGACATTATTACTTGCCTGGGGGCCAATGGGGTACATAATTAGTTGCCTTGTTGCCCCTGGGGGACTTTATTAGGTGCTTGGGGGCCACTGGGGGGCATTATCAGTTGCCTGGGGGCCATTATTAGTTGCCCTAGGGCCATTGAGAGATATTATTGCATGCCTGTGGGCCACTGGGGAACATTATTAGTTGCATGAGGGCCACTGGAGGACAATATTACTTCCCTGGGAACCACTGGAGGACAATATTAGTTGCTTGGGGTCCACTAGGGACATTGTTAGTTGCCTGGGGGATACTGGGGACATTAATAGTTGTGTGGGGGCCACAGAAGGTCATTATTAGTTCCCTGGGGGATATTATTACTTGTTTGGGGGCCAATGGGGAGCATTATTAGGTTCTGGGGGCCACAGGAGAACATATATGTGTGTTGGGCCACTAAGGGAGCTTGGTGATAGTAAAAGGTGAATTTTTGTATGTGTTGGGTGGAAAGTATAGGATGGTGTAGCTTTGAGGGTACACTCACATGATGCAGTTACAATTGCATCAAAACTTTAATGGGAACATGCATGCAGTTTTGATATGGTTTTTAAATTTATTTAAATGGGAAAAATGTATGTTCCAGCTGTAAATTCAAAAACTGTGCTAAAAAAACACAGTTGTTTTTTAGTCTTGTGGTAAAAACTATTTGGTAGGAGTGCCCCGAGGAAATTTATTTAGAGTCTGAAAAGCTGGGAACACTGCTCTACACAATCAAATTTATGGGGGATCCGTGATAACGGCCATCTTGGTTGCAAGACGGCTGTGAAGAATGGATGTTTTTCATAGCCATTTTGCACCTCAGAGTATAATAGGTGGAGGACCAGGGGAGGTGTAAAAAAATAACAAACCTTCCCTCAACTTTTCTGGGCCTCATTGCGGTACCTGGCGGTCTCTATTGGTGTTCAGGGTGATGTCACATACCCGGGTCACCTATGATTTGGCCTCAGTGGTCACATGGGGGGTGCCGAGCATCATTACATCACTGGATGCCCAGAAGAGGTAAGGGAAAGTGAGTATAAATTATTATTTTTTTTTTTACACCTTCCCTGGGCCTCCATCTATTCTACTCTGGGGTGTGAAGAGACCCCAGAGTATAATAATTTCAACAAACTCAGATGAACGTAAAGCTTTTCGAAAATTCGGGTTGAATCCTGTTCGATTGGAATTGTTTCCCTCATCTATAATATCTAATATATTTTTCATCTACTATCCAATATATCAAATAAAATTAAGCATAGCTTAGTCTTTGGATAGATATCTTATATTAGTGACACCTTTTTCTTTCTTCCCAGCTGATAGCTGCATCCACCAAGCTGTGATGGACTTGCAAGTGTCGTTCATCTTCATCTGCTAACTTTAACATTTCTGATACCGGAGGACTCAGCAAATCTTAGTTGATGTTAATTCAATAAGTGTAATGCTTCATTTTCCCTGTGGGGGGTGCTGTACAGGAAACCAATTGTAACGTCTCTGCCTGCATGGGTCTCTGCGCCACCCTCCGCTCGGACGCTGCGGCGCAGGAGGCGTGTTCAGTTTGATTCCTTGGTTAAGATTCTTGTTGCTCAGTCTGAACACTGTCCTAGACTATGTAATTGAATTTCAGCCACACCCATCTCCTGCACCTTTGTTTCTCTCTGCTCCTCTAATAGTTAATCTCAGCCTTGCCTGTGTGATTGACAGCCTGTCTACCAATTCAGTCTAGGGCAGGTCCTGACTTTCTATAAACAGGTCATCAGCTCACACATGGTTGCTGGCTATTGATTCTGTCTTGTGACTTGTCCCTGCTAGCTCCTTTTCTCTTATATCCTGTATTCTTATTCCGGACCTTTGGCTTTGTCTTTGACTATTCTCTTGGATTGTGATTCTGTACTGCATTGCTCAACTGTTACCGACCCCTTGGCTAGCTGACCTCCCTTTGTTGTTGTTTGTCCTGTCTGCGTTCTGTGTTGTCACCTATATTAGGAAGGGACTGTTGACCAGTTGCTGGCTGTAGCCTAGGACAGATCGGGCAAGTTAGCCAGGGACAGTGAGGGGGTTCAGCTTTATGGCTCACTGTCTTGTGCCCCTCCCCCCAGGGTTCTACAGAAGCACTGGGGAATTGCTCAACTGGAAATTCCCTTACACCAATACTTGCTCACAGATTCCAGCTTATTTCAGGAGGTCCCAGTCATGGAAAAGCCTTTACTCAATTTTTCATTGGGTAAACCTAAGACAACAAATATTGTCCATAACAAAAAACCTATTTAATGTGTTACAGACCCCAGTAAATTACCATACTCAATGTCATTGACTAATAAAGTCAATATGAGTTGTGGAAACCTAAAACTTTGATGAAATTCACAGTTAATAGAGTCCTCTGTTCAGGATACTCATTTCTTAGCTACATCGGATAATTGTTACAAAGAGAGTCTCTCGCTATGGAGGACCTCACCTGTCCTGCTTTATATGAACAACACATTGACCGAGTGTAATACTTACTTTCTCCTGTGGAGTCACTGCAGGAAAATGAACATTTACTGCCAGGACTCCCCATAGATTACAGCTGATTTCTGGGGGTACCAGTAGGGAGACCTCTTATAATCAGAATATTCCTAAGGGACATAATGTTGACATAGTGTTGACTGCCTAGTAACCTACTATTTATAAAGTTCTAACTATGTAGATTTCTATTTGGCACTGTTGACTACACATGACCAGTGTGAGACAATACTTCCATGAAGCTGTTCTCTTAATGGCACCAATTAAGTTGTAGAAAGAAATTCAGGAAAACATTTTATGTCTTATTTTAAGGTCACCAAATCCCATGGTAAGCAAACAGGAAAATGGAAAGTCTCTGATTATTGTAAGGAGTTCTCTATTCGCTGTGCTCCAATACTTGGCAAGACCCCAGAAAGGTCTGAGGTCACACAAGGAGATATAAAATAGAAGTAGTGTGGTCTGGAAAAGTCATGAAATTTAACTATGTCTACAATGGTTATTTTCATTACTGTCGGCTGGTACATGGCAATACAATAATGGCAACTGGTACATGGTAATACCACAATGGCAGCTGGTACATGGCAATACAATAATGGCAACTGGTACATGGTAATACCACAATGGCAGCTGGTACATGGCAATACAACAATGGCAACTGGTACATGGTAATACCACAATAGCAGCTGGTAAATCTCAATACAACAATGGCAACTGGTACATGGTAATACCACAAGATCAGCTGGTACATGGTAATACTACAATGGCAACTGGTACAGAGAAATGCCACAATGGCAGCTGGTACATGATAATACCACAATGACAACTGGTACATGGCAATACAATAATGGAAACTGGTACATGGCAATACAACAATAGCAACTGGTACATGGTAATACTACAATGGCAGCTGGTACATGCTAATACCACAATGGCAGCTGGTACATGGCAATACAGCAATGTCAACTGGTACATGGTAATACCACCATAGCAGCTGGTAAATGGCAATACAACAATGGCAACTGGAACGTGGTAATACCACAAGATCAGCTGGTACATCGTAATACTACAATGGCAGCTGGTACATGGTAATACTACAATGGCAACTGGTACATCGTAATACTACAATGGCAGCTGGTACATGGTAATACTACAATGGCAACTGGTACATAGTAATACCACAATGGCAGCTGATACATGGTAATACCACAATGGCAGCTGGTACAAGGCAATACAACAATGGCAACTGGTACATGGTAATACTACAAAGGCAGCTGGTACATGGTAATACCACAATGGCAGCTGATACACAGTAATACCACAATGGCAGCTGGTAAATGGCAATACAACAATGGCAACTGGTACATGGTAATACCACAAGATCAGCTGGTACATGGTAATACTACAATAGCAACTGGTACATAGTAATACCACAATGGCAGCTGGTACATGGTAATACCACAATGGCAGCTGGTACATGGCAATACAACAATGGCAACTGGTACATAGCAATACCACAAGATCAACTTGTATATGATAATACTACAATGGCAGCTGGTACATGGTAATACCACAATGGCAGCTGGTACATGGTAATACTACCATGGCAGCTGGTACATGGTAATACTACAATGGCAGCTGGTACATGGTAATACTACAATGGCAGCTGGTACATGGTAATACCACAATGGCAGCTGGTACATGGCAATACAACAATGGCAACTGGTACATGGTAATGCCACAATGGCAGCTGGTACATGGTAATACTACCATGGCAGCTGGTACATGGTAATACTACAATGGCAGCTGGTATATGGTAATACTACAATGGCAGCTGGTACATGGTAATACCACAATGGCAGCTGGTACATGGCAATACAACAATGGCAACTGGTACATGATAATACTACAATGTCAGCTGGTACATGGCAATACCACAATGGCAGCTGGTACATGGTAATACCACAGTGGCAGCTGGTACATGGTATTACAACAATCACAACTGGTACATGGAAATACAACAATGTCAGCTGGTCCATAGCAATACAACAATGGCAACTGGTACATGATAATACCACAATGGCAACTGGTACATGGCAATACAATAATGGCAACTGGTAAATGGCAATATGACAATGGCAACTGGTATATGGAAATACAACAATGGCAGTTATTACATGGCAATACAACAATGGCAGCTGGTACATGGTATTTTTCAGGGTGATTGATTCAGGGAGCAAAAAAAAAAACCCCTTAAGAAACAGTGATTTTTTCAGACCAGCACAGGATGCAAGACTGTTTATTGGGTCGCAAAAGAAAACACCATAAGAACTGGACATTTTTCAGATTAGCGCAGGTAGAATCAGTGTTTTGCCATTAGAATGGCAGTTTGTATGTGTGTAACTAACTAAATAACAGGACTGTAAAAACAATGAATGAATGAATACCACGCTGGACAGTCACAGATCAAACTGCTCTATTGCAAAACATTCAAAATTAAATTGTTGACAATGAAAAGGTTGACTGTCCATTGTCTGTATTACTGCAGCAGTCTGGCACACATAAATATTTTCCCTCACTCTGATCTATGATTTCTATCACTATCTGCCTGTAATTGATTAAATCTGACTAAACTTTGTTCTACTTCTACTCCTAAGATTCTCTAGTTGTATAGCAAGCTTTGCTGCACTAAGTACTATGTATTACTGAAGAAAATAGAGTAATTACTTTGGATAATGCAGTGATGAATAACACATTCATCCCCTACTTCCACCATCACTGAAATTCCCTTTTATTTCTGCCCCCAGCATCTTATATACTGTATATAACATCAATACTGTAAGGTGTCCACCTACAATTGACTATTGACTGAGAGGCTGTCAGGTGATGTCTCTTCAGTATTTTCACTGAGCAATACACGTCGTGGCAAACATTTAAGTTCTTCCAAGACGAATCGGCAATTATTCAGTTTTGTTAAAAACCGAACCATTTGGAATATTTAGGTCGAACCTATCTCAGAACGAATTAGTTCTCCCATCTCTAGTCTATAAATAGTGTTATACCTTCAGCCAAAAATGTATAAAAATATGTTCATAAGGGCGCAGGGTAATTTGGGCATTACCGCTATTTTCATATTTTCCATTTCCACTTTCTAAAATTCATAAGTACATTATGAAGTCCATATGAGGGCTTATTCTTTGTGCAACAAGTTTTAGTTGACATCACTTTGGGGTACATACAGTATAAGGTTTAGATTGTTTTATGTGTCACAGTTGGAATTTCTTCTCTAGCCCCCACCAGTTCCTGAGCAATGATTGCTGCTAGTTTAAAGGGGTTGTCCAGGATAAATTGATAATTCTAATCTAAGCTAAACAACACCAACCTCCCCTCCCCCCACACCGCCTACCTTCTAAATTACTTACTGTTACAAAACTCTATATTTTCTGATTTTCCAATAACTAACTCAACCCCTGCATCCCCCCCTATCATACTTACCTGTCTTCCAGTCCGGACATTCTGGGTACGGGTAGTCACATGTTCTGGGTCGTCACCTCCTCTTCTTGACGTCTGCCGGCTGCTGACTCACTCTAATGTGCATGCCGACATTCCGGCACAGAAAAAGTGACGCCCATGTCCAGAAGGTCCAGACCGGAAGACAGGTAAGTATGATAGGGTGGGGGGTGGAGTTAGGTGATGTAGTAGACTAGTAGTGGGTGGGCTAGCTAGGGAAACAGGGACGGGTATAAGTGAGAATGGGAGGGGGGAGTGAGTGAGTGAGTGAGTGAGAGTTGGAGGTGGTGTGAGTCAGTTCTGAGTGAAGCCCAAGGCATCATAGTAGTTGTAGGAAAACACAGACCAGGAAGATGCCCATGTAAACAAAGGCAGAAGATGCCAGGAGCTCACAGAGAACCCTCAAAATCACTCAAAACACTGCTAAAGGTATTTGGGTGCACTTATTAACCTATTAATGGCACTAACAGACCTTTTTTGAAAACCCGGAAAACTCCTTTAATACTAATTAATGTTTCTACTGCCTGGTAGGTGATCCACATCTCTGTGCTCCAGCCTGGGACCGTCCACTTACAGTAGAGAGCCTCATTAGCGTATCAGGTGCTGAAACTAACAACACCAATTGTTCAGGAGCAGTATAGGCTAGTGAAAAAATTCCAACTGTACCAGAATCAGTGGAGTGGTAGCTATTGAAGGATGTAAAGAGTTGGAGTTGGTGAAAGATACTCTTTAAATAGGATTTTTTTTTTTTTTAGCATTTTGTTATTTATTTTTATAGGTTTTAAAAACTTTTTAAACTTTTTTTTTAATGTCTTTACTATCCCACATGGGGACTTGTACCTGGGACCTCTTGAGCCCCTGTACCATACACTGCAATACAGCTGTTTTGCAGTACATGATATATAGCCTCCTTTTGTATAATAGGGAAAGGCAGCTAGGAGCCATGGCAACTTCTTGGACCCTGAAACCTACTCATTCTGGGAGACTTCAGGGGGTGAAAAAGGGATGTTCTCGCCACCTAACCACCCAGATGCCATGATCGCTATTGATCACGGCAGCTAAGTAACCCCTGAGATGCCACGACATCTGGGTGGTTATGGGAGCGGAAAGGGGTTAATAAGAAAAAAGACCTCCCAAAAAGTCCCAGATCCAGTAAATTGCTCCATTATTTGAAGATGCTGGTGGAGGCCTCTTTTCTCCAGTTTGGGAGACCAGATATCTGCCTTGCACCGTGGGATAGTTTCCCCTTGGTTGATGCTGTTTTTCTCTTTTTTTGTTTGTAAGTTTAAGATTACACACGGCTATAAAGAGGTTCACGTGAGATCAGATTCTCTCGACACTAGATATCTGGTCCAGTGGAAAACTATCAGTATGATGTGGCATGAGACATTTAGTGCTCATACATTACAACATATTGGAAATGTCAATGTAGACGTTGTCTCCTGCAGAGAAGAACATTTGACTGCGGTTAGAAGAAAGAAGCCAACATAATTTAAGGACTATCCTTCCAGATTCTTTTTATATCCACATGTCTATCATGTGAACCAAACACCTGCAAAGTCAGCTGTACATAGTTACTGAGAGAAATGCATGTTCAGAGAGCGAAAGTGAAGATTTTCTGACTGAGACTTGGCTAAAGAAATAGTCATTCCTTTGGGGGGAACATTCTAAAAAGTTAGGAAAATTACCCAGCTGTAAAGAGAAATATACTTTTCACATACATTTAGTATTTTGGCTCTCGCTTTGTTTAACATATCTACTGCTAAAACCAACAACCATGGCAAGAAGAATGCATTGAACACTTGGACATTCAGTCATACTCAGAGGAGAAGACTTTTAGATGGGTATGGTTCTAAAATTTTACAAAGCCAATGAGAAAGTTGACTAGTCAAAAAATTTCCATGCCACCTACAGGCAGGGGAGGCTGACCATTCAGGCATTAGGAGACGTGCCCAAGTGCCAGAGAAGGCCCACAGCTCACATGGGGTAGAAGAGGGGACATATGATTGGCAATGGCCCTCTTGTTCTAATATGCATAGGGTTGCCATCTGGCAGGTAAATTACCAGTCTGGCCAGTATTTTTACTGACAAGCATTTTTTTTACCAGCATTTTTTAAGACACATGTCCTGACAACACCATCTGCATTATTAGAACACAGATAGAGTTGAATACAAGGCAGAGGCATGATGATAGTTTCATGGAGCAATTTCTGTGTGGAGGGCACTAAGGGTGCATTATACTGTGTGGAAGCCACTAAGGGATTATTATACTGTGAGGGAGCGACTGAGGGGGCAATACACTGTGTGGAGGACACTAAGGCTGTATTATACTGGGAGCACTAAGGGGGTAGTAGATACTTTGTGAAGGCCACTAAGAGGGGATCATACTATGTGGGAGCCAGTAAGAAGGCATTATGCTATGTGGAGGACAGAAAGGGGGCATTTTACTATACAGTGTGTGGAGGCCAATAAGGGGGACCTTACTGTCTGGAGGTCACTATGGTGGCATTATACTATGTGGAATTGCACCATGAAGGAGGGCAGTAAGGGACATTGTAAACAATGTATGGGGCATTATAATAAATCTTTTTGCCACAATGCACACCACTAGACTTGTCCCTCATTGTGCCCACACAGTGACAGTTTGACCATGATGCACTGGCATCTATGACCCCACTCGAGGCAAAGGCAGCCAACAACTATCCTCAGCAGTCACCTGTTGGTAGTTTGGCAGAGAGGACCAAAACAGCTTTTTCACTTTTACACAAATCTGTGTTGTCACGAACCAAGCCCCCAAATCATACCTCCTTTATTACCCTGACAATAGTTTTTGGTGAAAAGGTATCAACCTCCAATAGGCAGGATCAGAGAAATGTATTTCCCTTTCTTATGTCTTAGCTCTCCTGCATGTATAGCTCTATAACTCTCAAGCTGACATATGTTTCCACCAAGGCGCACAGACCGTAACAGGGTGAGAGGATAGGAGAGGCTAGACAGATTAGATACAGTGGGGAAAAAAAAGTATTTAGTCAGCCACCAATTATGCAAGTTCTCCCACTTAAAAAGATGAGGCCGGCCTGTAATTGTCATCATAGGTAGACCTCAACTATGAGAGACAAAATGAGAAAACATATCTAGAAAATCACATTGTCTGATTTTTTAAGAATGTATTTACAAATTATGGTGGAAAATAAGTATTTGGTCACCTACAAACAAGCAAGATTTCTGGCTCTCACAGACCTGTAACTTCTTCTTTAAGAGGCTCCTCTGTCCTCCACTCATTACCTGTAGTAATGGCTCCTGTTTGACATTGTTATCAGTATAAAAGACACCTGTCCACAACCTCAACCAGTCACACTCCAAACTCCACTATGGTGAAGACCAAAGAGCTGTGGAAGGACACCAGAAACAAAATTGTAGACCTGCACCAGGCTGGAAAGACTGAATCTGCAATAGGCAAGCAGCTTGGTGTGAAGAAATCAACTGTGGGAGAAATAATTAGAAAATGGAAGACATACAAGACAACTGATAATCTCCCTCGATCAGGGGCTCCATGCAAGATCTCACCCCATGGGGTCAAAATGATCACAAGAACGGTGAGCAAAAATCCCTGAACCACATGGGAGGACCTAGTGAATGACCTGCAGAAAGCTGGGACTAACGTAACAAAGGCTACCGTCAGTAGCACACTACACTGCCAGGGACTCAGATATGGAGTGCCAGACGTGTCCCCCTTCTTAATGTATTTATTTATTTAATATCCTTACTTATATAGCGCCATCATATTCCGCAGCGCTTTACAGACAGAACATATCTGGGCCCATCTGAAGTTTGCTAGAGAGCATTTGGATGTTCCAGAAGAGTATTGGGAGAATGTCATATGATCAGATGAAACCAAAGTAGAACTTTTTGGTAGAAACACAACTCGTCGTGTTTGGAGGAGAGTGAATGCTGAGTTGCATCCAAAGAACACCATACCTACTGTGAAGCATGGGGGTGGCAACATTATGCTTTGGGGCTGTTTCTCTGCAAAGGGACCAGGACAACTGATCCGTGTACATGAAAGAATGAATGGGGCCATGTATCGTGAGATTTTGAGTGCAAACCTCCTTCCATCAGCAAGGGCATTGAAGATGAAACGTGGCTGGGTCTTTCAGCATGACAATGATCCCAAGCACACCACCAGGGCAACGAAGGAGCGGCTTCGTAAGAAGCATTTCAAGGTCCTGGAGTGGCCTAGCCAGTCTCCGGATCTCAACCCCATAGAAAACCTTTGGAGGGAGTTGAAAGTCCGTGTTGCCCAGCGACAGCCCCAAAACATCACTTCTCTAGAGGAGATCTGCATGGAGGAATGGGCCAACATACCAGCAACAGTGTGTGCCAACCTTGTGAAGACTTACAGAAATCGTTTGGCCTCTGTCATTGCCAACAAAGGATATATAACAAAGTATTGAGATGAACTTTTGTTATTGACCAAATACTTATTTTCCACCATAATTTGCAAATAAATTATTTAAAAATCAGACAATGTGATTTTCTAGATATGTTTTTTCATTTTGTCTCTCATAGTTGAGGTCTACCTATGATGACAATTACAGGCCGGCCTTATCTTTTTAAGTGGGAGAACTTGCACAATTGGTGGATGACTAAATACTTTTTTCCCCACTGTAGATAGACAGTAGACAGATACAATAGATAGATAGATAGAATAGATAGATGATATTTATCTCCGTATACAGCCTCAAACAAAGAGCTCTATGGAGAAGGAAGGGGGGGGTGTCTGCTGCCGACTGGTTAATTGATTTTATTGCCTCATTCTGTGTACTGATAACCTCTTATCTACAACCTTGCAGTGGTAAAAGAGTACGGTATAGCAGAATGTAAAAGCAGCAATTATTTAAGCATCCTTTCTAGCAGCATCTTCTTCACCCCTCCTTTCTACATAGACTAATATGTAGAAAGTAACTCAGCCTGAAATGTGGAGAAATGTATTTCTTTAATAAAATATATAAAAAAGTTTCTTATATTCACCTGCACTATTCATTTATTAAAGGTGTTTAAAACTAGAAGTATGCTTTAAAGAAAAAATATGCATTTTTTTTTTTTACTAATGTTATACATCTCTTTTAGCTACATTAGTTTTTTTCTCTCCGATATTTCTGGTTCTTTAGAATTTGGCCCCATTTATCTGTTTAATGACCACGTAATGTTCTCCTCATTTCTGGATCTAACTATGTACTTGTGCAGTGTAGTGCAGTGTGATAGAGCAGCCCCATTTATAATATGACGTACGGCACTTAATGGCGGTGGAGCAGATATCAGATTCCTTCAGAGGTTGCTGGACAGGATATGTCATTGCTTCATTCATCTCTCTTAAGAAGCGCACATCTTTTTCAGATGATCTTGTGTTGAAGTAATCACCATATCAAACATAAAAGACGGATCCTGACTAGCTTCAGTCAGCAGCCCCTCTTCCTACAGCCACTAAAGCAGAGAACGCAAGACGTCTGAAGAACTCCTCCACGTCAATATGCTTTCTATTCATCACTGATGGGTGTTCTCCTACTTGCTGAGTAAGAATATAGGAATTAAATGACTCTAAACCGTCCAACAAAAAGTTCAAAATGCTGTTATAAGATTTCTATTAAAAGGAAAAAGTTTGCAGGATAGTAAAGGTGGCTAAAAGACATAATAGATGTCCATAATAACAGGACCGGAAGATCAGTTACTCTGCTGGCTAAAGAGAAGGCCCAACCTGATTATTTAGTACCAGATCTTTCACCAATGGTGCCCAACCTATCATAGGTCCCTATAGAATACAGTAATAATGCCCTTCTATTTACAGCTTACAGTGATGATGCCTCCACCACACAGTATAATGTCCCCTAAGTGGCCTACACAAAGTATAATGCCCTCTTAGTGACCCCCACACAGTATCATGCCCCCTCACTGGCTCCAGCAAAGTATAATGCCCCTTAGTGGCCCTATAGTGGACTGTATACAGTCTGCAGAGCACCTGTATAGAATAAGTATCTATTGCTTTATGGTCACCTTATGGTAGTTCTATGGGTCAGTGGGCTTAGATAATGCAAAGCTGCCCCATTGACCTACACCCACCGCACAATGTAAACAATACCGAAAGTTGTGCTGTCTCTGTAAAACTGATCTGTGAGGGTCCCTGGTGTTGGATAGGCCATCAATAGTAGAAACTGGCCTCTTAAGGCCTTTTCTGGCCTTCTTCTGACATCATATGCCCCGGAGTCACCACTGTGGCCCGGTTACATGTACGGACCAAGTGTTACGGCTTCATGATGGGGAACCCAAAACTTTTGGAAATTTCAGGTCAAATCTGGTTCTAAATTAATTAGTTCGACCATGTCCAGTCATGGTGTGGCAGTATTGTTTATCCCTTGTATTATCGGTAATATTGGTCTTTGTATAGTACAGTACATTTTGCTCAGTAGTGGTAGAGGTAATAGTTAATCACTGTACAGTGGTAATATTTGGTCCTGGTATAGGGGTATTATTTGATCTGTCTACAGTACATGGTAATATTATTTATAGCTTCAATATCAATGTCCTATATACAGTATTATCTATTATATGACTATTACCATAAGATTATAGAGAATATGTATTATTATAGGACTATTATGGGCCCCTATAACAAGGATGAAGGAAATATATCTTCATTTTAGCAAAGGCATATCTCTAGTATGCCCTAATATACATCAACTATACGTATCTAAGTTCCTAGTGCATTGAGATTAAGCCCATGCTATATATATTAGTGAGTCGGACCGCCATAATTCATACATATCTATAGACAAGCTGTTACCATCAGCAGGTCTTCATCCATGTTCACGTCAGCTCCATATCTGAGGCTCGCAGGACTCCTAGTGATGAATGCTTTCATCCACAACCCTACCATCATCTGCACTCACCGCCATACATCTTATAAACCCCTCAGAACATGAAACAGGCTCGTATCTTAGAAGTCCTGATACAAAATCATTAGCAGATATCTTCCATCTGAGGTGGAGAACATCTGACATGAAGGAAGATTTATCATCTGACGATACACTTTATTCTACGGGGCTGTGAGATCTCTTTTTATTGGATTTTTCCTTTTAAATATTTTCCAAACAAATTGAGCGAAAATCCATGTGTTATGCCCTCAAGAATGAAGGAGAGACCATGGTCAATGCGCAAATACTCTGCTGAACGCCAGTGTGCACCTGGTATCTGACTACTGTATGGTCACTCTATGGGGGTATTATCGGTTATATGATGCATATGTAGCTATAGCATATACTTGTCCCTGAAAGTGTGAATTAGTGTTTATAAATTTCGCTTTTATTTTCCATCTAGTGTGGATGGTATGGATTACATGTTTAAAGGGAGTCACCAGAACCTGGCATATCAATCCCAGGATTTAGTATCCCAAGTATCCCTGTGCCAGCATTGTAAAATAACCCTTTATGCTTACCTAGCCTCTGTACTTCCGGCGCCTGCGCAGAGGTTCAGTGAGGCCAGGGTAAGTACACCGTGGCTTCAGTGCGCATGCGCCAGATCTTAGGTGCATGTGCAGTGAAGTCGGCATGTATTTTCTTCCTCATTCCACTGCGCAGGCACCAAGAATACCATAGATGGGTCTGGTCCAACTTATCGGACTCATTTTTAGGTAAATATAAAGTTTTCTTTTTGTTTTGTTTTTTAATGCAGGCAAGGACAGCTTTACATCAGGGCTATTTGGAACACTAAAGCCCAAATCGCTCCGACAGGTTTTCTTTCAGGGAATAGCAAGGGGACAGCAGAATGTCTGTACATGTGGCTATGCCTGGTAGTGCAGCTTAGCCCCATTTACTTCACTAAGCGTAGTTACATGTACCGGGACTAGACCACCACTGGTCACACATATTTGGCCTACTTGAAGGATAATATGAAGGGCCAATTCTGGCTTTTTTGATGTCTGAGGCAGAAATTGAAATGGTACCCTACCCCCTGAAGTTAGAAGGGAGGGCCCTGGACAGGTGTAACATAAAAAACATACCTGTCCCCAGCATTCCAACGTCTGTTGCCAAAGCCAATTCTATAATGCACCATGCCTTGGTCTCAGGATGCCCTGAACCTCACTGCCTCAGCAGATGCTGGAGAGTCAACCACGGAGGCTGCTGATTGGCCTCAGCGGTCACGTGAGGAGCAGGGCTTCTGGGGAACAAGGCAAAGTGTGCAACCAAATCGGTTGTGGTGGCAGACAACAGAGCGGCAGTAACAGGTGAGTATGGGGCTCCAGACCCCTCAGAATTTGTCCAATTCGTAGAGAACCCCTTTAAGAATAATGTTCCATAGTGGCCCCTTCACACACTATAATGTCCCTTAGCGGTCCCTCCACACAGTATAAAAATCCACAGTGGCCCCTTCACACAGTATAATGTCCCATTGTAGCCCCTTCACATAGTATACTGTCCCATATTGACCCCTCCACATGGTATAATGTCCCATAATGGCTTCCATACAGTGTAATGTCCCATAGTGGTCCCTTCATATAGTATAATGTCCCATATTGCCACCTCCACACAGTATAGTATCGCATAGAGTCCCTTATGAATTTTCCAAAAATTTTCAGGGTTCGCCACTCACGAGCTATTAATATACTCTGGGGTCTCAGCGGTAATGTGAGTGCCATGACGCATAATAAGGACCAATCTAAGGTTTCTGACGTCAGACAGAATTACTGAAGAAAACAAGGAGCTGCGCTGGAGTCCAGGGAAGGTGAGTGACATTGTTTGCTGTGTTTGATCACCTCACCTGGGCCTCCGCTTCTTGTACTCTGAGGTCTGAAGAGATAATAATAGCAGTTAGTTTCGGACGTGTTCGGAAATCGATGGGCAAGTTTGCCCAAGGTATCCGGTAATCTGCTGCCTAAGGCAAGATACTCATCTCGCCTCATGCCAGATATGGACCTGATAATATGTACTCCTAGAAACCACCTTTAAGGCTGAGGCCACACAGGGCAGTAGTCATGATAGTTTGGCCACTCAACAAATCTCATTCATAAACAGCAAGTAAAACCTGAAGCCCACAGGAACCCGAGCTTCAGTCTTTAAAACCCCAACATGTCAATTACTGCTGTAGGCTTCATCCTTGCCTTTCAACCATTGTAATGTAAAAAGAAACCTACAGGTGAGCCGCAGCAAAAATCACACAAACCACCACCCTAGCGGAAATTCTGCAGTGTTTTTGTCCCATGTGTCCCCAGTCTTATCCTGTATTTTTAGTTTTGAATGCATTTTTTTCATTAGATCTAATTTTGCTTCATTCAAATGAAAAAATTAGAAATTTTTGGAGATGAAAGAAATTTTTTGGTAAATGTCAATTTGATCACAACAGAATCATCGGTCTATTTCTGAACTTTTTGGGATTTAGGAAAAAGATCATAGGAAAGTACTAATAGAAAATGAATTACGGGAAAGTCATTTGCTGGAATTTGGAAAGTTTCTTAAAGGTAACCAGACCCAAAATATTACTGCAATAGTCTTTTGCAACCATTTTTAGTTTTATTAAATGGGTTGTCACAATACATTGACTCTTGTCTATACTGAGCATCTTATAATAGCGGTGGTGCTGGTGGTGGTGGGGAGGTTCTCTAATCCAGATCATAGATCAGCGGTATATGCGCATTGCTGATCATTCACATGAAATGGCCACCAGGTAGAGCTACAATTCTCCTGCATCAGCCACATTCCTGGGCCATACCAGCTGATGACTGAGAGTAACCATACCTATGGTGATCAAGCGATCACTAGATCAGCTTTTACCAGGTGCTTTGGATCTCCCTTATTATATCTGTGTCTACTCCATTGATTCATGGTGGCCTCTTCAGAGTCAACCAACACCCTGTAAGGGTTCATACGCTCATGTAATAGGGGCTAGATAAAAAATACTGAATTATCCCAACAATCTGGAACGTCTTCTTGATCCACCCCAGTCTCAGACATTCCAGACTAATGGAATTTCCCTGTAAAGACTGCGGGGACTGTTTTTCCACCTGTGGTCCATGTGTAAAGCAATGTGGTGAGGTCCATTGTTTGACGGTGAGGAGATAAATACGGAGAATTAATAGTTTAGGATTGCGCCATATTGATAGCATGTCTATGAGGGTACATATATATCCTGCTCTACAGATGTCCTTGTACAAGGAGTTATGTGTATATCAAGATCACAAGATATTATCTCCCGGCCAGATGTGAGTCTGCAATGTCTCCACCTGTCAGACCTCCTAGTTCATTCATACGAATTTACCAAAATATCCCCCCCACCCAACCTCGCTCAGTGTGAATATATCCAACATGAGGCAATGCTTCTGTCCCGCCCCCAGCGACACAACAGTAGATAAAAATTACCGTAACACAGAGGAAAAAACTATTTAAAAAAATTTTTAAGCATTTTACTATTAAAAAAATGTGAAAAACAGAAAAACAGACATATTTTCCCTCCTTTTTTGCTTACATTTAGCTGTATATATGTAAAAAAAAAAGAAAAAACATGCAAAAAAAAAGCCCTATATTTCACTGAATATAGAAGGAAAAATTATTTGTAAAAACCAGAGCGAAAAAAAAAACTTGTACAAAAAAAAAACAAAAACATGTCTGGTCCTGAACCATGGAAAATAGCCCAATACTGAAGTGGTTAAAAAAGTGATAGCTGGATCCTCAGAGCTACTACTGGATTTGGCCTAGGACTAATCTCAGGACCAGAGCTTAAAGGGTTTCCTATTCTTCACTCTAGAACCCCCTGAAGTGTTGGGGGCCAATACCAATGGAATCTCCAGATTGCAACACCCATAGTTAAGGATCCATACACATATACCAAAGCATTGTAGCTCGCTAAAAACTGGGATATTTATTGGCACCAGCATGTTGAGCAGAAGCAGAACATATTGGTGAATCCCTGGATGTCCCCCCATCTTCCCACCACCCATGACCCAGTGCACTCCCTGCAATACACACTCCATACTGTTTCTCAGCTAGTCTAGATTCACATCTACGTCCGCCACTGAATCTGCCGAAAATCAACAGAGAGAGAAGTCCTGCATGGAAGACATTTCTCTGCACCAGTTTCAGTATAAAATGGCAGATAATTATAATCTATGGGGTCTGTGGGTGTCTGCAGGTGTTTTAGCGGACGGCTCTCTGGTACCCAAGCAACGAAGAGCGCAGCACAAGTGTGAATCTAGCCTTTGCCTAAGCATGACCTCAAAACAGGATGTAGGAAACCCAATGTACTGGCCCTTTAAATATGCACACTAACATGCTTGGACCAGCAGATGGCAGCAGAGGGAAACAGCAGCACTACAGCAGCAGGAGTCATTGGCCGTGACGCAGACAAACAAACTGCTGCTTTTTTCCCCAAAAACAGCACCACAAATGTCCAGGAATGAATAGGGCCGAGCTGCAATTCCACGTAGACAAGCCTGTGATCAGTTATGGTGGCCCTGAACCCCTTGAGTGCCCAAATGTCCTGAACCATTACTACAACTATACTGCGCAGACACAATGGTCGAGGTAATGACTATAATACACAGCCACTGTCTCTTCTCACAATGGAAACCAGATAATCCTCTGATCTCTGCTGTTTAACCCTTTCTATACAGCACTCAAACCATAGAAGCCTATCGGTGGCATTACAGCCTACTTGTCAAAACTTGCAATTCATTTCCATGGAGAATGAAGCATGCTGCAAAAGACTTTGGACAAGGCCAACTTCCCTTTTTGGATGTGACAAGCCCCATTTTGTGACAAGGACATGTAATCGGCTGGCTACACCAATTTTTTCTGACATGACATGTCACATAGGAGGTAGGAGCTTTATGTTGGGCTTGGTAGATTTGCCTACACTTCCGGGGCTCCAGCAGGTCTCCCTATTTTTTGGAAGCCTCCTGGACGTTCCTGGAGAATTGGCAGGTATGCTTTTTTTATTGAGCACATAGAACTGTTGTTTCATGGGGAGAACATCTCCATAATACATCTCCCCGTGGAGCTATATGGCGTCGCAGGGACTTTATGGACCTCCATACAGCTTCCATACACACAAGCTCTGCCATGTGCATAAGGCCTAAGATGGAACAACGCTATAAATACATGACCAATGCATCAAGAGATCACTTTATAACATCTCCTCGCAGACATAACTATGTTGCTAAAATTGTTTTCTCATGTGCTGCCGTAAATCAAATAGAACCCTCAAAGTATAAAAAGTGCCCCCAAGCCAGTAAGAACTTGCATGCGGTACAGCCCTGATCACATTAGCGGTCTCTTAGTAAACATCTAATTACTGTCTTCCCTTCGGCAGCTCCGTCTTGAGACGACTTGAGTAGTGGTGAAAGAGCAAACAAATAAAATCAACAGAGGTTCTATTTCATTTTCAGGATTCCTTTACTTTATTTACTATTGCGGAGGAAGTGCAAGCAAAAACATCTGGTCCTCGGGCCCCGGGCCAACGCTTTAAAGTCTGCCACTGGGCTGAAACAAGAACTTTCTAATCTTAGTATTGTCTATGGGACTTTGCTCAGTCTCCAAAACTGGCCTGAAGATGGAAGAGGTCTTTCAGCATCTATCCTTAGGGTGTAATACAGCACAGAACAGCTGCTATGTGTGCACAGATACCAAAGCAATTTATTTCCCAGTAATTCCAATGAGAGGTATTGTATGTACTGGAGCTGGGGATCTGAGGACGCAGCGCTGTGTCTCCTTATACGATTGATAATAGGGCAGGATTTACATTATTCCACTATGATGGCCAGGTATCTGTCTTCCTTCTGTGACCACTGATGGATTTTCTAGCAAATTGCATTACCTCATACTGATGGATTGGACCATACAACATACATATAAAATTGAGTCACCACTGAGCTCTATCTATCTATCTATCTATCTATCTATCTATCTACAGTTGTGATAAAAAGTTTACATACCCCGGCAGATTTTTTGTTTTTTTGGCCTTTTTTCAGAGAATATGAATGATAACACAAAAACTTTTTCTCCACTCATGGTTAGTGGTTGGTTGAAGCCATTTATTGTCAAACTTCTGTGTTTTCTCTTTTTAAATCATAATGACAACCAAAAACATCAAAATGACCCTGTTCATAAGTTCCCATCCCCCAGTTCTTAATACCGTGTATTGCCCCCTCTAACATCAATGACATCTTGAAGTCTTTTGTGGTAGTTGTGGATGAGGCTCTTTATTTTCTCAGATGGTAAAACTGCCCATTCTTCTTGGCAAAAAGTCTCCAGTTCCTGTAAATTCCTGGGCTGTCTTGCATTTGCTGAGCGCTTGAGAGGCTCAATGATATTGAGGTCAGAAGACTGAGATGGCCACTCCAGAACCTTCACTTTCTTCTGCTGTAACCAATGACAGGTCGACTTGGCTTTGTGTTTTGGATCGTTGTCATGTTGGAACTTCCAAGTACGTCCCATGCGCAGCTTCCTGGCTGATGAGTACAAATTTGCCTCCAGTATTTGCTGATAACGTGCTGCATTCATCTTTCCTTCAACTTTGACCAAGTTTCCTGTGCCTTTGAAGCTCACACATCCCCACATCATCAGTGATCCACCTCCGTAGTTTACAGTAGGAATGGTGTTCCTTTCATCATAGGCCTTGTTGATACCTCTCCAAATGTAATGTTTATGGTTGTGGCCAAAAAGTTCGATTTTTGTCTCATCACTCCAAATTACCTTGTTCCAGACGTTTTGAGGCTTGTCTCTGTGCTGTTTGGCGTATTGAAGGCGAGATTATTTGTGGCATTTGCGCAGTAATGGCTTTCTTCTGGCAACTCGACCATGCAGCCCATTTTTCTTCAAGTGCCTCCTTATTGTGCATCTTGAAACAGCCACACCGATAGTTTTCAGAGAGTCCTGTATTTCAGCTGATATTATGTGTGGGATTTTCTTTGCATCCCGAACAATTTTCCGGGCAGTTGTGGCCGAAATTTTGGTTGGTCTACCTGATGGTGGTTTGGTTTCTGGGCATGTTATCAGACCAAAATCACCAGGGTATGGGAACTTTAGAACAGGGTCATTTTGATATTTTTGGTTGTCATTATGATTTAAAAAGAGAAAACACAGAAGTTTGACAATAAATGGCTTCAACCAATCACTAACCATGAGTGGAGAAAAAGTTTTTGTGTTATCATTCATATTCTCTGAAAAAAGGCCAAAAAAACAAAAAATCTGCCGGGGTATGTAAACTTTTTAGCACAACTGTATCTATATGTTATATCTATCTACTACCGCATTAAGCCTGTGTCTTGTCTCCATTTTAACTACCTTTCTTTCACATTTTCATTTTATCCCCTTCCTTTCTTTCTTTCTTACTTCTTAACTTTCTTCCTTCTCTCACTTTAGGGAGACCACATAGTGTCACCAGATTCTGTCTCTGAACATACATGCCCTTAATTTCTTCATCTATTCCAACCTTTCCTCTATCTGCTCCATTCCTTAACCATCCTATTCATTCCCACTTCCTTTCTTTCTTTTTTTTTCTACCTTCCTCTTTTGTGCCTTTCATTTTTCCTTTCTCTTGATTTTCCTTTTCTTTCCTTAATACTAACTTTATTAATATAAAGCCAATATATTCCGCAGCACTTTACAAGTCAGAGGGTACATGAACATATTTAAGGCATTAAATGGGAACGAGAGCTTACAATCTAAGAGGATAGAGGGCATGTTTGGTACAATGGTCCAGCCATCTTTTAGTACATAAGGCCATATAACTGAAGCTGTATGAGCCGTCACCAGCCGGTATCTGTGAATAAACATATAACTAAGTGCAAGGAGTGCAGTGTAACTTCTAGATGGAGGGGTCAGGATCTGAGGAATAGAGTAGGAAGGATAGCTTAGGATAAGAAATGTTAGTGTAGTATAACCCTTCTCTTCTTACTGCCTTCTTCTTTTCTTCCTTTCTTTCTCTCTTTAGTCCTTCTTCTTTCTTTTATCTTCCATTTTCTTTTCTCTTCTTCTTTCTTCCTTTCTGCTTTCCTTCTTCCTTTTTCCATGTTTTCCTTTTCTCTGTCCCTTACTTCCTTTCTCCCTTCCTTTTTTCCAGTCTTTTTCTGCCTTTCATTTTTCCTTTTTTTACTTTCTCCCTTCCTTACTTTCTTTTATCCCTTGTTTTTCTTTCTTTTTTTTTTTTGCTCCTTCCTTGTGCTCATTTCTCCTTCCTTCCTTTCTTTTTTCCTTTATCCCTTCTAACAGTCGTTTTCCTTCCTCCCTCCCTCCTTCCTTCCTTTCCTTCCTTCCTCCCTTCTCTCCTTCCTTCCTTCCCTTCCTTTCCTTTCCTTTCCTTTCCTTTCCTATCCTTTCCTTTCCTTTCCTTTCCTTTCCTTCCTTCCTTCATTCCTTCCTTTCCTACCTTCCCTCCTTCCTTCCTTGCTTCCCTCTCTTCCTTCCTTCCTTCCCTTCCTTTCCTATCCTTTCATTTCCTTCCTTCCTTCCTTCCTTCCCTTCCTTCCTTCCTTCCTTCCTTCCTTCCTTCATTCCTTCCTCTCCTTCCTTTCCTACCTTCCCTCCATCCCTCCTTCCTTCCTTCCTTCCTTGCTTCCCTCTCTTCCTTCCATTCTTCCCTTATGGAACTTCATGGAGAGATAAAATTCCACATGCCTCAGCTTTACGTATATCATTGTTCTCTTTTGATCTTACCTTTCACCTGAATCTCCTTTATAAATTTTTATTTTTACTAAAAAAAAAAAGAAAAAAAGAATTATTCATATTATTCAAACATATGTTTTCATTTTTATAGAAAAATATAGCAAAGGTTTCCTTCAGAGAATAGTGCCGAGCTGCTGGTCAGGGAGTTTTCCAGGCTTTGATAGTGGTATGCACTTACCAGTAATAAATTGCCCTTTCAGAAACCGATCATACACAAAGAGCTTGTGTGCTATCGGCTGGGAAGGCGGCAGGAATCTTCTAGAAGCTTTATTCTCTACTGTGGTTTCCAGTGGACGGAATTTAATTTGTTATTTTTGGCTTTTTAGATCAGAAATATAAATTTCCAATCTCCATTTGAAAAAAAGGCTTTTAATATTGTGTGTATTTGAAATATTACGTTCTGGATTAAATTGGATTACCAGATTTCAAAATGTATATATATAAAACCAGCACAATCACATGCCTTGGACTTCTTTTCTTTCCCATGGAGGGGCGGGGGAACTAAAATAAACCCAATTTTCTACCACTAACCCAAATATTACTATTATGTGCGTGAGCGAATAATATATTTTTAAAGGAAGAGATCTCAAATTTCTAACAATTTCTTGACAAAATGTTAACATTTTTCATTTCTGATTCTTCAAGGTGTTTATGACTTTGCTGAACATGATGCAGACATAGGGACAAACTCTTCGGGGAAACAGGTGGTGGTCAATGTAGTCAAAACCTCATACCAATGCCATTGGAGAACACAGGCAGACAGACATCTTTATAAGTTTAACTCTCCACCCTCTACTTTCCTTTCTGTTATCCACCGCTGTATGTCAGACCCTCTAGATGCCGCTACAATAAGTCTAGAAGTCTGGCAAAAGAGTAGACAGTTGGTTATTTTTATTTTCATTACTTATAACTCTGTCCCAGTCTACACAGCACAGCAGAGGAGAGGAAACATCAGCTTATTGTTGGTTTTGTAGTGGCCATTGTGAAAACAGAAATATTTTAAGATTTATTTTCTGTGGATAAATCACATTTATGCATTTAGGCTAAGGCCTCGTGTTGTGGAAAAGCTGTTTTTTTTTGAAGATTTTGCTGCGGTTTGTGAGCCAAAGCCAGGGGTGGATGTAACAGAAGGAAGAAGTATAAGAACTTCCTAGATATTTCCCATTCGTTTTCAATCCATTACTGACAGCAAAATCTGCAACATAAAAAGCTGCTTTTCCATAACATGGGGCTTTAGCCTTAAAAGGGTTTTCCCATGAACATAACCCTATTTAAATTTGTAAAGAATTACATTTAAACATTTTGGCAAATATAAATAATTCAACATTTTGCATAATTTTAAAGGGATTCCATCATTGGGAAACCCTATTTTCACTAACAGCACGTCAGAATAGCCTTTAGAAAGACTATTTGTTTCCTACCTTTATTTTTCTGATCCACACCTCCGTTGCGGAGAATTTTCTTTTTCCTTCTTTATGCAAATTAGTCTTCAGAAAGCACAGGGGGCGCCCCCAGTGCTCACATCACACACTCTTCTGAAGATCCAGCGTCACCTCTCTGCAGCGTCAGCACCCGCTCATCGTGTCTGTTCAGGATCCAAATCCTGCGCATGCTCAGTCGGATCTGCTACTTTGATGTCAAAATGGCCGACTGGACATGCGCAGTCAGCTCTGTCCAATGCAAAATGGCAGAGTTAACTGAGAATGCGCGGGATTTGGATCACGAACAGACAGATGAGCGGGTGCTGATGCTACAGAGAGGCAGCACTGGGTCTTCCGAAGAGCATGTGACGTAAGCACAGGGGACGCCCCCTGTGCTTTCTGAAGACTAATTGGAATAAAGAAGAAAGAAGAAAATTCTTCAAAACGGCAGCGCGTAGCAGAAAAATAAAGGTAGGAGACAAATAGTCTTTCTAAATCCTATTCCGATGTGCTGTTAGTGAAAATAGGGTTTTCCAATGATAGAATCCCTTTAAAGATGTTCTTTACCCATCTTCGTAGTGACACGTAACCTACGTAACTATAGAAGCCTACTGTAGTTATCTCTCATCACAGAGTTATCTGCTGTCAAAATACAGCACATGTCTCGAAGGGGTTAAAACTCTGCAAAATTTTGCATTATTTATTTTTTCAAAAATTTTTAACTGTAATTGTCTACCGGTCTAACTATGGTTTTGTTCATGGGAAAACTGTAAGACAAGCCATGTCTGTGAATGGTTTACACCAATAAATTGCAAATCTGTGTACCAATAAACAAATGAATTGTGTTATCTAATCTCTATTGGGCATCCTGTAGCTCGTAACCACAAGGTATATACAACAGCTGTCGGAGCTCCAAGGAAATGTTCTCATCGCTTGTCTAGCAACTCACGTTATCACACAGACCCTTCTCATTTCCTACACACGGTTTCTTCCACATCTGTTCCTAATCAGACGGCAAAATTAAGAAAATGTAATACTGATTGATACTGAGCATTCCAATGTACTAGGAGGCTTCGGTCTCTCGAAAATTCTACTGCTCCTCTCTACGGCTTTGTATGTTGTCAGCTGGGGAAGATGAAGTGGTGATGACAAAGGTTGTATCCTCGGTACATCCCTGTAGGATACTATTAGTTGAGTATGGCTTCACTACATCAGTTTCCTCGTGTGGTTTGAACTTGGATGAGAATAAGATTGAACAGAGGCCAATGAATAGAATTAAGAAGTCAATGCATCTCTTGCTTTATACTTGGAAGTCTGAAGACTTGCGCGTCTTCAATTATGGACAAATGTTCTAAGTTTTGCTCAATACCTGGCAACTAAAGAGTCTTAGACCTAATAAGCTCCTGGGGCATTGAAATATGTGGCGTAAAGAGGTTGTTACATTGGATTAATTATGTCCATCTGTGTAAATGTCTTTAATCGTCCATTAATTCTCTGCCACATGGTTAGACATAAACTGGGAGGGCCAGAAAAATAGGATTGATACTACACCCAGTGCTCATGTAAACTTATAATACTGCCGATGATGTCACTGTAAAAAATCCATATTTTATTTTCCATCCTGTGTTGCAAATTAATCCCATTGTTATTCTATTGGAGGCATACAGTGCCAAGACAATATATTTTGTCTGTCTGAGTGCCTTAAAAAATGAAATATATAGATAGATAGATAGAAAAACAAGTAGATGTGAACATAATTGAGCTAATAACTTATGGATAGTGATAAGCGAAATGGTTCGTAATAAACCAGATTTGTCACTAGTTTTCCAAAAATTTCAGGTTCATTCGAACCCAAGATTTTTGGGCTTCCCCAGCCACAAATAATTATTATACTCAGTGATCTTTTCAGGCACCAGAGAATAATGAGGGTATGTTCACACTGAGATTTTTGCACACTGATTTTGAGGCGGAATCCGCTTCAAAATCTGCCTCAAAAAACACCTCCCATTCATTTCAATGGGAGTCAGTAGCAGGTTTTTTTTTTTATTTTTTCAGCTAGAGGAAAAAAAAGCGACATGACCTATATTCAGGTAGATTCCGCCTTGAAAAACCCATTAAAATCAATGGGAGGCGGAAAAACTGCATCAAAAACCGCTAGCATTTTTTTTAAAGAAAAGTTTCCAGGTCCATACAGTGTGGTGGAGCAAAAAACCATGGCAAAAACCACAACGAAAAACGTCACAAAAAAACGCAACAAAAACTGCATCATGTAATAAAACATGCCAAAAAAAACGTTTCCTAATTCCTGAAGCAGATTTTTTCAGTTTACAAAAAATGTGTGTAAACATAATCTAATAGGAGGCCCGGGGGATGTGGTAAAATAATAAACAGCTCATATTCACCTTCCCTCAGTTTTCAGGGGCTCCACCACAATGTCTGGTCTTCTTTGTTGACAACCTTCAGCCTCTTGAGTCTCCAAGGCTGCTGACATCACCCAAAGAGGCAGGAAGAGGCCAGAAGATACAAAAAAAAGAAGATCTAGAAGCACAAAAGAGCCCCAAGGAGGTAAAGGAGTAAGGATGAGCTGTTTATTATTTTTCCAAGCCTCCTCGGGGCCTCCGATTATTATACTCTGGGGTCTGAAGAGATCATATTTATATATTTGATATGCTTAATATCTAACCATACAAGTACATTTGTATTTATGCATATGAAGTTTATTGGTCATGTGTCATAGTATGTAAGCAATGAAGCCCCCCCCCAAGGATTTATTATCAATAAAGGTACCTTGTGGATCACAACCAAGAGTATTCAATTTTAGGTCCCCTATGCCAAGGGAGAAATTGTTAACCCTAAATTTGAATCTCAAACAATTGGTAAAATTTCCCAAGGGTTTGGGGCACGGACCACCGTCATGTTCTAGTTCTGCAGTCCTGGTTGTCAATTCAAGGAGATTTCCAATCCATCTTTGGACCCTGCAATGATGTCTGGTAATGCAAGGACAGCACGCTGTAGAGAACCTCATATATATTATCTAGGCTGATGCCAGATGCTCTGTTGGCCACGTGCCTGTATTCTGTGGTCAGGTTTCTATGTCTGCAACATTCCTGTTGCACCAACTATTCCACATTGTAATTACATCCTGTGTCCACCAATGCGGTGTCCATGGGAAGTATGTGAACATATCTCCTATATTGCCTCACCGTATTCAGGCCTGAGGACAAGTGAAGGATTTGCTTATTGTAGATTTAACAACCTAATGATTCAGCTCACTTTAGATAATGGCGGAGTCAGGCTAATGGCCATTTATGACTGTCTTCACTAATAATTCCATCTCTTCCATGTGACGGATGTTGGCTCTAATCTACAATAATGTCTGGTTTTTGCTAAGAAATGGGAAAACCAGATTGTTCCACAGCGGGAGGGAGGCGTCTGTCCTCTTTCGTGGAAACATTAATTGGACCGTACCATTAATTTTATGATGCAAATGTATTGACAGCATAATGTGTTCAGGGCAGGTAAGGACAGAGCATTACAGCAATGACAGAGGAATTCCATTTTACTGTATTGTAATTTGTCCTTTTTAAAGTAACTTTTACATTGGGACTCCTAGGGTTGCTCACTTTTACTGTCTTTGCTTTTTTTGCAGTTTGAAGATACTGATGTTCCTTGTAAAGATTCCCCTAACAGGGAAATGCCCCCTGGGAAAAAAATATGCAAAAACAAAAGTTTTTTGAAAAACAAAAACTAGTCTCTCTAGTATCAATGTTTGACCCTTTAGAGAACCTAGAAGTCATGTGTTATACAACAGAGAGGAAAACATAAAAAAGGAGTCAATAGGTCATAAATGATTGAAACGGTAATACACTTTTAACCCTATTATGGGATACAATTGTATAAAATATATTTTACTGAAGCCATTGATTGGGGTGCCTTTTTTGCATTAAACAACTATGCTTAACCACCTCAGTACCGGGCCAATTTCTAGTTCAGGACCAGACACATTTTTTTGTATGTGCGGTTCTGAGGGCTGTAACATTTTTATCATTTTCGTTATTCAACTAATTTCTGCGTCTTTTTTCGGTGACACATAGGGCTTTATATTTATGTTGTTTTTATTTTTTCATGTGTTTTCATTTTTTTTATATCCGGGAAAATATAAACAAAATAGGAGGGAATATGTGTCTGTTTTTCACTTTTCTTTTTTTTTTTTTATTTAATAACACAAAGTGTTAGTAAAAAACTTTAAAATAGTTTTTACTCTCCGTTACGGTAATTTTTATTTTTTATGGTGTCTTCGGGAGTGGGGCTATTACCTTTAAAAATGGCGTTTTATTGACATATTATTTTATTTATTTTTTTAATTATTTTATTTACTTTTTTTTTTTTTTTTTTTTTTACATTGTGTTCCCGTAATAGACCTTTGGGGACATCTGATCACTTTTTTGGGGGGGGGGGAGGGAATCTGATTTTCCCTGTAACTGCAATACCAGTTGCAGGAGGAATACAGCCTCCTTTACATTACTATAGAGCTGATCTGGGTCCTCTAGGACCCAGAAGCATTAACACACTCTGATCTCGGTCGATCACATGACCACCAGGTCAGAGGGGAGCCGCATCATGGCGGCACCCATAAGTGCCAACAGGAAAGGTAATAGGTGCCAACAGGGAAGGTAATAAAGCTTCCCTGTCTTCTCTCTGGGAGCTCCGGCTGAAGTTATAGCTGGCTCCCCATTTCAGCAGCTGCACGATTTCGTGCAGCTGCTGAAATCTTCTTGGACGTACCAGTACGTCCTTGCAGAACAAGGAAACCACCTTCTGGACGTAAAAACTCAACCGGTGGTCTGGAAGTGGTTAAAGACCTTTCAAAGCCTCTATCAACTACAACTCTTTGCATCCTTTCATAGGAGCCACTTCTGAAATTTTTTCGCTAGCCCCCGCCATTCCTGACCAATCAATGCTATTAGTTTCAGCACTCAATATACTAATTAGGCATTCTACTGTCAGGTGGGTGGTCCATGGCTGTATGCTCCAGCTCAGGACCACCCACTTGGCAGTAGACAGCTTAATTAATAAAGTTGTAGAGTTGATTGGCCAAAAGCCCGATTATGACTATTGCTCTGACGCCTTCATATATGGCTGACAGTCAAGGTCAGGCAGAAGCAGTAAAGCTCTAATTCATTATAAAGCTAGTGATTGAATTCCTATGAAAGTAAATGTACAACAAGCTATACATCTAATTAATTATACAATACCGATAACTGTATATTATTAAAAATAATCATTTTATTTTGTAGTGATAGCTTTTTTCCCACTCCATCCAAAACAGGCTTTGATTCCGACTCCACAACTACGACTCCAACTTCATAGCCCTCTGCTAATAAGCATATTGGGTGCTGAGACTCTGATTGCTCAGGAATGGTGGGAGCTAGAAAAAACAATTTCAACTATGCTGGAATCAGTGGAGAGGCACCTATAAAAAGGTACAAAGAGTTGGAAGTGGTGTAAGGTCCACTTTAAATTTGACCCTTGGACCAATTCTTTACCCCTTTGTTTGGCAAAAAATGCTGTTAGTCTGAAGAGGAAAGCCCTGCACAGATTTACACTACCTAACTGCAGAATGGATGAGACCAACCAAAACTGAACCCTCGCTCTCCAAGGGTTTCGTAGCAGCCACATCACCTGTAGTAGGTGTGTTGCCCAGCTTTAGGTATAGATATAAATACATAATATATACCTGTAAGGCTAGATTCACACTAGCGTTCGGGTTTCCGTTCTATGGGTCTGCTTGGAGACCCAAAAAGCGGAAACGATATCTGCTTAAAAAACGGTTACCCACCGAGTTTCCGTTTGAAAAATTTTAAGCGGAATGGGGGACGGAGTCTCCGAACAATCACCTAACACTGGTGTGACCACAGCGTGAGACAAAAATGAAAATCACACTCCATAATGTATACCTGAATTATGACATTTTCCAAATATAAAAGACAGATAAAAAAAAAATCTTAACTTTTTAAAAAAAAAAAAATTTCCACTTAAAAATTCCAAATAATTACGTTTCAATTTCCTTACTATAAGGTGCATATAGTGGTTTATATTCTTCAGCTAACAGTGCCATTCATCCTTTCAGCTCAGAGTGTAAATTATTTTATGTTCGTCCCCACAGGGTATCCGACCCAAGGACTGTTCTGTAATCACGTATCCGTGCTCCTGACATGTTTTCATTGCCTTCACTTTAAACGCTGCAGATATTTCCATAAGCCAACGTCTCTCTTTCTACACTAAGCGTAAACATATGTTAATAGTCCATTACAGTAACTGCTTTATAAAATATCCTCACATCAATAAAACTTTTATCCTGCGCCTTCCCGTAAACTCAATGACTGCATTCTCTGTCGGATAATCATAGAGAGAGCGTAAAAAAAAGGCTTCAAAGCGGGATCTACTTAAGGAAAATTCCAAAAAAAACCCGACTCAAATGCACCTTGGTAAAGTAGCTGGTAAGAAACATGTGCCGTATCCAGGAAAGAAAATATAGCATAGTGGTGTATTCCCATCGGCACCCTCTGGGGAAGCTCTGGCGCCGCTCCAGATTCTGACATTATAACATCAATGAACATATTTCTGTCATGAACTCATAAAACAAAATCTACAAATCCATTCCAGTGGTACAGAACTTTTCAAAAATTATTATAAGGCGTTATCTAATATAGCGTCACCGGGAAGGAGAAATGAAAATATCAAGTAGCTGGATAAATAAAGCAGAGGGGGAACTTCATTAATGTACCCTAAATTTATGGACACCTGGAATTCCTCTTTCATCTGAAAGCCAACAAAAATTTAAATTTGAATTTTTTTAAAATCTAGAAGTATCTACAAGAATTTAGGCAACTTACTCTCAGTAATGAATGGATGTCCATCTTTGTTTACTATGAAAGAGGTTGGCCCTTAGCATTATGGAAAGTGTTATGATGGTGGATATACAGATGTAGCAGAGTCAACCTGAACTTCTACAATTGGTTAAATTGCTGCAGTGTGATATCTTATCGCAGAAGACAACAAAAAAAGTCATTGAAAAATGGTTTTCTGATGACTTTTCATTGGATTTTGTTGTCTTCTGTAACCAAATGCAGAAGTTTGTGTTAACTCTGCTACATCTGTATAGTGAGTACTATAGGTACCCTCTCTGGAGCTTGGCAAGTGTGCAGTATGTATATTTAGAATACTGTGGGCTCATCATGAGAGGTGGCCTTGAGATATGTGCAGATTAGCCTGGTACTTATGTTTCCATATGGTATATGGTCATACAGTGTGTAAATAACCATATCATACCTAATTATACTGTACATGTAGTATATACAGTATGGTACCCAAATAATGGTGCACTACCTTTGCACTGTACATAAAATTTGCCGATGTATACCTCTAATGGATGCCTCCATTATTTGCCCATGAAAAGGCAAGGGAGTGGCATACATCATCCATGGTATATGTCTTTTTACTGGGTGCCACTATATGGAATAGCGTAGTTAACTAGGCTGTTCTATGCAGCAAAAATAATAATATGCTGCGCTTATACTAGTCGGCTCGCTTTTGGGCTTGATCAGATGAGTGGGGTCCTATAGATATAGCTGATGTATATACTGAGAGTATACCAAATAGGCATACTGTATATCTGTGTGACTACACCCTAACAGTGCCATATGTTGGCCAAATGTCATATTCACAGAGTTGTTGAAATAAAAACTCTATACAAATACTGTACACTGGAAAATAACATACAGTGAAACCTCTCCAAAGAAACCACCTCTTTGAGAAGATGACCTCCATACCCAGAGCCCGTGGCCTACCAGAAGTCATAAGCACACAGAGGATGCTAGGCAGTGCAATGGTATCACTACATCCACACCACAGCCACAGCCATAGACAACGGGGAGGAAGAAGAACATCTTGCTGCATGGAATGGGGCTACATAAGTTTTTTAAAATGTTTTGGTGCAAAGGAGGGGCACTAATAGTAAAGCTGAGTGCAGTACATATATTACTGATATATGGGAGCACAAAGGAGGTGGTGGCACGAAGAGCCCAGTTTCACTGTGGAACACTCTGAGGTGCACACTTACTCTGTGGGTCCTATAGGGGGCACAGATTAAATTAGATTTCACTTTTACTGTTAAGGGCACTTAACAGAGCATTTTATCTGCATGAGACACTATGGATGGCAAGTTGTGTAGAGGGTTGGGAAAAGATGGGTATGTGTTGGAAAAGCTGAAAAAGTGAGGAGTCAAACATGAGTCTGGGCATTAAATCCTGAAAAAACAAGGGATAAGTGGAAGAAGGTATCATGGTGGTCTGGGCCAGATGGAGAAAAAAAGGGAAAATGAATGATTTCATTCAGAATTTATGTTATTGGTAAGTCATTTATGTACCCTTACAATAGTTACTTTATATGCAGCATGAACCATTTTTCTAGGTGAAGATATAGCCATATGAAGTGACCATCCCCCTTTGGTAAATTCTTCAGCTCTGCATATTCACAATACCACTGTGTACAGATTTCCCCTAGGGTGGCTAGGTAGAATGTTACAGCCTGTTTTTATAATAAAAATGAATTTAGATAGGTTAATAAAGTATATTACAAAAATGACCACCAAACACCCTCAGACACTAAGGCGGAAAAACTGTAACTGTATGATATAATTAGGGGTGAATTATCATAACTATAAATTGTATTATAACTTGGTTGTATTTGACAGATACAGTGCTGGCTAAAAGTATTGGCACCCCTGCAATTCTGTCAGATAATACTCAATTTCTTCCAGAAAATGATTGCAATCACAAATGCTTTGGTAATAATATCTTCATTTATTTTGCTTGCAATGAAAAAACACAAAAGAGAATGAAAAAAAAAGTCAAATCATTGATCATTTTACACAAAACTCCAAAAATGGGCCGGACAAAAGTATTGGCACCCTCAGCCTAATACTTGGTAGCACAACCTTTAGACAAAATAACTGCGAACAACCGCTTCCGGTAACCATCAATGAGTTTCTTACAATGCTCTGCTGGAATTTCTCCAGGTCCCTGAGATGTGAAGGGTGCCTTCTCCAAACTGCCATTTTGAGATCTCTCCACAGGTGTTCTATGGGATTCAGGTCTGGACTCATTGCTGGCCACTTTAGAAGTCTCCAGTGCTTTCTCTCAAACCATTTTCTAGTGCTTTTTGAAGTGTGTTTTGGGTCATTGTCCTGCTGGAAGACCCATGACCTCTGAGGGAGACCCAGCTTTCTCACACTGGGCCCTACATTATGCTGCAAAATTTGTTGGTAGTCTTCAGACTTCATAATGCCATGCACACGGTCAACCAGTCCAGTGCCAGAGGCAGCAAAGCAACCCCAAAACATCAGGGAACCTCCGCCATGTTTGACTGTAGGGACCGTGTTCTTTTCTTTGAAGGCCTCTTTTTTTTTCCTGTAAACTCTATGTTGATGCCTTTTCCCAAAAAGCTCTACTTTTGTCTCATCTGACCAGAGAACATTCTTCCAAAAAGTTTTTGGTTTTCTAAGGTAAGTTTTGGTAAACTCCAGCTGGCTTTTTTATGTCTCTGGGTCAGAAGTGGGGTCTTCCTGAGTATCCTACCATAGAGTCCCTTTTCATTCAGACGCCGACGGATAGTACGGGTTGACACTGTTGTACCCTCGGACTGCAGGGCAGCTAGAACTTGTTTGGATGTTAGTCGAGGTTCTTTAGCCACCATCCGCACAATCTTTTGTTGAAATCTCTCGTCAATTTTTCTTTTCTGTCCACATCTAGGGAGGTTAGCCACAGTGCCATGGGCTTTAAACTTCTTGATGACACTGCGCACGGTAGACACAGGAACATTCAGGTCTTTGGAGATGGACTTGTAGCCTTGAGATTGCTCATGCTTCCTCACAATTTTGCTTCTCAAGTCCTCAGACAGTTCTTTGGTCTTCTTTCTTTTCTCCATGCTCAATGTGGTACACACAAGGACACAGGACAGAGGTTGAGTCCACTTTAATCCATTTCAACTGGCTGAAAGTGTGATTTAGTTATTGCCACCACCTGTTATGTGCCACAGGTAAGTAACAGGTGCTGTTAATTACACAAATTAGAGAAGCATCACATGATTTTTCAAAGGGTGCCAATACTTTTGTCCACCCCCTTTTTTATGTTTGGTGTGGAATTATATCCAATTTGGCTTTTGACAATTCTTTTTGTGGTTTTCTATTGACGACAAATTAAATGAAGATATTATTACCAAAGCATTTGTGATTGCAATCGTTTTCTGGAAGAAATTGAGTATTATCTGACAGAATTGCAGGGGTGCCAATACTTTTGGCCAGCACTGTAGATAGAGAGATAGATAGATAGATAGATAGATAGATGATAGATAGATAGATAGATAGATAGATAGATAGATATTGTAGATGGATAAATGGATAGATAGATAGATAGATAGATAGATAGATAGATAGATAGATAGATAGATAAACAGACACAATATGGTCAAACATATTGGACACCTACACATTGCACCTACTGGATATGTATGACATCTATATCCATAGGCATTTATATGGTGTTTCCCCCATTTCTTGCACTCTTTGGAGTGTGTCTATGGGAATTTTTGCCCATTCATCCATAAGAGGTCAGACTCTGATATTGGATGAGAGGGCCTGGCCTACATTCTCCATTCTAGTTCATTCCTAAGGTCTTAAATGGGGTTGAGGGCAAGGCATTCTATGGGCAGTTCTCGTACACCAATGTGACCAAACCATACCTATATGGATGTTGCTTTGTACAATGGGAAATAGGCAAGTTTGAAAAGAAAAATGCCTTCCCCAAACTGTTCCCATAAAGTTGGAAGCAACAATTGTCAAACATTTCCAGATTTCCCTTTTTTTCAATAAATATTGCATTAATCCATAATACAGTACACGCAAATATAAAATGTTGTTATTTGGTAGAGAAACACACTTCTTTCTTCACTTATCAGGTTCTCCCCCTCTAAACTGACTTTCACTCTGATCTCTGCTGAGGTCTGTCTTGCTCTAGCAAGACTGACTGTATCAGATTACATAGAAGTTTATGGAAAAGGTAGGGGGGAGAGTGAACAAGAGTAAGTGTCTATTTCACCCCAAGTGCTTAATTCACATCAATACTAAGCCTTTCTCAAGTATGAATAAGAAAGGCTCAGTATGTAGCTGAAATATTGCAAGTGATAACATAAAGGCTCTCTATTTCTTTGAGACTAGATTGGAACCCTAGGATCTGGTTTGGCTTCAGGCTCCTATTCAGTGTTTTCCAGTGCTGCTATTCTCTGGGAACAAGCCATCAGTTACTGTCCGTTATTTTATGTCCGTTTTTTTTCCTGTGCATGCTCAGAAAGCAGAAAAAAAAACAAAAAACGGACAGTGTTAAAAAATGGACACTAGCTGATGCTAATGTGTCGGTTTTTTTTAACTAATCCATTAATTGGATCAGTTAAAAAAACGGACACATTAACATCAGTTAGTGTCCGTTAATGTCTGTTATGATAGGGATCCGTTTTTTTTGTTTTTCAGAACGGACATCAACGGTAGTGTGAATCCTGCCTTAGTCTTTCACTGGATCTGGATGGAACTGGTTAGACCCACTGGAGATCATTTCTGGGCTGTCACTTCTAATGATGGGTTGCTCATAACTCAGCTCTAGAGGAGACTCTAGACCCTAGACGAATATCATGATACTGTTTGGGTTAGACCCAAGAGATAAACAGATATAGAATCTCATGAGCAGGTCTGAGAGCAAAATTTCTCCGAGGTCCTATTTATATTGGCTCCACTTCAAACCATTCCTAAAGGTAGAGCTCAGAAATCCCGAAATCTTAAGAGAAATTGTCAGCAGTGAATAATAAACATATTTTACTCATTTTACAAGACCATTTATATGGAGAAGGCATTCAGTGCAGAAGGTCAGATATTTCAGATTCCTTCATCATATGTACAGTATAGGACTTTGTACATAAATTGGTCTTGGACAGTCTCTAAAGGTTTCTTCAATGGATGTAGATGGGAAGTTCACGGCAATTTAGTTTAGTGCAAAATCATTTAATTTCCTTCGCTGTAACATCCGCCTTGAGTCTGTCAATGTGATTTTAGTGAAATATTACGGGTAAATGTAACCACGAGCACGACGTCCAGTCTCCAACTATTACCTTACATAGATGAATGGTAAACTAACGTTACGTGATTTGTTGTAATTTATGACCACTACAAGTCATTTTAATATGATTAACTCTTATGTATGTTTATTATTTAAATAATAGTTTTTTGCATTCGGACACCTACTGGATAGATCATGAATTGCAACCAAATGTAAGGACACCCAATGCAAAAGTTTTTTTTATTTATTTTTTAACAGAAAAGGACTGTAACATAATATTTGACCTTCATTTGTATAGCATGTAATGACCATGGACATAGTACACTGCATAGGGATTCAACTTTATCTTAATCTCCGGGACTGGAGACCTCAACCACTGTGGGATTTTCACCACAACGTGTATATGACTGAGGAGCTTTGTCTACAAAGTACCGCCATGAGTCCTCCCTATTGAAGGTCCAAAAGGTATTCTGGTAATATGCTCCATAACCAGTGCAGTAGCTCAAAAAGTACAGTTCATTGGGCTTACAGAGTGTTACCTCAATGGACTGCGTTGAAGGAGTCAACATGAAAGGACGGAAAAAAAAAAATAAAGCGAACCACGATATTTTTTTCAGCTGTTGAATGTTTGAGGGTTTCTATTTTGCATCCAGTAGCTTCTCAAATCTCCTCACATAATCTCAATGTAATTTATATCCATGGTTTGACTTTGCCACAGACCACGACCATGACTTACAATCTTTACAGACTCGTAGGCATCCCATGTTCCTGAGCCCCCATAGTTCTCCCATAGCAAGATGATTTTGGACCTTCTGAAAAACATGGATTTGCCTGAAAATGATGTCCTGGGGAATAGCAGTGTGAAGATAACACAAGTGGAGGAAGCCGAAGATGATGGTCACTCATTCCTTCTCTGATAGAAATGGCTATTGGTGCTAAATCCTCTTACAGGCTCTGAAACAGCACAGAGATGAGAGGGTGAAGTTAGGGGAATTCTCCGCAGAACTCCTTGCTGGGGGTTCCCTGCATGGTGGTGTTTTGTGGTGCCCTTGATGGTGGGTTCAAAAGAAATGCAAAAGACACAGTGGCAAGCAATGCTTAAGGCAGTTTACATAGCAGGATTCTTCCAGTAACAAAGTAACAGCCATTCACATCGAGTTTTGATCAATGTTTACTAAAAATTGATCAATTTCTATTTTTTTTTTTGTGCAAAACTAAAGTGTGGTAGTCCTACTTTTACGTTCGTTTGAAACTAATCTGTTTTTATTTAACATTGATTCTATATAAACAGGTGGTCATCATTTTCCGTCTATAGATGGGTATACGATTCATTATGAGCCAGATTTGATCCGAATATTCCAAATTGTTCAGTTTTTAACAAAACCGAATATTTTGCAACTCGTCTCTGGCAACCTAAATTGGCCTCCACGACTTGCATTGTGCAGTGAAAATACAGAGGAAACACCAATGTGTGACAGGTTCTCTGTGACATCAAACCTTACAGTGCTGATGTCACAGACAGAATATAAGATACTGTGGGCAGGGAGAAGAGCCATTTTAGTGATCGTCAAGCTAAGGAACAGACATCTTATTCATCACTGCATGATCCAAAGCAATTACTCCATTTTCTACTGGAATACAACAGCAACACTTGCAATATAACTACAGAATAATAGAAGTAGGAGAAGTAGAACAAAGTTTAGTTAGATTTGATCAGTGACAGGTAGATAGTGAGATAAATCATGGGAGTGGAGGGAGGGAGAATTTCTGAGCTGTGCTGTGAGACTGTGACCGCTGCAGTACATACACTGTACAGTTAACCCTTTCTTTGCTAATAATCTAAATTCATTGAAGTAGAGTAATTTGATCTGTGACTGTCCACAGAGTGTCTTACATTGTTTTTCAGTCCTGTTAGTGAAAAATCTTTATTTTTTTTCATTAAATACATACAAACTGCCATTTTAACAACAAAATACTGATGCAGCCCAAGCTAATTTGAAAAATCTGTTTCTTAACCACTTCCGTACCGCCCATAGACTATATACGTCCAAGGGGTGGTTGTCTAGTTCTGAAAGGATGTATCGGTACGTCCAAGCAGAACTCAGTAGCTGCACGAAATCGTGCAGCTACTGAAACTGGGACATATCAAAAAGATAAATAAAACTTAACATTTAATATAATAGTTAACAATTCAACAAGTTCCTAATTTGCATGTAAATTGACAAATAATCGGAACAATCTTACTGATTTCAACGGTGGACTGTAGTGGGTCCAAATGTGGCAGGGATTATACCAAAGGATGGGTATAGGGAACTGATGGAATCATAGGAGGAATATCTAGCTCTTTCCCTAATACCCAAGGGTATAGAGCTCCCACCCTGACAAGGGCAGTTCTGAAGCTTGCCCTAAAAAAGCCCAATATGCACCTCTTTCCGACGCATTTCACCACCCTGTAACAGGTGCTCCTCTGGGGAATGTGGAGGAAGAACCCGGTGGTTCAAAGTGAAGGTAAGTCTCTCCACTGAGGGACTGCTGTAAGCTCCCCCCGCACAAGGGGTTGTAGCGCAACCTTCACTTTGAACCACTGGGTTTTTCCTCCACATTCCCCTGAGGAGCACCCGTTACAGGGTAGTAAAATGCATCGGGAGGAGGGGCATATTGGGCTTTTTTAGGGCAAGCTTCGGGACTGCCTTCTGTTTACTGAAACTGGGAGCCAACTGTAACTTCAGCCGGAGCTCCCAGAGAGAAGACAGGGAAGGTTTATTACCTTCCCTGCCTTCCTGATGGCTGTGTATACAGCGCTCAATGAGCGCTTTATACAGCGCTATGGGCGCCGCCATCTTGTGGCCGCTCTCTTACCCAGTGGTCACGTGATCCACCGGTTGCAGCGTCTGCAAGAACTGCTGGGTCCTACAGGACCCAGATCAGCTCTATAGTATTGTTCAAGTAACGTGCAGGAGACTGTATTCCTCCTGCAACTGGGGCTAAATGTACCAGCCCCAGTTACAGGGGAAATCAGCCTCCCCCACAAAAAAAAAAAGTAATCAGATGTCCCCAAAGGTCTATTATGACCTTATGGGGACACAATGTAAAAAAAAAATAATAAAAAAAATTAATTAATAGAAAAGTAACAAAAAAAAAAAAAAAAGTAAATAAAATAATTAAAAAATAAATAAAATAATACACCAATAAAATGCCCTTATTACAGGTTATAGTCCAACCCCGACTACACCATAAAAAATAAAAATTACGGTAACGGAGAATAAAAACTATTTTATACATTTTTTTAGTAGCACTTTGTGTTATTAAATAAAAAAAAAAACATGAAAAGTGAAAAACAGACACATTTTCCCTCCTCTTGTGTTTATTTTGTCCCGGATATAAAAAAAAAAAAAATTAAAACACATGCAAAAATAAAAACAACATAAAAATAAAGCTCTATGTGTCATCAAAAAAAGACGCAGAAATTAGCTGAATAACGCATGTGAGAAAAATGTTACAGCCCTCAAAACCGCACATACAAAAAAAACGAAAATTAGTCTGGTCTGGAAGCGGGGTAAGCATTTGGTATGGAAGTGGTTAAAGGGATGCTGTCATTAAAAAAATCTATTTTTAACTAAAAGCACGTCGGAATAGCCTATAGAAAGGCTATTCTTCTCTTACCTTTAATTTTCAGGTCTGTACCGCTGTTTTTGAGTTTTGTCTTCTTTCTTCGTTATGCAAATTAGTCTTCAGAAGCACAGGGGGAGTTGTCATAGGTTTCCAGTGCCGCCTCTCTCTTTTGCTCCTGACGCGTCTCCTCCTCTTCACTCCTGCGAAACATGCGCAGTCGGCTGATCCATCAGCCATTTTGTGGGGGGTCTTGTGTAAGAAGAGAAGTGAAGAGGAGGAGACGCATCAGGAGCAGAAGAGAGAGGCGGCGAAATGGTGAAATCCGATGATGATTCTATTGCAGATAAAACCTGGCAACTCGGTCAGGGTGGCATCAGAGGAAAAGGGTGGTGGCAGCTGCAATAGCAAGAATTCCATCCAATGTGCAGCCCCAACATCTAAGAGACCTGCCTCAGGTGGTGGTGGCACTGGTAGACATATTTCCACTGCTGCTGGTGTTGGCAGCATCTCCCCTATGGGAATTTTTTTGTACATTACCAAATGATAAATCCAGGTCAAAGTGCAACATCTGCAAGCAGAAAATTAGTCATGGGCAGGCACACATGTAGGTACTAGGTCTCTCCATACTGACATTAAATGGCATCACCAACTCATTTGGTAAAATAGAATTGGCAGTGGCACTGATAAGCAAAGTGAGCAAGATCATTCTATTCCTTCTCCCCATGATCTTCTTTGTAGGCAGGCCTCATCCACATCCAGCACATGGTCATTGTAATTAACATTTCTGTCTACTTCTCTTCCTCTTCCTCCATGCCAACATCAGTCATCCATAAGTCACCCAGTACGTCCAGTAAACAGCAATCTGCATCCAGTCATCCAGCTGGTCTGCAGCTTTAACTCTCACCTGGCCAAATTACTGTCGTGCCACTTAGTGTAATCCACTGTGTTTTGCCAACTGGCATATGCACAGTCTCGATGGCCATCATTATTTCTTTAGGAAAGTTGTCCCTGTTTGATATTGCCATGTGGGCCTTTCCTTGTAAATGTCCATGTGGGGAAGGGTGATAGAATTCCTTCCATTTTAGAAGATAGTCCAGCTTTTACAGCTTGCAAGCCAGACATGCTGATAGTGTGCCACAAATTTTTCTTGAAATTCTGTAAATTGTTACTCCATCATCACAATGTTGATCTAGCATTTGCTCCCATACAGGGATAAATGCCAGGATAATCCAGGTCATTTTCTGCCTCATGGTCACAGAATCATTCTACTTCAGAAGATATTCTAGCTTTTTCAGCTGTGCCACAAATTTTTCTTCAAATTCTGTAGTCGCCAGTGCCACTTGCTGATGCCGTACTATTGGCATAACAACAAAAAAAACAAAACAAACAACCCCACCATTGGTTCTTCCAATACCAACACAATGTTGGTGCAGCATTCTGCTCCTATAAAGAGATAATTTTGGGGGGCTTTTTTTTTTTTAAAGCCACTTCTTCACTTTTCTCTATCCCCCACCATTCCTGAGCAATCAATGCTTTTATCTTTGGTGCTATTTAGGCTCTGTACTGTCAGGAGGGCCCTTCAGATGCCAGAGTATAATAGTTGGAGGCTCAGAGGAGGAGAAAAATAAAATCCATATATACTCACCTTCCCTTACCTCTTTTGGGCCTCCTTGCGGCTTCTGGCGCTCTCCTGGTGATGTCATGCACTCGGGTTCACAGCTGTGATTGAGACAAAGTGGTCACATGGGCACACTAAGCGTTATGACGCTCGGCTTGTCCATGTCTCTGCTGAGGCCCAATCATAGTCCACAGTGGTGACGCCGGGTGCATAATGTCACCAAGGAGACCAAAAGAGTGCACCAGAAGCTGCAAGGAGGCTCAAAAGAGGTGAGGGAAGGTGAGTATGAACGTTTGTTATTTTTTTTCACCTCCACTGGGCCTCCGCCTATTATACTCCGGGGTCTGAAGAGACCCTAGAATATAATAATCTCACTTCTTGTTCTATCCGAACTTGTTCGACCAGAAACAAATCAGGGACGCAAGCCAGCCAAACCTCTTGGGAGTCTTGCCCATCTCTAGCCCCCACCTACCATGTGCCATTTTTAATACTAGCACCTTGTAATCCAGCAGAAGGGCAGCTGCCAGGCACCAGAGCTTGGGTGTGACTGTCCCCTCTCAGAATTTCATACATTGGGTAACCTTCTACTCTAAACACACAGAAGAACCTTTGAAGTAATCTTTCCATGAACACGGACTTGTATATACCAAGGCCCCGAAGAAGTCTAATTGAATTTTGCATGAAAAATTAGTCACTATGCAGAACATAAAACAGTAGCAAATCATTTTTCATGGAGCTGTAAGGGAATGAATGTGTTTGGGAGCCGGCGAGTGTGTCTATGTAACTGAGAACAATCTCCTTCACTCGATTCTGCCTTTGTAATTGAATAAATACACGGGAACACGGTATTGGAAATAGAGCAGCCGCCGACCAGACTTCAAACAGGATGGGTCTCGGGGATATTTGCATTGGAAGCTTTTCAAAGAAAATTCAGAATGTTTTCATGTAATGACACAACTGAGTCAATGTGATTAATATAAAATAAATCCAGACATAAAACCTATACTGTCCTCATGTGATAGATCCTGGAAAATGGGCCTAGCTATTCCTTGATTGATATAGACATAGTTAAATGGGTTGTCCACTATGAACCATCTCTTTAGGTAACAGGGTCCCTGGGTGATAAGCCGATCTCAGGTGTTCTTCATAGAGGGACATGTGGATAATTTCCCTGCAGTGGTTGTAAAATAAAAAAAAAAGTCATACAGTACACACCTATCCCTAGCACTTTGTTGTACAGCCCCAATCCCTATTCCCTCTGATGTCGGAACTCACTAGACCAGTCATTGGCCTCAACAGTTGCTCATGATGGACCAGTGACATCACTCAGATATGTCACTGATTTCTCACCAGTTTGCCTCAACGGTTATGTGAGCCTCTCCACTTCCAGTCTGGCTAGGAACTGAACTGGAGAGAATAGGGAACAAGGGATAGGTGACTTTTTTTGTTTTACACCCCTGAGTTTGGAATTTTTAAACCTTTTAAAAGGGTTTTCTCGGACTATGATATGGATTGGACCTGTGTCTTCATCCAAACTCATCTACTATGTAACTATTCTTATGGACTCTTCACTGCTTACCAAGCACCGTGCCGTACATTGGATAGTGGTTGCTCTTAGTATTACAGCTCGGCTTCATTAATTTGAATGGAACTGAGTTGCAGAACAGCCATGTGACTAATGGACATGATGTCACTGGCCTAAAAAGAGGAAAAGTGGGGCAAACCCAAGCACCTCAAGCTCTTCATACAGCTCATTGGCAGGGATCTCAGAACATTGCTGGTCTAATATTAATGGCTTAGCCTAACTATAGGTCTTCAATATTAGTGTCTATGTCACGCATTGTTGTACCAGATCCTCCAGAGCATGACATGCTTGTTGCTCTGGCTAATAAATGAATGTCCAGAATGGAGGACCCTCCTCTACTTGGGATTCCCTTGTTCTTGATTTACAAATGGGTTGTCTAAATCATGAAACCCCTATAGGCAGTCCTTCAGACTAGACTTGGCAGAATTGTAATTTTGAGATTAGGCAAAGAGGTTGAGAAACAATCATGTTGGTGACTATGCTTGATCTCCAAGCTCTGGTGTATACCATGGTGATCACCAATTATACAATACTGCAGAGGTGATAATAACACCAATGGCATGAAGGCACCAATTGCACCCTAAATTTCTGTAGGAAATGGTGATGACGTCACTCCATGCCAGTTTCATTCACCAACACCAATTTAGTATGGACAAAAGCCTTTATTGGCTGCCATAGTCATGTGACATCATATGCATACTACCAAGCTGTTCTTGTAGGGGGTAATGGCATCCATTTACAATTATAAACAGGATTGCATGTGAAAGGGGCAATATTACAAAGTGGCTGCTAATAGAATACCACATGGCTCATCATATCATGGGCCGTGCTTCTGCAGGAAAATACAGTGACAAATGGGTTGTCTATGGGTCCATAATACAGAACTATATCAATACCCTAAGGCTGTGAATGCAGCTTTGCCGTGGGCCTTTACAAAATAAACAGAGATCCAAAAAGGAAGATTTGATGTTGTTTCATATTATCATGCTGTCCACGAAATAGAAAGACCCTAGTAGAAGAGAAGGTCCCCATGACCATCAACTTCCAATCTTCAGCCCCTCCATTGTTGGTAATGGCTGGACAAGAAGGTTAAATGGCCCATAAGGAAGATGGATAAGTTTCCCTCTCCATACACCCTTGCATCCATTACAATGAGCCATGTTCTACCTCTACATCTAGCCAGACCAGCCGAATTTCAGGAACAAACCTTCCACAGTTTCAATTTCCAAAATCAAAGAAGTGGGTTCTTTGACAACCCTTTTCTCATGCCCTAAATTCATCTCCTATAAACTGGGTGATAATCCACTTAGCCTATAGTTTATATTGGATAACCTTAAGTATTGGATTGGTGACGACACTTGGCTTTAGTTGATGGGGGTGGGGGGGGGAAGAAAACCCTTCTACTGGTGGGGTTATCTGGAAACAAGAGAACACAGCACTACAATATATAGTAAAAGTAGTGACCTATCCTTAGGAAAAGCCATCAATACTCCTTCCAGGGAGGTCCTATTCCTGGGAATTTCACCAAATTGAAGACTGAAGAAGTTGACTATGCCTGATATTGCAGCTCAGTCCCATTCACTTGACTCCCTCCAATCATATATTGATGGCCTATTCTAAGAATAGCCCATCAATGCTGAAGGGAGTCTGTCAACAAGGTGAAACATATTAAACCAGCAACACAGATACATGAGGCTGACTTGAATATATCACCTTTCTCTCCATGAAAATGTGTGCTCCCATTGCTGAGATATTTATTTTTTTCACAATATCCAGATTAGCAATCTGGAGCACCAAGGGCGGCTCCGTTGCTCCAAACTGCTATGCCCCACATTGCTCTCTTAAGTTCTCCATGCCTCATGAGCAGCTATGCTGAAATCTCACCTGGCCCTGTGTTCTTGCATTGGCACTGGTGCATTAGAGCAGTGTGCGGCATCACAATTTGGAGCAATAGAGCTGCCCTCGATGATCCAGATTGCTCATTTGCATGTTGTGAAATAAATGAATATCTCAGCAATGGAGGCATGAATTTTCATAGGGAAAAAGGTGTTACTAGACCTTTCCAACTGTTTGGCTGGTTTAATATGCTGAAGACAGACTCCCTTTACGGCTGAGGCCCCACGTTACGGAAAGGCAGCTTTTTTTGTTGGAGATTTTGCTGCGGTTTTTTGAGCCAAAGCCAGGAGTGGATTGAGTAGAAGGTAGAAGTATTAAAACTTCCTATATATTTCCCATTCCTTTTGTATCCATTCTTGACTGCACCGTGGGGCCTCAGCCTTAAAATTATCACTGAGGACTTAAATAAGATAAATTCCAAGAGCGCAAATCGCCATTAGTATAAGACCAAGAAATAGCTACAGTAAAAGGTTAAAATCTAAAACTTTTGCAATCTACTTCAACAAATCCAGCAGTACAGTTCACAAGCAAAGCCGAGGCTTAATAAAATCAATACATTGAAATACAACATTGAGGTGAACCTGACAGGTTGATTTAAGCAGCGCCCTACTGAAGGTTTGCAGCAATCCCAAAAACCAATAACTTCTCTTTTCTCGAAAGTCTTTTTAACACTAATCCTGGCCTCTTTGATCATATCAGATGAAAGACGGTGATGATCTGACAAGACAATCTGCAAACAGGCGCTCCTTTTAGCCTTACCACAGCCTGGAACAGATGCTCTACTCTTTGCACATGTCTCAGGATAAACCTAATGATTTTTACTTGTCCTATGAAATCCTAACTGCGTGTCAAGCAGCACTGACTAATCCCCAACCTGCAGGGTCTATAGGCTGATGCTTATTCTAATGAATCACAATTTTACATCCCGGGCGTCAGCAGGTTTACAGATCACCAACAAAAGATATTGGTAGAAGAAATAAAGAAAAACACGAAAACAAATTCAAAAAGATAAGCTGAACTTCTAGAAAAATAGTAATTAGATATGGGCTAAGCTCTCAGGATTTGTTTGATTTCAGGTTCCAGTGGTCCAAGATTTGTTTCGGGATTTGGTACTAACGGCACCTTCAACTGTCTTAACACATAGTGTAGAATACTTTTAGGGCTACTAGGAACCTATTTATAAAACATAGAGTAGAATACTCTTAGGGCTCCTAGGAACCTATCTATAAAACATAGTGTAGAACTCTGTCAGGGCTCTTAGGAACCTATTTATAAAACATAGAGTAGAACACTGTCAGGGCTCCTAGGAACCTATCTATAAAACATAGTGTAGAACACTGTCAGGCCTCCTAGGAACCTATCTATAAAACATAGAGTAGAACACTGTCAGGGCTCCTAGGAACCTATCTATAAAACATAGTGTAGAACACTGTCAGGGCTCCTAGGAACCTATCTATAAAACATAGTGTAGAACTCTGTCAGGGCTCTTAGGAACCTATTTATAAAACATAGAGTAGAACACTCTTAGGGCTCCTAGGAACCTATCTATAAAACATAGTGTAGAACTCTGTCAGGGCTCTTAGGAACCTATTTATAAAACATAGAGTAGAACACTGTCAGGACTCCTAGGAACCTATCTATAAAACATAGAGTAGAACACTGTCAGGGCTCCTAGGAACCTATCTATAAAACATAGTGTAGAACACTGTCAGGGCTCCTAGGAACCCATCTATAAAACATAGTGTAGAGCACTGTCAGGGCTCCTAGGAACCTATCTATAAAACATAGTATAGAACACTGTCAGGGCTCCTAGGAACCTATCTATAATACATTGTGTAGAACACTGTCAGGGCTCCTAGGAACCTATCTATAAAACATAGTGTAGAACACTGTCAGGCCTCCTAGGAACCTATCTATAAAACATAGAGTAGAACACTGTCAGGGCTCCTAGGAACCTATCTATAAAACATAGTGTAGAACACTGTCAGGGCTCCTAGGAGCCCTATCTATAAAACATAGTGTAGAACACTGTCAGGGCTCCTAGGAACCTATCTATAAAACATAGTGTAGAACACTGTCAGGGCTCCTAGGAACCTATCTATAAAACATAGTGTAGAACACTGTCAGGGCTTTTAGGCTATCTATGTTTTATAGATAGGTTCCTAAGAGCCCTAAGAGAAGGTTATGGGTAGTAGTTCCTCAGGGGCCGGGAATAAAACTGTTTCAAATGTTGGGAGAAGTTGTAATAACCTTACCATTTTTATAACCTTACATGCAAAATAACTGCAATACCAGATGCAGGCTTTGTACAGAGGTGGCGCTGTTAAAATAAACCCCTAACATTCCCTAACATTCCTTTTTAAAATTCTTGACAGTTCCATTATTTTATTTAATAGCAAAATCTTACGCCTGTGAGACAAGCCATATACACGGCAGTACAATGTGTGCTCTTGAAATCCAGAGTTCATCATTGATGACTTTATGCTCCGTAAATCATAATCCCGTATGGACACATGATTTAATGTATGCATACTGTGCAGAGTGCTTTGCATTTTCACACATGGAAAATCCCTTTTTTTAAGCCGCTTTTTTTGTAAACAAGCCAAGTTACCGTTTGCCTGGCGTGAACGTCTCAACAGTTTGTTCAGCAAATGCTCATACGATCCCCTACAAAATAATCTGCAATATAAATCTCAATACAACAAGTGGGCTAAATCATAAAGGTCCTGCACATTTCTGGTTATTTCAACTTTATGCGTGTTAACAATGTGTGCGCTTCTGGAATTCCTTCTTCTCTGCATTTTGGCAGTATAGAGACTAGTGACAGATTGGGGTTCTTAGGGCCCACCAGAGGTCCACATTTCATCCATACAGAACATGTGCATGTCCGCCTTCTATCATGGCCAATAATATCAGCATAATGATTCCAAAATATGGACCAATGTGCAGGACTGGACTTGGTCTGGTGAAGGCTACTAAGCAAAAAAAAAAAAATGGTGGGGGATTTCATCTCTAGGACCAAGTTTCTATTTGACTCCCTTTCACAGAGACATTTACGAAAGGGTATTCCTACTGAAGTCTATGGACCCCCCCAACTACCCCGTCCCCATTTCTACAACCCATTCCCATGTCTACTTCAGCATTGAGTAGAACAAGCCACAGGCCTGACCTCTATATTGGTGGGTACTTAATCTCTCTGTATCATGTCAGAAAGAGGGCAACTGATAGGCCGCAGGAAAATCCTCATTGCAAGTTGAGTAGGAGAGAGTCAAAGGGTCCCTTGTAAAGATGGGCAAACCTACTTGTACTGAGCCAGATTTGACCAAAATATTCAAAATTGTTAAGTTTTTACAAAACCGAAAAAATGTTGATTAGTCTTGGGCGAACTAAGATGGATGCCACATTATATTTTGAGGGACCTTCAAACCCCAGAGTAGAGTAGGTGGAGTCCCAGCAGAGGTGACAAAAATATAAAAACATTCATACTCACCTTCCCTTCCCTCTTCTTTTGTGTCTCCTCGCGAAGTCTGGCGCTCTCCTGGTGATTTCATGTACAATGGGTCACCGCTGAGGCCTATGATTGGGCCACCAGCTGTCACATGGGAATGCTGAGTGTCATGACGTCATAGGCCTCAGTGATGACCCCAGGTGCATGATATCACCAAGGAGGCGCAGAGAGAGCATATAATAATGTCACATTCACTTTGACATAACTTCGACTGTGTTTGCCTTAGAGAGCTAGAAATGGGATAGATAGGTTCCTAGGAGCCCTGACAGTGTTCTACACTATATTTTATAGATAGGTTAACCCTAAGCGTATTCTACACTATGTTTTATAGATAGGTTCCTAGGAGCCCTGACAGTGTTCTACACTATGTTTTATAGATAGGTTCCTAGGAGCCCTGACAGTGTTCTACACTATGTTTTATAGATAGATTCCTAGGAGCCCTAAGAGTGTTCTACACTATGTTTTATAGATAGGTTCCTAGGAGCCTTGACAGTGTTCTACATTATGTTTTATAAATAGGTTCCTAGGAGCCCTGACAGTGTTCTACACTATGTTTTATAGATAGATTCCTAGGAGCCCTAAGAGTGTTCTACACTATGTTTTATAGATAGGTTCCTAGGAGCCTTGACAGTGTTCTACATTATGTTTTATAGATAGGTTCCTAGGAGCCTTGACAGTGTTCTACATTATGTTTTATAGATAAGTTCCTAGGAGCCCTGACAGTATTCTACACTATGCTTTATAGATAGGTTCCTAGGAGCCCTAAGAGTGTTCTACACTATGTTTTATAGATAGGTTCCTAGGAGCCCTGACAGTGTTCTACACTATGTTTTATAGATAGGTTCCTAATAGCCTTGACAGTGTTCTACACTATTTTTTAAGCCAATTGAAGATTTGGTTTGTACCAAACATGTTCAACCAGGAACGAATCTTGGACCTGACCTATCCAAATCTAAAATGAAACAAATCATGAGAGGTTTGCCCATATCTAGTCCCTTTCACCCACAGGAGCAAAGATTCACCTGATTTTGTTGTGGCTTTAACAACCAGATTGGAAGAAGCTATCTGGGAAGGTAGGTGATAATGGCCCCCCAGATTCCTACAGCACAGATGGGCGCAATGACGTCACAGACGTCTTGTTTGTGGTCTATGTAGAAGAAATGGAACCACACTCCAATTGCAGTTATGCTTCAAACACTTTATTTTTATTAATGCAACGTTTCGGGCGTGTGCCCTTCATCAGGCATTTAAAAATGTGTGCAAAGGATCATTTACTGTTGACAACATGATGCGATGGGGTCCAAGGTTTGCTGATTCCCAGGCGATAGGGCTGGTGAGCTTAAATGGCTGTTATCGCCGGGTCGGCTAGGACGCTGGTGCAGATTTGTCACAGGAATAGAATGGAGGTCTTGTTTGTGGTCAAGATGCCTTCAAGTCAGAGCAAGAAGTTAGAAGCTCCATGTATCAAGGCTGTAGTTACATGGCACAACCGCTATGAAACAAATAATACCATGTAAACAGAGAAGAGGTCACAGCACTGGCACAAGCACTACAGTCCCTTCAAACAGCCAATTAGTGGGGGTCCTGGGTGCTGGACCCCCACTGATCTTATATTGAGGACCTATACCTGTAAGTAACTATATGTTTTCTGCATTTTATTCACCTAAATTGTCTGCAGAACCCCTTGTATAGCCGGGATCTATCACTGTATGGTCAGTTTATAGTGAAAGTATTGTGTAGGGGGCCCACTTGGATGTTTTTGTCTCCCCGTGCTGAATCCCTAGCTACTCCTCTGAGGTGGCCCTAACCTATCTGGTGGTTGATATGCCGGGTTCTGGTTCACATAGTCAGGGATCAGAAGGATATACTGTATATATATATATATACAGTGATCAATAATCAAAAAGGGCTCCCATATAACAATAGTGAATATCAAATACTATATACTGGACTAATACCACTACACATATCTACCTATAGACATTGTGGAGACCCCAATTCACAGCAGCACACAGAGCTAGACACCTCGACGCGTTTCGCCTACATCTATATGAGTATAATTTAATTATATTCTTTAGTAATTGTGAGATTAATAAATTATTATTTTTAGGTATTTTGTTATTTTTGCTCTGACTTTTTTCTTTGACTTTGGATGAACTTTGTTGTTTGTGGTCAGAACTGACGCTCAGGTATATAGTGGGGAGAAGCAGCCTGAATAGAGCTGCTGTCATACCGATCGAAGCCTATGAGACTGACATAGACAGCACATCCATACTGAATCTGTATCTTGGTGACTACTACTTGCCGTACTTAGACATTGGCTTGATGAGTTCCAGGTTGCCTGCGGCTTACATAACATTTCCTGGTGTTAAGCTACCTGGGGCCTAGTGAATCGGGGGCTGAGAACCTCACAGCTTTATTAATATTTTGCTAACACTAACTTAATGTTACTGCTGTAGATGGTGTAAATCCAGGTTAATGTCATGTTATTTCTCTTTGGAGAACATAGCCTGATGATTGATGCCCGCAGCCGCCGATCACTGTAGGCTAGTATTAGACTTTGGGTCTTTGTGACGCTCCATGACTCAATACATATTCCAGTTTTTCATATTATTTGGTTATAATTCTTCATTAGACATGTTTTATGGACATTTGGCCTCCATCCACTTCACATAAAGCTTCTATCAAATCTCCGTCTGATCCTTCTGATCTTTGTAAAGAACCAAGATTATTGTCTTCTGCACCAATTGTCTATGGAGGCCTCACTTATGGTGCCCCCATTACAGTGCAGAAGTGAGGGGCTCTCTCTACTACTCTCTGTTAGCATTCATTATACTGTACATTTAAGCTAGGTTCACAGTAGCGCTCGTCTGTCTGACATTTGGGTCCACGTGGGGACTCGAAAGACGGAGAGCCTGTCCTCTAAAAAAATGGTTACTGTGGACACCCTCAGACCCCATAGACTATAATTGGGTCGGTCGGGTTTCCACCGGTTTTAAACTAAAATCGGCGGTGTGAAAAGTCCTCCGTGTAAGACTTTTCTCTCCGCCGATTTTAGATGGAATCTAAATCCTATGGAGACTCCAACGCAGATGTGAACCTAGCCTTAGCATCATAATCATGAACAAGGAAGCTCAGGATGAATGCTACTATACAGTCTACCCAATTAGGATAGTGCTGCAATGCATTCTGGGTCATATGTATTTTGTTACCCATGTTGTTTGTTGTTTAGGAAGATCATTATTGACGATGCATCCATGGTTACAATCGATAAGGGAGTTCTGTAACGCTGAACGTAGCTTTAGATGTGATTGAAGAACAAAAAAAGTGTAAGATTGCTAGCAAAGTTGATCCTGACATGTCTGGTAAATGTATTATATATTCCAGAGCATCTTTTTTAGAGATGTGTATTGTACCATTCCTCTGTTGTTCCTGTTGGAAATATACAAATAAACTGTTACAATTGTCCATCTCAAAGGGATGTTCTCACACACAGACTGACATTGTCCAATCAGAGACGGCAGTATCAGACTGTGTAGGGGCACATTTGAGGAATAGTAATGTCCAGTTGCCAATTTATGGATACATCTCCAGGAGGAACCATAGAGCAACAACACAAATGTAGAGGAGAAATGCAACAGTTATTTCATGGATAATGCAAATAATTTTTTAACAAAGATATGTAAAAGGAATGAATGCTACTCTTTTGTGATATTCTGTCAGGAGTTGTTGATGCCATTTGTATCTTTATGTGGCCACCTAGTAGTTGTGATGTGAATCATAGTCTGTCTTACTTAAAGGGAACCTGACAGATTGATTTGTGACACTGAACAAACCACAAGTCCTTATGTACTTGTGGTTTAGTGTCCCAAATAGCTGTGTTGTAAAGCTGTCCAAGCCTGCATTGAAAAAAAACCATTTCTACGTACTTAGTGTCTATACTGCTGGCGCTTGCACAGTTGTTCAGTGAAGCTGGGAAATGCATACTTTGATTTACTGCGCATGCGCTAGAACTCAGGTGCATGCGCAGTGAAGCTGAAATGTACTTCCCCGGCTTCATTAATAACTGCACAGGCCCCGAGAGCACCAGCGATGAGCCCAATGATACTTATCGGACTCATCTCTAGGTAAGTATAGAGGTTTTTTCAATATGAGTGCGGAAAGTTTTACAACAGGGCTATTTGGGACACTAAACCACCAGTTTGTAAAGATCCGAGGGTAGTTTAGTACGCCAAATTGACCCTACAGGTTCCCTTTAAATGTATTAAATTAGTTTTATGAGAAAATGTCCTTAAGTAGGTATTCTCATCATAGACATTTATGATGTGTGAACCATATTGATAGGATGTGCCATAAAAACCAATGGATATGCAATAAATGTCTGATGAGAATACTCCTTTATAGAAAGGTAAAAGAGAGTAAAATATGTTTAGAAATCCCAACCATACATGAACAATGGGAAGATCAGCTGAGCCCTAGTCATTGTCCGCCGTGTAGACACCTGCACATACCAGAAGTCAGTAAACCCTTCAGACATTTCTATATAGATCTACTGTACATACAAGAGGTCTTCTTTATGGCTACAACATCCAGAAAATAAAGAGAAAACATCTCATTGTGTGAGATCAGGTGCATCCGCCATACAATATCTCATGGCCAAGGCCCTGTCTGTATGCTCTAAACATCTGTTTATTGTGATGAGTAATAATATCTGCCAAGATCCTATTCTGGTCCTGTATAGGACGTGTCACACAGGTGTACTGGAGATGTGGCTCAGGAAAAGAGGCCAAAGACTGGGATTTCCCAGTATAGATAATATATACAGTACAGACCAAAAGTTTGGACACACCTTCTCATTCCAAGAGTTTTCTGTATTTTCATGACTATAAACATTGTAGATTCACACTGAAGGCATCAAAACTATGAATTAACACATGTGGAATTATATACTTAACAAAAAAGTGTGAAACAACTGAAAATATGTCTTATATTCTAAGTTCTTCAAAGTAGCCACCTCTTGCTTTGATTACTGCTTTGCACACATATATATATATACACACGTGGACAAAATTGTTGATACCCCTCATTTAATGAAAGAAAAACCCACAATGGTCGCAGAAATAACTTGAATCTGACAAAAGTAATAATATATAAAAATTCTATGAAAATGAACAAATGAAAGTCAGACATTGCTTTTCAACCATGCTTCAACAGAATTTAAAAAAAAAAGAAAACTCATGAAACAGGCCTGGACAGAAATGATGGTTCCCTTAACTTAATATTTTGTTGCACAACCTTTTGAGGCAATCCCTGCAATCAAACGATTCCTGTAACTGTCAATGAGACTTCTGCACCTCTCAGCAGGTATTTTGGTCACTCCTCATGAGCAAACTGCTCCAGTTGTCTCGGGTTTGAAGGGTGCCTTTTCCAGACTGCATGTTTAAGCTCCTTCCAAAGATGCTCAATAGGATTTAGGTCAGGGCTCATAGAAGACCACTTCAGAATAGTCCAATGTTTTCCTCTTAGCCATTCTTGGGTGTTTTTAGCTGTGTGTTTTGGGTTATTATCCTGTTGCAAGACCCATGACATGCGATTGAGACCAAGCTTTCTGACACTGGGCAGCACATTTCTCTCTAGAATCCCTTGATAATCTTGAGATTTCATTGCACCCTGCACAGATTCAAGACACCTTGTGCCATATGCAGCAAAGCAGCCCCAGAACATAACAGAGCCTCCTCCATGTTTCACAGTAGGGACAGTGTTCTTTTCAAGATATGCTTCATTTTTCCGTCTGTGAACATAGAGCTGATGTCCTTTGCCAAAAATTTCGATTTTTGTCTCATCTGTCCATAGGACATTCTCCCAGAAGCTTTGTGGCTTGTCAACATGTAGCTTGGCAAATTACTTTTGTCAGATTCAAGTTATTTCTGTGACAATTGTGGGTTTTTCTTTCATTAAACGAGGGGTACCAACAATTTTGTCCACGTGTGTATATATATATATATATATATATATATATATACTGTATATTTAATTTAAAGGGATCATATCACACCTCTAATAAAGGAACCATTGCAACATGTCCCAGTTTCCTACATGTCTGACATATATATATAGATATATATGTACTGTATATATCTCCATACGTAGCCATACTACAGTCAATCTGTTCTGCAATATGTGTTAGTTCAGGTTACCTAGTAACTGCTTGACTTCCTATCTAGAAGACCACCATTCCATTCCATGTAACTATCTGTACTGAAGTAGTCACAGAGACTATTATATACAGTAACATTGCCAGACTCTGTGTAGTCTTGACTCAGACCTAAGAAAGACAGAAAATATAAGAAGAGAGTGTGTGGAGCGTGACACAATGGCATTCAGTCTGCCCTAAATGTTGTAGAATACTAAAAATGGAGCTAGGACACTTCTCCTGAGCAGGGCCGTATTGCACAACACACATCCAACATACTTACATGGCAGATGTCGAATAGGGGGTTAAAGATGTTTTCCAGGATCATAATATTGATGGCCTTTCCTTAGGATCATTGGGGTCTGACAATTGGCACCCCACACCAAATCATCTGAAGGGTCGTGGCCCTTCATCCCATTCATTCCAGGAATCAGGACTATGTTACAATGCCATGTGCCACTGCCTATAAGTAGGTGGCATGCATGTGGATGGAGCAGTGTAAACACTGAAGAAGGCGCAGTGTCTGCACATGTGTGCGGCCCTTACAGACAGCTGATTGGTGGGGGTCCCAAGATCCCATCCATCTGACAGCCTATCCTTGCCAAATCTCAATAGGAAAGGCTAGACCCGAAATGCAGAGATGATACTGCTGAATCTCCATATGAACTGTCATTTATATAGCCTTAAAGGAAGGGGGGGGGTGAAAGATCCTCAGTGCGCCAACACCGCATTGGCCCACAGGTGAGACTTCTTTCATAAAAAATCACACTCACCGCCAGTGAGTGCTGGGTTCACAAGATAAATACAAGACAAGCTTTCTAAATTTTATATATTTATTAACCCCTAAATGGGTCGGTATTAACATCTAAGACATGCAGTTCAGGACAGATATGCAGATATATGCAAGCATTAACAGTTACTAGTTACAATATACAGTACTTAAAATAAAAGGGAATAAAAGTGAAATAATTACTTTACCCCACATATCCTTGATGTGGCTCTATAGTCCAACACTCACACATAGCATGTGGAGGTCACCAGTGGAGGCTCCTAGCAGCAGCATTCCAGCCTGCCTGCTCATCACAGTATATTCCTCAGTCTCTTAGTAGTAGTCTCATCATACAGTCATGGCCAAAAGTTTTGAGAATGATACAAATATTAATTTTTACAAAGTCTACTGCTTCAGTTTTTCTAATGGCAATTTGCATATACTCCAGAATGTTATAAAGAGTGATCAGCTTAACAGCAATTACTTGCAAAGTCAATATTTGCCTAGAAAATGAACTTTATCCCCCAAAACACATTTCAACATCATTGCAGCCCTGCCTTAAAAGGACCACCTAACATCGTTTCAGTGATTGCTCCATTAACACAGGTGTGGGTGTTGATGAGGACAGGGCTGGAGATCAATCTGTCATGATTAAGTAAGAATGACACCACTGGACACTTTAAAAGGAGGCTGGTGCTTGCCATCATTGTTTCTCTTCTGTTAACCATGGTTATCTCTAAAGAAACACGTGCAGTCATCATTGCACTGCACAAAAATGGCCTAACTGGGAAGAGTATTGCAGCAAGAAAGATTGCACCTCAGTCAACAATCTATCGCATCATCAAGAACTTCAAGGAGAGAGGTTCCATTGGTGCCAAAAAGGCTCCAGGGCGCCCAAGAAAGACCAGCAAGCGGCAGGACCGTCTCTTAAAAGTGTTTCAGCTGCGGGATCGGGCTACCAGCAGTGCAGAGCTTGCTGAGGAATGGCAGCAGGCAGGTGTGAGTGCATCTGCACGCACTGTGAGGCGGAGACTCTTGGAGCAATGCCTGGTCTCAAGGAGGGCAGCAAAGAAGCCACTTCTCTCCAGAAAAAACATCAGGGACAGACTGATATTCTGCAAAAGGTACAGGGAGTGGACTGCTGAGGACTGGGGTAAAGTCATTTTCTCTGATGAATCCCCTTTTCGATTGTTTGGAACATCTGGAAAACAGCTTATTCGGAGAAGAAGAGGTGAGCGCTACCACCAGTCTTGTCTCATGCCAACCGTAAAGCATCCTGAAACCATTCATGTGTGGGGTTGCTTCTCAGCCAAGGGAATCGGCTCTCTCACAGTCTTGCCTAAAAACACAGCCATGAATAAAGAATGGTACCAGAATGTCCTCCAAGAGCAACTTCTCCCAACCGTCCAAGAGCAGTTTGGCGCTCAACAATGCCTTTTCCAGCATGATGGAGCACCTTGCCATAAAGCAAAGGTGATAACTAAATGGCTCAGGGAACAAAACATAGAGATTTTGGGTCCATGGCTTGGAAACTCCCCAGATCTTAATCCCATTGAGAACTTGTGGTCAATCATCAAGAGACGGGTGGACAAACAAAAAACGACAAAGTCAGACAAAATTAAAGCATTGATTCTGCGAGAATGGACTGCTATCAGTCAGGATTTGGTCCAGAAGTTGATTGAGAGCATGCCAGGGAGAATTGCAGAGGTCCTAAAGAAGAAGGGTCAACACTGCAAATATTGACTTGCGGAATTAACTCATTCTAACTGTCAATATAAGCTTCTGTTACTCATAATATGAATGCAATTATATTTCTGTATGTGATAAAAACATCTGACAAACACACATAAAAACCAGAGGGCAGCAGATCATGTGAAAATATAATATTTGTGTCATTCTCAAAACTTTTGGCCATGACTGTAGTATTCTCTTGTAGTCTTAGCCCAGTCTCCTCCTCACTGACCTCTTACCTCATCTTTTATACCCTTGATTACACCACCCAGAATGAGGTCACCGGCGACGGCAAGTCTGGTTGACTAACGCACTCAAGTCCAGATTCTTTGTAAGGAGATAGGATTAAGTGAAATGATACAATGTTATCAACCATGTCTGATCTAACAGCCCAGGCTGAACAATGCATGTGTATTTGATCACCCAGGGCTATGTAGGAACTCAATGGAGCTATTCTGGGATGGATACAAAGCCCTATTGTTACAATGTTGCCACTACTGATAACATACACCTAGGATTAGAGCTATGCATAGTTTAATTACATAGAATTAAGAGGGAGATACGATACCCAGAGATCAAAATACATCTTTGAGTTATAGCCATTTTAAGTGGAATCATCACAGGGGGGTCCACAATTTTTTTATGGCCTATCCATAAATATGTGATTGGTGGAGAGCCATCACATGGATCAGTTGCTTCCGATCCCCGTACCATACAGTGCACAGAGCCAGAAGCAGGAACCCCTGAACAGCTGCAGGGGCCGACTGTTTGTTCCCCACCGATCCGATATTTATAGGTCTAAAAAAAAAAAATTCTGGAAACCCCTTTTACATATATCAAATACATATATGTTCTGTGTTGTCCAAGTAACACATCTCCTGTGATTGCCTAGGCACTTCAAGCTTGCACCTACCTTGGTGCCTCAACCTATGGCAGGGGCATAGCCATTGGGGGTGCAGAGGTAGCAAAGCCCTCTCTACAACATACAAATAAACCAGTATTATAAATAGCACATGGTACGGGGGGAGCCCCGTAAAAGAATTTGCACTGGAAGTTCTATAGAAAAGATGCAGCTTCATATACTACATTATCGACTGGACAGGTAGGCAACTTTTTGGCGGTATTATTTGGACACTTTGCAGCAATGTTATATGGCACTGTATGATTGTACAGTATTATTTGAGAACTATATGGTATGGCATGAAGAGGGAGTCAATAGAAAGCACCACACAGAGCACCAGCCAATCTTATGTATTCACTTCTGCCTGTCTCTAGTGGGGTCCAAACCTTGATACCCAACCTCACAGGGGCCAATTTTTCACAAAGTCAATTAACTTACCAATATACTATGAGGGTGTGGCTAAATACTGAAAACTCACAAAGCATAATAAAAACATATCAGCTTCATGCAGAGGTTGTCTGGATCAACATTAGGCGTATGGCTGGGAGACAGAAGATCTACCACTGGGCCCTCGCACCATCTTATAATAAACCCCATAAACCCCAAAGAATGTCTCGTGGTGACGGGTGCTCCATCTGCAGCCGTAATATATCCCACAATGGATTATAGAGCTACAAGAAAGTGCTGCGTCTCCACAAATGGCAAGACACATTGTCCTGTTGTATTTGGCCATCGCTTTGTATTTGCACATTGAGGAGACGACTTTTTGATTACATTTAGGAATGTATAAATGGAGCGTTCCACGAACTCCAGCCTGGCGTGACATGTGCCGAGCCAGTTATTGCACATCATTAGTTAGGTCTCATACAAATACAAGGCTCCATAGTTATTGTAAATGACGCCACCAAAAACCAACTTTAATATTACAGCATAAACAAATGCCCTGGAAAAAATACCGCACAAGTCTATGTACACAAAGGGAAGTTTTGATAGAAAATAGGATCCTGGGCGACACAAAAATAGAGTCCCCACATTATTTATAACACATATACAAATGAAGCTCACAGAGGAATACTACTATAGCATGCAAAATAATACTACCATACAAAGACAAATAATACTACTATAACATTCAAAATAATACTACCATACAAAGCCAAATAATACTACAATACAATGCCAAATAATTAGTACCAAAAAATTCTACCATACAATGACAAATAATACTACCATACAAAACCAAATAATACTACTATACGATGCCAAATAATACTGCCCTAACATATGATGCCAAACAATACTACCATACAGAGCCAAATACTACCATACGATGACAAATAATACAACCATACGATGCCAAATAATACTACCATACAAAGCCAAATAATACAACTCTACAATCCTAAATAATACTGCCCTACCATATGATGCCAAATGATAGTACCATACAGAGCCAAATACTACTATACGATGCCAAATAATACTGCCCTACCATATGATGGCAAATAATACTACCATACAAAGCTAAATAATACTTCAATACAATGCCAAATGAAACTACCAAACAATGCTACCACATAATTACAAATAATACTACCATACAATGCCAAATAATACTACCAATACTACTGTCATATTCACAAGTGGACAAAATTGTTGGTACCCCTCGTTTAATGAAAGAAAAAGCTACAATGGTCATAGAAATAACTTGAATCTGACAAAAGTAATAATATACAAAAATTTTATGAAAATTAACAAATGAAAGTCAGACATTGCTTTTCAACCAGGCTTCAACAGAATTTAAAAAAAAAGAAACCTCATGAAACAGGCCTGGACAGAAATGATGGTTCCCTTAACTTAATATTTTGTTGCACAACCTTTTGAGGCAATCCCTGCAATCAAACGATTCCTGTAACCGTCAATGAGACTTCTGCACCCCTCAGCAGGTATTTTGGTCACTCCTCATGAGCAAACTGCTCCAGTTGTCTCGGGTTTGAAGGGTGCCTTTTCCAGACGGCATGTTTCAGCTCCTTCCAAAGATGCTCAATAGGATTTAGGTCAGGGCTCATAGAAGGCCACTTCAGAATAGTCCAATGTTTTCCTCTTAGCCATTCTTAGGTGTTTTTAGCTGTGTTTTGGGTCATTATCCTGTTGCAAGACCCATGACCTGCGACTGAGACCAAGCTTTCTGACACTGGGCAGCACATTTCTCTCTAGAATCCCTTGATAATCTTGAGATTTCATTGTACCCTGCACAGATTCAAGACACCCTGTGCCAGATGCAGCAAAGCAGCCCCAGGACATAACAGAGCCTCCTCCATGTTTCACAGTAGGGACAGTGTTCTTTTCAAGATATGCTTCATTTTTCCGTCTGTGAACATAGAGCTGATGTGCCTTGCCACAAATTTCGATTTTTGTCTCATCTGTCCATAGGACATTCTCCCAGAAGCTTTGTGGCTTGTCAACATGTAGTTTGGCAAACAACTTTGGTCACATTCAAGTTATTTCTGTGACCATTGAGGGTTTTTCTTTCATTAAACAAGGGGTACCAACAATTTTGTCCACGTGTGTAAATGGCCCCTATTCACATACATTGAATTTAATGCAGCCGTGTGATGGCCATTAAAAACATGGCCAATATTCACTGTCTTCTGTTTCGGGGTGACAAGTCTATAGGAGATCCAGAAATGGCTGAGTGCGCTGAGTCAGACCCCGAAAATCTAGTCTATATTATTTATATCCATTATCATAAATGCTGTGTGTTTTAGTTCATTGCACTGGATAGGAATATGGATGACTTAGACTACTAGTCCATAGACTACCTTGCTGATAACATCCTGCACAATTCCTCAGCAGCCTCTTAGTTTCTGCCAAGATATTTCCGCGCCCGCTAACCGCACATAATTTGTTTGTGGGATGATATGAGATCCTGCTATTGTTTTACAACATACACAATTCTCCCAGCCCCCGTATATTGCGGGGCCTCCATGTACCGGCAGATGGGAAAGTAATAGAATATTAAACCGCCCAGTAATATAGCAACTACTGAAAGAAAATAGAATGCAGATGACGTGTTGGAGGTTTCCCAAAGTTTATACAGTGGGGTTTAGTAATTCAACCCACTTTCATTTCCAGTATAGAGTCCATAATGACGTGTGTGATTGTACATTAGACAGGTCGTGTCCCCAGGCCCCGATGAGGTGACACATGGCACAATACTATACAATGGGGAAAATATCAATGTTTTGTTTCCGCCTCACCCAAAACTGCTCTATCAGTACATGTGGATAATATGATACCCATAGACATGGGGCAGCTCTGCTAATATTCAAGCAACAGCTGCAGCTCCATCCACCGTACACTGGTTCAGTCTGATAGATTCTGGGTTCTGCTGATCAATGTGGGTTCCAGGTATGGGATCCCCACTGATCAGGTACTGATAACCTCTCCTGCCAGGAAACCCCTTTAAGGACGCAGGGTAGTTTGTACGTTACTTTTTTCATATTTTCTTACCCCACCTTCCAAAATTCATAACTTTTTTAAAAAATTTTCTTCGACATAGCTATGTGAGGGCTTATTCTTTGCGAGATGAGTTCTACTTATATTTGCCACCATTTTGGAGTACATATAATGTTTTGAGTAGCTTTTATTAACGATTTTTCTTGGGGTCACCGTATTCTGAAACCTATAACTTTTTTACTGTACTGTTGGTGGAGATATGTCATTGCTCGGCCTCCTGACTGCCATGGCAACGCCTTGGACCCCATGATCTTATCGCGAGGGATCCTAGGGGTGGCCGGGGGAGCGATCTTGCTCCCAGAAACCCTGGATGCTGGGATCACGGCATTCAGGGGGTTAATCTACCAGAGTTGAAATATCTTCCGACTTTGACAGCTGGTCCTGGCCCTCGGTTGTGTAACACAGCCACAAGTGCCAAAGGTAATGCTGCAAACACCGCTTCTGTGCCCCTAGTATTACAATGACATACTATTACGGTGCTGAGCGTTAAGAATACTCTCAGCACAACGTAATAATACGGCACAGAGCCGGAAGGGGTTAATTATATCACAATCTACTTCTAGAACCTTCTGCTAGGGCTGAGAAGGAACCACCACACACACACAACAAAACTATTAAACGGATTGTAGATTTTTCTTATTCTATTTTCTGTCCATGATTATGGGGGCGGCCATCTTGCCTTAGTTTCTCTTCTGCTCTGTTAACAGCATTTAGCAATATGCTTTACAGCATAGTCATGGCCATAGGCAGCAATAGACTGGAGCTGATTCACTGGTAGAGTTTTTTAGACATGATCTGTGTAGATGTGACATCATCTATTGTCAGTAGTGGATGTCATGATGGCTCAGTGGTGTTATCTATACAGGTGTTATCTTATATTGTAATCCTGTCTATGATGTAAATGGGGTGACTGCTGCAAAGAAAACACCTACAGATGTGTCAGTCTATAATTAGACTTAGTGGTCTGAGTGAAAATTGCAGGATATAGTACTTTTTAAAATTGTACATAGTGACAAGGAAACGTAAAAAAAAAATCTGAAAATTCTAAAAGTTATTTTCTATTTTTCTATAAATATGACACAAATTATTCTTTTAAAAAGTTCTTAAAAATATATTTGATTGAATGGATTATTTTCTTCGAGCTTCCTCTGATATCCACCATTAGATGGAGGAGGGGGGTGTTCTGTGACCGTATGTGGGGGTATGAGAAGAGGTAATAAATCTCCATAGTTTTCGTAGGTATCGCTGGCCAGCCGGCTCATCAACAATCAAGCGCTCGCTTTGGACGCCACTCAGACTTTTTGCTGTAAACATGACGACTACTCTGCTATAGCAACCAGTCACTACGCCAGCGCCTCACTAGGTGTCGGAGTCTCTCCTATGTAGAAAACATCAATTTGTTCTTTAATGAACTGCATGAAAAGTTGGGAAGAGCGACAATCGCCATCTACTATGCCAAGAGCCGGCCAAGGACAGAAACTGGGAAAATAACCCAATACTGCAGCTAGCAGCGTTACCGAACAGTTCACAGGAATCTGAAGAGTTACCATCCACAAAATGTGAAAAAAGGATCCCAGCCAAGTAATTTCACATGAAGTCACAAGTCCTGCAGCTGCCTCTCTAAATATAGTGTATGACCTCTATACACACTGCAAATCTACCCCGGAAAATAGCCAAAATGGGGTTAGATGGTGTTATTTTCATTTCCTCTTTTATTTTCATACAACCTCTTTCTTATGGTACCTGTATCGCATATCTATCTATGTATCTATCTATCTATCTATCTATCTATCTATCTATCTATCTATCTATCTATCGTCTACAAATTATATATATATACTGTATATATATATATATATATATATATATATACAGTACAGACCAAAAGTTTGGACACACCTTCTCATTCCAAGAGTTTCCTGTATTTTCATGACTATAAAAATTGTAGATTCACACTGAAGGCATCAAAACTATGAATTAACACATGTGGAATTATATACTTAACAAAAAAGTGTGAAACAACTGAAAATATGTCTTATATTCTAGGTTCTTCAAAGTAGCCACCTTTTGCATTGATTACTGCTTTGCACACTCTTGGCATTGTCTTGATGAGCTTCAAGAGGTAGTCACCTGAAATGGTTTTCACTTCACAGGTGTGCCCTGTCAGGTTTAATAAGTGGGATTTCTTGCCTTATAAATGGGGTTGGGACCATCAGTTGTGTTGTTCAGAAGTCAGGTGGATACACAGCTGATAGTCCTACTGAATGGAGTGGTAGAATTTGTATTATGGCAAGAAAAAAGCAGCTAAGAAAAACAAGTGGCCATCATTACTTTAAGAAATGAAGGTCAGTCAGTCCGAAAAATTGGGAAAACTTTGAAAGTGTCCCCAAGTGCAGTGGCCAAAACCATCAAGCGCTACAAAGAAACTGGCTCACATGAGGACCGCCCCAGGAAAGGAAGACCAAGAGTCACCTCTGCTGCGGAGGATAAGTTCATCCGAGGCACCAGCCTCAGAAATCGCAGGTTAACAGCAGCTCAGATTAGAGACCAGGTCAATGCCACACAGAGTTCTAGCAGCAGACACATCTCTACAACAACTGTTAAGAGGAGACTGTGTGCAGCAGGCCTTCATGGTAAAATAGCTGCTAGGAAACCACTGCTAAGAACAGGCAACAAGCAGAAGAGACTTGTTTGGGCTAAAGAACACAAGGAATGGACATTAGACCTGTGGAAATCTGTGCTTTGGTCTGATGAGTCCAAATTTGAGATCTTTGGTTCCAACCACCGTGTCTTTGTGCGACGCAGAAAAGGTGAACGAATGGACTCTACATGCCTGGTTCCCACCGTGAAGCATGGAGGAGGAGGTGTGATGGTGTGGGGGTGCTTTGTTGGTGACACTGTTGGGGATTTATTCAAAATTGAAGGAATACTGAACCAGCATGGTTACCACAGCATCTTGCAGCGGCATGCTATTCCATCCGGTTTGCGTTTAGTTGGACCATCATTTATTTTTCAACAGGACAATGACCCCAAACACACCTCCAGACTGTGTAAGGGCTATTTGACCAAGAAGGAGAGTGATGGGGTGCTACGCCAGAGGACCTGGCCTCCACAGTCACCAGACCTGAACCCAATCGAGATGGTTTGGGGTGAGCTGGACCGCAGAGTGAAGGCAAAAGGGCCAACAAGTGCTAAGCATCTCTGGGAACTCCTTCAAGACTGTTGGAAGACCATTTCAGGTGACTACCTCTTGAAGCTCATCAAGAGAATGCCAAGAGTGTGCAAAGCAGTAATCAAAGCAAAAGGTGGCTACTTTAAAGAACCTAGAATATAAGACATATTTTCAGTTGTTTCACATTTTTTTGTTAAGTATATAATTCCACATGTGTTAATTCATAGTTTTGATGCTTTCAGTGTGAATCTACAATTTTTATAGTCATGAAAATACAGAAAACTCTTGGAATGAGAAGGTGTGTCCAAACTTTTGGTCTGTACTGTATATACATACAGTTATATATATATATATATATATATATATATATATATATATATATATATATATATATATATACAATGGGGAAAAAAAGTATTTAGTCAGTCACCAATTGTGCAAGTTCTCCCACTTAAAAAGATGAGGCCGGCCTGTAATTGTCATCATAGGTAGACCTCAACTATGAGAGACAAAATGAGAAAACATATCTAGAAAATCACATTGTCTGATTTATTAAGAATTTATTTGCAAATTATGGTGGAAAATAAGTATTTGGTCAATAACAAAAGTTCATCTCAATACTTTGTTATATATCTTTTGTTGGCAATGACAGAGCTCAAACGTTTTCTGTAAGTCTTCACAAGGTTGGCACACACTGTTGCTGGTATGTTGGCCCATTCCTCCATGCAGATCTCCTCTAGAGCAGGGATGTTTTGGGGCTGTCACTGGGCAACACGGACTTTCCACTCCCTCCAAAGGTTTTCTATGGGGTTGAGATCTGGAGACTGGCTAGGCCACTCCAGGACCTTGAAATGCTTCTTATGAAGCCGCTCCTTCATTGCCCTGGCGGTGTGCTTGGGATCATTGTCATGCTGAAAGACCCAGCCACGTTTCATCTTCAATGCCCTTGCTGATGGAAGGAGGTTTGCACTCAAAATCTCACGATACACGGCCCCATTCATTCTTTCATGTACACGGATCAGTCGTCCTGGTCCCTTTGCAGAGAAACAGCCCCAAAGCATGATGTTGCCACCGCCATGCTTCACAGTAGGTATGGTGTTCTTTGGATGCAACTCAGCATTCACTCTCCTCCAAACACGACGAGTTGTGTTTCTACCAAACAGTTCTACTTTGGTTTCATCTGACCATATGACATTCTCCCAATACTCTTCTGGAACATCCAAATGCTCTCTAGCAAACTTCAGACGGGCCCGGATATGTACTGGCTTAAGCAGGGGGACACGTCTGGCACTGCAGGATCTGAGTCCCTGGCGGCGTAGTGTGTTACTGACAGTAGCCTTTGTTACGTTAGTCCCAGCTTTCTGCAGGTCAGTCACTAGGTCCCCCCGTGTGGTTCTGGGATTTTTGCACACCATTCTTGTGATTATTTTGACCCCACGGGGTGAGATCTTGCGTGGAGCCCCTGATGGAGGGAGATTATCAGTGGTCTTGTATGTCTTCCATTTTCTAATTATTGCTCCCACAGTTGATTTCTTCACACCAAGCTGCTTGCCTATTGCAGATTCAGTCTTCCCAGCCTGGTGCAGGTCTACAATTTTGTTTCTGGTCCTTCCACAGCTCTTTGGTCTTCACCATAGTGGAGTTTGGAGTGTGACTGTTTGAGGTTGTGGACAGGGGTCTTTTATACTGATAACAATGTCAAACAGGAGCCATTACTACAGGTAATGAGGAGGACAGAGGAGCCTCTTAAAGAAGAAGTTACAGGTCTGTGAGAGCCAGAAATCTTGCTTGTCTGTAGGTGACCAAATACTTATTTTCCACCATAATTTGCAAAAAAATTCTTAAAAAATCAGACAATGTGATTTTCTGGATTTGTTTTCTCATTTTGTCTCTCATAGTTGAGGTCTACCTATGATGACAATTACAGGCCGGCCTCATCTTTTTAAGTGGGAGAACTTGCACAATTGGTGGCTGACTAAATACTTTTTTTTCCCCACTGTATATATATGGGTGTGCGTGTAATATCTATCTGTTTATTCACAGATACCGGCTGGTGACGGGTTCATACAGCTTCAGTTGCACAAACTTCTCTATTAAAAGATGGCTGGACCATTGTAGTAAACAAGCCCTCTGACCTCTTGTGTCCCCCTATCTCCTCATAGAATGTAAGCTCTTGCAAGCAGGGCCCTCACTCCTATTGTTTGATATATTTATTTCTTTGTCACATTGTAATGTCTCATATTGTCTGTTCATGTGTCCTGATTTGTAAAGTGCTACGGAATATGTTGGCGCTATATAAATAAAGTTATTATTATTATCTACCAATCTTCTCATATGTATGTAACTATCATCTACCATGTCTTATATCTCTATCTATCTATCTAGATATCTATATGTATACTACATATCTATCTATATTTATAGTACCTGTATACAGTATAATCTGCCTATGGCTAATGTCTGTCGAGCAATGTGATCAAGACAACCCAAGAGAATACATGGTGGAAGACTAGGAGCCCCCCTCCCCACAGGTATGTCGCTGAAGACACAGGACCTATGTGGAGCAGATCCAACATTGAACTGTATTGTATTTGGCTGTAATTCTTTTCTGCACTTTACTACTAGTACATGTAAATAGCTTTTATGTTGCAAAGAAAGTCTCCAAAATTTGTCTGGCCTCCACAATGTTACACCCCCAAGGAACCTGCCCTATCCTTAAGAAACCCCTTTAATTATACCATCATAGCCAGTAATGTAGATAGGGGATTCTTCAGCTTGAACAATGTTGCAAATTCCTGCAATGGGCTGGAACTCTGGCTAAGGCAGAATGGCACGATGGCCCCTTCCCTGGCATGCAGCTTCCAGGACGCATGCTCACAGTATTTAGATATAGGCCTGGGGCAGCAACATGAATGTTTGGTGAGTGAAGAGAAGTCTTATGTGAGTCTCACACACATGAAAAGTTCTGCAGGTTAAAATAAAGGAAGACAGAGGCTACAGCTCACAAAAACGACACATTGACATCTCCACTATAAAGAATTTCTCATAATATGGCAGCCATAACTATTAAGCCTGATCTTTGCCTGGGGAATGGGCATTGGGTTCGTGGGGCCTCAGATCTGTCATCACCTGTCATGTAATCTAGTTGTCATCTTGTCAGCTGGGTCTAGTCGGCAGCCTCAAGTCTTGACTGTTCTGCAGCCAATCTTCTCTGCATTCATTTTTAGGTTTGTGGGGCCGTCTGTATGAGAATAAAAGCAGATACTGAGAATTACACCCAGCAGACAAGAGTAGAGAAGTGGTACTATGCACTGCCCATATATGCAGGATAAGAGAAGATACTGAGAATTATACTGACCCAGCATACAGGACAAGAGAAGTGGTACTGTGCAGTGTCCATACATACAGAATAAGAGCAGATACTGAGAATTACACCAGTATACAGGACAAGAGAAGTGGTACTGTGCACTGTCCTTATATACAGAATAATAGCAGATACTGAGAATTACACCCAGAATATAGGACAAGAGAAGTGGTACTGTGCAGTGTCCATATATACAGAATAAGAGCAGATACTGAGAATTACACCAGTATACAGGACAAGAGAAGTGGTACTGTGCAGTGTCCATATATATACAGAATAAGAGCAGATACTGAGAATTACACCAGTATACAGGACAAGAGAAGTGGTACTGTGCAATGTCCATATATACAGAATAACACCAGATACTGAGAATTACACCCAGTATACAGGACAAGAGAAGTGGTACTGTGCACTGCCCATATATACAGGATAAGAGAAGATACTGAGAATTACACCAGTATACAGGACAAGAGAAGTGGTACTGTGCAATGTCCATATATACAGAATAAGACCAGATACTGAGAATTACTCAGGGCTAGAGAAGTGGTACTGTGCAGTGTCCATATATACAGGATAAGAGAAGATACTGAGAATTACACCAATATACAGGACAAGATAAGTGGTACTGTGCACTGTCCATACATACAGAATAATAGCAGATACTGACAATTACACCCAGCATATAGGACAAGAGAAGTGATACTGTGCAGTGTCCATATATACAGAATAAGAGGAGATACTGAGAATTACACCCAGTATACAGGACAAGAGAAGTAGTACTGTGCAGTGTCCATATATACAGGATAAGAGAAGATACTGAGAATTACACCCAGTATACAGGACAAGAGAAGTGGTACTGTGTAGTGTCCATATATACAGAATAAGAGCAGATACTGAGAATTACACCCAGTATACAGGACAAGAGAAGTGGTACTGTGTAGTGTCCATATATACAGAATAAGAGCAGATACTGAGAATTACACCCAGTATACAGGACAAGAGAAGTGGTACTGTGCAGTGTCCATATATACAGGATAAGAGAAGATACTGAGAATTACTCAGGGGTAGAGAAGTGGTACTGTGCAGTGTCCATATATACAGGATAAGAGAAGATACTGAGAATTACACCGACCCAGCATTAAGGACAAGAGAAGTGGTACTGTGCAGTATCCATATATACAGAATAAGAGCAGATACAGAGAATTACACCCTGCATATAGGACAAGAGAAGTGGTACTGTGCACTGCCCATACATACTGAATAAGAGCAGATACTGAGAATTACTCCCAACACACAGAGGTAGAGAAGTGGTACTGTGCACTGCCCATATATACAGGATAAGAGAAGATACTGAGAATTACACTGATCCAGCATACAGGACAAGAGAAGTGGTACTGTGCACTGTCTATATATACAGAATAAGGGCAGATACTGAGAATTACACCCAGTATACAGGACAAATACTGGGCAATTTCTTTAACCAGAAAGTCACAGATTGATATAAAGGATCTTCCTCAATTGTCTTCTTCAGCGGTCAAGTTTATCCCTGACACGTTCTCACACACAGATGAAGCAGTGCTAAGTTTATCCGTGCAGGGGTGCTGAGCTTGTCATTTGGCACAACGTGCTGTGATGTCATAATTACTCGGCTTCCCACAGAATTGCGAGTAGTTATACAGCATGCACAGTAAGTAGGTGAATGGCACATTTATCTGAACATTTCTGACACCTCTTCAGTGCAGGGAGATTATCCACAAGTTAAAAAAAAAAAAATTGCTCTGCATAATGAAATAGGCAGTACTAGATTAGTGACTGCCATCTTGTGGTAAAAGGTGAGAATGACCTGTTAGTCCTGTCACCTATTTTAGTAAATTCTTGCATTTCCCATACGTAACAATCATGGAGCTTATTTTCTTCTAGATCTGGGATGATACATATTTCTCCTAGAAATGTATGAATTGGTTGTTACCAGTTTGAGGTCTGTCTCTGTATGCTGTCACACTTTCCAAATAGTACTGATAATGCCAAAGGGAGTGGTAACACTTTATTGTCAATCTAGTCATACATTACCAGGAGGAATAACAGAGGAACAGAACACGACAGATGCTCCACTGGAGTTTTACAGGTCACCACTAGCGTAAGTTCACATGGCGGATTTTGCAGTGCGACTGACCATGCCAAATTAGTCACGGAAGTCTTACTGCCATCGGCAGAAAGATTTCTACTCCCATTCACTTCAATGGAAGGATCAGATGGAGTCAGCTAGCGGAAAAAACAAGTGTCTGCCTCCCACAGATTCCACCGCCAAAAAAATTCTGCAGTGTAAACTTACCCTTAAAGCTTATTGCACTTGCCTGCTTGAGGTCGTGTATTTCCTCTGCAGCGGCCTCTGCAGGAGAAATGCAGTATTGCATTTCTCAAATGAATGGGCAGCTGTTTAATACACATACATGTCCATGTCCCTTTAATATACTGACATGTCCATGTCTGTTTAATACACTTACATGTCCTCCAGAGCTAGAGCCATTCTTTCATAGCAGCTCTCTGATTTTGGCAAAGAGAGAGGTATGTCCCTAACAGAGCATCGGGGTCCCCCCACCCCCCATGTGATGTTAATATGCTGTAATATGCTTTCCAGTCAATAGTAGAAGGGGGGCTATTTATCGAGCACCTCCTGCATGGCTCCAGAAAATCCCTGCTCCACCAATCCTCCAGTAATTGTGAGCCATGCATAGTAACCATAAATGTAGGAACGCATGTGCAAACAAAGTACTAGGTGCTCTTATTTTCTTTCTAAGGTAGCAATCGGCCCTGTTATCTACAAGACCCCCGATTATTAATGTCTGTCTGGCGCCATGTCCATCAATTTTGCTCTTCTGTGAATGCTTCCATGTCCCAGGGATCTTCTGAGACCTTGGTGCTAAAACATTTGACTACTTCATGGTGTTACAGTATGTCCTTCTGGAATGTTGTACCCCATGTCATTGGTGTGGGTAGACATAACAGCAGTTACTTTTACATACAGCTGAAAAAGAAATATCATATGGTGTCTAAATATCATTGTAAGTACAGTGCAGTGCTAATATAATACTTCCAGGCAGTGCTAAAATAATACCACAATAAGGTGCTAAAATGATACCAACATTTAGTGCTTAAATAATTACCACCCATTAGTGCCCAAATTATACCAATATAAAGGGCTCAAATAATACCAACATACAGGGCTCAAATAATACCACCGTACAATGCTTAAATGTACTGCCATACAATGCTCAAATAATATCACTATATAGTCCTCAAATAATGCCATACATCAAACAAAACCATCAGACAGGGCTCAAATAATAAGACAAGATGGTGATCAATTAATACCACCATACAGTGCACAAATAATGCCACCACACGGTGCTCGATTAATACAGCCATATAGATTTCAAGAAATACCACCCTACAATTCTCAAATAATACCACCATAAAGTGCAGAAATAATGCCTCCACACGGTGCTCGAGTAATACAACTGACCAGTGTTCAAGTAATGCCACCATACAGTGCTCACAAATATACCACCATACATTCTCATATAATACCACCATAAAGTGCTCAGATAATACTTTCAGATACTGCTAAAACAATTCCACCAAAGAGTGCTCAAATAATACCGCCAGATAGTGTTTAAATAATACCAACATACAGGGTTCAAATAATACCAACATACAGCTATATACTGTATATAAGTAGAAATGGGCAAACCGACTTGTAACTAACCATATTCGACCCAAGTATTCCAAATTGTTCGTTTTTTTACGAAAGCAAACAAATGAAGATTTGTCTTGGGTGAACTAAAATGGTCGCTGCATTATACTCTGGGAATAATTCAGACCCCAGTGTATAATAGGTGGAGGCCTAGAGGAGGTGACAAAAATAAAAAAACATTTATACTCACCTTCTGTTACCTCTTTTGGTCACCGCTGAGGCCTGTGATTGGGCCACCAGTGGTCACATGGGCATGCCAAGCGTCATGGTGCCCAATCACAGGCCTCAGTGGTGACCCTGGGTGCATGATGTCACAGGAGAGCATCAGACGTCATCGAGGAGGCAGAGAAAGAGAGTGCTGGACGCGGCCAGGAGGCTTAAAAGAGGTGAGGAAAGGTGAATATGAATGATTTTTACATCTCCCCTGGGCCTCCACTTATTATACCCTGGGGTCTGAAGAATTTCACCCATCTCTTTATATAAGTAATTTTATAGCAATGCCATATAGTTAGCAATAATATGTGTGGTAGGTAAAAGATGTTAGGCTATTGATGGCACCCCTTTCATATAACCCTGGGTCCGGTCCACCCCAGTAATACATGTATAGTTCTGTTTTAAGACAATAAATCAGACACATCCAGACATCTCTTCCGTGCTGCACCTGCTCCTAGCTCAGGTGACTTTGAACTACAGTGACTTTGTTTGCAGACACCATAATAGCTGGTGACATTTTCCCATGGTTTCATTTCAATGGATGGTTTTCTCTGACGTCACCGTCCTCTGTTCTCCCGAAACTAACATTGTGCATTGTAGAGTCCCTCAGAAACCGAAGTCATCTATTTGTGTCAATAATTCAGAAGGCGGCAAGGTTAAAATTCCATACATGAAGCAGATAGGTGTACATAAGACATAAAGGGACTGCCTCATCATAAAGAGCCCCTTTCGAGATGTGATCAGCTGATCGCCCCCGGTCCTGCTTCTGGGACCCCTGTTGGTGAAGGCCAGGGAATAATACATGGCAGAAAAGGTTCTATGTCATATTATGGAGAGACAGTACAAGGACTTATTAGACCATGCATGCCCTGCTAAGAATTCTGGGAAAGGAATATGCAAATAAGCCCTCATTGGTGGAAAAGGATAACTTGCTCTAGCGCCACCTTTTGGAAGGTAAGTCCTATGTAACACAAGGGCAGCCTCCAGAAGCCCCCAGAAGATAGAGTGAGTCTCCATGACTCATGAGTAGGGGATCCCTCTGTGTGATGTCTATATACCCTAAGAGGATGTGTGGACAGGCCAAAAAGGCACAGATGTTTGTGCTAAAATTTGTGACATGTTACAGAGGGAAACTGGCACATAACTCATGATAGATTCCCTCTTTGTTCCCCCGCTATGTTACAGTTCTACAATGGTGATAGACTGTAACATAGCGGATACAGTTAAGTAAAGGCACAGATCCATGAAGTCCAACCTATACCATGTTGATCCAGAAGAAGTCAAAGAAAAAACCTACAAGGTACATACAAATTGTGCCATATTGGGGGATAAAAAACATTCCTACGTCCAAATATGGAAAACAGAATAAATCTCTGGATCAATGTCCCATTATTATAATATTATAATATTATTATATTTTGGATATATATAGTAACTATGCAAAACTTTTAGGGAGGTGTGGGAAAATATATTGCAAAGTAAGAATGCTTTCAGACATTATTTCACATGATATTCCACAGCCCTTTACAAATATTGTCAGTCACTGTCCCATATAGGGCTCACAATCTCTATTCCCTATCAGTATGTCTTTGGAGTGTAGGAGGAAACCCACACAAACACGGGGAGAACATACAAACTACTTTTAGATGTTGTCCATGGCTGGATTTGAACCCAGGACTCCAGCGCTAACCACTGAGCCACCATTCTACCCAATGGAGGGTTAATAGTTTATTTTTGTCAGTTAACAAAATGAAGTGAGTGAAGAAAAGAGAAATGTAAATTCCATCAATATTTGGCGTGACCTTTGCCCTTTGCCTTCCATCAGTTCTTTTCGGTACTTGCAGACAGGTTTTGGCAGAACTTTGCAGGGAGGTTGTTTCCGCCATCTTGGAGAACTAAGCACAGATCTTCTGTGGATGTAGGCTTGCTCCAATCCTTCTGTCTCTTCATGTCATCCCAGACAGACTGGATGATGATGAGATCAGGGCTATATCTGTGGGGGCCGTATCATCGCTTCCAGGACTCCTCCTCCAAAGGGCAAAGGCCACACCAAATATTGATGGGACTTACATTTCTCTTTTCTTCATTTAGTTCAGAGTACAATAATTTCACTTCCGGTTCTATCCAAACTTGTTTGACCTGAAATGAATGAGGGAAAATGAGTCACCTGAACCCGAAATGAAACAAATCTTGGGAGGTTCGCCCATCTCTACTCCCATCCCAATGGTTTAATGGGATTGCGCTGCAATACCATGTTAGGCCATGAGTGGCGCTGTTTTGAAAAAAAAAATATTGCCCAATGCACAGTGTCATTTATTCTAGGCATCAGTGGGGTCCTTGTAGTTGATATATTGCAGTAATATACCAACATATTGTAGGAATACCCCTTTAACGAAATGTACTGAATACACGTATGAAAATCTACAAGATATTCGAGCATCGGTCTATTTTTCTTTACAGAAACCTCGGCTCAGTCTCACATCTCCTTATGGCACATTTTCCCTTTAAAATAAAAACCAGCCTAATAAATAATGGAGGAATGAGTCCCTCCAGCAACCCCCATGGTGTGAATAATACGAAGTGGCAGGGAAAAAAATCTAACACATTCCATTCTTTCACCTTCCCCTTGTACAATATATGTTTCCTTTGTATACTGTTACCCCGACTTAATAGACTGGGGTCAGCCTCGCCAGCTTCACAGTGAATAAACATGTTGTAGAGTTTTCCTAAATGAAAAAAAAAGACCCAAAACGCGTCTCTCCACCGTAAAAAAATAAAAAAAAAAAGTTCCAGTCAGTTTACTTTGTCACAGAAGAAATAGTGCTCTGTGAATGATACGTGTCATTAGGGCAGGAGTTTAATAATGTTTAACACAAGGCGGTTCTCAGAACAGGAAACATGGCACCTAACACATGGCCAAATAGGAGCCACTGACAGAAAATTGGTCCCCAGTGCCAGTTTTTGAGAAAGAACACTCTGTTACATCTCCACCCTTGCGTGCCTTTGACCCGGGCTTCAGATATTCGACATGAAGTCTACATTACTGCTCGCTGGTCTTAGCCCGTACATTGTTAAGAAGCAGAAGGAATAGCCAAAAACGACAAATAAAGAGACGTTATTGTGCCCAAACAAATAATAGTACCGGTCACGGTGCATCTGAGCTTCACAGAATTCCTCTAATGCAGGCCAGGTGGAACATTCGTCTCCCTCTCCGATCGCATGCACTTACCGATCAGTTCCAAGTGAATTATGGAGTCTGACAGCAGTCATGGTTGAATTTATGAATAGTACTCGAAATGTTGTTCTGAATTTGTTTTAAGTGTTTTTGGGTTATTGCGTGAAGGTTCAGGTTACAAAAGCTGTCATGAATAGAACAGGTCTCGAAAGAAAGAGAAGGTCTAAGATTAGCTGAAGAATTATATTTATTTCTAGATGAAGACCTGGGTTGATGCTGGTGCTGTCACCACATGTGGTGCTGTAGTCAACCAAGTGGGTTTCCAACATGATCAAGGAGAACAAAGGAGACATCTACATTGGTCGACTACGGCGCCACATGTGGGCTTCAACCATCATCAAGGAGAGAAAAGGAGACATCTACATTGATATTTGAGTCTTCTGCATCTTCTCCAGGGGGCAGAAATGTTGCCTACATGTTATTTTTGGTCACCACTGTCTAATTCGGAAAGAATGTACAAATACAGTGAAACCTCTTGGAAACAACCACCCAAAATTGCATAAAAAATTGGTCTTCTAAGGAGGTGGTCTTCTCAAAAAAGATCAGGTCAGGTTACAAAGGTTACAAAGTCTGTCATAAATAGTACAGATCTTGAAAGACAAAGAAGGTACAAGATTAGATGAAGAATAATTATATTTATTTTTAGATGAAGACCTGGGTTGGAGCTGGTGGTGTCACCACATTTGATGCCGTAGTCGACCAAGTGGGCTTCAACCATGATCAAGGAGAGTAGACATCTACATTGACATTTGAGTCTTCTCCATCTTCTCCAGGGGGCAGAAATGTTGCCTACATGTTACTTTTGGTCACCACTGCCTAATTTGGAAAGAATGTACAAATACAGTGAAACCTCTTGGAAACAACCACCCAAAATTGCATTAAAAAGTGGTCTTCCAAGGAGGTTGTCCTCTCAAAAAAAGATCAGGTCAGGTTACAAAGGTTACAAAGGCTCTCATGAATAGTACAGATCTTTAAAGAAAGAGAAGGTCTAAGATTAGCTGAAAAAGAATTATATTTATTTCTAGATGAAGACCTAGGTTGGAGCTGGTGCATGTGGCACCATAGTCGATCAAGTGGGCTTCAACCATGATCAAGGAGAGTAAAAGAAACATCTACATTAACATTTGAGTCTTCTCCAGGGGGCAGAAATGTTGCCTACAAGTTACTTTTGGTCACCACTGTCTAATTCGGAAAGAACATACAAATACAGTGAAACCTCTTGGAAACAGCCACCCAAAATTGCATTAAAAAGTGGTCTTCTAAGGAGGTAGTCTTCTCAAAAAAGATCAAGTCAGGTTATAAAGGTTACAAAGGCTGTCATGAATAGTACAGATCTTGAAAGAAAAATAAGGTCTAAGATTAGCTGAAGAAGAATTATATTTATTTCTAGATGAAGACCTGGTTTGGAGCTGATGCTGTCATGACATGTGGCACCTCAGTCGACCAAGTGGGCTTCAACCATGATCAAGGAGAGTAAAGGAGACATCTACATTGACATTTGAGTCTTCTCCATCTTCTCCAGGGGGTAGAAATGTTGCCTATGTGTTACTTTTGGTCACCACTGTCTAATTCACATGGACTTACAAATACAGTGAAACCTCTTGTACACAACCACCCAAAATTGCATTAAAAAGTAATCTAGGGAGGTGGTCTTCTCAAAAAAGATGGTTAACTGAAAATCCATCACAGAAAAGGCTAAGGAGGTGGACTTCTCAAAGGAGTGTAATATGGATAATGCATATTATTTTGGCACTACATGGTGAAATTATACTTAATGTACCCACCATTACCCGAAACAGATCTGACTTAGAGACACTCCTAGGGGCACTTGTCTAAGTGTTCCCCTGGTATTCACCCTTTAAACCCCATATGGAGATCTAGAGACCTCAGTGCGAGGAAACCACAAGGTTGCTTTGTCTTGGAGTACTTTCTATTCAGTTACAGTGGACCCAGACAGCTTGAGAGGTACTGGTACATCGCACCAAAAGGCATAGGCAATGACGTGGTCAGAGGACAGGCCGAGGTCAGAGTGAGCAGAGTTTATGTGTAGCGGTAATCCAGGGAATAGATCAAGAAAGACAGCACAAGTTCAGAGTCAGGTAAATGGGCACAGGTAAAAAAAAATGGTAGTCAGTATACACAAGAAACTACTTTGCAGCAACTGGACAAGCTAGGAACCAAAATTGCTAGAAGTAACTAGTAGTATTATCTAGATATTTTATGGCAGTATTATTTTATATAAAATGTCTAAAATGTTAACCGAAAGGAAAGATTCTGATGCACTATATCATGAGCTTCAAGAATAAGCCCCAAAATTTAGAAATCACCTGAACCTTTAGCCTCAGCTATTAATAATCAGGGGATTTCTTTAGATCTGATGAAGATGTAAAGAATTTGTGACTTTTTAATTCCTAAAATGTAATCTCCATGCACCATATTAAGTCTTAAACTTTAGATACTGGTTTTGCTCATGTCCAGATCACTCTCTAAAAATCTCAGAAATGTTTAAACTGGTTTGAGTCAATGTTCGGCTCTGTGACTCTCGGTGACAAGGACACGTTGTTGGAGCTCCTCAGACTTGTACAAATACGTTCCCCACATTTCTAAACACTGGAGCTTTTTTAACTTTTAATTGACTGTGAAAAACAAGAAGGAAGGAGACCCTCAGCTTGTAATAAACTCAGCTCCTTGTAATAAGTCTGGGAATGTAGACGACAGTGGATGAAATATTCTAGAACGTCCTGGCTGATGACAATGTGTCAGCTGCATCGTAATGTCAGGGCATGGATAATATTATACCATTCGTAATGAGCTGAGCATGCATGTGTTTTCAATGGGAAAAGTGGAATAAGCTGCTATAACGGACACTTATCTCCCCAGAGAACAAAGGTTATAGGCATACTTACTTCACCAGATATCATCTGTTGGTGGAGACTTAAGATGCCCCCATACACATAGGATAATTGTTCAGTCCTGCTAAATTCAGCACATTCAGCCAACTTTGCTCTTTCCGTATAGAGATGGGGACCTTTAGGGTTCATGCATACAGCAGAGTGCAACATGCCAGGGCTTAGCAAGATGGAGATGGCACAAGGCAGGAGGCCTAATGTATGCTGTTGCTTGTAGTCCTACAAGCGGCCCATTTACCTTTACTATATGCTGTACTGCCGACAACCTGGAGAAATATATCCACAGTGGGTAAGCTGTTCCAATTTTTGTATATACTTGCTATAGATGGGCGAACCTCTGAGGATTCGTTTTGTTTCAGGTTCAAGTTTGTTTTCAAGTTTGTTCAACCCAAATTTGTTTTAAGTTGAACATCTTCGGTACGAACCACACCATAACTTGGCTTAAAACATTGGCTTAAAACACTATCTATGAAACATAGTGTAGAACACTGTCAGGGCTCCTAGGAACCTATCTATAAAACATTGTGTAGAACACTGTCAGGGCTCCTAGGAACCTATCTATAAAACATTGTGTAGAACACTGTCAGGGCTCCTAGGAACCTATCTATAAAACATAGTGTAGATCACTGTCAGGACTCCTAGGAACCTATCTATAAAACATAGTGTAGAACACTGTCAGGGCTCCTAGGAACCTATCTATAAAACATAGTGTAGAACACAGTCAGGGCGTCTGGGAGCCTATCTATAAAACATAGTGTAGAATATTGTCAGGACTTCTAGGAACCTATCTATAAAACATAGTGTAGAACACTCTTAGGGCTCCTAGAAAATATCTATAAAACATAGTGTAGAATGCTCTTAGGGCTCCTAGGAACCTATCTATAAAACATAGTGTAGAATACTGTCACGGCTCCTAGGAACTTATCTATAAAACATAGTGTAGAACACTGTCAGGGCTCCTAGGAACCTATCTATAAAACATAGTGTAGAATGCTCTTAGGGCTCCTAGGAACCTATCTATAAAACATTGTGTATAACATTTTTAGGTCTCCTAGAAACCTATCTATAAAACATAGTGTAGAACACTGTCAGGGCTCCTAGGAACCTATCTATAAAACACAGTGTATAACACTGTCAGGGCTCCTAGGAACCGATCTATAAAACATAGTGTATAACACTGTCATTGCTCCTAGGAACCGATCTATAAAACATAGTGTAGAACACTGTCAGGGCTCCTAGGAACCTATCTATAAAACATAGTGTAGAACACTGTCAGGGCTCCTAGGAACCTATCTATATCACTCTAAGGCAAACACAGCTGAATTTATGCAAAAGTGACAGTATTATATTCTGGTGTCTCTTCAAGTATTATATTCTGGTGTCTCTTCAGACTGCACAGTATAATAGGTGGAGGCCAGGGGTGTAAAAAAATAAAAAAAACATTCATACTCACCTTCCGTTATCTCTTTTGGGCTTCCTTGCGCTATCTCTCTCTCTCTCTCTCTCTCTCTGCCTTCTCGGTGACATCATGTACCTGAGACCTGTGATTCAGTTATTCCACAGGCAACTCAGGGACGGAGCCGCTCCCATTTACTCAGCATCATAGCAATGGCTGATTAACTCTCCAGTAACCAGCATAGAGTTGGAAAGCTACAAAAAATAGTATAAAACAACAAATAACATTATAAGGCTAAAGCCCCATCTTTTGTTGAAGATTTTGCTGCCTTTTTTAAGCCAAAGGAGTGGATATAAAAGAAGAGCTTCCTTTATATTTTCCATTACTTTTCAAGCCACTCCTGGCTTTGGCTCAAAGAAAGACAGCAAAATCTACAACAAAAAACACTTCATTTCCGCAACGTGTGGCCTCAGCCTTACACAACATATCAACATAATAGTTTATCACTATCAGAGGCAGAGGCAGGAGCAGTGCACAACAATCCAATAGGGTGGCATATTAAGAGTCTATGGCACTATAGCACAGACCCAAGATCAGGGCAGTAACTGGCCCAGTGTCGGACCGGGACTCGTTGGGTTCTGCAGAGGAAATGGTTCTACAACTATGCAGAACATATACATGTCCACTTGCAATTACATTGTAGCCTTTGCACACACAAGACGTATCATCATTAACAATTGTTTTCTTCCTCACCTCTTCTTCCTCTTATGGATAGCCCAGCAGCCGCCATCTTTAACAACTATGGAGCTATCACTTAGTCACAGAGTCCCTTAGCTGTCTGTAGAATTGCATAGCCCCTGCACTGCCCAGACACAGCGCTACCATTAGAGCCCGATAACAAAGTATTGACATACAAAGCTTCATTGTACTAGAAGAGGAATCGTCCGAAAACCAAAGCCTGAAAACATATTCATAAAATCCAGGAATCCAAAAATAATGCGGTCTGAATGGGATTATTTTTGATGCCAACCATTCTGTATGAATAATTCTCACGTATATAAGGTTAAGATTGGATTCAATTTCCTATTCCTACTTATTTACGGAGTTGGCATTTGGAAAACCAACCAAACACAGCCTGAGCTTATGTGTATGTGTGCCAGGACCCTTAAAACAACCCTTGTGCATTGCCAATTGAGTAAGACTTTCTTCTCAGGCTGAATACATTTACATATGGACGCCGCGCTTAATGAAGTCAAACATTCCAGACAAACAGTGCAACAAACTGCTTAAAAGGCAGATTTTAGGAGTTGCCAAGGCTCTAATATAGTTCCCCCTGGCCTCTCAGGGAGATGTACTGTTCACTGATTCTCATTACATTATACAGTTTGCAGTTGTTCAAATACATATAAAAATATTAAAGGGACATTGCAATATACTACTATCCCTATACTTGCCCATAGGGGGCAGCATTACAGTAGTTTATGCTGGCATAGATGACATAACTGTACTCAGTTTAGCTTTTTAAATCGCTAATTTGAAACTTGACAACCAATTTTCTGAACCAATTATATGATCAGGATTGTTGTCACTTCCCTTCCCCCACTCAAAATAAGACAGAAAGGCTCATGGGATTGTTTAGGAGGTTCTAGATTGCCCTCACACCTCTCAGCCATCAACACTAGCCACCCTTCAGCTCCGCCACCTTCTGGGCCATATATCACTTTCACGGCCTACCTCACGGCATACCTCATCTTGCATCAGAAGTGAATGAATTGTAGAAGTGAAGTGGTTTAGGCAACATATTTCAACTACAATTCAGTCAATGACTCCAATTTACTGTGAAACCAATTCAATACAATATCATGACATGCTAACAAAGCTTTGAAGAGCTGCAATTCATAACACAACCACTAGTAGGTCACACGTATACTTGTGTAAGATAGACATAATGTGACAGAGTATCACATAATCATGTTGCTTTGAAAAGCTGGTTATCTGATGACAACCATTCAGTATCTAGATATAGCCTTACAAGGGGAAATTATTTGTAGGGTAAATTATTTGCTTTATCATTTTGTCCCCAGTGTTCCCCAGCTACATTGAGACTGTGTACTAGACATAAGCGAGCATACTTATATTCCACTGTCACCGCAGTGTTACAGAGCACATTAGAGCGATAAAGATCGTACGACGACTTTGTACGACACTTTGTATAACACTTTTGTAGATTTGGAGAAAAACGACATTGAAGCCTTATGCAAATGAGGCAGTTGGTGCACTGTGGGCGGGACTTCAGCTCCCTGCAGCACTGCTCTTGCCATTCAGACACCTACCATCACCTGCCTGTGCTACCCCAGAAAGAATTGATCCCCCACTTCGATGACATCACCCATCCTACTTGAGTAGCAAAATCAGTACTCTCAGGGCTGAAGGCCCGCCCCCAGTGCACCAACTGCCTCATTTGTATAAAACTTCAAAGTTACTTCTCTCAAAATCTACAAAAGTGACATACATAACAAAGGTATGCTGTTTATCACTGCAATGTGCTGGTGGCAGTTGAATATACTTGGAGGAGGTGGTAGACCCCCTTTAAGTACCCCAACCTCATATTCCCCATAGGGGACCCCTATGTGTCTCAACCAGGGAGGACACCCAGATTCCAAATGCAGTACCAGAGGTACAGATTTCCCTATCAGAGCCTGCCAAAAAATAGTAAGAGGCGAAGGATGAGATTTTACAAATTTTACTTGAATGTTGCAGAAATTTTCTGTGCAGAAATAGACTAGAGATGGTTGAATCAGTTAATGAACCGGATTCAACCCAAATATTCCAAATTGTTCAGTATTAATGTTTTTTTTTTATTTTTTTCACCCCCCCTGGGCCTCCATCTATAATACTCTGGGGTCTGGTATACTGTGGAGGCCATTTAAGTTCACAAATTTTTTTGTGAAAAAACAAACAATTTTGGAATATTCGGGTCAAACCCAGCTTGATAAGAACCAATTCGCCTATCTCTGAGGCTGATGTTGCAGGGGGCATTCATGGCGACCTCTCATTATTTTTATCAATTTGGCTGATCGATTCAAGAAGTGATATCAGGAATTTTGGAGGTATAGACCAAAGTAGTCTAGTAGTACACTAACAATATCAGAGTAAGTGGAGGGTATGAAGTACATGTGTCTTAATTCTGCCAACAGCTGACTACTATTGTCAAGTAATTCTCAACTGACTTCAAAGAAGTGCTTGGCTCCGATGCCTCCTATAAATCTATTCCACAGGGTTTCCACAAGTGAAGTTTTGATCTGGAGATTGGTGATCGGCTGCTTCAGACTATAAAAATGTCCTTCCTATATGCCTTACATGGAGAATTCGCTGCCGGAGAGACCTAAGGTCGCATTCTGGCTATGCAAGAAACAAATAGTAACTTTAATTATAAATACAAGATGCTTTGTAGTCAGTCCAAGGAGTCATTTCTGGAAGTGAGAAGAGCATAACGGCGGTGAGATCACCCAGACACCGCTCCTTAGAAGATGCTTCATCTCTGTTCAGGAAGCCGGGGTGACTATTAAACAAAGCTCTTTATAAATGGAGCTCAGGCGGGGCTAAAAATACATTGTAAAGACGTCCAAGAGCACTGCATGTGCAGACACATAAACATGAGCCGTTCTTCTGGTGGCATAAAGGAGATGACACAAGGCAGCAAAAATAAGCAGAACAGAAGGATGCTATGCGCTGTATAAACTCCAACTATGGTGTTGTCAGGAGACTTGTACATCTGCCAGAGACTGGGCGAGCGCTACTGTATCTCATAACACTTGCTGACCCATGGAAATTGCACGACTCTCACAGGTCAGCCATATTAGCTTCAAGCCCAGAATATGACCCAAGTGTCCCAGACCCAGTAGGGTAGTTGCAGATTTATGGGCACCGTATACACACTTCATTTTGATTTTCCTAACTGCTGAGAGGAACTTCAAAGGGTTCTCGACTGTGGACAAACCCTCCTTGTTTTAAGGTGTCAGGTATTGCTCCAATAAAAAAAAATATTCCCACTCACTGCCAACCAATTCTTTAAGAATCTGTATGCCTGCTCACCACACAAGCTCATGTGACCCTGAATGTGACCAGAAAGGGGGACTCCACTTCCACACGAACTTTCACATTCACCTATCAGACTAGTTACATAGGAGTGAAGCGACCCAACATCCACACCCATCCAAACTTGGGCACCCTGACATCACCCTTTTTGAAGGATCCTCATCCCCAGCACCCTTTCTGGAACCTCCCACCTGTGACTGGGGCTGGCTAATGACATGTGTTAAATCTACAGAGATATGATGTATTTTGGGAATATGCCATAACTCTGGTTAGGTACCACATATAGGTATGATATGTCCAGTAAGTGATGACAAACATTTTTACAAATCCAGGCATACCAAACATGCATAATTTGAGGCACTTATTAATGCTCAACATCGAGCTGTCCTCTCCGCTCCTCTAGCTTACTTGGTCTCTGTAGGTGTTCCCTTTTCAGCTCCAGTAGCAAGCTATCTTGTTGCTCTTGCAAGTAGTCTCCCTTCTCCTAAGCCACTTACTGTCTTGGGCAGCCTGAGCAATGCCAGTGGGTCAGACCATGGCAGAATAATAAACTTCTTGCACTCATGGGCAGTGAAGCTCATGGGTGCAATCAGGGCTGTGGAGTCAGTAGGCCAAACCACCCACTCTGACTCCGATTCTAACTCCACTCGAAATTAGTCAAGGAGGACCATAACGATGCAAAGTAGAGCATAGGGAGCATGACTGGGAGCGGGCAGTAGGGGGACCAATCGGGTTTTTCGTCAGGAAGGCTAGAGGAGGCGCGCAGCCCAGGAAACGCTCATTCCGGGAGCTGCGCGGCACAGAGGCAAGTTGTCCCTCCCTCCCTTTTTGTTTTCTGGATGTGTTCATTTCTTTTTCAGGTATTAGTGTTGCGGTGGCCGTGGCGGGAGAGGTCCTTACAGTTGGTGGTCAATTGACTAAAGGGGGGAGTCACCAGTAGGCTCCACCTTAAACATTCATTGTTAAATTGCTCAATTTTAGTGGATGACCTGGCGCTTGATGAACGGTTACAGGGTTTTGGCCCTGTGAGTTGGTACCTAGAAGCAGGGGTTCATCTTGACTCATGGTGCCGCCGAGCCGGTGGTTGCAGCTGGCGGTAAGTCTATGGTGCGGTTAAAGTAGCACCAGGACGGAGGGATTTGTGGCTTTGGGTTTTGTAGCTCCAAGGACTCTTACCCAGGCTTAGCTGTAGTTAATTTATGTTAATTCGTGGTAATTCAAATTAAGTTATTTATTTGATGTTATTTATATGTTGTTTGTTAATAAATATGGCTGGCTGTCGCCGATTAACTCCAACCCTCGGTCTCTGTCGTTCTGAATAGGTGGGGCTGGGTGCCTTTACGTGGCCAAAAAGAGGAGTGGTGGATTTAGGCTGGGCAGGCTGGGCTGGGTGGTGGATATTGGGATCCCGTAATCTGCAATGCCTAGTCATGACTCTGATTCCACAAATCTGACTCCACAGCCCTGGGTGCAACTTTATTCAATCTCTAAGGAGTCATTGTGCGATATCAGTCCATGGTCATGTGATATACACACGAGTGCACAGCTCGTTACAGTCACAGCTAAGTAATCAGATATCTGCCTGGTAACGAGTTGTGCACCTGTGTATACAATCACATGACCATGGACTGTCCATCACATGACCATGGACTTTATATCACATGACCATGGACTTTATATCACATGACCATAGACTGTCCATCACATGACCATGGACTGTATATCACATGACCATGGACTTTATATCACATGACCATAGACTGATTTATCAAGACTGGCGCACTAATCACCAGTCTTGATAAATAACCTCAAATGTGCAAGTTATCTGGATATTATATAGTCAGAGATTTCAACCAGGGAGAGCCCTTCATAGGGTGATTTGCGAATAGCAAGTCACAGCAAAAGTGGGAGTGGCCTTTTTAGGGGTTACATATATCCAGACCCCATATAATAATATTAGACCCCAGATTCTTACTGGTTTATTAAAGAAACAATTGTGCCATTTTAATTTACGCCATTTAGTCATCACTTTAAATATTTTTAGCGATACTGAATATATACAGTATACATCTATATATCTACAGTACAGTATATATCTATCTTTATAATCATTTCATAATAAAAGCCTTATTTTAATAATTTTTTTCATTAGGAATGTTGTTTTTTTCATACCAAGCTTTTCCCTTCCCTGCATATGGATGATAGATAGAAATATCTCTATATTCCAGTACATTGTATGTACATTGTATACTTAGAAGATATTTTTTAACCCCTTCCCACTACAGGCATTTTTCAAGTTTCAATTTTCGTTTTTGACTCCCCGCCTTCCAACAGCCATAACTTTTTATTTTTCCATTCACAGAGCCACATGAGCACTTCATTTTTAAGTGACAAATTGTACTTCTTAGTGGTACCATGTATTATTCTGTATTCTGTCACCCAAAATGACAGGTCACCTGTATTCCATGGGTCAGTACGATTCCTGAGATACTAAATTTATATAGTCTTTGTTTATGTTTTAACCCCTTTTAAAAAATCCAAAACTTTGTAAAAAAAAAAAAAAATTCTTGCATTTGCCATATTCTGACACCTGTGTATGTGGATACATGGGGCGTCTTTTTTTCCAGGCCAGAATTTCTTTTTGGAGATACCATTTTGGGAAATGTCTATTGCTTTGATCACTTTTTATTAAATTTTTATGGGAGCCAAAATGACGAAAAAATGGCGATTTGGCCATTTAGATTTTTTTTTTTTTACGATATTCGCTGTAAATATTTTTCTATGCTTTTAGAACAGGCATTTTTCGGACATGCATAGCTTGTTTAAGTTTATTTACCTTTATTTGAGATCTAGTGAAAGGGGGGTGATTTTCATTTTTATATTTTTATTTTTTTAAATTTTTTTAACAATGTGACAGACGCATGTCCATGTCCATTTTGTTATATTGAATATTAAATTGGGTTTATAACTGAGCCAGCAATGTCTCTCTGCCTCACTTCCATAGTTATAACAAGTACAAGTGCTAATACCAAATGTGACCACAAGGTGGCAACAAAGACCAGTGAAAAATTTAGAATAAAAAACATTCATGCATGTTGTGGCTCCTAATGATGGAAAAATAATGTCCTTTATTTATTACTATGTATAAAGGCAACATTATATAATAATTACTGTATACTGCCGGTTACCAGTAATTATATAATGGCTGTATTTACAGGAAAATGCTGTAAATGAATGATGCAGGGACGGTGCAAGCTCAGGAGCCTATCAGCATCAGGAGTCAGCAGTAACATAGAGCTCACACCCTGCTGAAAAGGCCTGGACCAAAGCTGACCACGACTTTATCTATTAAACCCCTTAGATGCTGTGGTCAATAGTGACTGTGGCACCCAAGTGATTTTAGAGAGAGGCGGCACCTTCTGTAAGCCCGCTGGGGCCATTCTGACACAAGTATTATTATTTATTACACTTACTTATATAGCGCCATCATATCCCATAGCGCTTTACAGATATTGTCAGTCACTGTCCCATATATTGCTCACAATCTACATTCCCTATCAGTATGTCTTTGGAGTGTGGTTTTTCCTTAATTTTTCCTTAATAATTAAAGTATTTATTCTGCATCTTAAGCACTGCAAAAATAAACAAATAAATAAACAAAAAAAAAAGAAAAAGGTGGTAGAATTGCTGCAAATCTCGCCTACCAAAAAGCAGAATAAAAAGTGTTCAAAAAGTCATGTGTACCGCAAAGTGGCACCATTGAAAATGTCCATTCATCTTGCAAAAAACAAGCCCTCACACAGTTCAGTTAATGAAGAAAATACAAACATCATGGGTCTTGGAAACCTGTAACACAAAAACTATTCTTTAGAGTTCTCTTCTTGTACAAAAACAGAAAAAAAAAAAAATCGTATAAAGCAATATCACTGTAATCGCATCAACCTACATGGTAATCGCTGCAAAAATAAAATTTAAAAACAATGGCAGAATCCATTTTTTTACCACTACCAAACTAAAAAATAGTTAAAAGGTTATACAATGTTATATATAACCATAAATAGTGACATTTATAAATACAGTTGTCCTGCAAAAAACAAGCCCTCACATGGTTCATGAAGAAATAAAATCTTCTTGTATAAAAATAGAAAAATACAAAGTACTGAATAAAGCAATAATCACAATGACCCATGGAATAAAACTATCATGTCATTTATACCAAGGTGATCCCTGTAAAAACAAAACTTAAAAAAAGTGGAAGAATTGCTTTTTTTTTTTAACACTACCCAACTAAAAAAAATATTTAAAAAGTTATATCATATGCTACATATACCCCCAAATGGTGCCATATATAAATACAACTTGTCCTGCAAAAAACAAGCCTTCATATGTCGATGGAAAAAAATAAAAAAGTTAAGGCTTTGGAATATAGAGGAGAAAAAAAAAATCAAAAAAAAAAAAATCATCATATCCTCAAGGGGTTAATTGTAGCATTAGTTTTATTATTATATATGGTATTATGGTATATAATTATTACATAGATTACATTTTTTTTGTATTTAGGGGGCGTTCACACTACCGTTGGTGACCGTCAGTAGTGTCCATTGCTATTGTCCGTTACAAGATTTTAGCATCGGACACTAGCTGAACCGTCTGAAATCCGTTAAAATCCGTTATTTTTTTAACATTGAAGTCTATGGGTAACGGACTTATAACGGACAGTAACTGATAGCCATTTATGTCCGTTTTTTTCCTGCGCATGCTCAGAAAGAAGAAAAAAAAACAAAAACGGACAGTGTTAAAAAAACGGACAGTGTTAAAAAACGGACACTAACTAATGCTAATGTGTCCATTTTTTTAACTAAGTCATTAATTGGATCAGTTAAAAAAATGGACACATTAACATCAGTTAGTGTCCGTTAATGTCTGTTATGATAGGTGTCCGTTTTTTTGTTTTTTTTTTCTTTTTTTTAACGGACACTATCAGAACAGACATCAACGGTAGTGTGAACCCTGCCTAAAAACATAAATACAGAATAAAAATATAAAAAGACTTTTTGCTTTAGGATGCTATTAAAATATATATATATATATATATATATATATATACAGACACGTCATTGACCTTTTCTAATTCTCGTAGTCAGTATATAGAATTGAAACTCTATATGGAAGAAAAATTAATTTCTGCTATTTTGGAAATCTCGTAGACCTTATGTTACATATGGTGTTATATTTATGTCTGTATTATTTATGTCTGTATTATAAATAAGCCTGCCATATACATCAGGGTGTTATGTGGTAGTTATCTTTATTACAGCTTCATATGGATTAAACCTCCTGTATAGTCTTGTATCTGATGAATTATAAATCAATATAAGCCAGCTACATCTTATTAATAATAGTAGAACTTTGGCGCCATCTGCTGCCTTACACTGCAAACTACACTTAAGATTATATTTAGTTTAGTTATATACTGTTAAGTGGGCCGCATTATTTATTTATTATGCTTACTTATATAGCGCCGTCATATCCTGCAGCACTTTACAGACATTGTCAGTCACTGTCCCATATAGGGCTCACAATTGCATTGACCCCAATATTAGGTACACTAGTCCCACACCCTTTGCCCACTGTGCAGTCCTCTTCATTCATAGGCAATGCTACTTACATAACTAGGGTTGCCAGCCTGAGCATTTAATTTTTTTTCTAGACAATTTATCAAAAAATCTTGTACCATTACTAGTTTTTCTGGACAAATTGTAAACCATTAATAAATCATAGAGATCATAAGTAATATAGGTCTAAATTTACTGCAGACAGTAAAATGATAACTACAATAACCTACATAAATATCTCCAGCTTCAGAAAACTCACAAACACTTTTCATTTCTTGAACAGTGGGAATGAGAAGAGGTGAATAATGTCTGGTCTGGGATCTGTGTAAACTCTGGTCTTATTGGCAAAACCTATAGCTAACACAAAATAAACTCTGTATAAACAAAAATACACAATTGAGTGCAAAAACAGTAGATCTTGTATTTAAAGAATCAATTTTGTGGCCACAAAAGTTTATTTTGTGTCACAAAATTTTATTATGTCACAAATAAACATTATTTTGTCACACAGAATTTTATTTTGTGACATAGTGTGTTTTCTATTTTGTGACTTTACAAAAAGCATTATGTTTTACAAAATATAAATCTGGGTTAGAAAATATTCCGTGTGACAGTGTTAGATTCTGTGTGATAAAATAATATTCTATGTGACAAAATAACATTCTGTGTGATAAAATAATATTCTGTGTCATAAATTGTTTGTGCACAATATGAACAAATGGCAACCAAGTTGCTGCTGTTTGTTACAAAATGTAATTTTGTCTGCACAAGATTTATTATGTGATTCTGTGGTCACAAAAATGAATTCTCTGTGACAAAATCCATTTTAGAAACACAAAAATTTAATTTTTTGCAACAAAATAATATTTTGTATTCAATAATAAATTTTGTGACTCAAAATTAATTATGGGAAAAAAAATCTGTGCACAAAAATGATCTTTGGAATCAGAAAAAGAATTCTGTGCTCACATTTCAATTATATGCTGACAAAATGAATTTTGTGATCACTAAATTCATTTTGTAACACAGAACACATTTTGGAAAACGGCACCCCAAACTCTAGTCTAAGAGCTATATATAGGTGAGGGATCTGGTCTGTATGGATGGGGGTCTGATCTGTGGTCTGCATAGACAGGGATCTGGCCTGGGTCTGTATAGATGGGGGTCAGGACTGAGGTCTGTACTAAGGGGCGACTGGATTAAGGGGATTTGTTCAGAGGCCCATACTTATTTAGGAGGATCGGGTGTGAAGTTTGTAATAAAGGGATCATACTGTACTGCATGTACCAGTTGTGAGTAGAGGTGTGGCCCATATAAATGGCTGAGCATCATGGTAAAAATATTGCATAGGGGATAAAAAGAGTCATTTTGGATCCCACTTTTCAGAATTTCCTTTACTCCCCTCCTCAAAAGTATTTTGTGTCTTCATGGTATTTGGGATTTACACCAGGTCCAGTAGAATGGTCTGCCTTTTTGGTTGTTTTAATACAACGATATTACAATTATATCTGGAGGAAAGGAGAGACGGAGCCTAATGGTGGTCTCTGGTAACTGTGGCGATTGGTGCTCTCACCAAACTTCCCATGGGCCGCAAACATATCTACAGCACACATGTTCAACATGTAAAGAGCAACATTTTCACTGGGTGGGTGTCCAGTGGACAAAGCATAATGACCTATAATACTTGAGCAGATGATATCACTTATATGACCACACATATGACATCATCTGATCAAGAGGTCATACTGATCAAATATTATTTGCAGTATATGTAATACGAGCACTGCTGCCCACCAGGTCAAGAGCCTAAGGGTAGGTTCACACTACCGTCACTATTGATACTGAGCCTAAGGGTAGGTTCACACTACCGTCATTACTGATACTGAGCTTAAGGGTAGGGTCACACTACAGTTATTACTGATACTGAGCCTAAGGGTATTTTCACACTACAGTTATTACTGAGCCTAAGGGAAGGTTCAAACTACCATCATTACTGATACTGAGCCTAAGGGTAGGGTCACACTATTGTTATTACTGATACTGAGCCTACGGGTAGGTTCACACTACCATTATTACTGATACTGAGCCTAAGGGTAGGTTCACACTACAGTTTTTACTGATATTGAGCCTAAGGGTAGGTTCACACTACAGTTATTGCTGATAATGAGCCTAAGTGTAGGTTCACACTACCGTCATTACTGATATTGAGCCTAAGGGTATGGTCACACTACTGTTATTACTGATATTGACCCTACCAGTAGGTTCACACTACAGTTATTACTGATACTGAGCCTAAGGGTAGGTTTACACTACTGTTATTAATGATACTGAGTCTAAGGATAGGGTCACACTACAGTTATTACTGATAACTGACCGCCATGCCACGCTATACCTACAAAGTGGTCAGCATCATTATCCATAGCGCTCATTTTACCTAAGACTAACACCTGCTGTATTCATTCTCTCGCATTGCATACTTGACACAAGATTCATCACAAGTCTATTGAGTCAGACAAATGTCATGTAAAAGGCCGAAACGTTACTCACTACTCTGCAAAGGAAAGTTGTTACTTTGTGTTATGAATAAAAACACCAACACTTTGAAATTATTTTTCTGGATGTGGAATCCTTTATTTATCTATGATACGGATTGGGATCCTATTTCCACTTCCAACTACGGAGTGCGCTCCACACTGTATCTACATTGTATTCACACTACTGTTATTACTGATACTGAGCCTAAGGATATGTTCAAACTACAGTTATTGCTGATACTGAGTCTAAGGGTAGGTTCACTCTCCTGGTATTACTGAGTCTAAGGGTAGGGTCTCACTACAGTTATTTCTTGTACTGAGCCTAAGGGTAGGTTCACACTACTGGTATTACTAATACTGAGTCTAAGGGTAGGTTCACACTACTGGTATTACTGAGTCTAAGGGTAGGTTCACTCTTGTCCAGGATAAATGTATATTTTAAACATAAGGCCCCCATTCCTACCCCCTCTCCAACTTTCTAAATTACATTTATTGACAATTTTTCTTTGTTTTACTGTAACATATGTAGGTCATGTGACCTACATATATTAAATTCTATGCCTTTTCGCTGACATTGCAGGAGCTCAGTCTAATCAATATCCACACCCGGAAAGGACCCGCCCCCCGCCCTCATTATACTTACCTGTTCCTCCTGACAGCTCCGGACCCGGGATGTCATCGTTGGCTGGCACCTCCTCTTTGTGATGTTTGCAGGGAATCCTGCTGGCATGCAGTGTTGTATAATATGGACTATGCATGTGCAATCCATATTATACTGTGCAGGGGCCACAGTGGAGCATATTATACTGTGTGGGGGCCACTGTGGAGCATTATACCGTGTAGTGGCCACCATGGAGCATATTACACTGTGCAGGGGCCACTGTGGAGCATTATACTGTGCAGGGGCCACTGTGGAGCATTATACTGTGCAGGGGCCACTGTGGAGCATTATACTGAGCAGGGGCCACTGAAGAGCATATTATACTGTGCAGGGGCCGCTATAGAGCATTATACTGTGTGGGGGCTACTGTGGAGTATTATACTGTACTGTGGAGCATTGTATCATGCAGGGGCCACTGTGGAGCATATTATACTTTGCAGGGGCCACTGTAGAGCATTATACTGTAAGGGGCCACTGTGGAGCATTATATACCATGTAGAGCATTATACATGGGGGAGGCTCAAAATTCCTGCTGGCAGCCCTGTGTGCAGACATAGTGGTGGGTCTGGGCCCACCACTATAAGTATATATATATATATTGTAGGGAACTGCCATTTCTACTAGTATATAATGTATCTGGCTTCTTTGCCCCTGCAGTTTGGCTTCAGAGACCCCAGGCATTCAGTGCCTGGTTTGTTTGTAAATACAGTGAGTCAGACACATGTGGGGCAGAGCTGCTGGGGGGAGAGATGTGAGCAGAGCTGCTGAGACAGACATGTTATGTCTGGGGGAGTCTAAGAGCCACTTGTTCCTCTTTACTTCACAGTATATAGTTAGGTATGTGTTACCCCCTATATACTCACAGGACCTAGCTAGTAACCGTAGTTAGGGATCCATATATATATACAGTTCAGGGCAGTGATAGGTTAGGCTTCCGAAGGCCAACTAGCTAGTTAGAGGCCCGGTGGCACTAGTAGTTTAGCTGGCAGGTTAAGGACTCAGTGTTAGGGTAGTCAGGCCTGCATCTACTGCCGTCACCGTCGCCCTGTTTGCTGCCTGTGAAGAATCTCACCATCATCATCATCATCTCCTGATCGGCTGTCTGTCATCTCCTGGAAGAATCCGAGGATCCACAGTCATCCACAGGGGCCCCTGCATCTCTTCTGTTGCCTGGAGGTATTGTGCACTGGACTCTTGCTATATATCTATATATATACCCGGGTATATAACCTAAGACGGTTGAGGACTTGCTGGTTGTTGTAGTATTGCTGTGTTCTGAGTATATTGTATGTATGTATTATTACCCTGTTGATTCTTATAAAGCTACTGTTATAACCTTATGTGGTATCTGTATGTATTCTTCAGACTGTGAGATTAGTACAGTGAACCTTGTTAAGGCTACTAACTGTACCTCATGGGTAAGTCCCAGGACGAGATCCTCCCTGTAATACAGAGGCTCTATCCTGGGTGGAGGCACTGATATATTTCATATATGTTCCCACTCTTCCCTTCAGCGAAGGCTTCAGGTCCCATTATACACACAGGTCAGCGCCAGAGTCTGTTGTGGGAGGGATAATACTCATACCCCCCCCCCCCAAATAGGGCTACAATATATATATGCCAAATGCCAAAAAAAGCTTGAAGAATTGATTGTTGTCCTGAAGCTTTCTCTGTGCGACTGTAATGATGATATACAGAGGTGATTACAATATTACAGCCAAAGGAGAAGGTTATAGAGTGAGTGAGAACTAGGAGTCTAAAGATGGCTGCCGAGGGTATAGTGGGTGGGCAAGCTAGGGAATCAGGGAGGGGGAGTGAGTCAGCTCAGAGCGCAGCCCAAGGAATCATGGAAGTTGTAGGAAAGGCACAGAACAGGACGATACCCATGTAAACAAATACAGAGGATGCCAGGAGCTCCCAGAGAAACCCAGAAATGACTGAAAACACTGCCAAAGGTATTTGGGTGCACTTATTAACCAATTACTAGCACTAACAGACCTTTTTTGAAAATTCATTTTTTTACCCGGAAAACCTCTTTAATGTCTGTTGCTCTTATCCATCATTGTAGAATTCAGAGGAGCCCCCTCCATCTGGTGTCCATCTGCTTTCACTCTCATGTTAAAATACATGACGGGGCATCAATTATAGCACTAATGCCCCCTTATGTGGCTCCTGGCTGAGGAGCTTTAAACACCACATGACAAGACAACAGTATTATGAGTGACACATGGTAGGTGGCTTCAAGTAACCACAAGCAGACAGCAGGGGGCAGGCTTCTCTTTGCTGTCTGGAGTATTTATGGAATTTGTAGCTGCTCTTATACATAACAGTACTGGGCTCAGTGTATATCCCTAGAAATCATTTCACACCCTATAAACCTTATACGTGCCTCAAAGTGGTCCTTACTACATGTGGCTGCAGGTTCATGATTATTTCTTGTACAGTACACATTCCATTGCTGCCCACTAGATGAGGCAAGAGGACCAGCAAAGTCAGAGCTCCTTGTGATTTCATAGGTCATTCCTTTATGCACAAATGTGTACAGAAGCAGCAGAGCTGGGTTTGTCATTTGATACAAGCCATTGTAAAATTATGATATGTCGCCTATGGCACTTCATAGGAACGATAGAACATTTTATTGGACATGGTTTTCGATAAGTTTTACACAACTTTCTTGGCTATAAGGAAATCTTTGAAGTGTTTGATCTGCCAGATGCCCACAGATGTGAGGATGATGGTTTGCGTAATCGCCCACCATAAGACATTGCTGTTCATGTCTTCACTCTTCTGTCTGTAGTATTCCTCACGTTCCTGCACCAAAAATAAAATTACTGTGAGGTTATGTCTTAGCAAACATAATGGAGGAATTTACTAACCCATGTACGCCAGTTTTTTGGAGGGGCAGTGGCAGAACTACTGCCGTAGCAGTTTCTGTGAGGCCTGGGTACTTATAGGGCCTGGTCATTCTCCTGCTGCTTATTTTTATATATAATATATGAATATATAATTTAATATAATATATTTAATATTTTTTAGTCCGCTACTTACTGATTCCCACTCTTGCCCGCGGCCGCCTCTGCTACCCCTTCAGTGCTCCAGGGGGCCCCGTGTGTCCCATATGACATTGCTGACTGTAAACAGTGTCAGGACATCGCAGACGCTATTCAGAATAGCGCACAGGACCTTATTGAGGCTGAAGGTGAAGCGGAGACGGAGGCCACTGTGGGCAGGAGTGGTGATCGGTGGTCGGTAAGAAATTAGAGGCCGTTACCTGCTGGAGTAATCCAGGACGTAATGGCCTAAAGTCATTATGGGCGGTCCTTACTGTATGGTGGACTGTAAAGGGGGCATATACTGTGTGGGGGGCAGTAAAGTGGGCATATATAACAGGGCAGTATACTATGCGGGGGTCAGTAAAGGCAGCATTTACTATGTGAAGGCCAGTAAAGGAGGCAGCAAAGAATGGGTTCCAAAAAGGAGGCAATATACCATGTGTGGCCAGTAAAGGGGGCATTATACTGTTTAGGAGATGCTATACCATGTGGCGGCTGGGGTTGCTATGTGGCCTGGTATTTTCTAGTTATACCCTGCCAAAGAATAAAGTAGGCCAGGGAAGGGACACCTCGCGTAGATTTCAATTCTCAATTCAATTGCACTGGAATTATTAGGAGGCCGGTTGTGTTTCACAAAAGATGGGGACATTATTAAGACAGGCATAAAGAACACCAGGCTTCATAACTTCTCCCCATTGTATTACCCATATAAAAACAGATTGCTTCACTAACCAGGAGGAGGAGGATTAGGTAAACGTGGCTACTTTCCTTCAGAAACAGCGCCAAATCTGTCTGTAGGTTGTGTCGGGTATTGCAGTTCTGCTTCATTGAAGTGAATAGTGCATACAACTTGTGGACAGGTGTGATGGTGCTGTTCTTGGAAGAAAGTAGCCATGAAAACAACATAATGGTAGTGGCGGAGTACACGTGAGGCAAGCATGTCTTCTTTTTAGTTTTTAACACATCCTGGGCCTCTTTGAAAATAATCTTTCCTGTCTGTTGAAGTATGGAGTTGTGTTTGGTATTGCAATTTAGTGCAGTCCACTTGAATGGGACACAGGTGTAGTAAACTTCAGTACCAGGCACAGCCACTGATCAGCCGAGGTGCCGTGAGTCGGACTCCACCGCTCTAATATTAATGGTCACCTACCCTTTGGTATTCTTGCTCTTTAATGATATGATCAACTTCTCCTCGAAGATGTTCAATACCATATGACACCTCCTTCACTTTGTCCTTTGGATCTACATTTGCATAATCCAAGGGATGTTCTCCAACTTGTACATCCAGGTGTACCCTCTGATGAAGAAAGAGTAGACTCATTATCCGCCGTATACTGTACTGTAGGCGCTACTGTAGGTCTCAGAATTTATTTAAGGTGCATTTGAATTTCCTTGAGAATAAGGACAATCACTCCTCTAGTGCCACCTATTGGAATTTAGCAACCCTAGAATACCTTTTCCCAAAGCTTCCAGGTGAGCAAACCTGGTCCTTTAAGTCTCCCTACACCTGTATCGAAGACATGATAGGCCCCTTGAGAATTTAAGACTATTGTCAATAGAGCCAGTAAAGCCATGGAGAAAATTGGTTTCATGGGGGAATTCCAGGAGTAAAAAGGATCTTTCCTATCATAATCTTTCCACATAGTAGAATCCACCACCCCTTACCAGTGGTCAACATCTTGATACAGTAGCATAGCTAGTCAAAGAAAAATGTCTGTATCTCTATTTATCAGATGTCTCTTTCTTCCTATACCTTGCCATTGTCTTTTCTGTAACTGCTCAGAATCTCCGCACTCACTAAAAAATCACAACTGGCTTGGAAGTTGTCGCAGCTTCACACCAAGGCGGAAACAAAGTGTAGGGACTTTGTGAGGGAGAGGGAGTAGGAACAGTTCTGCAAAAGAGCAATTTTGCTTGGGCTCTGGTATCAAAGAGGGCCCAAATGCCCTTGTGCCACCTAAATAGATGCCAGTATTATAAATGGTAGGTGGGGTTCTGTGGTAGATTTTACACTGGGCTCCAGGACTTGTAGGTTAAACCTTTGCTTAGTTGGGGAACATCCATAATACCACGGCTACTACTGTACGTGCTCGCAGTTCTGTCTCTACAGACAATTCTCATAGAGTTGTCCATATTATTTACTGAGGTTCTTAGAACGTGGGGAGATCTCCCAAGACACTAACCAGGGATATCAGCAGAGTACTGTGGACAGAGTGCAGAGCACCTGAGTGTGGCAGAACCATCTAGTAGGAAGTGTCTTCTCCTTCTAGAGATGAGCTCCGGGACAAACAGAATATACGGATGGGAAGTTCAGAAGAGAAAACTGCTGAAGTTTGTTTTATGCTACTTATTCTGCTTTTACGATGGGTTATCTTTAGGTTTATGAACTCCTTAAAAAACCCTTTAAACGTGACTTGTCACAAAAAGATAAGCTGATGGCAAGAGGTCCCCTAAAGAAGTGAACTCTATTACATTCATATGACCTAATAAGACATCTACAGATGTGTAACACTAGGTTCACACTAGTGTTTGGGTCTCCATTGTTCAGGTCCGCATGGGGACCCAAAAGACGGAGACCTTTTCCGATTAAAAAGCAGTTTCCCCCCTATAGTCTATGGGGTCTGTTGGGTTTCCGTCCGGTTTCTGCTAGTTTTATACTGAAACCGGCCGAGATAAATGTCCACCTTGCAGGACTTTTCTCACCGCAAATTTTGAGCGGAATTTGTGGCAGAGTCTACGGAGGCTCCAACACAGATGTGAATCCAGCCTTAGTTATATCACTTGTGTTTCCTTATGCAACAGAGAGGCATTTGGGTTCCCTCGGATTTCAAGGCCTGGGTGTGACTGCTACCTCTCCACCCCCTATAACTACAGTATACCCCTGGCGTCTAAAGCAACTATCAAACTTTGGGAGTCATCACAATGCCCAACCTATGTAGCACCCTAGAGATCAACAGCAAATCCAGCTCTGCTCCATCACTATAAACACTCTCTAAAGTTAGCGAAACATGGAGGCATCATGAGACTCACAACATGTGACATCCCAACGATCCGTACAGACATCTTGATGTTGATGTTTTTGGATTGACATTGACCAGTGTAATGAGGGGCACCCTCCTCTACACCAACCCCGACTGGATATATGGAGGGTTACATAGGTCTATATTGCATTGCCTTCTGCTACTGATGACTATCCTCCTGCCCGCGCTGGTATTCTCCACATCAGTGAAGCAGAATAATCTGGCAGATAGCGTTCAGATTTTTGACTCGTCTTTCAGAATTACTTCAATTTTACATTTCTGAAGCGTGATCACATCCACTTTAGAGCTGTCTCTACGACAGACTCCTGGGAAAATGGAGTGTGAAATTGTCTAAGTCCTAAGTGGATTGTTTGCCTGACTGTTTGAGTTTCAGTAAAATCTCCGTCTAAATATTTTATGTTCGTACAGAGAATGATTATACAAATTTTCAGAATTATTCCCTTTAATACGTCCTTATTTGATAATGGATGGCTAACAGCTGTTACGGATTTGACTACATTTAATCATCTCTAAAACACAAATCTTAGACAGTGATGGAATGTTAACAAGTGCCAAATACACAGAGGAGGTAAAAAATCTGGAGCTGAACTAATATTCCGCTGATCTGGTGTCGTCTGTGAGGCAGGAGGTACACGGTACCTCATTTCTCAGTAATTTGTAACATTTCCAGCTCATATATTTTATGTAATCCAATGAGTGTTTAGTTTGTAGTCATTTACTAATTACAGGAATGCTTCATTAAATAAAAATCCATCAATTTTTCCGTTAGAAGATACGTCCACCTCCCGAACCATTATTTTTAATAGTTCCAATACATCCTAATTGAAAAATGAAGCAACGTTTCCAATTGCTTTGATAAAAAATCTCTTATTGGATTTATGGTTTTTATGCTGATCTTGGCATCTCCATGGCAACAGACTACAAACAACCTTGCGTAGTCTGATTTTACTCCCATACGGTTGTCTGCCCCCTTCTTATTCATAATTCAGTGCTACGCTAGGTTCACACTTGCGTTCGGCTTTCTTCGGGTCCACTTGGGGACCTTAAAAATGGAAAGCTAACCTGCTTAAAAAGTGGTTACCCGTGGAAACGCAGACCACATAGACTATAATGGGGTCTGCTGCTCGCACGCTGCAGCGCCGGAGGTGTGTTTAGTTTGATTCCTTACTTAGGGTTCTTGTTGCTCAGTCTGAACACTGTCTTAGTACCTCTTCTCTGTAATTGAATTTCAACCATACCCGTCTCCTGTACTTTTGTTTGCTGCCGCTCTTTTAACAGTTACTCTTAGCTTACCTGTGTGATTGACAGCCATCTGCCAATCAAGTCTGGGGCTGGTTCTGGACTTCCTATAAACAGGTCATCAGTCCACACATGGTTTGCTGGCTATTGATTCTGTCCTGAGACTTTGTCCCTACTAGCTCCTCTTTCTGTTATTATTGTATTCTACTTCTGACCTTTGGCTTTTCTTGTAACTACTCTTTTGGATTGCGATTTGGTACTGTTAGTCGCTCTGGTTTGAGTTCGGCTTGCTGACACCTCTTCTGTGTTGTTTGTCTTGTCTTGTTCTGTGTAACACTATTTCAGAGGAGGGATCGCCGCCAAGTTGTTCCTGTCATTAAGACAGTGAGACAAGTAGGCAGGGACAGGGGCTGGGTCGAGTTTAGGGCTCACTGTCTCTGTCATTCCCTTCCTCCTAGGTTTCAGCAGCAGCACTGGGAAATTACTCAACTGGCAATTCCCTTACATGCCCCCAATTAAACTATGACACCAGAGGGTCAGGAATCATCTGTATGGTTGGATGATAATTCAGAGTGCACAGTGAGACATATTCTAACCACTCTTTCCAGGGCCATCTCAGTGACCTGTTCCAGAAGTGACCTTCTCCTGTTTCTTGACCTGTGCCCCGACTTACTCTTTTTGGCAACAAACACATCTCTATCTCACTATGCACCCTGCATATTGTATACCAATGACACCAAGCTGGGCATTGTTTATTGCCTGTCGATGATTGCCAGCAATTTTCCCCTCCAGTTCTTATAGTTTTGTGTCTCAGCAGTGACTACTAAACAATTCTCCAATTATTGATTGACCTTATTATTCCCTTCTTTTGTCTATTTATAGAAAAATACCTTTTCTATTTTATACATGGAGTGGGTCAAAGCTAGACTTCAAAAATTTTTCTTAAAAAGTTTTAATAAAAACAATATGGCAAAAACCTCAAATGACCTTGTATATTATCGGAGGCCGTAAGGGTAAGTTCACATGGCGAAATTTTGAGTTGGGACATGCCATGCAAAATTCGCCTAAGAAATCTTCTTTCACTAGAAAAATTTCCTAGTCTCATGTGCTTCAATATTGGGCAAGAATTTTTTTTTTTCCGCTAATTGAATGGGAGGTGGATTTTTTGCTTCAGGTTCCGCCACAAAAATTACATCATGTGAACTTACCTTAAGACATACGAACTTACCCTAAAATGTAGCATTCATTACATTGACATACTACTGTAGCATGTTGTACGGCTTGCTAAGGCGGCCATTTTGAAGTATGCTGCTAAACCTCCTAAAACCTACCAGTCTGCTCGAAGCAAATGCGATTAGCTTCGTAGAATTTGACTGCAGACAAATAAAATGGATCCCAGAAGAATGCGTTGTGAACATAAATTTTCCATCCGGTCCATAAACCTTTGATAGTAATATCTGTGAACATACAGATGGCAACACATTGAAGGTGTATAATATATAACAATACATCAAATATAAAAAAAAAAAAGTCCGTACTAAAATTTTACAGGGTTGTATCAGATTAGAAAAACATTTTAGAAACATTCTAGGAACAGCGCTACTCTTCCCCACAGGCTGTGTCTGGTACTGCAGCGTTTATTTGTATCAGTGATATACACACTATTAGATTGATTTTTAACTCTTTCCTGCCCAAGCTTCTTATAAAAAAAGAAATACGAGTGCAATTACATTGCAGCCTATTTACCTCTGCATTTGGCGCTTTGACAGTCACAACCATTCCCAGTCCTGGAGCTGAGGGGAGGAAATCGTGTCGACCCATTTCCCACTGCTGTATCTTGTAGCGACCTTAACAAATACAAAGAGCAGGTTTTCATCATAGAAAGAAGGAAACACTGAAGAAGTAGCAGGGGAAGATTCAGATTAACCTGAGCCTTCAGGTTGGGACTAATGACATCACTGCACAAGCGCATGATGTCACCTAAAGGGATTTTCAGATTTAGAAAACACATGTTCATATACAGTGGATACGGAAAGTATGCAGACCCCTTTAAATTTTTCACTCTTTGTTTCATTGCAGACATTTTCTAAAAACAAAAAAGTTCATTTTATTTCTCATTAATGTACACTCAGCTCCCCATCTTGACAGAAAAGAACAGAAATGTAGATATTTTTGCAAATTTATTAAAAAAGAAAAACTGAAATATCACATGGTCATAAGTATCCAGACCCTTTGCTGTGACACTCATATTTAACTCACATACTGTCCATTTCCTTCTGATCCTCCTTGAGATGGTTCTACTCCTTCATTGGAGTCCAGCTGTGTTTAATTAAACTGATTGGACTTGATTAGGAAAGGCGCACACCTGTCTATATAAGACCTCACAGCTCACACTGCATGTCAGAGCAAATGAGAATCATGAGGTCAAAGGAACTGCCCAAGGAGCTCAGAGACAGAATTGGGGCAAGGCACAGATCTGGCCAAGGTTACAAAAGAATTTCTGCAGCACTCAAGGTTCCTAAGAGCACAGTGGCCTCCATAATCCTTAAATGGAAGAAGTTTGGGATGACCAGAACTCTTCCTAGACCTGGCCGTCCAGCCAAACTGAGCAATGGTGGGAGAAGAGCCTTGGTGAGAAAGGTAAAGAAGAACCCAAAGATCACTGTGGCTGAGCTCCAGAGATGCAGTAGGGAGATGAGAGAAAGTTCCACAAAGTCAGCTATCACTGCAGCCTCCACCAGTCGGGGCTTTATGGCAGAGTGGCCCGAAGGAAGCCTCTCCTCAGTGCAAGACATATGAAAGCCGCATAGAGTTTGCCAAAAAACACATGAAGGACTCCCAGACTATGAGAAATAAGATTCTCTGGTCTGATGAGACGAAGATTGAACTTTTTGGCGTTAATTCTAAGCGGTATGTGTGGAGAAAACCAGGCACTGCTCATCACCTGCCCAATACAATCCCAACAGTGAAACATGGTGGTGGCAGCATCATGCTATGGGGGTGTTTTTCAGCTGCATATGTACTGGCTTAAGCAGGGGGACACGTCTCACACTGCAGGATCTGAGTCCCTGGCGGCGTAGTGTGTTACTGACGGTAGCCTTTGTTACGTTAGTCCCAGCTTTCTGCAGGTCAGTCACTAGGTCCCCCCGTGTGGTTCTGGGATTTTTGCTCACCGTTCTTGTGATCATTTTGACCCCACGGGGTGAGATCTTGCGTGGAGCCCCTGATCGAGGGAGATTATCAGTGGTCTTGTATGTCTTTCATTTTCTAATTATTTCTCCCACAGTTGATTTCTTCACACCAAGCTGCTTGCCTATTGCAGATTCAGTCTTCCCAGCCTGGTGCAGGGCTACAATTTTGTTTCTGATGTCCTTCCACAGCTCTTTGGTCTTCACCATAGAGGAGTTTGGAGTGTGACTGTATGAGGTTGTGGACAGGAGTCTTTTATACTGATAACAATGTCACACAGGAGCCATTACTACAGGTAATGAGTGGAGGACAGAGGAGCCTCTTAAAGAAGAAGTTACAGGTCTGTGAGAGCCAGAAATCTTGCTTGTTTGTAGGTGACCAAATACTTATTTTCCACCATAATTTGCAAATAAATTCTTTAAAAATCAGACAATGTGATTTTCTGGATTTGTTTTCTCACTTTGTCTCTCATAGTTGAGGTCTACCTATGATGACAATTACAGGCCGGCCTCATCTTTTTAAGCGGGAGAACTTGCACAATTGACTATCTATGGGCACAGATAAGTGCGGATAATATACAGGCCTATTCTTTTCTATGGGCTTATACACACAGCTGTGTGTCTAGGCCGTATAACATGGCCGAAAAATATGGGCCTAAAACTGTCTGTTTTTGTGGCTCTGCCCATTCATGGACAGCACATGGTTGTGTACATTTGGTCTATTGATCATAGATTTTAACCATTAAACTAAAAGGGTCACAGTCACTGCAGTTGCAGCCAGGCACAGAATCGTAGGGGCCCCACAGATCACCCAAACCACACTAAGGTTCTTTAAACTTCTTTGATCTCCTTTCTCATTCCCTTTCATGCCTGACATGGTAAATTTATCACCCCTGATCTCTGGTAACAGGGAAAAGAGATTACACAGACGTCCACTGTCAGAAAGGAGAAAGTTAATCTTGTATTGGCAAAAATATCAGTTGGTACTGGAGGGATTCTGTGGGAGAGGCTGTGATACAAAAGGGGGGACAAGTACTGTGTAGGGGGCACTGACAGGGAATGGGAATGATGGGAAGTTTGTGGGCACAGACATGTTGTGAACAAGTCTTCATGGGCCCAAAGAAAGAAGGAAAGTGAAATGTACATGTGGTTAAAATATACACGGATGTTACTAATGGTTGTGAGGAGAAGTTACGCAGAAGGGGCCCAAGCTGAGTTTTTACAACAGGGCCCATGAGCCTATAGTTACATCTGTGCCCAAAAAGTTTGACCTAAAACTGTTTCAAAAATAGACACATTCAACCACAAAGATGTCATATATATATATTATATACCTAATAATAATCATTGTAATAAGTCATATCCTCCTACCTGTAACCAACATGTCGGCCGGGAGTTCTTCTAGGATACATTTCTCTTCCTTCTCAAAACACTGATAGTACATGCAGTGCACCGCTGACCATAAGCAGAAAATGACTACTAGTCGTGTCATCCCCATGGGGTCCATGTCTACCTATAATATGAAGGTAATAAAACACACACGTGGAGGAGGTAAAGGTGGAGATGGTGGAGGTCGTCCTCTACGGTGAGTAACGCTCAGGTCTGACTCGCATGGGAAAATCCATCTGCTTCAGACAGTCCATGTTAATGATTAATCTACTACAGTACATAAAGCCTGATGGATGGAGGACGGCCCCGGGTTCTGGGAATAGTACTGATAATATGTTTATGTAGAACTCTCTATAAAAATGGGATTAGCATGGATTAACCCGGATTTAACCAAAACAATGGCTGAACAAGTCAAGGAAATCAATGAACTTTCTTCAGTATTGTAAATCCTTGTTGTATTAATTATAGTGTGAACATTAAAGTACTGTAGTAATTCCACAAAAATGTTAGAAAGACACATGATGTAGTGAATGTAATATCTTCTTCCTTCTGGTCCTCAGCTGTGTCATGTGACTGGCACTCTGACCCTCCAACTGACCCCACCTCTCGTGTGTGACCAGGAAGTCAGTTTCTCTGTTCATTCCTTTGAGCGCCCTGATGTGAGTGCCCTAGGAATGAATAGAGAAACTGACTTCCTGTCCACACCTGAGAAGCTGTGTCAGTTGAAAATTCTTGCTGGTCACATGACCCACCAGAGGACCAGAAGGATGTGGATTACTCCCAAATACAAGTGCTGGTAAGAAAATTACCTTCACTAAGATTGACATCATGTACCAGAGAATTAAAAAAAATATATGGAAGTGATATTTTACATTACATTAAATTTAGCATTTTTATGTTTACAAAAAAGTAAATAACTATAGAGAGGATTTCTCTTGCCACCTAATGGTCAGCTGATCACACCTGTATGAACTTGTTGGACTACCCATTTCAATACCATGGGCATTAATATAAAATAAGGCCTGTTTTGCAGCACTCCACTCTTATGGTACCCCAAAGTGCAGACAGTGTGTATATTGGGAAAAGTGGAGGAGTAGTCAGTGTGTGTATGGTGGAGGGGGACCACACGGAGTAGTGTGTGTATGGTGGAGGGGGACCACATGGAGTAGTGTGTGTATGGTGGAGGGAGACCAGAAGGAGTAGTCAGTGTGTATGGTGGAGGGGGACTATAAGGAGTAGTCAGTGTGTGTATGGTGGAGGGGGACCACACGGAGTAGTGTGTGTATGGTGGAGGGAGACCAGAAGGAGTAGTCAGTGTGTGTATGGTGGAGGGAGACCAGAAGGAGTAGTCAGTGTGTGTATGGTGGAGGGAGACCAGAAGGAGTAGTCAGTGTGTGTATGGTGGAGGGGGACCAGAAGGAGTAGTCAGTGTGTGTGTATGGTACAGGGGGACCACACGGAGTAGTGTGTGTATGGTGGAGGGAGACCAGAAGGAGTAGTCAGTGTGTGTGTATGGTACAGGGGGACCACACTGAGTAGTGTGTGTATGGTGGAGGGGGACCATAAGGAGTAGTCAGTGTGTGTATGGTGCAGGGGGACCACACGGAGTAGTCAGTGTGTGTATGGTGGAAAGGGACTATAAGGAGTAGTCAGTGTGTGTACGGTGGAGGGGGACTATTAAGAGTAGTCAGTGTGTGTATGGTGTAGGGGGACCAGAAGGAGTAGTCAGTGTGTGTATGGTGCAGGGGAACATAAGGAGTAGTCAGTGTGCGTATTGTGCAGGGGTCCACAAGGAGTAGTCGGTGTGTGTATGGTGGAAAGGGACTATAAGGAGTAGTCAGTGTGTGTACGGTGGAGGGGGACTATTAAGAGTAGTCAGTGTGTGTATGGTGGAGGGGGACTATAAGGAGTAGTCAGTGTTTGTATGGTGGAGGGGGACTATAAGGAGTAGACAGTGTGTGTATGGTGGAGGGGAACTATAAGGAGTAGTCAGTGTGTGTATGGTGGAGGGGAACTATAAGGAGTAGTCAGTGTGTGTATGGTGGAGGGGACTATAAGGAGTAGTCAGTGTGTGTATGGTGGAGGTGGACTATAAAGAGTAGTCAGTGTGTGTATGGTGGAGGGGGACTATAAAGAGTAGTCAGTGTGTGTATGGTGGAGGGGGACTATAAAGAGTAGTCAGTGTGTGTATGGTGGAGGGGGACCATAAGAAGTAGTCAGTGTGTGTATGGTGGAGGGGGACCATAAGGAGTAGTCAGTGTGTGTATGGTGGAGGGGACTATAAGGAGTAGTCAGTGTGTGTATGGTGGAGGGGGACCATAAGGAGTAGTCAGTGTGTGTATGGTGGAGGGGACTATAAGGAGTAGTCAGTGTGTGTATGGTGGAGGGGGACTATAAAGAGTAGTCAGTGTGTGTATGGTGGAGGGGGACTATAAAGAGTAGTCAGTGTGTGTATGGTGGAGGGGGACCATAAGAAGTAGTCAGTGTGTGTATGGTGGAGGGGGACTATAAGGAGTAGTCAGTGTGTGTATGGTGGAGGGGGACCATAAGGAGTAGTCAGTGTGTGTATGGTGGAGGGGGACCATAAGGAGTAGTCAGTGTGTGTATGGTGGAGGGGGACTATAAGGGGTAGTCAGTGTGAGTATGGTGGAGGGGGACTATAAGGAGTAGTCAGTGTGTGTATGGTGGAGGGGACTATAAGGAGTAGTCAGTGTGTGTATGGTGGAGGGGGACTATAAAGAGTAGTCAGTGTGTGTATGGTGGAGGGGGACCATAAGAAGTAGTCAGTGTGTGTATGGTGGAGGGGGGACTATAAGGAGTAGTCAGTGTGTGTATGGTGGAGGGGGACCATAAGGAGTAGTCAGTGTGTGTATGGTGGAGGGGGACTATAAGGAGTAGTCAGTGTGTGTATGGTGGAGGGGGACCATAAGGAGTAGTCAGTGTGTGTATGGTGGAGGGGGACTATAAGGAGTAGTCAGTGTGTGTATGGTGGAGGGGGACCATAAGGAGTAGTCAGTGTGTGTGTATGGTGGAGGGGGACCACACGGAGTAGTGTGTGTATGGTGGAGGGAGACCAGAAGGAGTAGTCAGTGTGTGTATGGTGGAGGGAGACCAGAAGGAGTAGTCAGTGTGTGTATGGTGGAGGGAGACCAGAAGGAGTAGTCAGTGTGTGTATGGTGGAGGGGGACCAGAAGGAGTAGTCAGTGTGTGTGTATGGTACAGGGGGACCACACGGAGTAGTGTGTGTATGGTGGAGGGGGACCGGAAGGAGTAGTCAGTGTTTGTGTATGGTGCAGGGGGACCACACGGAGTAGTGTGTGTATGGTGGAGGGGGACCACAAGGAGTAGTGTGTGTATAGTGGAGGGGGACCAGAAGGAGTAGTCAGTGTGTGTATGGTACAGGGGAACATAAGGAGTAGTCAGTGTGCGTATTGTGCAGGGGTCCACAAGGAGTAGTCGGTGTGTGTATGGTGGAAAGGGACTATAAGGAGTAGTCAGTGTGTGTATGGTGGAGGGGGACTATTAAGAGTAGTCAGTGTGTGTATGGTGTAGGGGGACCAGAAGGAGTAGTCAGTGTGTGTATGGTGCAGGGGAACATAAGGAGTAGTCAGTGTGCGTATTGTGCAGGGGTCCACAAGGAGTAGTCGGTGTGTGTATGGTGGAAAGGGACTATAAGGAGTAGTCAGTGTGTGTACGGTGGAGGGGGACTATTAAGAGTAGTCAGTGTGTGTATGGTGTAGGGGGACCATAAGCGGTAGCCAGTGTGCGTATTGTGCAGGGGGACCAGAAGGAGTAGTCAGTGTGTGTATGGTGGAGGGGGACTATAAGGAGTAGTCAGTGTGTGTATGGTGGAGGGGGACTATAAGGAGTAGACAGTGTGTGTATGGTGGAGGGGAACTATAAGGAGTAGTCAGTGTGTGTATGGTGGAGGGGAACTATAAGGAGTAGTCAGTGTGTGTATGGTGGAGGGGGACTATAAAGAGTAGTCAGTGTGTGTATGGTGGAGGGGGACTATAAAGAGTAGTCAGTGTGTGTATGGTGGAGGGGACCATAAGGAGTAGTCAGTGTGTGTATGGTGGAGGGGGACTATAAGGAGTAGTCAGTGTGTGTATGGTGGAGGGGGACTATAAGGAGTAGTCAGTGTGTATATGGTGGAGGGGGACCATAAGGAGTAGTCAGTGTGTGTATGGTGGAGGGGGACCATAAGGAGTAGTCAGTGTGTATATGGTGGAGGGGGACTATAAGGAGTAGTCAGTGTGTGTATGGTGGAGGGGGACTATAAGGGGTAGTCAGTGTGAGTATGGTGGAGGGGGACTATAAGGAGTAGTCAGTGTGTGTATGGTGGAGGGGACTATAAGGAGTAGTCAGTGTGTGTATGGTGGAGGGGGACTATAAAGAGTAGTCAGTGTGTGTATGGTGGAGGGGGACCATAAGAAGTAGTCAGTGTGTGTATGGTGGAGGGGGACTATAAGGAGTAGTCAGTGTGTGTATGGTGGAGGGGGACCATAAGGAGTAGTCAGTGTGTGTATGGTGGAGGGGGACTATAAGGAGTAGTCAGTGTGTGTATGGTGGAGGGGGACTATAAGGAGTAGTCAGTGTGTATATGGTGGAGGGGGACCATAAGGAGTAGTCAGTGTGTGTATGGTGGAGGGGGACTATAAGGAGTAGTCAGTGTGTATATGGTGGAGGGGGACTATAAGGAATAGTCAGTGTGAGTATGGTGGAGGGGGACTATAAGGAGTAGACAGTGTGTGTATGGTGGAGGGGAACTATAAGGAGTAGTCAGTGTGTGTATGGTGGAGGGGACTATAAGGAGTAGTCAGTGTGTGTATGGTGGAGGGGGACTATAAAGAGTAGTCAGTGTGTGTATGGTGGAGGGGGACTATAAAGAGTAGTCAGTGTGTGTATGGTGTAGGGGGACCATAAGCGGTAGCCAGTGTGCGTATTGTGCAGGGGGACCAGAAGGAGTAGTCAGTGTGTGTATGGTGGAGGGGGACTATAAGGAGTAGTCAGTGTGTGTATGGTGGAGGGGGACTATAAGGAGTAGACAGTGTGTGTATGGTGGAGGGGAACTATAAGGAGTAGTCAGTGTGAGTATGGTGGAGGGGGACTATAAGGAGTAGTCAGTGTGTGTATGGTGGAGGGGACTATAAGGAGTAGTCAGTGTGTGTATGGTGGAGGGGGACTATAAAGAGTAGTCAGTGTGTGTATGGTGGAGGGGGACCATAAGAAGTAGTCAGTGTGTGTATGGTGGAGGGGGACTATAAGGAGTAGTCAGTGTGTGTATGGTGGAGGGGGACCATAAGGAGTAGTCAGTGTGTGTATGGTGGAGGGGGACTATAAGGAGTAGTCAGTGTGTGTATGGTGGAGGGGGACTATAAGGAGTAGTCAGTGTGTATATGGTGGAGGGGGACCATAAGGAGTAGTCAGTGTGTGTATGGTGGAGGGGGACTATAAGGAGTAGTCAGTGTGTATATGGTGGAGGGGGACTATAAGGAGTAGTCAGTGTGAGTATGGTGGAGGGGGACTATAAGGAGTAGACAGTGTGTGTATGGTGAAGGGGAACTATAAGGAGTAGTCAGTGTGTGTATGGTGGAGGGGACTATAAGGAGTAGTCAGTGTGTGTATGGTGGAGGGGGACTATAAAGAGTAGTCAGTGTGTGTATGGTGGAGGGGGACTATAAAGAGTAGTCAGTGTGTGTATGGTGGAGGGGGATCATAAGGAGTAGTCAGTGTGTGTATGGTGGAGGGGGACTATAAGGAGTAGTCAGTGTGTGTATGGTGGAGGGGGACTATAAGGAGTTGTCAGTGTGTGTATGGTGGAGGGGGACTATAAGGGGTAGTCAGTGTGTGTATGGTGGAGGGGGACCATAAGGAGTAGTCAGTGTGTGTATGGTGGAGGGGGACTATAAGGAGTTGTCAGTGTGTGTATGGTGGAGGGGGACTATAAGGGGTAGTCAGTGTGTGTATGGTGGAGGGGGACCATAAGGAGTAGTCAGTGTGTGTATGGTGGAGGGGGACTATAAGGAGTAGTCAGTGTGTGTATGGTGGAGGGGGACTATAAGGAGTAGTCAGTGTGTGTATGGTGGAGGGGGACTATAAGGAGTAGTCAGTGTGTGTATGGTGGAGGGGGACTATAAGAAGTAGTCAGTGTGTGTATGGTGGAGGGGGACTATAAGGAGTAGTCAGTGTGTGTATGGTGGAGGGGGACTATAAGGAGTAGTCAGTGTATGTATGGTGGAGGGGGACTATAAGGAGTAGTCAGTGTGTGTATGGTGGAGGGGGACTATAAGGAGTAGTCAGTGTGTGTATGGTGGAGGGGGACTATAAGGAGTAGTCAGTGTGTGTATGGTGGAGGGGGACTATAAGGAGTAGTCAGTGTGTGTATGGTGGAGGGGGACCACAAGCGGTAGCCAGTGTGCGTATTGTGCAGTGGGACCAGAAGGAGTAGTCAGTGTATGTATGGTGGAGGGGGACTATAAGGAGTAGTCAGTGTGTGTATGGTGGAGGGGGACTATAAGGAGTAGTCAGTGTGTGTATGGTGGAGGGGGACTATAAGGAGTAGTCAGTGTGTGTATGGTGGAGGGGGACTATAAGTAGTCAGTGTGAGTAATACATACAAAAATGGTATATACAGTCTCAGTGGCACATACACAATAAAATTAAACAGTTTAAGCAGTGTCCTCTATAATGCTGCAATAATACATAGGGGACCAATCTGATATGGGGCACTTTAAGAGGGCATAAATTTTTATGTGCAGAGTAAAAGATCATGAGTCTATATGGGAAACTTTTACTATGGAGCACTTTGTGGTTAGGGAACTATTTCCCGTGAGGCACTATAGAGGGAGGCTCTAAATGAATGGTGCTACATAATCTGCATGTCATAATTTTTGGGAAGATTACTGCATTTCCCAATTATTCTACTATTATCATTGACCTTCTCACCATCCAATCATTATGGTTGCTTAGAACCTAGCGAATCATGGCAGTAATTGGCGAAAGTAAATAGATCCTTACTGGGGGCGTATTCAGGCTTTGTACCGAGGGCAGCGTGTAGACTGCATCCCCTAATGAGAACTGCAGATGGGTTCAGCCGCACACAAGTATGCAAAAAACATCCTCAGATACGAAAATTTATGTATTTCATTTTTTTTTAATAAAATCCCCCCTTCCATTCAAAGGGAACACACATGAAAGCCTGCCATAAATCGTAATAATGGGATTACCATATTAGATATTATAAATATCAGCAGTGGGGTCAGATATCTGGCAAAAGTGTATTAAATGTGAGGACTAGGTAAGAATAATGTGTTGCCTTCTAGTGGAGTCAGGGGCATAAATACCGGGGTAGCAGCGGTAGCGGCTGCCACAGGACCCAGGACATTAAGGGGCCGGAGCCCTGTGGCAGCCGCTACCGCGAACCCCAAAATCACTGCTATCATTATACTCGGGGGTCTTTTCAGACCCTGGAGTATAATGATCGGAGGCCCAGGGGAGATAAGGGAACATAAAAAAACACTTTTACTTACCTCTCCTACACTCCGACAGGCTTCGGGCCTGTTTGGTGACGTCCCAGATGTCAGCCAACGTCATTATGTATCGCGACGCCGGCCTGGATCACACGAGATTCGGTCCAACATTGAAGATAGGCAAAGTAGCAAAGGGAAGTGCACTGGTTCAAGGAAGAGGTAAGTAGCATTGCTTTTTATGTTTGTCACCTCCCCTGGGTCTCCGATCATTATACTCTGGGGTCTGAAAAGACCCCAGAGTATAATAATTGTTCATGAGTGGTCCACAATGGGGCAAACTACTGTGTGCAGGGGCCACTATGGGGCATAATACTGTGTGCAGGAGCCACTATGGGGCATAATACTGTGTGCAGGAGCCACTATGGGGCATAATACTGTGTGCAGGAGCCACTATGCTGCATGATACTGTGTGCAGGGGCCACTATGGGGCATGATACTGTGTGCAGGGGCCACTATGGAGCATAATACTGTGTGCAGGGACCACTATGCTGCATAATACTGTGTGCAGGGGCCACTTTGGGGCATAATACTGTGTGCAGGGGCCACTATGGGGCAAACTACTGTATGCAGGGGCCGCTATGGGGCATAATACTGTGTGCAGGGACTACTATGCTGCATAATACTGTGTGCAGGGGCCACTAGGGGGCATGATACTGTGTGAGGGGGCCATTATGGAGCATAATACTTTGTGCAGAGGGCACTATGCTGCATAATACTGTGTGCAGAGGCCACTATGGGGTATAATACTGTGTGCAGAGGCCACTATGGGGCATAATACTGTGTGCAGGGGCCATTATGGGGCATGATACTGTGTGCAGGGGCCACTATGGAGCATAATACTGTGTGCAGGGACTACTATGCTGCATAATACTGTGTGCAGGGGCCACTAGGGGGCATGATACTGTGTGCAGGGGCCACTATGGAGCATAATACTGTGTGCAGGGGCCACTATGGGGCATAATAATGTGAGCAGGGGCCACTGTGGGGCATAATACTGTGTGTAGGGGCCACTATGGGGAATAATAGTGTGCGCAGGAATGCAGTTTGTGCGGGGGATTGGTTGGGGGCGGCGATTCGGTGGGGGCCCATGTCAAATGTTTGCCTTGGGGCCCAGCCATTCCTAGTTACGCCAATGAGTGGAGTATATAGAATAAACATGACCCCACCCAGGGGCGTAGCTATAGGGGACCCCAAAGGTCCCTCTGCCCCAAAATATACTAGCATTCTCAATGGCACAAGGTAGGTAGGGGCCCCATTACAGATTTTGCATTGGGACCCAGGAGCTTGAAGTTACTCCTCGGACCCCTACTATAAGCTATCTCTTACACATAAGACATGGATGTGCTATCATTATACAGATCATTAGGCCGTGTACACACTGGGTTTGTGCGTCTGTTTGACATATGCGGCAGGTACAGTCTTGCCACATGCAGCAAACATATCCATATGACCTCATTCACAGAATCCTTCTGGAGTCCATCGGGCTGCTGTACCTTATCTTCAACTGTGTGGAATAATGTAATCAATTCTACTATTCCTTAAAGACCTATTAAAAAATGTACATTGTGTAATATACAGATTTCTAACACAGGAATCTTTTGCCACTGTATGCCTGTGGACACTGCAAACAGTGCTAAGACTATGTGCACACTGTGCCTGAGCCCTGTATGTCAAACGTATCAATAGGGCCACATTCACTCAAAAGAGACCTACAGAGAGTCCACGTTCAGTCCCATTGGTCTATTATACATTGGTACACCATTTTTTTTTACAATTTCAGAAATCACAACAGACTGTGCATTGCTGTACAGTGGTCAGCAACCACAAACAAACATATACATATAGGGTGACGGTGGGCAGTGAATGAAGTACAGTACTGTGCAAAAGTTTTAGCCACATGTAGGGGGAAAATGCTGCACAGTAAGAATGCTTTCAGGAATAGAAGGGTTAATAGTTTATTTTTATCAATAAATAAAATGAAGTGAATGAAGAAATGAGAAATCTAAATCCCGTCAATTTTTCATGTGACCTTTGTCCTTTGCCTTCCATCAATTCTTCTCGGTACTTGCAGAAAGTTTTGTCCATGGCTGGATTTGAACCCAGAACTGAGCCACCATTCTACCCGTTGAAGGGTTAACAGTTTAGCTTTGTCAGTTAACAAATGAAGAAAAGAGAAATCTAAATTTCATCAATATTTGGTGTGACCTTTGCCCTCCATCAATTCTTCTCGGTACTTGCAGACAGTTTTTGGCAGAACTTGGCAGGGAGGTTGTTCCCGCCATCTTGGAGAACTAAGCACAGATCTTCTGTGGATGTAGGCTTGCTCCAATCCTTCTGGCTCTTCATGTCTTCCCAGACAGACTGGATGATGCTGAGATCAGGGCTGTATCTGTGGGGGCCGTATCATCACTTCTAGGACTCCTCCTCCAAAGGGCAAAGGTCACACCAAATATTGATGGGACTTACATTTCTCTTTTCTTCATTCGCTTCATGTTAGTAAACTATTAACCCTTCTATTTCTGAAAGCATTCTTACTTTGCAGTATTTTTTCACATTTGCCTAAACCTTTGTACATTACTGTAGAACTCTTAAATGCTCATACAATATGGAAGTTTTAAATGCTCACATCATATAGAGTCCTGGATCGCTCACATTCTAAAATCCATATAACTCTTACATCATTCATGTATGTACAGTTAGAGTTCTCCCATTAGATGTTGAGTGATCCATCAGTGATACATGTAGACTAAAGTGTGATGTTCCCATACACAGCAATCCTTAAGAAAACAGAACATTTTTCTTGGACTTTTGATATGTTAAACATGACTTGTACTTTTAGCCGCCTACAAGCATTATAATCTGTCCTGCCAGTGCGGAAGGTAAGAGTGCACAGGAAGAAGTATTCCCTGCAGCACAAGAAGGACTCGTTCCGGAGTCGGCATCTTATTCCAGGAATTCATCAGGACATTCGAGGATCTCTGTCTTTCTTAGATATCATTTATGTTTTTCTCATTATATCAATTGTGATGCAAGGGCCATTGCTTCTACTGATACAGGCCTACATTAGTGGATATATTGTATTTGCACTCAAAGGGCACCTTCTCACAATTATTTACTCAGGAACGGAGGGGGCTAGAGAAAAAAAATCCAACTGTGCTGGAATTAGTGGCACCTAAGGGTAAAGAAGTTGATGGAGGTAGTAAAGGTTCTCTTTAATTAGCAAAGGGGTGTAATACTGTTCCAATGGTCATGGAAAGGATATGAAGCAGAAAACAAATACCATTCACTTCTGTGTTAGGTGGTAAAAGTTGTCACATTAATGGAGCCCATATCCTGCTGCTGTCAGTGTGAAGTATATAAGACCTATTTATCATAATATATAGTGAGAAGGTGACAGGCAGAGTGCTGGAGTCCCGATATATCAGCCACAGGTTTCTGACATATGTGTGGTCCAGGGCGGGACTTGAGTAGGCCTCAGTCCAGGTGTGGGTCCTGGGCTCGTTACTGGGCCATAAAAGGCTGCAGAGCCTGCACTTCAGGGCAGATCCTCGGAACGAGAGGAGGCGCCTGGGTCTGTCCTGAAGTGCAGGCTGAGGCCTGCTCAAGACCCGCCCTGGACCACACATATGTCAGAAACCTGTGGCTGATATATCGGGCCTCCAGCACTCTGCCTGTCACCTTCTCACAATATATATATATATATATCATGATTAATAGGTCTTATATACTTCACAGTGACAGGAGCAGGATATGGGCTCCATTAATGTGACAACTTTTACCACCTAACACAGAAGTGAAAGGTATTTGTTTTCTGCTTCATATCCTTTCATGACCATTGGAACAGTATTACACCCCTTTTCTAGTTAAAGAGGACCTTTACCAGCTCCATCAACTTCTTTACCCTTAGGTGCCACTGATTCCAGCACAGTTGGATTTTTTTTCTCTAGTCCCTTCCGTTCCTGAGCAATAATTTCTGTTCATTTCAGCACAGTTATGCTCTCCAGTGTCAGGTGGGCAGACCTTGCCTGTTCCAGCCCAGGTCCACCCACTTGACAGTAGACTTAGCAGATTGGGTGCTAAGACTAACACAAATGATTGCTCAGGAACGGGGGGGGGGCTAGAGAAAAAATTCCAACTGTTCTGGAATCAGTGGCACCTATTGAAGGATGCAAAGAGTTGGAGAGGGTGGAGTTGGTGAAAGTTCCTCTCTAATAATGCAGCTGTCCTGTAGAGGGGGGTCATGACCCAGTTCTCACCACCTACTCGAAAAGACGTGGAATTAAATGGTGCTTGGACATCTTTTTCTAAAGACTCCATAGCAGCTTGATGGTTGGCCTCTATGGTATGTATGCCTTTTAATGACAGTCACAGTGCCCCATAAGGGGCAGCCACAAAATCTATCTAAATGAAAAGAAATCCCCAATATCCCTGATATATTTCCCAAATTGTTTGCCATTGTAAAATCCTGATTATTGATCATCAATGTGTATTAAAGAGGCTCCCTCCTAAACCTTAGTTTTTTGGTCAGTTTTTTGTTGTACCTATGATGATCCTCTTCTGCCACCATCATTATAGTACCACAGAAAGTCTCTGAAGTTTTTCCAAAATTCTTATTTTCTGGAATCTCTAATATTATAATAAAATAATTATTTCAGATCCACAATAAATTAAAAATAGGTCTTTAATTTCATCATAATGTCAAAACATGTTTCTGATATTCGAGCTCCTATATACAGCATACAGTTTATTTAAATAAAGACAATACCATTTAATGGCAGTTCTGCCACTAGCAGGCGCTATACACAACTGGCAAAAGGATCTGTAAGAACAGTTACCAAATTAAAGTGGGGTTCTAGTTTTAGCAAATAAGGCTAGGCTACATTCTTACATTGTATCATGAAAAACGCATTTTTTTTCTTTTTGCCAAAACTAGAATCCCCTTTAAAGATAATAGTTGTTCAATATTGTTACCTTGGTGATAAATACTCCATGAATAGTCAATAGTAAGATACCAGGCTAGCTAGAGTTGGTGCCATATCAGATTGCAGTATGTGTGGATGGGCAAAGTTAAAAAAAAAATATTTATGTGAATACCCATATAGTAATATGGGCTCTGGTTTTAGATTAAAATGCGTAGCGCATAGATAGGAACCTTTTACCACCTCCAACAATCCAACCCTTCGTATCGTTCAATAGATGCTGATCCACTGATTTCAGTGCAGTTGGAATTTTTTCTCTAACCCTCACCGTTCCTGAGCAATCATTCCTGTTAGTTTCAGCACTCGATATGCTAATTAGGCTCTCTATTGTCAGGTGGGTGGTTCTATGCTGTAGTAGCATTAGTCAGGGACCGCCCACCTAACAATAGAGAGCCTAATTAGCATATCAGGTGCTGAAACTAACACAAATGATCGCTCGGGAACGATGAGGGCTAGAGAAAAAATTCCAACTGTAGAGCGGTAGAGAAGCATCTATTGAAGGATGCAAAGAGTTGGAGTTGATGGAGGAAGTGAAAGATAATCTTTAATTAAGTTTTGGGTATTTTTAATACCACATCATGACTCAAGATGGAGCACAGATTTTCCTTACCCTGAAAGGAACTTTCCCTTCTGCTTTTTGTTGCCCCCTGTTGGATAACACACTCCTAGAGTGATGGGGGATTTGAAGTGCATAATTGTAGTATCCATAGACCATGTACAATTAACCTGCCATTTAATTAACTACTATAATGGTGCCCCCTATCGACAAGTGCGTGAACCAAAGCTAACTTTCCCTGCCTGACTCATTACGTTGTATAGCCGTGACCGGCTTGTGATTCTCCTATTTATCTTAGAGAATGAAGTGGAAGAGTCTGGTTATAGACAAGGGAATAGCTATAGAGGATGCAGTAGTAGAATTCACACCCCTGTCCTTAAAGGTTCCCATAGGGCTCATAGTTGGTGGAGGCCCTGTTACAGATTTTGCATTAGGGCCAGGGAATTAACTTGAGGGGTGCAGAGGGTGTGGTTGCATCTGGGCCCAGGAGCCTTATGGGGCCCATAAGATGTCTCTTCCCAATATGAGGAGACCATTACTGTGAATGATATATTATGGTTGGAGAGCCTGGGCAGATTTTGCATTGGGGCTTCAAGTTATAGACAATATATAACCATCGCAATATAGGCCTCTGGTTATAGACAATATATAACCATCGCAATATAGGCCTCTGGTTATATACAATATAGGCCTCTGGTCATAGACAATATATAACCATCACAATATAGGCCTCTGGTCATAGACAATATATAACCATCACAATATAGGCCTCTGGTCATAGACAATATATAACCATCACAATATAGGCCTCTGGTTATACACAATACATAACCAACACAATATAGGCCTCTGGTTATACACAATACATAACCAACACAATATAGGCCTCTGGTTATACACAATATATAACCATCACAATATAGGCCTCTGGTTATAGACAATATATAACCATCACAATATAGGCCTCTAGTTATACACAATATATAACCATCACAATATAGGCCTCTGGTTATAGACAATATATAACCATCACAATATAGGCCTCTAGTTATAGACAATATATAACCATCACAATATAGGCCTCTAGTTATACACAATATATAACCATCACAATATAGGCCTCTAGTTATACACAATATATAACCATCACAATATAGGCCTCTAGTTATACACAATATATAACCATCACAATATAGGCCTCTAGTTATACACAATATATAACCATCACAATATAGGCCTCTAGTTATACACAATATATAACCATCGCAATATAGGCCTCTGGTTATATACAATATATAACCATCACAATATAGGCCTCTGGTCATAGACAATATATAACCATCACAATATAGGCCTCTGGTCATAGACAATATATAACCATCACAATATAGGCCTCTGGTTATACACAATATATAACCAACACAATATAGGCCTCTGTTTATAGACAATACATAACCAACACAATATAGGCCTCTAGTTATACACAATATATAACCAACACAATATAGGCCTCTGGTTATAGACAATATATAACCAACACAATATAGGCCTCTGGTTATAGACAATATATAACCAACACAATATAGGCCTCTGGTTATAGAAAATATATAACCATCACATAATATGTTTGTGCAGTCTTAGTTATCATTTACAACTAAGGCATCGATGTTATTCCTAAAATAAGTTACTGCCAGTCACTCTGTCCTATACACAGTTCTCGGGTTCACATTCTTTGTCTTCGGTGAGGGATGGACAAGCTGTCCCATTGTTGGCCGCTTTCATGCGGATGTAACGGGTTCGAGTTTTCACTCCATTGGATCCACAGCTGCCTTTACACAGACCCCAGGAGGACCACAAGGACACTTCACAGTCCAAAGGTGTTTCTGAAAGAAAGAGGCATGCAAATCTTAAGAGTTAGAGAATAACTCTCACAAAATCAGTCATTAAGGAGAACAAGAATGTAGGACGACAACTAAAGGGTAACTAATGTGTAGTTGGGAGGTCCATAAAAACTTCTGAACTGTCAAAAGTTTTATAAAATGAGTTGGTCCATGAAGCATACCTTTTCCACAAGCCCAAAAAGTACACATGGGCATCCCAAAGTAGGTAACCCCTGCTTGGAGCCCAGCCTCAAACAAAGAATGTCTCCTACTCTGGAGGACTTGACCTGGCCATGTATTACATGAATGGACACCATGTAATACTACATTTTCCCTGTAGTGGCCACCACAAGTGATATGTGTGGCAAGCTGCTAGAGAAGTTCTCGTAAGATCCAACCTGATCAATTGATCAGGCATCATTTAGGGGTAGTAAGGTACCTGGACAGATTATGAGTAGTTGGCAAGACTCTTCAAATGTGCTCTAAAAACATCACTAATTTAAGAAGCCAATTCAATATGGCTGCACTTCATGTCACTTTTGCAAAATGGCTGCCTCAACTGAATAGAAACATGCCGATATCTCTATAAATAAACCAAAAATAATGACCAAATTTTGGCCGCTGCTGTAATTTCTATTTTACTAATGTGAAGCCAATTTTTTGGATATTAATGTATATTAATGAAACTTCCCATTGTATGTGAGGGAGCTTAAAGGGAATCTGTCACCATGAAAATGCTATGTAATCTGCAGGCAGCATGTTATAGAGCAGGAGGAGCTGAGTAGATTGATATATATTTTTATGGGAAGAAATTCTGTATAACTTGTCATTTATTCATGTATTTGTCTGTTCTTTCTATATTTGGAAGGAGTAATTGAGTCTAGTGGGTGGTCCTAACAGTGACCGACAGCTATTTCTGTATACACAATCACTGTTAGGACCGCCCATTGGACTCAATGACTCCTTCCAAGCATAGAAAGAGCTGAGAAATAAGTGAATAAATGGCAAGTTATACTTAATATTTTCCCAAAAAACTATATATCAATCTGCTCGGCTCCTCCTGCTCTATAACATGATAACTGCAGATTAGACCGCATTTTCATGCTGACAGGGTTCCTTTAAAATAGGTCCCAATAAGGACTGATGTGAGTGCATGTTATCTATACATTGTGGAGGATACATTAGAGTCATGTACCTAATACTGGAAATACAAAAACTTAGAAGTCTTCTATTTGGCCTGTAGAGGGCACTAGAAGAATGGGGGATATACAGTATCCTGCGTAACATTTTAGATGAGCATGTTATATTTTTGCATGTTCACATGGTACACTAAAATCTTAGGGTATTTTTTTGCTACATTTTGTCTCCGGATTTTCACGGACCCCATTCAGCAAATTTAATTTTATAACCGAGATCTTAAACTATATTCATTGACTTACTTTATGTCATGTTGAAGCTACCTAGACAGGATAAGAGAGCGACTTACCTGAGAAATTTTCATCGATCTCGTTCCCTGTCGTAGTCACATTTGATGCTATATCAAGGAACGATGTTATCTTGCCTTTGAGCTTCGTAAATGTCACTTTTGCAATTGGCGGCAAAGTCTTTAGCCGGGGATAAAAGAATGAGTTTGCCGGATGACTTGGAGAAGAAGATGTAATCTGTCGCAGAAGAGAAATATTTTACATCTGCAATTTCACTTTAGGAGGTGAAAATTCACGTAAGTTTTAATAAACTATTCGCTAGTTTTGCATGAGGGAAGGATGAAGTGTATGTAAGAAGGTGGGCAAATATAATAGGATATTTACGGTAGAGCACCAGGCACTCCCGTGTAGAAAGGCTTGGGGAGCCTTAGGGTGAACATGTTCTATGTATGTCATGCCAAAGGTAGAGCCTTGTAATACAGCCCCCTCCTCCAGTCCAGGAAGTGACAGGGGTGCGGCATTGAGGGGGAACTACCGCTGTAACAAGCATAGTAGATACTATGGGGTCCCTGACATTAAGCGGATCAAATCCCCGCTGCCTGCAGTAAAGGTGGATGTTCACTTACCAATCCTCACTCCTGTCCACTTTGGTCTCCAGGGGGAGCAAACATTACATCCGGACACTGAACAATGCACAGACATTGCGTCCTGATATTGTTCAGTATCGGGACGAAATATACAGCAAGCAGCTGGAGCCGAAGTGTAGGGGCCCTGGATGGGAGCTGAGATGGGCAAGTGAATCTCGGCCATTACCTCCTGCAGTAATCCATCAGATTATACTGTGTAGGGTCAGTAAAGAGGGCAATATACTGTGTGGGGGCCAGTGAAGGGAGCAATATACTGTGTGTGGACCAGGAAAGGGGGGTTATACTGTGTGGGGGTAAGTAAAGGGGCAGTATACCATGTAGAGGTTGACAGAGGGGGTATTACACTATATGAAGACCAATAAAGGAGGTGTTATACCATGTGGGTAGCATGGTATAGTAAATGGGGCATCATACCATAGGGAGGCCAGTTAAGGCGGCAGTATACCATGTGAAGGTCAATGAAGGGGGCAATATACTGTCAGTAAAGGGGGTGAGGGGGTATTATAATTTGTGAGAGCCAGTAAAGTCAAAGGTTTGCTATGGGTCTCTGTCTTTCCTAGTTACACACCTGGGCTTATCTGACTGTATAGTGTAGCCTCAGTTAGACCTCCAGCAATACAATAAAATGTTGCTTCAAGTATATTGCCTTATGATATTGAGGTGACTCAGCTCTACTTGTCCTGCTCTATACAGCAAAGCTAGAAGGTAAACTGCAGAAAACAGAAAGTGTCAACTTATTGTGCTTTCTCTAGTGGTCAGTGTAAGAAGTGTAAAATATTCCTTTGCAAGGACAGTCACAAGAAAATAAAAAAATTAAAAAAAATCACTATTTAAAAAAAAAAAAAGTGTTTATGATTAAAATACATATTATTTAACCCATACTTAAGAGTAAGTCATTTTATGTTGATGCATTCTTTTAATGGTGACATTATTATACATACCTCAGTCACAGTGCCCTGTGGGATGGTGGCAAAGTTTGGTGAAGAGAACGTGAATCCGTTGTCAGTGCCAGCGTCGTAGGGATGAAGATCTAGTGACACACTTTTTTTCCAAGTCTTTCCATCACAGAGATTTAAACTATTGATTCCTACAAACCAGTCAGGACTTGGCACAATTCTTACCATGAACGAAATCTGAAATTAGAGAAGACATTTTTATTCTTTTTTATACATAGGAGCAGTATTATACTAATTATATTCTTGTACATGAGCGGTATTATAGTAGTTATATTCTTGTACATAGGAGCAGTATTATAGTAGTTATATTCTTGTACATAGGAGCAGTATTATAGTAGTTATATTCTTGTACATAGGAGCAGTATTATAGTAGTTATATTCTTGTACATAGAAGGCAGTATTATAGTAGTTATATTCTTGTACATAGGAGCAGTATTTATAGTAGTTATATTCTTGTATATAGGAGCAGTATTATACTAATTATATTCTTGTACATGAGCGGTATTATAGTAGTTATATTCTTGTATATAGGAGCAGTATTATAGTAGTTATATTCTTGTACATAGCAGGCAGTATTATAGTAGTTATATTCTTGTACATAGCAGGCAGTATTATAGTAGTTATATTCTTGTACATAGGAGCAGTATTATAGTAGTTATATTCTTGTATATAGGAGCAGTATTATAGTAGTTATATTCTTGTACATAGGATGTAGTATTATAGTAGTTATATTTTTGTACATAGGAGCAGTATTATAGTAGTTATATTCTTGTACATAGGAGCAGTATTATAGTAGTTATATTCTTGTACATAGGAGGCAGTATTATAGTAGTTATATTCTTGTACATAGGAGGTAGTATTATAGTAGTTATATTCTTGTACATAGGATCAGTATTATAGTAGTTATATTCTTGTACATAGGAGCAGTATTATAGTAGTTATATTCTTGTACATAGGAGCAGTATTATAGTAGTTATATTCTTGTACATAGGAGGCAGTATTATAGTAGTTATATTCTTGTACATAGGAGGTAGTATTATAGTAGTTATATTCTTGTACATAGGATCAGTATTATAGTAGTTATATTCTTGTACATAGGAGCAGTATTATAGTAGTTATATTCTTGTACATAGGAGGTAGTATTATAGTAGTTATATTCTTGTACATAGGAGCAGAATTATAGTAGTTATATTCTTGTACATAGGAGCAGTATTATAGTAGTTATATTCTTGTACATAGGAGGTAGTATTATAGTAGTTATATTCCTGTACATAGGGGTAGTATTATAGTAGTTATATTTTTGTACATACTGTAGGAGGCAGTATTATAGTAGTTATATTCTTGTACATAGGAGGCAATATTGAGCTAGAATTTCCAGAGTTTGGAGACTATTCTTATTGAGACATTATTATTGCTTTGTATGGAGAGGATTTGCTGATGATGAAGCAAAAATATCAGTTAAACATGTGCTCTGAGGATGGGATGTTGGTGGTGAAAGTGGTGATTTATAGTCCTTTTGCTATGTTGTATTTGTTGACGTTGTGCTGCTATGCAACGTGGAGACTTTTGCGTGTTGAGTTTTGGGGGTGTTGTCAGCGGGCTATTAGTGGTTTTAATAGCTTTAGTATGTATGTAGGATTCCCTCCCAATAAACTAGAAGGTTACAAATACAAAAGGACCGGTAACTACCAGCAGAAAACCTGGCTATTGAGCAATGTAAGTCACTTAGCAGCACAAATAAAGAGGAAAAAACAAAAATAATAGGATCAGACAAGAAATCTACATGGGAGGCAGAATTCATGGGAGGGGCAGATTAAAGCTAACCATATATTAGATATTCTGGATGGGCAAAAAGGTTGATTAACACCATTTTCTGGTCCTCCATTGACTCCTTTGATAAATAAAATTACCAATGGCAAATATTTCTTCAAAGCTTTAGCTGCCATGTTGTATTTTTGAGTTCTTGTTAGGTGTTGTTGTAGTTGATAAGCCTGTCGTGCAAAGGGACAGATCTGCATATCCTCAAGGGAAGCCCAAATTAGTCCATAGATCATATCAGAGATTGGTCAGTGATATGATGGCATTGTCACCCAAGACGCCAATGTTCACAGACCAACCATTAATGACAAGTCGTTTAGGAAACTTTTGGCTGGAGTCACTAACATATGGTCAGCTTTAAGATAGCCATACACATCAGATGTATGGTGGTGTACAAAAGTTTTAGGCATGCATGGAAAAAAAAGGCTGCAAAGAAATAATGCTTTGAGAAATAGAAGTGTTAAATGGTCACTAACATTTAAGACAACATATGCTAGGTTTACAAGGGAGTTCGGGCTTGAACCTAGACTTAGTCTCATTTCATAGAGCATTTGATTCTGAACCAAAATATAATGCACTTGCACTAAAAATGTTACTGCTTTCTACCTGAAAAACATCTCTTAATTCCTGCCACTAGGTGTCTTCCTTCTAGCTAATTTGCAATTCACGCCCTGTTGCCATGGAAGATCTGTCCATAGACACCATCCAAAAGCAAGACTTATTAGTGGAGGGAGAGGTGTTTTCTCTCTTCACACAGTGAATGCAGATGGGAGGGGCTGATTCTCCTCACAGCATATCTGCAAACTGCTTTCTCTGGACTGAAACTGCAAACTGCTTTCTTTTACACTGGACGGAACATTCTGTGCATCTGAGTTCTTACAATACAAGAAAAGTCTTCTATGTACTTCTATGTACTTCTGGCTGCTTGTTTGGTTACAGATGGGATATTATTCACAAACAGAAGGCAGCTTTCCTGACTGTGCTCATACATTGCTCTTTTCCTGTGCAGGGACGGTTTTAGACAAAATGTGGCCTTGGACAGTGGCGTAACTAGGAATGGCTGGGCCCCAAAGCGAACATTTGACATGCGGCCCCCCCACGAACCACCGCCCTCTCCAACCCCCCCAGACCGCCCCTTCCAACCCCCTGCACAAACTGCATTCCTGCCCCCTATACACAGTAGTATGCCCCATAGTGATCCCTGCACACAGTATTATGCCCTATAGAGGCCCCTACACACAGTATTATGCCCTATAGAGGCCCTTACACACAGTAATATGCCCTATAGTGGCCCCTGCACAATGTATTATACAGAATAGTGGCCCCTGCACACAGTATTATGTCCCATAGTGGCCCCTGAACACAGTATTATGCCCCATTGTGGACCACCCATGAACAATTATTATACTTTGGGGTATTTTCCCATTCTGCAGAATGGGAAATGCAGGCGGCCATGAGCAGAAGTGGGGATTGTTAAGTAAATATGGGTTACTCCAGCAGGTAATGGCCTACTAAAAAAAAAAAAAAAAACTGTATCGGGACCCCTGAATGTCCCGGAACCTGTGGCAACCGCTGCCACGGCTACCCCGGTAGTTACGCCCTGGCCCTTGCCAAAATTAAATGCGCCAAATGCTGATATACAAACAACACTAACGTCTTCCAGTGCCACCCCCTTTAATAATGACTCCTTACTTCTCCCAAAACAGTAATAACAAGCCCCATTTTCTCACACACAATTCAAATGGAAGGCAAAGGGCAAAGGTCACACCATATACTGATGTGATTTAGGCCTTCTTCACACAATCACATATCATGTATGTGTGGTGCTCCATTTTTTCCACAAACTATAAGTAGCCATTTCATTTCATAGATTGTAAGCTCTTGCGAGCAGGGCCCTCAGTCCCAGTGTGTGAATTGACTATTTCTTTGTAATGTATCTTTTTTGTCAGTACTTGAACCCTACAAATTGTACAGTGCTGCGGAATATGTTGGTGCTATATAAATAAAATGTATTAGTATCATTATTAGTATTATTAATGTGTATATTCAGGCATCAGTGTATTTTTGCAGACCACAGCGTGTCCCTTTTTTTTTCACTGATGCTGATCCTGATGATCTGCAGATTTTGGGTGATAACGCTGATATTTTTGGTCATTTGCAATGATGGACATTTGCCAGCCCAAATGACTGAAATCGTCCATTTTGGTCAACACAAATCTAATGGGTATAGCCAGCTTTACTCCTAACCAAGCATGCATAGGGATTTTATGTTGGCCAATAGATATCTCATGTGTATGGCAAACCTTAAAAGCAACACAGGGCAAAAACAATAATAAGGTTGTTAGGATGAAGAGAAATAAGAAAAGTTACCCCTAGTGTGCATGTGTGCTGAATAGGGATAGGGGAGTAAGCTACGGCCAGAATCCTTTGATGGTGGCTTATATTCCCCTGAGAACAAAAGGTTCTGGCAAGTTGCAGTCCAACATCCCAATCCTTCTTTTGCCATTGGGAGGAAAGTTGGGAAACTCTTATACACATCGTGTAGTTGACTGGTTATGCCATAATATACAGTAATGGGTATGGCTACCTTAAAGGGGTTATCCAGGATGTAGAAATCTTCCTAATCTCTAGTTCCTCTTCTCAGGAAATGACATCACGTTGAAGACTGAGCTGTATCATGATCATGTGACCAACAGATGTGATGTCACCTCCTGAGAAAAGGAAGCGGAGCTCTTTCTGAAAGAAAGTAGACACATTTTCTAATCCTGGATATCCCCTTAAAGTTCCCCAAATACAATGACAAAAAAAAAACGGACAGCTGGGAAGCCCAGGGTTGGAAGTCACAAGTATAATAGGTCAAGGTTGCAATCACATTGGGGTATTTTAAGGCAGCGTGAGATGGAAGTACTTACATACGGGTGTCTAGAATGTGTCTCTAGCTCAGTTGAGGACTGGCCTGTCCCGCTAGAGATGGACGGAGCTGAGAAAATACCATGCACGCTTTGGATTTTCTCCCCTGCTGCCTGTATCTCTTTCATTAGGGCCCAGGCTTCTCCTTTCTCTGCAAAGTCACGCACTCCATTGCTGGCATGCTCATGTTTTTTCCACATGTTGTAGTCAGAACTATGACTCACTCCTGTTGGATAAGAGAAATCTATTGTCATCTCATAGGTCTGGATTATGTCAAGTTGGACTGTTAGTAAACCACATCACATCCAATATCATATGAGAGAGAATCGGGGTGGTGGAATCTGCATATCAGCACATCTGCTAGGCACCTCTGATGGAGACTAGAGATGAGCAAAACTGTTTCTTACAAGTTTGCAAAAAATTTCGAATTTGGTTAAACACAATACTTTTGGGGTTCTCTTCAGACCCCAGAGCATAATAATTGGAGACTCTGGGAATGTGGGGGAAAAAAAAAGCACTCATACTCAACTTTCCTGGGATCCGCCATGGCGTCCGTTCTTCAGTCCCTTACATCTTCCAGGCTTCTCAATGACGTCCGCAGCACCAGGTCACTGTTGAGGCCTGTGATTGGGTCTCAGCAGTCACATGAGAGGCATCGATCTCATGCTGTCATGACAAGTTCACTCTGAAGCGAAACTGGTGGGTGAACCGAATTTGTGAACCGAATCTCACAAGGTTCGCCCATGAACAGTGGCTTATCTCTCCTGAAACTAAAGGATCAGGCATGTTGACATCCAACTACCCAATCCTTCTTCTCAAGAGGCCCCCATAAATATTGGATGGTCGAATGGTCCCACTGAAATCAGCAGATTCGGCCTACCTTTCTCTAATGTTTATGGTCAACATAAAGGGCTTTCTCAGGACTAAAATATCGATGGCCTATCCATAGGATAGGTCATCAGTATAAGATTGGTGGGGGTTCAGCCTCACAGATCATCTGTTTAAAGAGACCGCAGCATTCAGATGACTGCTACAACCTCTATACAACTTACCAAGCACAGAGCCATACATTGTATAGTGGCCGTGCGTGGTATTGCAGCCGAGCCCCATTCACTTCAATACGACTAAGTTGCAAACAGACCATTGACCGATGGCCGTGACGTCTCATAGCATGTGGAAGCAGAAGTGTTGCTCATCCTAAAGATAGGTCATCAATATTTTAATATTCCCGGAAAAGGTGGCCATAGGTATAGCTCTAGTGTTCGGGCAATTTGTATATTATTTATCCCCCCGGAATAATGGTGTACAAAATAAACAATTCCTCTAGATCCAGGTTGTTAGGTCACATGGATGACAAAGGAAATCAATAAATGTACCCAGTGCTATACATATAATATAAAATAATAATAATAATTAAATTCTAAATAAATAATAAAAACTAAACATAAAATAATATATAAAATATATATATTGCATAGTATGAAATACTGACTTACCCAACAATGAAGACCACTGAGCCGGGGGCCTGTACAAGGGATATTGTTTAGGGAACGAAGTCTGACTCCATTTACCAGTGAAGACTATGCTATACTTAGCAATCTCCTCTGCAGTACAAATAGGATCTTCATTCAGGGGAAGACAGATGGAATAACCAACAATCGATAACACAGTCAAGACAACTTTGTAGGATTTGTACGACGGAATCATGTTTTCCACTCTCTGCGGGAATAAAAAAAAAAAGTAGAATAAAGACACGACTCGCTTTATCTACCTAGCAAAACATCTGCAATGCATTTAACAGCAATGCGCTTGGAAGCAGCAGGAGAGAACACATTCGCCGTGCATTAAGATAAAATCCCAAAAATTATACGAAAAATGTGGACAGATTTAGCAGAGCCAAGTGTGTCGATGCAGCAGAGCTGGGTATGTCATATGGGGTGAGTCGTGATATACCGGATACATCAGAAATGACATGTTCGGCTCTGCTACAGCTGTAGGAAAATGCATGAAACTTGCTAAAATTCGACTGCAGGAAGAAAGTAGAGATGAGATGTGAGAAAGTTACTTACAAGTCTTGTCCCGCAGGGTTCAGGGAGGCTGTGGCACCTGCGTTTGCTGGCAGCTAAATTCTTCTGGTGAGGGGAAAAGGAGGACGTGATCTATTTATGCCTCAAGAGGGTCCCCTTTGTCCAACAATGATTGTAACCTTAAGACCCCGCAGTGTAAAGAAGGGCTCAACAACCATGTGCTTATTGGAGGCGCATCTGTGCCAGTTGGTCCAAGTTTCTCCAATAAAAAGAAATCAGAGACTGCTGACTAAACAAATTAAGTTTTGCAAAGTACGACCCCCCCTCCACCCTTCCCCGTTTACCCAGCCCCCATGGACTTTTTTCTTTTTCTTCCCTGTGGCACATTTGGGAAATGTCACGGTGTAAAACATTCTCATACGTGAAAGTCTGGACTCTCCACAGGGAAAGTTTAACCATTAAATATTGGGAAAGAAGATGTGAGACTCTGCCGGGTCCTTTATGGGATTTAATAACCTTTGGGACTTCTGAAAAGAGTCTTTCTGCTCATTCATTGTTCGAATAACAAAAGAGACTAGCGAGGCGATAATATTGTGTATTAATATTGTGTATAGAGATATAATCTAGATGATATGCTGCTCAGAGTCATGATCTGGTGGCAGTGTGCCAGCACAAAGTATTACAGAGAACCACCAAAGCAGAGCCCTAGTCTACCCGAGATGCAACAATATGGCTGCCCGAGATGGGGTATTGTATCGAAAAAAGATGTGAGGGTTTAAGGAGGGGTTACTACTATTGCATCCCAATATACAGTATATCCAGCAGGTCCACATCAGGACACTGTTCAAAGCCGCTGTAGAGCTTGCTTACCTTACCCTTAGAGGTATAGTATACATACATCCATTACATGTGTGTTTTCAAACAACATGGAAGTTGGCCTTCCTCAATGGCTAGTTGCTCTTGCACTCCTCAAGATAGTCGGGCAAGGATAAGGTTTAAAATAATAAAATTTAAATTTAATAATATAAATAATTAAGGCTTTGGAGAGTTTTATGTAAACATCTTAGTGGTGACATCTTGATCCATTTCCAATAGATACAACCATGAATGCAGGAACTTTCTATGATCTGGGACTTGTCAGAATCCCAACCATGATGTCCTTATTGTGGACAGGTTATCAGGCAGGGACACTACATGTATGAGAAGATAATCCGACTGCAATAAGGACATCATGGCCTTGAAAAGTTCCGGTATTCATGGTCATATCCATTGGCAACGAATCGAAGAAAATCACTGCCAAGATGGTTAGAGGAAACCTTTAAAACTCTTCAAAATTTTGAGTTATTTATATTCGCAACAGTGCTTAACTTTTAATGGTCTACAAATTTAAATATGGTTATGTTCATAGGAAAACCACTTTAAGTAAATTGGGCAAGGACTCTGAGGACACCTCTGACATGTCGGTTGTCAGTTGCTGATCTGGGTATATTTGGATGGAAGGGTGTCTCTCATAAACCCAATTCAGTACAAAATCGTGACATGTTACCAAAACCCTTCATAGTGTACCAATCACAAACCAACCACATAGATCCGTATAATACAGACATCTCATAATGGAAAATCACAAAATCATGTTGGTCATCTCGTGATGATATATATGGACACGTCCAGCCATGAGGAAAGGAAAGCAAGGACGCATCAGTACGTGGTGGCCATGCAGTATCGGTCCAACTTGACTTTCAAGACTGATGCTGGAAGAAGAATAGCTGTGGCTATCCTCAGCTGTGCCCAAAAAGCCAGATGAGGCATCAATGAGGATTAAGGATTCATGAATAGCAGAGGAGTGCCAGTACCAACTACCCCCAAGACACAAGTCATGAGTTTTATATTCTTACAACCAGAATCCAAATCAAAAATTTTAATGGGCAGAGAATTTACCATTGTTTGGGGCAGAACTTGAAGTGGGACTTAAGAGGCCCTTTCATGACCAGGCAATGATGTATCTATGGGGAGACCATGCCTTTAATTACAATATTTGACCCCTGATGTCTCATCTGTTTTTACTTCTAGTAAAAGGAACAATTGCCAAATCTTGTCATGAACACAATTTCCTTCCATGGATATTGACATTTTGAAAGTCCAGTTTCCTGCCTGTAACAATAATCGTAACTTTGGAAGATCCGCTGCAATTTTTTTTTCAGATTTGCAATTAAATAAAGACCTACGTCTTTCACACAATGTAGCAAGTCTGGATTCATGTTGGATGATGCCCTGTGTGGTACCATCTACTGGTGCACCTCCTTATAATGTACTATCCTCAGAGTCCTCTTTTGGCCTATTCCAGCCTCCTGTTTGATGTCATGCACTCCGACCTCAAAGCAACATGATGTCAGCACTTCCTGTGATCGCTGGGACCCAGAGAACACCACAAGGATGCCCAGAATAGGAGAGTGTATCTGTTTTTTATTTTTTTATACCTCCCCTGGGCCTCCACTTCTTATACTCTGGGGGTCTGAAGAGACCCCATAGTATAATAATATCACATTCAGGTTGAACTCAACACATAGACACATATAGGCTAGACATTGTGTGAAAGACTATCGTGAAATCATGTTTTTCTAAAAAAACTGGTCAGTTCACACTAGCGTTCTGGTTTCCGTCCTTCGGGTCCACTTGGGGACCTGAAAGACAGCAACCCCATCTGCTTAAAAAGTGGTTACACCCATGAACTAGACTATAATGGGGTCCGCCTGGTTTCCGACCAATTTCCACCAAAATCAGTGGAGAGAAAAGTCCTCCTTGCCTGAGTGCCTGAACTCTGCCCAAACACTAGCGTGAACCTAACGTTAGGAAATGAAGTAGGATGAAAGGTAAATATCTGTAAAACTGCAACAGTCTCCCATTGTTGATTTGGTACCACCATGGTACAGTAGGGACTGTCAAGCCCGGTAGACCCCTTGGTAGGTGACCTTTATTTTGACAAAGGTAAAGTGGTATATAGAATTACCCTCTCTCAGAGAAGGTCTTTGGGGATCACCATTATGGGAAAAAAACACATGCCTCTACTAGAGTATTAACACCTTCTTATCAACCCTTTGGAGGGTGTTTGGTGAACTTGTTTAGGTACCATCATCTACTTTCCATGGTCTACACTTCCTGTGAGTCAATGCATTGTAAGTTTGTCCAGATGGTGATGTCTTTACAAGGACTCATAGGATGGGAAGATCATTTTGTCAAAGGAGTAGTCCACCTCAGCAAGTGGATGGTTGAACAGGCATTTTCTAGGTGTCGAGAGGGACCCAGGACATATATGAATGGGAGCAGCACTGGATGTATTACTCCTTTGGGGTTTCTATGGCTACTCTTTCCCTGTGATCGGCCAACCAACCCCATTAAACACAAAATAAGTGGAAAAATCATAAGTCTAAACTTGTGTTGTGGGTTTTTGACATTAAACTGGTGCTTGACATGTGTCTCCGCAGGACTTTCTGGGTTTATGAAATTGTTCTTTTTTTTCCTTCCATTAACAAAATCTAGTTTATATTTTAAATGTTATGTATCTTTTGGAAAACATGTGGTTTTACTTACACGAAACCAAGGATTTGTTAAAAACATACCATTGTGTTTTTCTATATTTTGGTCTTTCACAGACAGTTGCAAGAAAAAGTAAGTAAACCCTTCGAAATTATCTGGATCCTGCATCGATTACTAATAAAATATTTCCTGTTATAATTATAGACATACACTATCTAAACTAATAACCCACAAATAGTCACACCATCCATGTCTTTTTTTTTTTTTTAGCACATTAATTGGGTTGTCCAGGAGTTTAGTTACCTGATCTGGCGGACTCTTGATGATGGACCTGGGAGTTTCGGCCTTGTTCCAACCCCCTAGGTCACATGATCGGAAGCAGTATTCCGTGCCCGGGTCACTTCGCTCCCTCCCTCTTTCCCTGATCTCACCGTTGGCGGGGTCAGAGTGACTCAGGGGTAGAAACACCAGATCAGGTAAGTTAATGTAAGCTCCCTGAACAACCCCCTTAAACAACGAAAGCAAAAGAAAGAAAAAGTAAATGAACCTCTTTGTTTCTGATTTCTGCAAGAGTTACTTGATAAAAGGATTTAATTGTGAAGATGAGATTGGAAGTGTCGGTTTCATGAGCGCTCTCTCCATTAAATAAAGGCACGCAAAGCCTGGTTACTAACAAATTTGTTCTCAAGGCAAACAACTTTCAGAAGACCTCATAAGACATCTTATAGAGACACATGAAGCCAGAAAGACTTCAAAAGCCTTGCTAAAGAACTGGTGTACATCAATTCAAGGTTAGAAAAAGAAGATGATTGGTGTTTTGAACTTACAAAGTCAGAATCTTGACCTTAAGTCTTTTAAAATGCTGTGGTATGACCTGAAATGGACTGTGCACATGAGGCATCCCAGAAATACTGGTGAACTGGAAAACTGAAATGGACTGTGCAGGTGATACAGTGGGGAAAAAAAGTATTTCGTCAGCCACCAATTGTGCAAGTTCTCCCACTTAAAAAGATGAGAGAGTCCTGTAATTTACATCATAGGTAGACCTCAACTATGAGAGACAAAATGAGAAAACAAATCCAGAAAATCACATTGTCTTATTTTTAAAAAAAATTATTTGCAAATTATGGTGGAAAATAAGTATTTGGTCAATAACAAAAGTTCATCTCAATACTTTGTTATATATCCTTTGTTGGCAATGACAGAGGTCAAACGTTTTCTGTAAGTCTTCACAAGGTTGGCCCACACTGTTGCTGGTATGTTGGCCCATTCCTCCATGCAGATCTCCTCTAGAGCAGTGATGTTTTGGGGCTGTCGCTGGGCAACACGGACTTTCAACTCCCTCCAAAGGTTTTCTATGGGGTTGAGATCTGGAGACTGGCTAGGCCACTCCAGGACCTTGAAATGCTTCTTACGAAGCCGCTCCTTTGTTGCCCTGGCGGTGTGCTTGGGATCATTGTCATGCTGAAAGACCCAGCCACGTTTCATCTTCAATGCCCTTGCTGATGGAAGGAGGTTTGCACTCAAAATCTCACGATACACGGCCCCATTCATTCTTTCATGTACACGGATCAGTTGTCCTGGTCCCTTTGCAGAGAAACAGCCCCAAAGCATGTTGTTGCCCCCCCCCCCCCCATGCTTCACAGTAGGTATGGTGTTCTTTGGATTCAACTCAGCATTCACTCTCCTCCAAACACGACGAGTTGTGTTTCTACCAAACAGTTCTACTTTGGTTTCATCTGACCATATGACATTCTCCCAATACTCTTCTGGAACATCCAAATGCTCTCTAGCAAACTTCAGACCGGCCCGGATATGTACTGGCTTAAGCAGGGGGACACATCTGGTACTGCAGGATCTGAGTCCCTGGCAGCGTAGTGTGTTACTGACGGTAGCCTTTGTTACGTTAGTCCCAGCTTTCTGCAGGTCAGTCACTAGGTCCCCCGTGTGGTTCTGGGATTTTTGCTCACCGTTCTTGTGATCATTTTGACCCCACGGGGTGAGATCTTGTGTGGAGCCCCTGATCGAGGGAGATTATCAGTGGTCTTGTATGTCTTCCATTTTCTAATTATTGCTCCCACAGTTGATTTCTTCACACCAAGCTGCTTGCCTATTGCAGATTCAGTCTTCCCAGCCTGGTGCAGGTCTACAATTTTGTTTCTGGTGTCCTTCCACAGCTCTTTGGTCTTCACCATAGTGGAGTTTGGGGTGTGACTGTTTGAGGTTGTGGACAGGTGTCTTTTATACTGATAACAATGTCAAACAGGAGCCATTACTACAGGTAATGAGTGGAGGGCAGGGGAGCCTCTTAAAGAAGAAGTTACAGGTCTGTGAGAGCCAGAAATCTTGCTTGTTTGTAGGTGACTAAATACTTATTTTCCACCATAATTTGCAAATAAATTCTTAAAAAATCAGACAATGTGATTTTCTGGATATGTTTTCTCATTTTGTCTCTCATAGTTGAGGTCTACCTATGATGACAATTACAGGCCGGCCTCATCTTTTTAAGTGGGAGAACTTGCACAATTGGTGGCTGACTAAATACTTTTTACCCCCACTGTATATGCCAGAAATAGTGCTTAACTGGAAAACTGAAATGGACTGTGCACACAAGGCATCCCAGAAATACTGATGAACTGGAAAACTGAAATGGACTATGCTCATGAGGCATACCAGAGATACTGATAAACTACAAAACTGAAATGGACTAGTTATTTGATCAACCATATTATGACCATGTGACGTTTGTACTTTTGTATTAGCATAAGATATTCAGTATAATAGTCAAAGAAGTAGTCCAGTGTTGATGGTCCCTTTTTTTATAGGAAGGGTCCCCTGACAATCAACTGTGGGACCCCCAAAGGAAGAGTTTGCTGCAGTGACACCACAAAAAATATTAAGTATTACAGGGTGCATCTTGAAATCAGTGGTATTTCCATGTCCTATATACAGTGCTGGCCAAAAGTATTGGCACCCCTGCAATTCTGTCAGATAATACTCAATTTCTTCCAGAAAATGATTGCAATCACAAATGCTTTGGTAATAATATCTTCATTTATTTTGCTTGCAATGAAAAAACACAAAAGAGAATGAAAAAAAAGTCAAATCATAGATCATTTTATACAAAACTCCAAAAATGGGCCAGACAAAAGTATTGGCACCCTCAGCCTAATACTTGGTAGCACAACCTTTAGACAAAATAACTACGAACAACCGCTTCCGGTAACCATCAATGAGTTTCTTACAATGCTCTGCTGGAATTTTAGACCATTCTTCTTTGGCCAATTTCTCCAGGTCCCTGAGATGTGAAGGGTGCCTTCTCCAAACTGCCATTTTGAGATCTCTCCACAGGTGTTCTATGGGATTCAGATCTGGACTCATTGCTGGCCACTTTAGAAGTCTCCAGTGCTTTCTCTCAAACCATTTTCTAGTGTTTTTTGAAGTGTGTTTTGGGTCATTGTCCTGCTGGAAGACCCATGACCTCTGAGGGAGACCCAGCTTTCTCACACTGGGATCTACATTATGCTGCAAAATTTGTTGGTAGTCTTCAGACTTCATAATGCCATGCACACGGTCAAGCAGTCCAGTGCCAAAGGCAGCAAAGCAACCCCAAAACATCAGGGAACCTCCGCCATGTTTGACTGTAGGGACCGTGTTCTTTTCTTTAAAGGCCTCTTTTTTTTTCCTGTAAACTCTATGTTGATGCCTTTTCCCAAAAAGCTCTACTTTTGTCTCATCTGACCAGAGAACATTCTTCCAAAAAGTTTTTGGCTTTCTCAGGTAAGTTTTGGCAAACTCCAGCCTGGCTTTTTTATGTCTCTGGGTCAGAAGTGGGGTCTTCCTGGGTATCCTACCATAGAGTCCCTTTTCATTCAGACGCCGACGGATAGTACGGGTTGACACTGTTGTACCCTTGGACTGCAGGGCAGCTAGAACTTGTTTGGATGTTAGTCGAGGTTCTTTAGCCACCATCCGCACAATCTTTCATTGAAATCTCTTGTCAATTTTTCTTTTCCGTCCACATCTAGGGAGGTTAGCCACAGTGCCATGGGCTTTAAACTTCTTGATGACACTGCGCACGGTAGACACAGGAACATTCAGGTCTTTGGAGATGGACTTGTAGCCTTGAGATTGCTCATGCTTCCTCACAATTTTGCTTCTCAAGTCCTCAGATGGTTCTTTGGTCTTCTTTCTTTTGTCCATGCTCAATGTGGTACACACAAGGACACAGGACAGAGGTTGAGTCAACTTTAATCCATTTCAACTGGCTGAAAGTGTGATTTAGTTATTGCCACCACCTGTTATGTGCCACAGGTAAGTAACAGGTGCTGTTAATTACACAAATTAGAGAAGCATCACATGATTTTTCTAAGGGTGCCAATACTTTTGTCCACCCCCTTTTTTATGTTTGGTGTGGAATTATATCCAATTTGGCTTTTTGACAATTCTTTTTGTGGTTTTCCATTGACGACAAATTAAATGAAGATATTATTACCAAAGCATTTGTGATTGCAATCATTTTCTTTAAGAAACTGAGTATTATCTGACAGAATTGCAGGGGTGCCAATACTTTTGGCCAGCACTGTAGATGTGTTATGTCCTCCAATGACAAAGATATTATAATCTTTACTTGAAAACATATTTTTTATATTTTATTGTTATGTCTGTTACTTCTAATACTATCATATTATTTAAAAAATAAAATAAAATTACTTAATCTTTAAAATGAATTATTTTTTTAAGGTTATGGAATAGTGAGCACAAAATTCCCTGGAAGGAAACAATCTTACAAAAAACAAAAAAAAACAAAAAACCACAAATATTTTTAGCAGACACAACAATGTCAAATGAGGTAAAGACTCTGGCATCATTGATTTTGGTCGGCTGGATTCTGATGAAATTCATTAGTCCATCACTACAGAGTACGCCGCATGTTACCGCCTTTTTAGCTGTGTCTTCACTGTTAAGGATCTGAGATTTCTTTGTTTTGCAGTTTTTTCAGAGCATTTACAAGGCTTAGTAACAGCATATAGTCATAAAAAGATGGTCATCTAGGCTAGCCATGTTACACTGAGAGTGCGATGACATTACATTAGAACACCATAATCTGAACATATCCATAGAACTATACTAGGCTGTGCTATTGCCTATAGAGGCAGAGTAACACATACTACATGGCTTTTACAATGGAATCCAATGGATGGCATGTTACTTACATAAATATTGCAATATGTCAAAGCCATCTGATAAGAAAATAATCCTAAAAGATAGTCCCAACACAAGGCTCAAATGTGAAGTTAACAGAATCTACTAGAAAACTAAATCTCACTTCTAATATACATATACCTATAGTATATATTATGCCTATATTTTACTACACTACTCAACATTGAAATTGGAAGAAGGTAAAGTCTTGGAATTCTAGAAATCATATAATTGACAGATATGGAAATGATAAAAAATAGAAACAAATTATTAAAAACATCTCAATTTATTTAGCATTGAGTATGAGTGCCATGCATAGAGATAGCCGGACTTACAGGCCTTGGCATGCTATAAATGAGGTTGTCTGAGGAATGTTATGCCACACTGAATACACTTGGGCCCCAAATCATCAAGATTGGACACTGGCGGCTCCCTTTACAATTGCTGACCAATGACGTCCCAAATATGCTTGACTGGAGTGCAGGTCATGGTAGTACATTTAGGTCACACAGGCTGCTCACAGTAGCATAAGCAACATGTGGCCTGGTGTTGTCCTGTTGAGAAATGTCTCCTGGAACACTTTGGAGAAATGGCCATCCAACTGGTTCAACGACCAAATCAATGTAACACTGGGCTGTTAGTGTACATGACATGAAAGCTAGAGGGTTTGAATACTGTTCATTATACCCCACACAATAATCCCAGGAGTAGGACTGGTGTGACTTTCACTTGTGAAGGCCTCTCATGTGGTTTCCAGACTAAACTCTGACTATCATTGCATTTGATACAAAAGTGGGACTCATCGCTGAAGAGGATAGACCTCCATTCCAACCTCCTACCTTGTGTACCATGACAATCTTTCAGAGTGGTGGCACAAGGTCAATGGAACACCCGTAGATGGACATTTGGCTCGTAGCCCAATATCATGCAAATGCCCTCTGATGGTTTGTGTCAACACTGTTTGCCACCCTAATGTCCCCCAGTTTCACCTCCAGTACAGAATGGATCACTACACACCATTCTTCAGAAGTTCTGTCCATGTGGAGGTTTGGCTCCTCACACTTCTTGCTCTCATTCCAGTATGTTGTTTTTCTCCCAACTTCTGGGACATTCAGCATTGAACAATTACTCCAGAGTAGAAAGAGGCCTTCTTACATTTAAGCTGCCCTTACACATACAATAGCCATTGACTATTCTGCGCAGCTCAGCCTGTGTTATCAATAAGAACGCAGTGGCCAATAAGATACTGCCGGACTTCTATGGGAACAAAGGATTAGGTATGAGAAAATTCAACATACTGGATGCTTCTTCCAGCAACATCTACTATTGGAAGAGGGTTGGAATTGGTGGGTTTGGCCAATTTTTATCTACAGTATAGAGGCACCTTAAAACTTTGAAATTATGAAGAACTCTATGGGGTGATAGATCGGTTTGATATACCATACAGTAGGAATACATAGCCAAGTATTTATCCAGATTGCCTTGTGTCAAGAAGAAAGGAACCTGGTTAGAAGAAAACAATTTTAGGACGATATTCTAGTTATTTCAAGTTATGAAGTACCTTTGTAAAAATAGGTGTCCATGAACATATTTCATTCTAAGGAGCAACTGAGCTATGCAGGGACTGGCAGAAAGAGCCAGACCCATCACATCTAAGTGATGGCGATCTAATGAAAGTGCTGCCGCTGGATATAACCACATCACTTTCAATATGGGGCAATGGTAAGGAGGTAACTTAGGTAAAATGAATTTTCAAAATATAAATCGTATATTATAGATTGTGTTAATTTAGCTTTACTTTATAACTGGGAAAGCCCCATAAAATATTCAATAACTAAATAAAACCTCCATAATATACGCATCATGTAAATGGGTGAAACAGCTCTCTGCCCCCTCCCGCAGCAGCAAGTTTCAGCAAACTCACAAAGTATATTGTAGATCAGAACGACAATGGTGGAGCTCACAGTCTTCAAAGAGGAAAATGTGTTTCAAGTGCTTTAGATGTCATTGTTTTTGGTGTATTATTTAGATTATTAAAAATATGTTTTTACCAAGCATGGATGAGCCGGCTCTGAAATACTGAGCTTTCTCATTCATCTATTTAATCCATTATGGTTTTCATTTTCTCTTAATATATTCAACTCTTTGAAGACGCCAAGCCACATCTGTTGGTTGTATATTGTATGTCATCATTTCTGTCATAGATGTGTCCTCATAGAGGTCAGTGGGACAATGGAATGTGCTGTGAAATGTTGGAGAGTCACAATCTGGGCAAATTTTCATATTTAGTAAAATGGAGCTATTAGGGACATGTGACATATCAGGGTTGTTATTTTTTTACTCCTGACTTATAAGTTTCTAAGGTGCTCTTTATCAGTCCCATAGTCCTTGAATGGGGTGACAGAGCTCAAAAACAACCATTGCTGCATTCAAACAAGGGGCATGGGACCCATATTCTCATGACTGGCATGGGTCTCAGCAGTGGATCCCCAGCATTTAGACACTTATCACTTATCCTGTGGACAGGTGATCTGTTGATCTTGGGACAGCTCCTTTACTACCACAGTAAATAACAAAATGTTTATCATTGGGCTGAATTCTCTCTGATATCACTTCCTGCTCTGCCCTTATTGGCTGAGGCTACACCTCACAGACTTCCTGCTTTGTCTGTGCATATAATACTGGTAATCCTGAGAGCTTTTGTCTTCATTTTTACTTTTTCCTCCATAATTTGGACAAGAAAGCAAAGGGATGGAGCAAAGAGCTCTGACCATTATCTGTATTATATGCAGGGAGAAGCAAAGGCCAGGAAGAACAGGAAGTCTGTGATGTATACTGTAGGTTTGGTCCAACCAAAAATCTGTAACCCCCCACATTCCAAGTGCTTTTTTTATGTTTCTGCCTTCTTATGTGGCAAAGGGGTCTGTGAGCTCTTTCATGCACCAGCCACTTATTGCTCGGGTCTGGGGAGCAGAAGCTTCTAGTGGATGAGCAGCGCATGCAGCAGCACTCCTATGCAAGTAATAGGTGTGGTGCCGAATATAAGGTGAACCACCGCTATGTAGTGGAATGGGCTGCTGCACCGCTCCTATTACTTGAAACCTTTTGGTATTGTACTGGTAGTTGTGTGATATCCAGGACTTCAGAAGAGAAGGATTTAGGGGTCCTGATATCAGATAGTCTGAAAATGCACAGTACTGTACAGCCAGGCAGCAGGGAAGACAAGTAGGATGCTCGGCTGTATAACTAAAGATATAATCAGTAGGATGCTTGGCTGTATAGCTAGAGGTATAACCAGTAGGATGCTGAGAAGTATAGCTAGAGGTATAACCAGTAGGATGTTGAGATATATAGCTAGAGGTATAGCCTGATGGATGCTCGGCTGTATAGCTATAGGTATAGCCAGGAGAATGCTCGGCTGTATAGTTAGAAGTATAACTAGGAAAAATCTCATCTGTATAGATAGAGGAATAACCGGTAGGATGCTGAGAAGTATAGCTAGAGGCATAACCAGTAGGATGCTGAGATGTATAGCTAGAGGTATAGCCTAATGGATGCTCGGCTGTATAGCCAGAGGTATAACCAGGAAGATGTTTGGCTGTATAGCTATAGGTATAACTGGGAGGAAGCTTGGCTGTATAGCTATAGGTATAGCCAGGAGAATGCTTGGCTGTATAGTTAGAAGTATAACCAGGAATAATCTCATCTGTACAGATGGAGGAATAACCAGTAGGATGCTGAGAAGTATAGCTAGATGTATAACCAGTAGGATGCTGAGATATATAGCTAGAGGTATAGCCTGATGGATGCTTGGCTGTATAGCCAGAGGTATAACCAGGAAGATGCTTGGCTGTATAGCTAGAGGTATAAGTGGGAGGAAGCTCGGCTGTATAGCTATAGGTATAGCCAGGAGAATGCTTGGCTGTATAGTTAGAAGTATAACCAGAAATAATCTCATCTGTATAGTGTAACATCTCTGCCTGTTCGGGTCTCTGCGGCGAAGGAGGCGTGTCAAGTTTGATTCCTTGCATAGGTTTCTTGTTGCTCAGTCTGAACATGGTCCTAATTCCTTTGCTGTGTAATGGATTTCCAGCCACACCCATGTTCTGAGCATTGTTTCTCTTTGGACTGCATAGTGTTAATCTTTTCCTTTCCATGTGTGATTGACAGCCTGTGTACCTATCAGGTCTGGGGCTGGGCCCAGACTTTCTATATACTGATGTCACTTTCTCAGCAAGTCGCCGGTTATTGCACTGTCTTTGCCTGCTCTCTTTGTTATAGCTCTTGCTGCTTTGTTACCTTATTCTCTGACCTTTGGCTTGCCTTGTGACTATTCTCTTGGATTGTGATTTTGTACTGCATTGCTCGTTTGTTACCGGCCCCTTGGCTAGCTGACCTCCCTTTGTTGTTGTGCATCCTGTCTGCGTTCTGTGTGTCACTTACTCAGTATAGGGCTTGTCTTCTAGTTGTCCTTTTACCGTTTAGGGTTACTGAGGCAATAGGAAGGGACAGTGGCTGGGGTGAGATTAGGGCTCACTTGTCTCTGTCCTTCCTCCCAGACCGCTGCAGTAGTGTAGGGTATTGCTACATCTGGCAAGACCCTTACATATAGATCGAGGAATAACCAGGATGCTGGGCTGTATAGCTAGAGTTATAACCAGGAGGATACTCATCTGTATAGATAGAGGAATAACTAGTAGTACACTTGGCTGTATAGTTAGAGGTATAACCAGTAGGCAGAGAGAATGTTGGTGCTGATTGTGATGGAGGATTAAACAGATTTTAGCTTATTTTTGAATAACTAGGAAAACCCTTTTAAGGTGCTCTCATATGGTGGGATTTTTGGGTGGGTGCAATGATTGGCTGGCCAATAGGATCATGTAAAGATAGTCAGAAGGGCTCAATATTGTATAAGAAGAAAGCATCATTCCAATTATTAAAGGGGTTTTCCGGGCAAAAAATATATCTTTTAAAAAGATCTGTTAGTGCTAGTAATGGGTTAATAAGTACACCCATATACCTTTAGCAGTGTTTTGAGTGATTTCTGGGTGTCTGCGGAAGCTTCTGGCATCCTCTGCATTTGTTTTCATGGTCTAACTTCCTGTGTACCTTCCACACTACCTCCCTCTCACTGCCCCCCTCCTCTCTCAATCCACTACACCCCCATCCCTGTCTCCCTAGCTAAGCTATCCTGCCCACTACTAGCACCCCCCATCGCATCATACTTACCTATCTTCCTCTCTGGGAGACGGCTCCTCCTTTTCACTGTGTGCAGGCTGGAGACGCTTCTCTTCCACTCTCCTAGCCCGTGCACAGACCGGAAGTACCTGTGATGCCTGCACAGTAGAGATGGAGTGCCATCTCTACTGCGCATGTGTCACAAGCACCTGCAGACTGCGCAAGCGCTTCCTGAGAGGAAGAGGGGAGGAGCCATTCCTGGCTAGGAAGACACATAAGTATTGATGGGGTTGGGTGGGGGAGAGTACTGGTGACGTTCTGTTTTGGAAGCGGTGAAACAAAATGTCACCGGATTATCAGAAAGTGTCTGTGTGGCGGTCACATGACTGCCCCAGGGATATGGGTAATTATAGATTTTTTTAATAGAAGTAAATTAGAATTTAGGCGGGGGAGGGGGTTTAGTTTAGGGGTTAATTCCTATTTTATCCAGGACAACCCCTTTAAATCCTTCACTCTTCTCATAGAGCAGGGAAGGATCCAACTCTCATACAGCTGATTTATAGGAAAAAGGTTCAGTGACTGATTTACATTTAACTACGTCCAGCTTTCCAGAGACCCAAAACTGCCACTGAAAATTTTTGGATAAACCTTAAAAATCTATAAAGTAGACTTAAAAACTGTAGGCTCTGTTATAATCCAGAAAGTACCTAGTTACCAAACTATTACTCACTGCCCTCATTTCTCTGCAATGTAGTGTTAAATCCTCCTAAAACCATTGTAAACTCCCGGCGTCATTGTCATTTCATGATTCAACCACAGTTAAGGAAAAAGTGTATAAATGGAAACATAAAAGACGAAATCTATCATCCAGAATGGAAAATCCAGATGACAAGACAGGCTGAAAAGTCACAGAAAACTTAGGGCGTGCATGGCCATGGAAAGAACCTTTAACACAGTAATACAAAGTCATTGCACATGGGTGGAAAAGTCTCATTTTTCAAGAGCAGCCATATAGGAAGAGCATATCCCATAGGCTAAATTCAATATTGTAGACATGAGAGGGGTTGTCCTGGTGTTTTGGTGGGGATGTGAGTTTTCATTCATATTGATCCTATATGGCATACATAAAAGAGAGGAGGCCCATAGCAAAAGCTTAATAACGCCTTTCTATTATGGTCCAGGTTTTACAATATATAACAGTAGGTCCTGGTGTTTGTTCCCCCCTACATGTCCTTTCCATGACCATTGGGTCAATTATCCTCCATAATGTAGTTCTAAAGAATCATGCACAGATACTATACATGCTATAGCAAAGCCATGGTACCAGATGGGGCTTTTCCCCTCTTCAAGGGCCCCACTATCTTACATACTGTACAGACACTATTTACCATGTTGTGTTGATACATTGTATCCATATGTAACTTATCTCCAGTTTGGATGAGACCTCAATTTCTGATAAAACCAATTTAACACAATATAACAACATGCTAAGGAAAGCCTTGATAGACTGCAATCCCCCTTCCCTCTTCCTCCACTGGGGGCCACACATAGACACATATAGGATAGTTAGCATATCACTTTGTGATAGTTTATCACAAAATTATATTGTCTTTAGAAAAGCTGCTTAACATTTGATAAACATCTGGACATGTCCTGCCAAGAGGAAAGGTAAAGGAGGATACATCTGTATATCAGGCGATAACTAAAGAGGAACATTCACTTTAAATACATTTTTCTCACGAACCTTGCCCCCTCAAGAATCTGTCATACTAATGGCTATGAGATGCCGGGATCTGGTGTGCCTCTGGTACATTTTTAGGGTTCTTGAGTCGGTTTAACTAACCATGGGTCTGCAGAGCTGACCTACCAAATGTCTTACACAACTGATTGGATCTGAAGAGCAAAAGTTTCTGCAGAGCTAATATATCTTAAGTTTCGATATAAAGGCACTAGTGACAAGTAATGTTACCCAAAGTCACCTCCAAATGGAGTTGTCATCTGTGGACCTTTGGGGCGCAGCATGGACCCAATAAAGGATCTTCTGGTACTCTGGTGCAGCAGTTGGACACCTCCAGAGCTGGAGGCAGATAACATTATCTTAATGGAGTTGACTCTAGTACAGACAAGTTAGAGCAGTTGTGCTCTCCATTTTACAGCAGTTAAACCAGATATACTGAGACAGTCCGCCCCACACCATTGGGCCCCTGAAAGCTCATAGAACTGGCCTTTTGTTTTCTAAGTGAAGCCACTGCTAACTAGTGATGACCTGTATCAATGTCTAAAGCGTGTCCTGTATGTCCCAGCAGTAGTAGTATTGGAAGAATCCAACCTTGTGCCCATGGAAGGGATTTGGAGTTGGGGTCTCCCCATAATCACTATGGAGGAATGGATTGGAGGACTAGAGAGACAGGGAGTGAGGCACAAATGCCACCTTGCAAGTGGAGTATGTAGCCTAAGAGACTGAGTCTGTATGGTGTGTAACATTTTGGTGTCCAGACCGTGACCAATAGAGATAAAAGGCCAGTCGCCATCTTGGGTACAGGGAAACATGGGGACAAATCAGCAACAAAGGTAAGCCAGGCCAATTGCCCAAAAAGGATACAAAATGTAAATTTGTTTTTTAAAAAGAATTATTCTACACACATTCATCGAGATGCATTTTACGAAGCTCCTAAGGCAGTGCTTACACAGGGATAGTCACTGTACTCATGTATAAATACTCTATGGGTGACCCGCTCTGTAAAACAAATAGACTGATACACGTGAGCCTGATAATGATCACAAGTATTTTGACCCGGACAACTTTGTCCAAATAAAACAAGAAATACACAGATTGGGACTGTTTTCAATCAGTGGTTCATGTTGCAAAAACTTTTATATCCACTACTGTACACGTGCCGGAGTTCATAAGTTGTGAACATTTTAGATATTTCTATGCAGAAAAACTGGAAAATGTTTGGCTTGTCTCTGAACATTTGTCTGGGGGTTTTATCTTCCTTTCTGGATTTAAAGAGAAAGTTTGAGCTGAACTGAACTTTATACAGACTACTTGCAGCGCTCTACCCTTACTCTTCTACCAACATCAGAGCTGTGAGTTTTGTCGCACTAACCAGTCTAACTTGGGGCTACTCCTGAGGGTGTTGTATAAGTGATGCCCTGGTTTCCAACCTTTAACCTCTATACAAGGATCTGGACTTCACTGCAGTAGATCATCAGGTCACTATCTCTAGCCAAGAGTCACTGGTGTAAAGCGCCAAGGGATAAGGAAAGAGAGGAGTACAGGCAGAGGTCAGGGCTGTGGCAATGTTTGTGCATGGTCAGACGGCAGACAATAGGTTAGGGTGGGTAGCACAGATTCAATGGTCAGGAAAAGATGGTGCTCAGAACAGCAGACAGCGATGAAGTCAATAATATATATATATAGTAATATATCAGACAAATGGAGCAGGGTCAGATTGGTCTGCTAGAGTACCAGAGGATCTTTTGGTGGGGTCATACTCTGAATGCGAAAAAATGAGAACAAAATAACTAGCTCCTCATGGATCAGTTAATTAATTACCATAAGCATAGATCCATATCATATCAAAAAGATAAATAAAACTTAACATTTAATATAATAGTTAAAAAATTCAACAAGGTCCTAATTTGCATGTAAATAGACAAATAATTGGAACAATCTTACCGATCTCAACGGTGGACTGTAGAGGGTCCAAATGTGGCAGAGATTGTACCAAAGGATGGGTATAGGGAACTGATAGAATCATAGGAGGAATATCTAGCTCTTTCCCCTAATACCCAAAGGCATAAAACTCCCACCCTGACAAGGGCAGTCCCGAAGCTTGCCCTAAAAAAGCCCAATATGCACCTCCTCCCGACGGGTTTCACCACCCTGTAACGGGTGCTCCTCAGGGGAATATGGAGGAAGAACCCGGTGGTTCAAAGTGAAGGTTGTGCTACAACCCCTTGTGCGGGGGGAGCTTACAGCAGTCCCTCAGTGGAGAGACTGGAATGGACTGAGGGACTGCTGTAAGCTCCCCCGCACAAGGGGTTGTAGCACAACCTTCACTTTGAACCACCGGGTTCTTCCTCCATATTCCCCTGAGAAGCACCCGTTACAGGGTGGTGAAACCCATCGGCAGGAGGTGCATATTGGGCTTTTTAAGTGAAAGCTTCGGGACTGTCCTTGTCAGGGTGGGAGCTCTATACCTTTGGGTATTAGGGAAAGAGCTAGATGTTCCTCCTATGATTCTATCAGTTCCCTATACCCATCCTTTGGTACAATCCCTGCCACATTTGGACCCACTACAGTCCACCGTTGAAATTGGTAAGATTGTTCCGATTATTTGTCTATTTACATGCAAATTAGGACCTTGTTGAATTTTTAACTATTATATTAAATGTTAAGTTTTATTTATCTTTTTGATATGTTATGGATCTATGCTTCTGGGGTCAGACTCTGACTCAATAATGGGACCCACCCCAAGGGTTCATGTGCACGACCAAGTGTGCATCCGGTTGTGGGCTGAGTGTATCACGGAATGCAGTCGGATGACTCTCGGTGTGACATCTGAGTGCATTCCGTGACACATTCATGTCTATGGGGTGTCCATATCCATTCCATCCCGATAACACAGAGTAGAATAGAACCTTCTCTATAATCATCTGTTTTATCGGAATGGAATGGATCCGGAAGCGCCACAGATGTGAATGCATCATGGAATGCTCTCAGATGTCATCTCATTAAACTCGGCCCCCAACTCGGATGCTCACATGGTTGTGTGCATGGACACTAATACAATGCACAGGTACTGCAGAAGACCACCCCAAATGGAGCAGAAGTTGGAGCCCGCCACTTGCCACTAGGGTCTATTTCATATATATATATATATATACAGTACAGACCAAAAGTTTGGACACACCTTCTCATTCCAAGAGTTTTCTGTATTTTCATGACTATAAAAATTGTAGATTCACACTGAAGGCATCAAAACTATGAATTAACACATGTGGAATTATATACTTAACAAAAAAGTGTGAAACAACTGAAAATATGTCTTATATTCTAGGTTCTTCAAAGTAGCCACCTTTTGCTTTGATTACTGCTTTGCACACTCTTGGCATTCTCTTGATGAGCTTCAAGAGGTATCCACCTGAAATGGTCTCCCAACAATCTTGAAGGGGACCCCAGAGATGCTTAGCACTGGTGGGCCCTTTCGCCCCCCCCCGGCGGGCCCGCCCCCCCCACACCCCCCCTATTGGGGGCGGGGGGGGGGGGGTGGGGGGGCGGGCCCCGCGGGGGCCCCCCCCCCCCCCCCCCCTTCTCGTCCAACCCCCCCCCCCCCCGCGTGGGGGGGTGGTGGGGGTCGCCCTCCTGTAAAAAAAAAAAAGAGGGCCCAAACCAAACCCCAGGGGAAAGAAGAGCGCGCCGCCGCGAGAGGGGGAGGACCCCCCCCCGGTCCCCTTCCCTTTCAATAAAAAAAAAAAACAAACAAAACAACCACCCACCCCCCCCCCCCCCCCCCCCCCCCCCCCCCCCCCCCCCCGCGCCCCGCGCGCGAAGCCCCCCCCCCCCCCCCCCCCCTCCCCCCCCCCCCAAAACAGGATGGAAGGAACCAAAAAACAAAAAAAACCAACCAACCCAACAAAACAACCAACCCCCCCCCCCCCCCCCCCAGCGGCAGAAAAGGGGCCCCCCCCCCCCTTGTGTGTTTTTTTGAGGCCGAAAAACACCACAAAAGCCACCAGCAGCCCCCCCAACAAAAAAAAAAAAAGAACCAACAAACCCCCCCCCCCCCCTCTTTTTTCCCTGTGTGGAACAGGTGGACGGAGGTCTCTTGTGACCTCCCGTTGCTAGGGGTTTTAGTTACTCCTGGCTTACCTTCTTGTGGTACCTCAGTCCCAAAGAAAAAACCTCCGGTCCTTCGGGCCTTCGCACCGCAGCGCAGCGTTATCCGGCATCCATCTGCAGGCAGCGCGATCCCGGAAGTAAGCGGGGAACCTCCTCGGTCAGAACTTTTCTTTGGTCCCATGTTCCCAGGGGAAGGAAGCCTTTGCGCACCACCGCGCCCTACTTCCGGTTTTCTCGGAAAAAGTGCGGTAAGTTTGGAAATTTAAAATTTAAAGGCAAAATATAGAATTGATTTTTGCTGCTTGTATTTTGAGCCTCTGGCTTAGGCTTATGCTCCTCTATGTTCCAGTATGGCGTTTGACTTGTTTTGGTGCTGTATAAATGTTTCTTTGTTGGCTTCCTCCCCTCGCTGCTGGATTACATTTAAAAGGTCTGAATGCAGTCCTTTATTTGTTGAGTGAGTGGTTTCTAGCTCCTCTGCTGCGGGTTGCGGTGGCTGGTTTTTTTCTGACGTTTTTTTTCTCTCTTCAAGTGACCGATTCAAAAAAAAAAAAAAAAAAAAAAAAAAAAGAGGTACCCCTTGGGTTTTTATGCGATGCTTGGCGATCTTCCCTGTTTCAGTGTCACGTGGCTGTTTGATGTTTCAGATGTCATCTTCTGCAGCACGTAATGGCGATGCGCTTAGGAGGAAAAATTCCTCTAAACTTGAAACACCTAATGTGTTTGGATTGCAATACCCCTTTACCTGACGGCTATGATTTTACCCGCTGTCACCAGTGTCGCGGACCCTGCCGGAAGTACCTTCTATAAGAGGTTGTTACTTGGGTAAAGGACTTTATGAGGAGTCTCTTAAAGGAGATTCGTTCTTCCATCGCCCAGATTGCCAAGAGACCACAGATTGAGACACAATCTTCCTTACGGATCTCTGATGAAGATTATCAGATAGTGGACGAGACACTCTCATCTGACGATTCCACTGAAGATCCCAGCAGGCCGTGCTTCCACTCAAAAAATTAAGCCGGCTGCTGAAGTCCATCCGGTCTAAGGATCGTGATGTTGACGGGGAAGCCTCCGCGTCCACCTATAGAGGGCCTAGGGTCTTCCAAGTGGACCAGACATTACAAAAATTAATGTCCTCAGAGTGGAGAAGTCCTGAAAAACCTCTTGTGGTTCCTAGGAGGTTCAGCGCTTTATTCCCAGTTGCTCAATGGGATCAATGGGGTCCTCCTCCCAAGGTGGATATGGCGGTGGCTAAACTGTCCTGCCGCACTAAGGTACCATCAGATGATGGAGCAAATCTGCACGACGCCATGGCAGGCGCTTCGACAATACCTTCAAGAAGGCTTATTCAGCTGCCTCGCCCAAGACCGCTGTGCGGTTGCGTCCTGTGAAGTGTCAAATTATGTACTGACCTGGTCCACCTCAAAAGTGACCGACTCTGGAGTCTCCAGAGACGAGCTGCTAGGGTTTCTAGGCTCAGTTTCCCTGGCAGCTGAATATTTAACGGAAGCCTCCCACCATCAATTAAGGCTGGCGGCCAAATCCCTGGCACTTACCAAGAACACTGCAGCAGGAAGACCTCTATGGTTAAAACCTTGGAGAGCTGTGTTCCCCTCAAAGTATAATTTGTGCGCATTACCCTTTGAGCCGGGTAGAGTCTTTGGCTGTGCCCTAGACGAGATCCTAGAGGGCTTGGCCGACAAGAAGGGTAAACCTTTACCCCAGGCCTTCAGAGGTAGGTCTGGCTCTGGCCGTGGTAGAGGCTATCCGCCTCGTCGTGGAAGGCAGTCCAGAGAGGCTCTAGATATTCCTCTAGAGGCGCCGGCCGGAGATTCCCGAAGTCCGATGATAAAAAAGTCAAGCCTAGCTTTTGACATCAGAAGCAGTTTTCCTGTGGCCGAGATTCCTGTCGGAGTTCGTGTCTCCCACTTTCTCAACTGCGGGCAGGAAAAAATTCGAGACCCATGGGTCCGGTAGGTAATCCAAAGAGGTTATGCAATGAAGTTCCTCCGTCCTCCTCAGGATCGGTTTGTGTTAACTCGCAGCCTCCCTGGAATGCTTCATCCGAGAGTACATTCACAAGGGAGCCCTGGTGGAAGTCCCTTCTCTAGAAGAAGGATCCAGTGTCTATTCTCCCGTCTTCCTGATGCCAAAACCGGCAGACAAGTGGAGAATGATCATAGACTTAAGGTACCTCAACCTCTTCATCAAAAAGAAGCGCTTCCATAGGAAAACCATAAAGTCTGTCACCACCTTTCTCCTCTAAGGCGATGTTTTTTGTGACTTTGGATATAAAAGAGGCCTATTTGCATATTTCTATTTACCTCCACACAGAAGGTTTTTTTCTAAGGATTGCCGTAGTAGTTTCCGGCCACAGGAAGCACTTTCAATTCACAGCACTACCCTTCGGGATCTCCTCTGCTTCCCACACCTTTACAAAGGTAGTGGCCCCCATAACGGCCGCCCTCAGGCTTCAGGGGATATTCTTGGTGCCTTATCTAGACGACTGGTTGATAAAGGCCCAGTCAGAGTCTGTTCTGCTCCAGTACCTACAGACAGCCTTCAGAGTCTGTGATGGCTTATAAATTGGGAGAAGTCAAAAACGATCCCTTCAACTCGAAGGAAGTTCCTCTGAGAAAACTACTTCCTAGATTGAGTCCGCCTGCAAATCTCCTTGACACCAGCAAGGAAGTAGAAGCTGGTTGCGGCAGTCCGGCACCTCTTCAAAAAGCCGATAGCCTCCATCAGAACATTGATGAAGATCCTGGGCTTGATGTCTTCCGCAGTGGAGGCAGTCCCATGGGCCTTGTGGCACTTACGTCCCCTCCAGAAGGAGTTACTAGAGGCTTGGGATCGCTCCCTTCTTACATTCAGCAAGAAGATTCGACTCTCCCCCAGGACCCGTCTTTTTCCCTCAAGTGGTGGTTGCACCTGAAAGACGGAAGGTCCACGGTCCAACCTTCTTGGACCCTGTTGACTACAGATGCATCCCTCTCGGGATGGGGAGCCCATTGGACGAAAACTCCATAAAGGGAGTCTGGAGCACTCCTGAAAAAAGGACCTCGTCCAACTGGAAGGAGCTCAGAGCCGTATTTCGTGCCTTACTCTATTGCTTGCCTCTTCCCAGGGAAGAGCAGTCAAAATCTGGTCAGACAACATGACCACAGTGCTGTACGTGAACAGACAGGGAGGCACCAGATCACCAACCCTCCTTAGGGAGGCAGATCTGATATTTACATGGGCAGAGAAAAATCTAACCCATTTATCCGCAGTTCACATCAAGGGCTCCCTGAACATAGTAGCGGATCGGTTGAGTCGGGGTTATGCCGTATCAGGAGAATGGTCACTCAATCCAGAAGTCTTTCATCAGATTACCCTGAACAGGGGTCTTCCAGAAATAGACCTCATGGCAACCCGACTCAACGCCAAGGTGGAGAAGTTCTGTTCCCTTTACCAGGAGGACAATCCCTTGGCAGTGGATGCCCTGTCCATCCCTTGGAGGTCCAGGCTGGCATACATCTTCCCTCCAATTCCAATAATACCAAAGGTATTAATGAAAATCAGACAGGACCAAGTCTCTGTGATAGCCATCATTCCATTCTGGCCAAAAAGAGCTTGGTTTTTCCCAACTCATGGAGATGAGTCGAGGGATATATTGGAGGCTTCCCCCCATCCAGAACCTGGTTTCCCAAGGATCTCTGAAGTGCCAGGATCTCTGGAGATTCAACCTGACAGCCTGGAGGTTGAGCAGTCCCTACAGCAGGATAGAGGACTGTCAGAGGCCGTCCTGAAGACCCTTTATTCTGCAAGAGCAGAATCTACCAATAAGAACTACCAGAGGACAGCCAAGATTTTCATGGAGTGGTGCTCCAAGAAGGGTATTAATAATCTAGAACCTTCAACGGCTGATATTTTCTTCAGGACGGTCTGGATAAGGGCCTTGCCCCTGCCACTTTGAAAGTGCAGATTGCGGCCCTCTCCGCTCATTTGAACAGACGTCTGTCTCAGGATCCTCTGGTTGCAAGGTTCCTTAAAGGGGCAATGAGGCTAAAGCCCTCAGTATCATTCCCAGTGGGACCTTGCGGTAGTCATTACAGGCCTGTGCGGTCCTCCATTTGGACCCTTGGAGACTACGGGGATAAAATATTTAGCCTAGAAACCACTTTTTTGTTGGCTATTATATCTGCCAAAGAGTAGGGGTACTCCAGGCCCTCTCTTCTAGAGAACCGTACATTTTGTTTTTGCAGATAGGGTGCACCTTAGGTTTGCCTGGGTTTATCCCTAAGGTCCCCTCATACTATAATAGCAATCAGCTAATTTCGTTACCTGTGTTTTTCCCCTCTCCAACCTCTGAGGAGGAAGAAAAGCTCCACACCTTAGATGTGGTAAGGTGTCTGTGGATTTACCTATTCCACACTCAACCGCTTAAGAAGGCCGAAAGCCTACTAATTGATATGCAGTGTAAAAACAGAGGCCTCAAGGCTTCCAAGCCTACTCTATCCACATGGATCAAGGAGACAATTAAGTCTTCCTTTCTTATTCAGGAGTTATTCCCTCCAGTCTTTCTACGGCCACTCGACCTGGGTTGTCGACTTCTTTGGCTGAGTATCGGTCCTTACCATTGGACCAGATTTGTGCGGCTGCATCATAGTCATCTCAGTTGACCTTTTGTTAAACATTATCATTGGACATCCGCAGTTTCCAGACAACTGCCTTTGGTCAGTCAGTCCTTGATGTTGTAAGGCGAGGAAACCCTCCCTAGGGGAATTACTTGCTATCTCCCCATATTGTGCTGCTGTCGGACGTAAGGGGAATCGTTGATTGTAATGTCAATCTGTATTCCCTTAGTCCAGACAGCAGCACAAGGCTTCCCTCCCTAGAAGCTTGTTTCCTGTTACTTTATAATTTACACAGTGGAGGGGGGGCTCTTGGGCCCTCTTTTAGGGGGGGGGGGGGGGGCCTTGGTGGGGGTTTTTTGGTGGGGCCCCTCCTTAAAAAAACACGGGGGGGGGGAGCCCCCTTTTTTTGTGGGGTGGGGGGTGGGGGGGGGGAAGAGGGTTTTAAAATTAAATTTTTCTTTTGGTTTTTTTTTCTTTTCTTTTTTTTTTTTTTTCGACTTATTTTTTTTTGTTTGTTGTTTGCTGTTGTTTGGTGTTTGTTTCTTTTTTTTTTTTTTGGGGTGGGGGCCTCCTCCTCTCCCTCTTTTTTGTTGTTGTTGTGTGGTGGTGGGTGGTTGTGGGTGTGGGGTTGGGGTGGGCCTTTTTTTTTTTTGTGGTGTTGTTTTTTTTGTGTTTTTGGGGGGTGGGGTGGTGGTTTTTTTTTTCCCCGGGGGGGAGAGGTGACTCTTGGTCTTCCTTTCCTGGGGCGGTCCTCATGTGAGCCAGTTTCTTTATAGCGCTTGATGGTTTTGGCCACTGCACTTGGGGACACTTTCAAAGTTTTCCCAATTTTTTGGACTGACTGACCTTCATTTCTTAAAGTAATGATGGCCACTCGTTTTTCTTTACTTAGCTGCTTTTTTTTCTTGCCATAATACAAATTCTACCACTCCATTCAGTAGGACTATCAGCTGTGTATCCACCTGACTTCTGAACAACACAACTGATGGTCCCAACCCCATTTATAAGGCAAGAAATCCCACTTATTAAACCTGACAGGGCACACCTATGAAGTGAAGACCATTTCAGGTGACTACCTCTTGAAGCTCATCAAGAGAATGCCAAGAGTGTGCAAAGCAGTAATCAAAGCAAAAGGTGGCTACTTTGAAGAACCTAGAATATAAGACATATTTTCAGTTGTTTCACACTTTTTTGTTAAGTATATAATTCCACATGTGTTAATTCATAGTTTTGATGCCTTCAGTGTGAATCTACAATTTTTATAGTCATGAAAATAAAGAAAACTCTTGGAATGAGAAGGTGTGTCCAAACTTTTGGTCTATACTGTATATATATATATATATCTTATTGATACCTTGGTGTACAAGATAGCAGCAAAGATTAAATTATAAATGGAGAGTTGAACCTCAAAATCATTTCCTCTGGTTGGTCCAAGCCACTCCAGTTTGATACTGACATGATGAGCTATGAGCGTGTCCTTTATATTTTGGTCTGACTATGGATGGACACCACTGTCCCCTCTCCAACAATTGAGAAGACTATAGTATCAGAGATCCTGGTGTCCTGCCATAGCTTCTGTACTATTGTATCTTCATCTACATACAAAGTGTAGAACTTTGTGAATTGCTTCACTTATCATGAAATGTTCTGAAGTTACATACTGTATTGTAGTATAGAGCTGCATTCACAATTCTGCAGACTTCAGAGCAGGTATCTTCAAACAGCTTCAAATTTTAGTGGTCAGAGCAGCATGACTGAGGAAGGAGATGAAAGTGATCAGTCACGGGGCATGTGGGTTCATCTCTAGGTCCTGGACCCACTTGCACTTGGGCTGTGAGGTGGGAGAGGTGGTCTACGCAAGCTTCAGATACATCTGCCATCTTGGAGGATGAAGATATGGCTCACATAGGTTACATAAAACCAGACCTCAGCCGCCTTCCCGGTGATTTAAAAACCAGTAGGGAAAACTGTATTATTCCTAACCTTTCGCAGTATTTTTTATATTTCCCGTCACTTACATGTGTTCACACTTTTCCAAATTTGTCAGATATTTTATGTGTAATTACATTACCATTAAACCTCATCATCCTAGGAGAGCTCCGCTACTTTCTGCCCACAAAGCAGAATGATGGTGGAATTATGATGCCATTAAGCCCTCCGGTTACTCACATCGGGTCATTTTAATTGAAGCCCAGAGAAAAATTGCTTGTAACATGCAATTTAGAAGGTAACCCTGCCTGGTAACAAGCGATCTGTTTTTTCCACTGAACATTTATTTGACTATGGCTGCAAACAGTAAGAGAGCGATTTCCTCCTCCTCCTCCTCGGTGAACATCTGATTTTTATGTTGAAGAAACTCTTATTTAACCACTAATCCTACCACCACCTTCTCCAAATGGGTTTCAGAATGTGTTCTGCAGTTTCCTATTTCAGAGCCAAGAAAGTGGATGAGCTTGTTTTATACTGCAGGGCTGGATCTTTTATGACCACAGGCCTCAGGGATCAACCATGGAGTGCACAAGGGCTAAATAAGTCCATATAAATGAGCAAGCCCAGTCCGAAGAGTCATATGAGGACTCTCATGGTTGGACAAATAAGTCCATAGATCTATAGTACCGTGCAAAAGATTAGGATAGGTGTGGAAAAATGCTGCAGAGTAAGAATACTTTCAGAAGTAGAAGGGTTAATAGTTTATTTTTGGCAATTAAAAAATAAAGTGAATGAAGAAAAGAAAAATATAAATCCCATCAATATATGGTGTGACCTTTGCCCTTTACTTTCCATCACACTCACAGACAGTTTTTGGCAGAACTCGGTAGGGAGGTTGTTCCGGCCATCTTGGAGCACTTAGCACAGATCTTAAGTGGATGTAGGCTTGCTCCAATCCTTCTGTCTCTTCAATTAATTTTCGGTGGTGACCCCTTTAAAGCAAGAACTGTCTAGCACCATTTGTTCCATTTGCTCTTGGTGGGGATAGAACATAAACCCTTTTGAGAAATCCATCCAATCTGGAGAGTAAGAGAATATAATCTTATATTTAACCATATGGAAACAGGACTAATTGACATGTTATATCCATCTATCTATCCTTCCATTTCCATCTGTCTCTCTATTCCAACTCTATCTATCTATCTATCTATCTATCTGTCTATCCTTTCATCTGCATCTATCTAACCTTCCATATCCATTTGTCTATCCTTCCATTTCCATCTATCTATCCTTCCAACTCCATATGTCTATCCTTCCATCTCAATCTGTCTATCCTTCCATTACCATCTGTCTATCCTTCCAATACCATCTATCCATCCTTTCGACTCCATCTATCTATCCTCCAACTCCATATGTCTATCCTTCCATCTCAATCTGTCTATCCTTCCATTACCATCTGTCTATCCTTCCAATACCATCTATCCATCCTTCCGACTCCATCTATCTATCCTTTCATCTCCATCTGTCTATCCTTCCAATACCATCTATCTATCTTTCCACTTCCATCTATCTATCCTTCCATCTCCATCTATCTTTCCACTTCCATCTGTCTATCCTTCCATCTCCATATGTCTATCCTTCCATCTCCATCTATCTATCCTTCCATCTCCATCTGTCTATCCTTCCATCTCCATCTGTCTATCCTTCCATCTCCATCTGTCTATCCTTCCATCTCCATCTGTCTATCCTTCCATCTCCATCTATCTATCCTTCCATCTCCATCTGTCTATCCTTCCATCTCCATCTGTCTATCCTTCCATCTCCATATGTCTATCCTTCCATCTCCATCTGTCTATCCTTCCATCTCCATATGTCTATCCTTCCATCTCCATCTGTCTATCCTTCCATCTCCATATGTCTATCCTTCCATCTCCATCTATCTATCCTTCCACCTCCATATGTCTATCCTTCCATCTCCATCTATCTATCCTTCCATCTCCATCTGTCTATCCTTCCATCTCCATATGTCTATCCTTCCATCTCCATCTATCTATCCTTCCATCTCAATCTGTCTATCCTTCCATCTCCATCTGTCTATCCTTCCATCTCCATCTATCTATCTTTCCACTTCCATCTGTCTATCCTTTCTGTGGCTTACCCTTCAGGTTGCAGTTGAAATATGGGAGTCTCAGCTTAATATCAGATGATGCTTCCAGCAAAAAAGGAATTGTCTATAAGTCTATTATTTAAGTATTTAAGGCTAATGCACCAAGTAGCAAACGCAACTGAAAAACACTAGGACAAAAAAGGCAACGAAAAATCACATTGCATTTTTCTCTGCAGTTTTTCATCCATTATTAAATCTATAGAGAAAACACTCTTGTTTTCAACCCTGGCTTTGGCTCAAGAAACCACAGCAAAATCTGCAACACAAAAAATGGCAGATTTTCGACAACGTGGGGCCTTACCCTAAAGGGGTTTTCAGCTGAGGCCAGGCAAGGGGATACAAAAATAAAATAAGTTATACTCACCTGTTCATCACCCCACTGACCTAGTCACAGTGTTCCATTTCTCCATGCTAGTCTTTGGCTTTGCTGCTCTAGTGCCCCCATGTGGCCACTGCAGTAAATCCCTGGCCTCATCAGTCACATACAGTACAGACATTATTTGGCCTATTATTGCTGCAGAGGTTCCAGCAATGACAGATACTGCTGAGGTCAGGGATTGGCTTGTGAGGCCATTGATGTCATTGATGGAGAGCCAGAACTGGCTGGTATGTCAAGGTAAAGAACAAGTGTAACTTTTTTTAATTTTAACCCCTGCCCTGTCTTCAGCTGATTTAAAGGGTGAAGTAAAACCCCTTTAAGAACCTCTATTTTACAGCTATAACTTATTCCATCTCTCCATCTTGGAAATGACCCAAATTATATCTCAGGACTTGTCTTTCACTTGCTAGACAGTGCGTTCAGTGATGTCATACCATATAGAAACTAATATCACAACCCATCCGCTAGCTTTAGGGTACGGCATACACCATTGTATTCAGACGGAAAAGTCACATATGAATAAGATATGAAAAACAGGTTTCGGAAAAAGATAAGGGGGAAATAAGACACCCAATACATGGAAGATATTCTGCCATGTTCCCAGTACCCTCATACAATTCTATGACCTGAGTCGTGTTCTATATTACCTTTATGACAAGTACATTAGTCAACTATGGGAAGTAAATCTATGTAAAGGGAGTCTATTAGCAGGGAAAGGGCTATGCAAGTATTTATATATATATATATATATATATATATATATATATATATTTATTTATTTATTTATTTTTTGTTCACAGAGCAATATGAGGGCTTAGTGTTGCAGGACAAATTTTACATTGTAATGGTACCATATAATAATCTGTACAATGTACTGGGAAGCTAGAAAAAAATTCAGAATGGGGTGCAATTGGAGAAAAATTGCGTTTGTGCGACTTTCTTACGGGCTTTGTTTTTATGGGGTTCACTCTGCAGCCAAAATGACATGTCACCTGTATTCTATATTTCGCTACGATTCCAGAAATCCCAAATTTATATAATCTTTTTTTTTTTTTTTTACACTTTAGCCCCTTTAAAAATATTCAAAACTTTGCAAAAACATTTTCTTGGAGTCGCCATATTCTGACACCCGTAACTTTTTTATATTCCATGTACGGGGATACATAGGGCGTCTTTTTTTGCAGAACCAGATGTACATTTTAGTTCTACCATTTTGGGGAATGTCTGATGTTCTGATTGGTTTTTATTCACATTTTTAAGGGAAATGAAATGGTGAAAATATGGTGGTTCGGCTCTTTTGATTTTTTTTCCCCCTACTGCATTCACTGTATGGGAAAATTATTTTTATGTTTGTAGACAGAGCGTTTTCGGACCTGGGGGTGAATAATTTGTTTATGCGCGTTTATGTTTTTTCATCTTTATTTTAAAACTAGGGGAAAAGGGTGATTTGAACTTTTAGTTTTTTGTTTTTTTTATATTTAAAAAAAAACTACTTTTTTTTTCTTTCTTACTATTTTATTACAGGCTTGAACCTGTAATTGTTTGATTGTAATTCCAGTAAACTGCAGTGCAACTTCATAAGGCTCTAGGCTGCCATAGGAACAGGACAAATGCTGCATCCTGCAACAGTAAAGGTATGACGGTGGCGGGGAATGGCCCCAGGGGGTACATTTTCACTTTGGGGGAGGGCGCTCACAGTTAGCAATACCTGCAATCAGAGTGGGCTCTGATCATGGGTATTAGCCCCAGAGCTCTACTGTACATTACAGCGGAGACCCGGTAGCTATGGCGGCTGCTCTGCTGCATCTTTAAAGACGTGTATGTAATAGTACAGCGGATGTCGAGAAAGGGTTAAATACCTCACCATTATCAAGATCTCTGCTTGTTGTCAGTAAATGAGATTATACCTTTTCACTACCAGAAGCTCAAAACTTATAGATGCCAGAAGAGGATCATTCACAACGGCCACCAATTGTAGTGCTTAGCGTCTGTTAATAGCTGCCGATCCTCTGATTCTGACACAGTTGGAATTTCTTCTCTAGCTCCCACCAATCTTGAGCAATCAATGCTGTTAGTTCTGGTGCCTGATGTGCTGTTTAGGTTTTGCTTCATCAGTGTCAGGCAGGAGCAGACAAGGATTGTGATTCTGAGCTCTGACACTCGCTGCCTCTGATTGGAGCTCTGAATCACGCCCCCTGACTGACACCGCCCACCTAACATTACAGAGCCTAAATAGCCCATCAGGCACCCAAACTAACTGAGCTTGTTATTCGGGAACGGTGGGGGCTAGAGAGAAAATTCCAACTGTGCTGGAATCAGTGGAGTAGCGCCTATTAACGGATGTTAACCCGGAGCAAAGGTTCAGTTCTGTGCCCTAACTCTGTATCTAAATACAGTATATAAATGTGGCTTGTTGGCACCCCCTGACCACCAGCACCTAAGGAACATGCCCCAGTTGTCCTCCCCCCCAGATATGCCCATGTCCTCTTATTGACCAGGTGGCAGAAAGCGCAGCCCCATGTCAGCTAATATGGCTGACAAAAGTTACTAGGAAGCAGCTTAACAGACAAAACACTGGAGTTACTGAATAAGACTTGACTTTTTGCAGGAGGTTCACTTTAAGAGCAATGAACTCTGCAGGTTACAGTCCTAGAGGATGTTATAACTGGTGCAGGATATCCAGATGCACATGAGAGAAACCTATAAATGGTATAATGTGTAGCCAGGAGATAGAACATGGAAGGAGAATTTGCAGAAATGGATTAGATGGAAAGATGAGACGGCTGAAAAGAAATCATTCATGGAAACGAAACAGGGATGTGAAATCATTCAGAAATTCAGATACTTCATTAGTTATAATACTGGCAAGGACTAAATGTTGTGGAAAATCTCTTATCCATATCCTCTATGAAATCTCAAGATGCTGGATGGGGTCTAGGGTCGTGGACCGAGATGTTGTTGGCCACTCCATGGAGTACCTCACGGTCCCTTGCCCCAGTTCACCAATGTGCTAGCCTCTTTATAAGCCTAGCCCGATCACTAATATTACCCGCACTACATCTTTATGAAAAGACTTTGGGGTGTGCTCGGTTTTTGCTGGGTTGTATTTTACTTGAGTTTCTGTTTTTCATCAGTTTCATGAGATCCAGATGACGACGTCTGCAGAAATGTTAAACACATTCACATTTCATGCAGGATTACAGTAAAGTGCCTTAGCGTGTAGTAAATGCCACTGAAAAATGATCTCGTATGATGCATGACCGTTGGGTGACAGTAATGGAGGTTGGCATATAGCCATAAACATGTAGACATGTGCTACTCCTGGAAAGCTACAGTATAATGGCTCCCATGGCATGCTGTCACATGACCACACGGCTCAGATTTTTTTTGTTATAGGTGTGGTTGGTTGGAAGTGTTAACCTTAGACCATTATGGGCCAATACCGTGAATAGGAATTTTTTTTCCAATTTAGTAACAAATTGTCATCTTTATTTTATACATCTCTTGAACAAACCTTTCAATAAGGTTTTGCTGCATCTGTTTGACATATTTACTGGAAAGACTTCCAACACACACATGAAATATGACATTTATTGGTCTTCATTTATCCAATAGTCTTACCAGGTAAGTGCCCTTTTGGTCTCCATTAGGGATGAGCAAACCAAAACTTTGGGGTTTGTTACCCACACAACATTATTATATTCCCCTCTGACCCCGAAGTATAATAAATGGAGGCCCAGGAGAGGTGAGCAAAAATAACAAACATACTCACCTTGTCTCACCTCTCCTAAGCATATGGCGATCCTCCAGGGACCTCTTCAGGCTTCTTCCGGCTTCTGGCTGATATCATGCGCTCTCAGTGGTATCTTGGGGTGCACTGGCGTCATGACGCTGGTTCACAGGGGTGACCCTGGGGTGTGTGATGTCAGTCAGAGGCAGGAAGGGGCCTGAAAAGGAATCCTGGGGCCCGGATTCGTGAAAATAAGAATGTCATAGGTTATCGGAACTAGAAATTTTTGGGATATGATGTTGATCCAGGTCACTAGTTGCCGTATTTGGATTTGGAAACGGAATTTTTTTTTTTTTTTTGGCTCAGTGGTATTATCCATACAGGTGTTATCTTCTGTCGTAATCTTGTCTGTGATGTGTGAGGTGACTGCTGCAAAGAATTGGCTACTATAAGTCTATTATTCAGCTTTTAAAACATAAATAGACTTTTAGATAATAAACCTGGAAAATGAAAAAAGATAGCAAAAATTCTTTAAAAAATTGATTAACATAAAAACTTAAATAGGTAATTTTCTGGTGACACATTACCTTTAATTCACTGTGAGAAAGTTAACCTTTCATCTGTATACACATGAGCTGCGCAGTGCACCCAGGGCATGGCCATATCTGGTGAAGCATTCATCTCATGTAGTCGCAGCACTAGGGGATCTGTCAGTCTTTATGTTAGGGGGCGTCATGGACAACAACATCGTACGACGATGGGTGCCCTGGCAGGTGCAGCCAAATCCCAAATGCACTAAATTGTTAATTGCCTTCACAAAAATAGATTCAGGCCCCCTCCTCCCGCCATATTATCTGTCATTGGATTGGAACAGTTGTGACTTTACAAGCTATGAGTATAATGTTGTACCGTTTTAGCCATAGAAAGTAGTGAAAGAGTGAAGAAATCAGGTGATACCTTTTAGAGGCTAACTGAGTATATTTGATAGTAGGCTTTCGAGAGTCTAGCTCTCTTCTTCAGACATAGAAGAGAGCTAGACTCTCGAAAGCTTACTATCAAATATACTCAGTTAGCCTCTAAAAGGTATCACCTGATTTCTTTACAAGCTATGGGCATGAAGCCACAAAGCAGAATGACCTCACACAGTATAGCTTACATAATCGTGTCCATAATAGACTCTGTTGTCCAAAATTGTGTCTAAACCGGAGCCAGCGGAGGGATCTTCTGGTACTCTTGTAGGTACATCCAAACCTACAATGAAGCACCATTTTTCCCGTATATGGTTATCATTAGGCATCATATGTGCAGTACGTCTTGTATATTTGACGTATTTATATATTTACATTGTGACATTTATATATTTTCATAAAGCTTGCCAGGCTTTGAAGAATTTTAATGCCACTTTTTTGTACAGATAACAGACCCATGTTTATATCTCTTGTGTATTCTAAGACCACCAGGAGAAGCAGAACAGAAAACAATTGCGGACAACATAAAACAAACTTAAAAGTCAACTATTACCGTCTGAATGTCAAGAACAAAAATAGAAGCATGTACATAAACCTCCACAGTCATCCTATTATAACCGATTACCCCTAAACAAATATACCATACCATAAAAACACAAAGCGTCCTGCAAACCTGACTAAGTCTCCTGATCTGTTGTATAATCTACACATGGTGGCAATTTTTATGACAACTAAAGTAAAACAAAGACTCTCCAGTAAGTGGAATCTGCATAGACGTAAACATATAATAACACTGCCTGTTACATCAACATGGGAGCACCATCTATAAACACGTCTATACTGGGAACCTTCCTGGAAAACTGGATGGAGTTAGTCATACAGAGCTCCAAGGTTATCACCAGATGTAGGCAAACCTTACGAAATTCATTTCGTCGACTATTCATGGGTTTCTACGCCTATTTAGAACTGGAACTGCTCTTATTATACTCTCTTCAGATCCCAGAATATAATGAGTGGAGGCCCAGGGGAGGTGCAGCAACATAATAAATGCTTATACTCACCTTCCCTCAACTTTCCTGGGCTCCTGCACCAAATACGGTGCTCCCCTTGAGATCCTCTTCCAACCTCCTTGCTGATGTCATGCACTCCGGGGACTGCTGAGGTCTGTGATTGGGCCTCAGCGGTCATATGGGGTGTGTTGATGTCATGATACTTTAACGCAAACGTGATGATATCATCATGCCCTATGTGATCACTGAAGCCCAATCACATGCCTCAGCAATACCCTGGTGACCCATAATGTCACCCAGGAGGTCAGAAGACCATCAAAGAGAACCCCGAGGGAGCCCAGAAGAGGTGAAACAAAGTGAGTATAGGTGTGTATCCTGTTTCCACACCTCCACTTATTATACTCTGGGGTCTGAAGGGTCCCAGAGTATAATAGTGATTTGTGGGTGATAGTTGAAACTTTTTGAAAATTTGGGTTAAATCCAGTTTGATCCAAACATGTTCGCTCATCTCTAGTTATCAGTATCGTATGACAATGCATGCTTTTGGAAAGCAGAACCCAAAAAAATCTATAAAAAATCACTCCAATCAGCGATCCATTGTCTGGTCCCGGTCCACTTTCCCTCACTTGCCATGAGGCTCACCTAACCACCAAGAGCAATTTGTGAGTACATATGTGAGTGACATCATCGGTCCCTTTCCAGTGACTGCTGGGGCCATTGTTTTGTCTCAGCAGTCATGTGCATTGAGGGATAAGAAACCATCATTGGACAATGGAGCATGTATGTCTTTTTACTTTCTTTTATATTTTCCCAGGCTGCCACTGAGGTTGCTCCAAATCCTGGACAACCCTTTAAGCATGTGTCCACCACTGAACACACTTTTATAGTGTTATAAAGATAAATCCTGCTGCTTTTATAATTCTGCTGGTTGATATTGGAAACTGTCGACAAGGTTGTTGACAGACACACCCCTAACAGCTTAGCTGGACTTCGTTGCCTTTTCTACATAAGATGACTGTGTATTACGGTCTCAATATTTATACATAAGTGAAAATTTACATAAATGAAGTCTGTGCTGGACATAGGAAAGAAAGACAAAGGTATTCTTGGAGAGAAATGTGTGTAAAAAGCATTGACTGGAATCAGTTCAAAGACCTCTCGACTGACTCTTGGCAGATGCTTGGGTGAGATCTTTTTACTTGTCCTGCTGGGTACAAGTGCGACCATACCAGCACTGAGGCAGCGTATTATATTTTATGTAGGCTTTAGTTATGTAATGGATTGAGAGATGACGACGAGGTTGGAGGTTGTTAGGGTCGTCTTGTGCCATGCGATGACTCAACCAATGCTGGATCAAGACTTGGCATCAAACCTCTCAGTTTTTAGTTCTCACTGCGGAATCAATTAAAGTCCTACACGTGCTTATGGAATTACATTTCTCTGCTAGCACAACACACGTGGGATTCACAATCCCCAGTGTCACCTTTACTGGAAATGATGCCACGCTATACTCTGACCACAAGGGGTGGAGAGCAAAGGACAGGACGGTGAGGATCAGATTAATAACTGCACCCTTATACACAAGAAGGTCCAATATATAGTAGAAAGACATATAGGGGTTCAGGATCAGGATGAACAATGGTCGGCATCACTTGAGAACTTCAGCCACAGGGCAACAGCAGCTGCAGAGAATCCAAATGTCATGAGCATGACTCCAGGAAAACACACACTTAAAGTGTACCTAAACTTTCGGATAACTTTGGATTTTCGGCCACCATTAATACATTTTGTAATACACTTTATTAATGGATTTTGGCTCTTTTCTGTAAATTTCTGAGCTATAATACACTTTCTGTCCCGTTTCTCTATTGGCGTTAGAAATTGCCACTGGAGGAGAGAGGTCATATGAAACATATGAGTCTGGTGTCATATGAAAGGTAAGATTCTCAGCTTTCATATGCCACCGGTATCACCGTTCTACCTATACATATATACAGCTCCTATATCCTGACTGTGTTTTAACTGGTGCCAATCCAACTTCTGCACAGGCACTGCAATCTAGCCTAAGTGCAATCCTGCCTGTGGGTCCAAGTAGTGACCTACCCCATACTCTTTCATTGCGATAACTCAAAGAACCCAATGCATCTGAATCTTTTTTGTATTTTTATGTTGTGGCAGAATTCATGTAAATCCATTGATCATTCCACTTCATGTGGACATACCCTAGAGCAGGAGGAGTACTCAACTAATGGACTATGGTTAGGGAAAAGGATAATATCTTGACTTCTATGCTGTCCCTTTTTTTGCAGTAATGGATCACAGTAGCAGCACCAGGGACCAGCACTCACCCCTGTTGCCTATGTAGTGAGGCATGTCTTACAGGTCTGGGTGATAAGGCAAGTGCTAGGGCCCAGGGAGGACCCCACATGATCACTGAGGAAGGGCTCAGTTTGTGTACACAAGTCAGAGAGAAAGGACATGTGGCAGGGCTTGAGAGCCAGGTTGGACGTAGAATTAGTCCAAGTTTCCAGAGACAGGGCAAGAGGGCTAAGCTCTTGCCCAGGAAGAAGGTTTATACACATAGACATATTTAACAATGTCAGAACCGAGTTCAGCAGGAGATCGAGGACAACCATATAACAGAAGGCCATGGTAAATGAAAACACTGAACAGTGAACACAGTTGCACATCATATCCAGAAGTTGTGTGTTGCTCTCCCACAGTGCCAGCCACTGACATCAGGAGTTGCTCAGGATACCCATGTTGGGAAGGGGCATATTATTTAGGAGCCCATTCCTGCATTGGAGAGGAGGAGGAACTCATGTAGAAACCAGGAGAGGAGCACCCTGCTGATCACAAGGTGGCATGCACAACTTGGTCAGGTTGAGGAGTAAAGGCATCTTGGCAACCCGCGATCAAGTAGTCGGTTCAGAGAACTGGAGCACCAATCAGGCCCAACTAGTGGCGGCACAAATTTTAGCACATAGTCATTAGAGCACCACATTGCTCACCATCCCGCCAGTACATGAGCCTAGACTATGGTATGCACTCATTACAGGGGCCCTATGTTGTATGGGGACACTAAGGAGGCTTCATCACTGGATGTTACACAAAGGAGGGCACTATTACTGTAATGGGGCACAAAGGGACTGGGTGGTTTTGGGCAGGATTAGAGGTCTGGCTTGACATATGTAAATGGTGGACATGTTCAACTGCTGTTTAGCTCAGACCTTCACCTTATGGCAGATCCAGGGCACAATCTTACTAAAAGTAGTTGTTTGCCCTTGTCATAGAGGTACCTAATATTAACCAATTGTCTACGCTACCTAGTACCTGTAAGGGTCTTGCCAACCGTAGCAACCCTGACACTACTGCAGCGGTCTGGGAGGAAGGACAGAGACAAGTGAGCCCTAATCTCACCCCAGCCACTGTCCCTTCCTATTGCCTCAGTTACCCTAAACGGTAAAAGGACAACTCGAAGACAAGCCCTATACGTAAGTAACACAGAGAACAGGACAAGACAAAAACACCACAGAAGCAGAGTGAGCAAGCCAAGGGGTCAGTAACAAACGAGCAATACAGTACAAAATCAAAATCCAGAGAATAGTCAAAAAGGCAAGCCAAAGGGTCAGATAAACAGGTAACAAAATAGCAAGGGATATAATAAGGAGAGCAGGCAAAGACAGAGCAATAACCGGCGACTATGTGAGGGCTGACAACCTGTTTATAGAAAGTCTGGGACCAGCCCCCAGACCTGATAGGAACACAGGCTGTCAATCACACAGACCAGGAAGAGATTAACTCTATACCGTCCAGAGAGAAATGTTCAGAACACGGGTGGGGCCGGAAATCCATTATACTGACTAGGACCATGTTCAGACTGAGCAGCAAGAAACTTACACAAAGAACCAAACTGAACATGCCTCCTTCACCACAGCGTGCGAGCAGAGGGTGGCGCCGAGACCCGAAACGGCAGAGACGTTACAGTACCTCTTATAGACTTCATAGCCCAAATATACAATGTAAAAAGAAATAGTTGTAACCTGATTATGGGTTACATAAGCGTGAAAATAAAAAAAGAGGGAGAGACCACAAAAAGTCATGGACGGAGGAAATGGCTTCATCCAGGAAACTGACACAAAATACCCTTGTTCAATCCACCATCATTTCAAGCCTTAAGACTTTTTTCCTTCGCTGTGTAAGTTTCTAGTAATGTGAAATACAGATGTTGTAATATGGCCATCCCATCTTACTTAGAAAAAAAAAAAAAAAGTAATTGGTTATTCACGTGAAATTTCCTAACCATTTCTTACATCAATCTGGTTTTTCAGAATCCGGGGGACTATTTTGTAACATCTGTTTTTTTTTGTTTTTTTTTTTTGTATATATTTTGTGCATGGCCGTAATACTCAATATGGATTCTATCCAAAAAAGACAAAGGATGGCTTGTGTTAGACTCTGGGGCATGGAGTCGGACTCCCCCCCGGTTCTATAATTACACCTGCCTGGTTGATTACATTAAACCTCGGTGAACGAGCTGTCACATGCTTGCGTGCTGTCCCGGTGGAAATATTTTGTTGTGACTTACAAAGAGCTCGAGCAAAGATGTCTCCAATCACGCAGAAAGTCATAAAAGGAAGACCATAAATCATTTAGGAAAGTTGTTCCTGCCATGCTTGCTAATTCACTGGTGTGTTTCAGCATTCAACCACTAACTTATCCTGACATCCATAACATGAAACATATACCATCTTTCCCAACCAATCTCCCAAGTAACAATTTCAAGGTCTGTCAGAGAAACAGAAGTATAACATAACCGGGTCTACTGAGAATGGCCAATAAACCGTCTCTGATCACATTCTCATCCACTAGATAGATGTTATTTACTTGTCTAATAAATTTCACAAAGTAATACCTCTTTCTTGTCTACTAGGATTCTGGACCACAATAGGTAACTGTGTTTGCTTAAAAAGCAAATAAGCAATAACATTGTATTAAATATTATTATAGAGTGACTAAAAAGTATGTATATGTAGAAGATAAATTCAGGGATTGGGTGCCATGCTATGCTGTTTACGTAGAAGACAAATGCCTGGATTGGGTGCTGTGGTCACCAATGCCATTGAGATACATAGGACAGAATCATGACTCTCCGTAATGAAATGTAAAAGATGCCTTCATAAGAGTTCTTCAACAGTGGGAGTGGGAACCCTATGGCCACAACTGGTTGCCAATCAGATGCTACAGCAATGACTGGGTATAAGGAAGTCCAGGTATGGAGTGGAGAACACACGTGGGTGATAGGCTATAGTCTGGTAGCAGGGTATAGGCTGGACTAGGGACCCATGGACTTGGCAAGGTAGCTTGAAATAGCAGATGACTTGACAAAACTAGTATTATAAGTTGCAAACTAGGAAGCTCACTTTATTGTCTGTGAGCTTCCAGTTCTTAAATTGTCACTACCTTTTCAGACAACTTAACCTTATTTAATAAATCATGTGATTCTGGACAAAAATGTAATATACTTTAATTAAAAATGTTACTGCTTTCTCCCTGAAAAACCACTCTAAAGTTCAAACCACTAGGTGTCTCTAGTCTAGCTATTTTACAGTTCACTCCCTGTTACTAGGGAAGTCCCATCCATAGATATCATTAAAAAACAAGGTGTCTTCACAGAAAGTGGAAGGAGGAGGAAATGGTCTCTTCACATGTTGAATACAGAAGGAAGGGGATATTATACTCAAAGCCTCCACACACATCTGCAAACTGTGCTTTCTGTTTCTTCTATGGACTTGTATCTCCTTCTGGCTGCTTGCACGGTTACAGATGGGAACAAGCAACTTTCCTGACTGTGTTTACAGGGTACTATTTTCATGAGATCTTTTTAGCTGTATCATGCCTGCATGTGTTTGCTTTGTAGTTACAGTTCAGTGTTCCTGGATCTCCTATATTATGATCACTTGGTCTTTAGCTATTTGTTTGCTATTGTACAGTTTCTCTTGTCAAAATTACATGTAAATTCAATAGTAATAGTTATAATGGATAGGTGAGGGAGGAAGACAGCTCCTTATTGTACTTACATAGTTACATATTAGATGAGGCTGGATGAAGACATCAGTCCATCAAGTCCAACCTATAACCCTACAGTGTTAATCCAGAGGAAGGCAAAAAAAAACCATGAGGCTTATGCCAATTGCCCCATTTCAGGGGAAAAAAATTCCTTCATGACTCCAATCTGGCAATCAGTGTAAAACCTGGATCAACGTGCCCTTAAAATCTAGAACCCATAACTCGTAATATTGTTCTGTTTGAGAACGGCATCCAGGCCCTCTGTGAACTTGTTCAATGAATCCACCATCACCACTTCCTGGGGCAGAGAGTTCCATAGCCTCGCTGTTCTTACTGTAAAGAATCCTCTTCTATGTTGTTGGTGAAACTTTCTCTCCTCCAGTCGTAGAGGATGTCCCCTTGTCACTGTCACTGGCCTAGGAGTAAAAAGATCATTAGAAAGTTCTTTGTGCTGTCCCTTCATGTATTTGTACATTGTTATTAGGTATCCCCGTAGACGTCTTTTCTCTAAACTGAATAACCCCAAGATTGTTAATCTATCGTTGTACTCCAATCCACCCATTCCCCTAATAATTTTGGTTGGCCTTTTTTGCACTCTTTCTAGTTCGATTATGTCTTTCTTGTATACTGAGGCCCAAAATTGTGCACAATAGCCTAAGTGTGGCCGTACCAGTGATTTGTATAGAGGCATAACTATGTTCTTGTAATGAGAATCTAGACTTCTTTTGATGCATCCCATAATTTTATTTGCCTTGGCAGAGGCTGCCTGGCACTGGTCACTAAAGGTAAGCTTATTGTCCACCTCAATCCCCAAGTCTTTTTCATCGGCAGTCTTACCCAGTATTTTACTATTAAGTACATAATCATACTTTTTATTTCGTCGACCAAAATGCATAACCTTACATTTGTCTACATTAAACTTCATTCCAAGTCTCGGGCCATGCTTCCAGCTTCCTTAGATCCTCCTGTAATATTCTATTATCCACCTCATTTTTTAGTATCATCTGCAAATATGGACACCCTGCTTTGTAAACCCTCTACCAGGTCATTAATAAAGATATTAAACAGGAGAGGACCCAATACTGAACCCTGTGGCACCCCACTGGGGACTGTGAGTCAGTCTGAGTATTTCCCCACAGCTTCAGGGACAAATGTCAAATGTGCTGCAGGCATAATGGAGATATTAGCAGCAGAAAAACTTATATGACAAAAAGTAAGAAGGCTCTTGCAGTCATAGAACAGACTGCTCAGCAAGACCCTGCAGATATTATAGCTTTTAATGAAAACTCAGGTACCCTTTACGTACACTGTGGGGGTAGGGATAATTGATTATGACTGGAGAAAAAGACAAGACTTAAAACTCAGGCATGTGTGAAGCCTTCTGAATGACCTCACAGAAATCTGTTTATTTTATCATAACAGACCTTATCATTTAAAACTAGATTCCATCCAATGGGAATGGTGCTTTTAGGGCATTGCTTCCAATCAGAATTGCCATAGCATATGCATGGGCTAGAAGGTCCTTGGGATATAAAGCCAGGAGCAGGGAGGCACATTTTCATGAAGAGACTCATCAGGAACATTTGACACAGTAGATGTAGTGGACACCACTGGAACAAAGACAGACAGACTTGACAAGGTGGCTTTAGGCAGAGTCCAAAATGGTAGTATAGGGCCATATAGAACTCCTTAACTGAACACATGAGATAAAGCTGTATTAAAATAGAGCTCAGGACCAAAGAAATGTGAATCCTTACTAAGCCAAAACTGCTGGGTGTGGTCAAATATCAAAGTCAAGGTAGAAACAGAGGAAAAGCAGAGCTGAATTTGCAATCTAGTAGAAAAAACAGGCCATCTGAATCAAATGGCATCATGCTAGTGAGTCACAGTCAACTCTGAAATATGGTCAGGAGCTGTTTTCAACTTGAGAAATTGAGAAGAGATATATTAACCATGAAATTTGGCATTCTCCAAGCATGTCTCCAAGAAAAGGAACTGCAGGATTTCAGTTATTAAGTCTGTAATAAAAGATTGGCTTAAGGGGATTATCCAGTTTCTAATATTGATGGCCTAACCTTAGGATAGATCATTAATATTAGATCTGCAAGGGTCCAATTTGGTACCCCAGGACAGCGCAGTGTTTACATCTCGGGAACTGCGCTGCTCATTTACCATACAATTTGTAGTGGTGGGTTTTGGTACTGCAGCACTGCCTCATAGACTTCAATGGAGAAGCAGTGCGGTACCAAAACCCACCAGTATAAATGGTACAGTGAGTGAGCAGCCGTGACTCCTGGCATTGAAATTTCCTAAGGATAAGTCATCAATATTAGTAACTGGATAATCCCTTTAAGGTAAGCACAGAACTTTAGTAAAATGTGGTTGAAAATGCTTTCATACAGACAGTGAACCTGGTCCAATCACAACCCCACACATTGATTGGGAGCATGCCTACATTCCAGCCCCACCTATATCATTGGGTCCTTTACTGCTCCCTACTGCAGTCAGTTGGGCCCCTGTATAACCAAACTTGCTTCTAGGACAGTCAACAGTGTTACAAGACCGCCCATCAAGACCATTGTGGGACGATCAATGGTAACTTGGTAAATTTATTGCACACTCCATCATGTTCAAGCTTTACATAATGAATGACCAAAGCATAATTTCTGTTTTAGGTAGAGTGAGTGAGAGTCAGACACATAAAGCATATGGCTTCAGATCTGCAGGGCAGAAGCACATCACTTCGTCATCCACAGTAAACAGTGCAATTGGTTATGTCTTCTTCTCACACCCTATATTGGGTTTGGTTGATGTGGCCCTCCTTACTACCTTATTCATCAGCTTCATGATCTTCTTAATGGCTCAAAAACCCAGTGGGGTATCGTCCATGTGAGGGTACTGCCTTCCCGAAATGCATGTAGGAAGGTTCATGGCTTGACCACTAAGGATGATGCAAATAGGATAGGTCCTAAATATCTAATTGGTGACATCAATGGGAGCTGAGCTGTAGTAACACCACCCGGCCACTATACTGTGTACAGAGCTATCTGCTTCTAAATCCTTACATTGTATAGTACAGGCAGCATACACCTCCCCCCACAGCTGACCCTTATGGGGAAGGGCTGAAGCCCCCCATCGATCACATATTTACCACCTCTCCTACGGCTAGGCCTAAATAAAATCATGGACAATGCCTTTAAGGCTGGTTTTAATCCACACATTGAAGCAATCTTGTTAACCCCTTCTGGGGATACAACAATAATTCTCAATGTGACATAAGCTAAAGGCTAGGACAACTTAACAACTTGTGGTTATGGCCAAGCATGCACATGTTCTCAAGAGGGACAGGGGAGTAATCTGCTGCCAGATTCCTATGTTTTTGGTTTGTGCTTTATCTCCCTAAGAACAAAAGGATTGGATATGTTGAAATTTAACATGTCTGATCCTTCTTTCCCCTGACATCGGGGGACGATCAGGAGGTCTCCATACACCATAAAATGACAGCCAGTCCCACCAAAAACCAGCAGATCTGGCCACGATGCATCTAATGTATTTGGTCAGCTTTACCTATTGTTGTTGGAAAAGGATAATATTTTTGGATAAATCAAAGGATCCATCCTTTTTCTCGTAGATATTGACCCCACTGGGCTAAGCAGATGTTTTGTCGACAGCTGCGGTGAGACAATCTATGACCACCTTTAGATTTGGAAAGATGAAATCAATTCTATCATCCATCAATTTCTTAGAAAATAGCATCATTGATTTATATTGAGTTTCCTGAGAATGAGTGCCGCTTGTCCCAAGCAGATGCATACTAACTGGTGCCTGAAGACATTTTACAAGCCATGATTCATTCCAAGAAGAACTTTTTTTTTTTTTCTGCAAACTCTCAAAGCTGAGAAGTATAGGAGCTGCGTGAGCTCAGGATTAAGTTCTTTCTGCTTGGCAAAAGGACTAAATATTATTTAGTCCAGCTGGCCAGGATGCTTCCGATACTCGTAGATCAAGATTTTACCTTCACTTCTTGTTTGATGGATTGTAGTCACAGCAGGATAAAAATTTGCCAAGTTCTATGTGATCAAACCATGGATATTATACTATAGAGTAGCATAAAAATTCCTTACATTCTTCAGATGGATGAGAACATTGCCAGCATGCTCTAAAAAGAAATCTGGTTCCTTACAAATATTCCAGAACTGCTAACAAGGTCATTTTCAGGTTTTTCACATATGTTATAACTATGTTCTCCTTTACCGGGATTCACACTTATGTCATATACATATACATACATGTCAGGGATTGGTTCTCATACAAAGTACAGGGTGGGCCATAAGTATGGATACATCTAGATACCATTGTTTTTCTTGAGCAATTCTCCATGTGTTTGATGTTTCACATGACCCCCTTCCCATTGAAAAAAGTAAAGTTGAATCCAAAATGGCGGCTTTGCAGATGGCCACCATGGGCGTCACCTGGCCCCAAATGTTTCCCCCCTCCCATGTACTAATATGCCACAAATGGTAAGGTGATATCAGCAGCCACTTCCATTTTATCTGGGTGTATCCATACTTATGGCCCATCCGGGTGTATCCATACTTATGGCCCACCCTGTATATCCACTCCAATTCTGTGGGGTATCTGTACACCTTACTCACCACACGCAGTCATGCGATCATAACAAGGGGAACTCCAATCACACATCCACACAAACAGCTGCCACCACTCACCACCTATGGTAGACGAGACACCGATATACCCAAACCAAGCACAAATAGCAAACAAATGGGTAACAAGCATATTTACTTTCTTCAGAATTGTGGGGACATTTAGAGCCAAGGACAATATTATTAAATTTTTTATTTAATATACACAAAAAATACAGTGCTTCACAATAAAAAAAAAGATGCGATAAAGAAAGCATATACAGGCAAACAATGTAAAATAAAATGGGAATAACATACAAACCTGTTTTTAAGTCTGGTTGGGAACTTCAGCAGGGAGTAGATGGCCAGATCTACAGGCCAATAAGCTGCATCTCCAAAATATCACACCAAGAGATCATGTTTCTCCTCAGATTTATGGATCCATGACCCCAAGCTACCTCCTGGATCCTGTGATGTCATAATTTTCCTATGTTGGATATCCCTTGTCATCTATGTTGGTGTAGAATTTACCACAAAATATTATCTGTGGTCTAGGCTACTTTTAGAAGTAGTCTAGGAGTGTGGAAGTTAAAGGGTTTTTCCGGCATTAAATCAATACTGGCATGATACTGCCTGTTAACCCTACCTGCCACTAGCTAACCTACAGAGCTGAAAGTGTTCTGCAAGAATGTAAACCTTCTCTCTCGAATGCTACCTACCTGCTCACTGTCTCAGGTGAACAGGAAATTACCCTCCTGGCTAAAGAATGGGGGATCCTGGTAACCACTAACATCCCACCTTCTAGGAAACCCAGAGCAGAAGCCACTAACAAAGAAACACAGAAATGGTAGATAAACTTTTAGAGACGAAGCATAGAGTTGTAAAAAGCAAATATACAGTAATAAACAGTTCAGGTAGTATTAAAATAGTATAAAACAGTGCAAAACACGTTGGGGCAGATTTATAAAGACTGGCATAGCTCACACCAGTCTTCATAGTCCCAAAGCCAGCGGAGGGTGTGCCTCATATATGATGAGGCACACCCTTCATCGGGCTGTGCGTCTGGGGAAAAATGTGAGCTCCTTCATTTACACCAGATTTCTGATGTAAAAGATGGTAAGTGTGCCAGGTCCAATGGCCCAACCCTGCAAGCCTTTGTCTCACACCCTTTTTAGGAAAGTGCCAAAAGTAGAACAGATTTTAAAAAGTAGCAAGTTTTTTTGTGCAAAACTGAAAACTGACGTACAAGGCATAATAAATCTGTCCCATTATGCATACATGGTACAACAAAGTTCCTTAGCAGTGGCCCTTTTTGGGGACACTGCAGTAGCCAACATTTCAGTTGTAAAAAATGGGGCAAGTCTAATCCCAACCTAGGTAGGAATGCTTTTGGTTGGGAGTTTGCAATCTCTTCAGGGAGATTTTACCTGGGACAAGGCAAATTTGATGCAATTGTTTGAATAGGACCTGTCCTGAGTTTTGCGGCCCGGACTGTCGGCCCACACACTGATCCGTGTAATACACAGTCATATGCATGGGCCCACAGAAATGAATGGGTCAGGGTGTTATCCGGGGAAAAACCCGGATAGCACACTGACCTAGCACACGGCTGTCTGCAAGGGGACTTACAATGTATATAATCTTATACTTTTGTATTATAGACCCAGAGCTGCATTCATAATTCTGCACGTTACTATAGGAAATAGTCACCAAGTTTGTTGGCTGAATACCCAGTAACAGTTCAGATGAGCTGCACAATGTCTGGTGTAAAGCCATTTCCCAAAATGTAAATCAAGAAAAAGTAAAACCTCTTTACAGACATGAGAGCTCAGTTGTGCTGCCTGCAGAATTCAGAATACAGCTGGGGATGTAAAAGGTTATAATATAGACTGTGAAGTAATGTAATGTTTTGTTTTTTAGAATTATTCAACTTATTCTATATATTATTTGCTTATTTTTGTTGTGTCCTGTGTTTTTGGACTACATCACACCTTTGCCCTCATACGAGGTCACTAATGTATGACACAAGCGTCTCCAGGGAGTGGCCAGTGAGAGCTGGAACGTGTTCTTCCCTCAACCATTCAATAATAGAATTAATTTCCTGTCTTTTTATGTTTTTCACTTCTAGTCCAACATAAGCAAACAGTAGAAGGAGTCCGAGCTTCTGTCTGCAACCTGAAATTATTGTACGGAAAACACAGGGCTTTACGGAACAAGGGGAAGAATGATGAACTACCATACCCAACTCAGTCCAGTTTTGGAGAGGACTTGCTTCACACTTAGGGACACATAAAAAAAGTTTCCAAGTAGGCATGATGAAATTCTGTCCTGAGTTGACATAAGTTCGGGATGAAAAGTCAACCAGATATCATTGTCCACAGCTAAGGACACCAACTTTTTTAGATCTTAAAAGACTCTCTTAGACATTACAGGAGTGTTGAACCAAAACAACTATTGAGAACCAAGATCATTTCAAGCTTGGGGACCCAAAGAATTTTCTTGATTTTGGCCCTTTGCATTTACGTCATAACAGAACAAGAGAAGGAGCAGGGTATTCTAAACTAAGCAGAAGTACTCAATGTCAAGCAGCAGCTGCAAAAGCAAATTAGATTTTAGAATGTATCAAAAACATAGAGACAAAAACCCCAAATCCCAAATTAATATTAACACTATATTAAGTTCATATTTTGAATAAGGGATTCCGTTTTGGACTTCAATATATTCTAATATATTTGGTTGTGTTGTGGTTTAGATGGATCTAAGAGGTAGAAGTTTTTGCCTAGATGCCACCAACCTTTAACTAGCCCTAATGGTCGAGCCTAACCATAGCCTGACCTCACAAGGATTCCAAAAACAAGACCATGGTTGTCTGGGATAAGAGAAATAGTAAGCTCATCTAGTTTGCTATGCAGGGGCAGGCATGACCCACTGCTGTAGACTTTTTGGTTTGGGTTGTCTGTTTGGCAGGTAGAATTCTAATATTCAAGTCCAAGATAAGGAAGAATTTTCAATGACCACTGCTAGACAGTGTTGGACTAGGGATCCTTGGGCCCACCAGATAAAATGATTCTGGGGCCCATTCTTCAACAGCCTCTAGGAAGTACACTATAGTACCCTTTAAAGTCTGCCTTCTGTCGAACCATTATTGAATTAGAGTTGGGCCCACCAGTATTCTGATGGGCCAGGAAGAAATTGTTGCTAGATACATTAGATTAACAGCACCCCACATCTATAACCACTATGACAACAATAATAATAATAATAATAATAATAGTCCTTTAATAGTCCCACAATGGGGAAATTCAGTGTGTTACAGCAGCAAAGATAAGCAGACACAAATACAACATGTACAGGAATGTTCCAAGGTAAGAGGCATTACATTGATAGTAGACAGACAGATAGGAAGTAGCAGAGGGGGGGGGGGATTTAACAGGCAGAGAGATATTTCAGTTCTCTGTGTGTAATGATCTCCACTTAGGTAGGTGTTGGTTGTACAGCCTAACCGCGGTGGGGAGGAAAGACTTCCGATAGCGCTCCTTCTCACACCTAGGGTGGAGCAGTCGGTCACTGACAGTACTGCCCAGCGCGATCACAGTCTCATGCATGGGATGGGACTTCTTCTGCATGGAGCTCACCACGGACAGTATCCTTCTGTCACCCACCACCTGCACTGGGTCCAGTGGGCTCCCCAGGACAGAGCTGGCCCTTCTAATCAGCTTGTCAAGTTTATTTCTGTCCCTGGTTGATATACTGCTCCCCCAGCAGGCCACTCCAAAGAAGATGGCTGATGCCACTACTGAGTTGAAGAAAGTCCTAAGAAGTGCCCCCCGGATTCCAAAGGCTCTCAGCCTCCTAAGCAGGTAGAGCCTGCTGTGGCTCTTCCTGTACAGGGCCTCCATATGATCTGCCCAGTCCAGCTTATTATTAAGGAGCAAACCCAGGTACTTATAGGTGTTCACAATCTCGATGCCCGTCCCCAGGATGTCCACTGGTTTAGGAGGGCTTCTGCCTTTGCAGAAGTCCACCACCATCTCCTTGGTCTTCCCCGCGTTAATCTTCAGGTGGTTCCGGTGGCACCAGTCCACAAAATCCTGGTTCAGTTCTCTGTACTCCCTGTCATCATCGTCTGTGATGAGGCCTACTATTGCAGAGTCATCAGAATACTTCTGTAGGTAGCAGCTGGATGAGTTGCACCTAAAATCTGCAGTGTACAGTGTGAAGAGGAAAGGGGCGAGAACCGTACCCTGAGGTGCCCCCGTATTACAGATCACGGTATCTGACACACAGTCTTGGGCTCTCACGTATTGAGGTCGATTTGTGAGGTAGTCTAGGATCCAGTTGGAGAGGTGGTGGTCCACTTCAGCAAGGCCCAGCTTGTCCCTCAATAACCTGGGCTGTCCTTAAAATGGGCCATGAATATTCAACTATTGGCTCCCCCTTCAATCATCTGGGAGGAGCAATGACACTACAGACATACCCCTTCACTTCGCTGACTGATAGGGTTACAAGTGTTAGATCCCCAAGATCCAACTTTGTTTTCCCGTCATAAAAAAAGGCCATTAATACTATTGCATACTTACTAACTGTCCCAAATTTATGGAATTGTCCAGAAAGTGAATTGAATATGTCCTACTAAACCAATTTATGCAACCACCACCCAAAAAATGTGAGATCCCACTTGTTTGGGGCGGTCCTGGACCTCAATGCCCCAATTTTACCATTGAAATGTTGCTGTTTTAATGTTCTTAAACCCCCTTTTACTAGTAACCCATCTGAGGGTCTATATACAAACAAGTCCGAAACTATGGCAGTCCTATTAGATAAATGTTTGAGGAATTTCGATAGGTTTTCTCTTTTTCTAATTTTGGTCAAATTAAATATTTTAGTATCACCCCTGGTTTTCAAGAAATGTAAAAAAAGATAAATTGTTCATGGAAGCATAAAAAAAATAATAAAACTGCAAATTTACTGTACATCAGTCTGCCAACATCACTTAGAGGGTGGACCGCATCCAGCAGACACCTTATCAGCAGCATGGCAGTCGGCCTGGCATAGGGCGCCAACGTGATAGCTTCCAGATGTCCTGTAAGAAAGATAGCATGACAGCCAGTGGGTGTGGTGGGGTGTAGAAGGGGTACAAGCTTCTGGGTTTCTAGGAATTACTTTGTAAGTGTTGAGATATAGACCACATGTCTAATTCAATGGTGATACAATTGTGTCTAAGGTGTCAGTGGTCACCAGGTCAGAGACAGAGATGGAAACGTCACATCTGGATCTCAGGATAGATGATATTTAAGATGATATCTGTAGCTGCTGCACAGTTATGAGGATATCTGTGGGTGACACACTGTTATGGGGGATCTGTAGGTGACACACTGTTATGGGGAGATCTGTACATGACACAGTGCTATGGAGACATCTGTGGATGACACAATGATATGGGGACATCTGTGGATGGGACATGCATGAGGGTATCTATGGCAGACACATCTGTAGATGACACACTATTACGGGGGATCTTTGACTAATACACTGTTATGGGAATATGGGATTTATATGCTGTGACAGGGAATCTGTCACCAGAACCCAGCATATCAACCCAGACCCGCAGATAGATACAGTGGGTACGGAAAGTATTCAGACCCCTTTAAATTTTTCACTCTTTGTTTCATTGTAGCCATTTGCTAAAAGCAAAAAAGTTCATTTTATTTCTCACTAATGTACACTCAGCTTCCCATCTTGACAGAAAAAAACCCAGAAACGTAGATATTTTTGCAAATTTATTAAAAGAGAAAAACTGAAATATCACATGGCCATAAGTATTCAGAGCCTTTGCTCAGTATTGAGTAGAAGCCCCTTCCTTTTGGGCTACTACAGCCATGAGTCTTCTTGGGAATGATGCAACAATTTTTCACATCTGGATTTGGGGATCCTCTGCCATTCTTCCTTGCAGATCCTCTCCAGTTCCGTCAGGTTGGATGGTGAACGTTGGTGGAGCTATTTTCAGGTCTCTCCAGAGATGCTCAATTGGGTTGAGGTCAGGGCTCTGGCTGAGCCAGTCAGGAATGGTCACAGAGTTGTTCCGAAGCCGCTCCTTTGTTATTTTAGCTGTGTGCTTAGGGTCATTGTCTTGTTGGAAGGTGAACCTTCGGCCCAGTCTGAGGTCCAGAGCACTCTGGAAGAGGTTTTCTTCCAGGATATCTCTGTACTTGGCCTCATTCATCTTTCCTTCAATTGCAACCAGTCGTCCTGTCCCTGCAGCTGAAACACCCCCATAGCATGATGCTGCCACCACCATGTTTCACTGTTGGGATTGTATTGGGCAGGTGATGAGCAGTGCCTGGTTTTCTCCACATGTACCGCTTAGAATTAACGCCAAAAAGTTCAATCTTCATCTCATCAGACCAGAGAATCTTATTTCTCATCGTCTGGGAGTCCTTCATGTGTTTTTTGGCAAACTCTATGCGGGTTTTCATATGTCTTGCACTGAGGAGAGGCTTCTTTCGGGCCACTTTGCCATAATGCCCCGACTGGTGGAGGGCTGCAGTGATAGTTGACTTTGTGGAACTTTCTCTCATCTCCCTACTGCATCTCTGGAGCTCAGCCACAGTGATCTTTGGGTTCTTCTTTACCTCTCTCACCAAGACTCTTCTCCCACGATTGCTCAGTTTGGCTGGACGGCCAGGTCTAGGAAGAGTTCTGATCGTCCCAAACTTCTTCCAGTAAAGGATTATGGAGGCCACTGTGCTCTTAGGAACCTTGAGTACTGCAGAAATTCTTATGTAACCTTGGCCAGATCTGTGCCTTGCCACAATTCTGTCTCTGAGCTCCTTGGGCAGTTCCTTTGACCTCCTGATTCTCATTTGCTCTGCACTGTGAGCTGTGAGGTCTTATATAGACAGGTGTGCGCCTTTCCTAATCAAGTCCAATCAGTTTAATTAAACACAGCTGGACTCCAATGAAGGAGTAGAACCATCTCAAGGAGGATCAGAAGGAAATAGACAGCAGGTGAGTTAAATATGAGTGTCACAGCAAAGGGACTGAATACTTACAGTGCTGGCCAAAAGTATTGGCACCCCTTCAATTCTGTCAGATAATACTCAATTTCTTCCAGAAAATGATTGCAATCACAAATGCTTTGGTAATAATATCTTCATTTATTTTGCTTGCAATGAAAAAACACAAAAGAGAATGAAAAAAAAAGTCAAATCATTGATCATTTTACACAAACTCCAAAAATGGGCCAGACAAAAGTATTGGCACCCTCAGCCTAATACTTGGTAGCACAACCTTTAGACAAAATAACTGCGAACAACCGCTTCCGGTAACCATCAATGAGTTTCTTACAATGCTCTGCTGGAATTTTAGACCATTCTTCTTTGGCAAATTTCTCCAGGTCCCTGAGACTTGAAGGGTGCCTTCTCCAAACTGCCATTTTGAGATCTCTCCACAGGTGTTCTATGGGATTCAGGTCTGGACTCATTGCTGGCCACTTTAGAAGTCTCCAGTGCTTTCTCTCAAACCATTTTCTAGTGCTTTTTGAAGTGTGTTTTGGGTCATTGTCCTGCTGGAAGACCCATGACCTCTGAGGGAGACCCAGCTTTCTCACACTGGGCCCTACATTATGCTGCAAAATTTGTTGGTAGTCTTCAGACTTCATAATGCCATGCACACGGTCAAGCAGTCCAGTGCCAGAGGCAGCAAAGCAACCCCAAAACATCAGGGAACCTCCGCCATGTTTGACTGTAGGGACCGTGTTCTTTTCTTTAAAGGCCTCTTTTTTTTTCCTGTAAACTCTATGTTGATGTCTTTTCCCAAAAAGCTCTACTTTTGTCTCGTCTGACCAGAGAACATTCTTCCAAAAAGTCTTTGGCTTTCTCAGGTAAGTTTCGGCAAACTCCAGCCTGGCTTTTTTATGTCTCTGGGTCAGAAGTGGGGTCTTCCTGGGTATCCTACCATAGAGTCCCTTTTCATTCAGACGCCGACGGATAGTACGGGTTGACACTGTTGTACCCTCGGACTGCAGGGCAGCTAGAACTTGTTTGGATGTTAGTCGAGGTTCTTTAGCCACCATCCGCACAATCTTTCGTTGAAATCTCTCGTCAATTTTTCTTTTCCGTCCACATCTAGGGAGGTTAGCCACAGTGCCATGGGCTTTAAACTTCTTGATGACACTGCGCACGGTAGACACAGGAACATTCAGGTCTTTGGAGATGGACTTGTAGCCTTGAGATTGCTCATGCTTCCTCACAATTTTGCTTCTCAAGTCCTCAGACAGTTCTTTGGTCTTTTTTTCTTTTCTCCATGCTCAATGTGGTACACACAAGGACACAGGACAGAGGTTGAGTCAACTTTAATCCATTTCAACTGGCTGCAAGTGTGATTTAGTTATTGCCACCACCTGTTATGTGCCACAGGTAAGTAACAGGTGCTGTTAATTACACAAATTAGAGAAGCATCACATGATTTTTCAAAGGGTGCCAATACTTTTGTCCACCCCCTTTTTTATGTTTGGTGTGGAATTATATCCAATTTATCCGTTGGGTCAGATTGTGCACCCTTTGTTTGCTGACAATGCTGTTCCTCAAGACTTGGAAGTCCTGCAAGGTTCTCAACTATGGCCGGTCCTCTTGTCTCCTCTGCCCCATACCAATCCTATGGTTTACTGCTATATTTTGTTTGCCCCTGGCCCCGTACCATATAGGGTTAATGAGCAGCTATACTGTGCTCAGGCCTGGTGAGGATGATGAGGGTATTAGAAGGTAATGGGATATACTCTAAGTAGATTAATCATCTCCTTTTCCACAAATATAACCACGTGATGATGCGCTGGACCATGGGCCGTGTCTCCCAGATTTCCCGTGGTGGAATCAATCACAAGAACGGTCTTCAATCCCTTACTTATATGTCTATGTGAAGACATAAAAGGTGGAATTGCTGCCTCTGGAAATTAAAAAACAGAAGTTAATGGCGCTTCCTTACCGCCATAACCGCGTGCCATGTTATCTCCAATTTCTTGGCCGTGAGATAGGAACATAATTAAATCCAGGAGGGGAGAGGATAATAACCCTCCCCTTAGATTTCCACCGGCGCAATATTGATTAAAGGCGCCATGTAATGAATATGAAAATTTTCTAAATGTGATGTTGCCCTTATCTGCAATTGTTTTCTAATTAGAAAAATAAAATCAGGGCTCGCATGTTCTAATTACATGCATTATTAATGGCCGCCAATGCATCGGCCCCGCAGCGGCCATGTGTTATTTCTCTAGTGTAGGGGGTCACTTATTCAGACATAGCATTCTGTAGGGGTTAAATATGCAAGAGGATGATATTTTTTTTTTTTTTTTGCACAGTCCTATTACAATATTTCAGGTCATAAAAATCATGAAAAAAGAATTAACATTAACCACTTCAGGACTGGCCCATTTTCCCTGGTTTTGGACACATTTTCTGGGTTTTTTTTTTTCGTACATGCGGTCTTGAGGGCTATAATATTTTTATTTCTGGGTTATATTATTATAATAATTTTTGCTTTTAAGGCTTTATTTTTATGTCGCTTTTATTTTTGATTGTTTGTTTAAAAGCCGAGAAAATGTTAAAAAGAAAGGAGGAAAAATGTGTTTTTTTTTCACATTTTTCATGTTTTTTTTTCTTTTTTTGTTTTTAAATAGCACTAAAGGGCAATGTAAAAATGTTTTTAAATCGTTTTCCTCTCTCTAACGGTAATTTTTTACGTAGGTGACACAAATAATTTGTATCACCCGAGGTGGGATGAGAATAATATAATTTATATTGAAAGGCACTTTGCCTATAAATATAATACCACCTGGATATCACCTGTTCCATGAATATAATACTCCCATACATTGTGCTTTCTAAATATATTACCACCATACACTGTGCCTTCTGAATATAATACCATCATACACCATTCCTTCTGAATATAATACCGCCATACACTGTGTCTTCTGAATATAATACGTCATACACCATTCCTTCTGAATATAATACCACCATACACTGTGTCTTCTGAATATACTGTAATACCACCACACACCGTGCCTTCTGAATCTAATAACATCATACACTGTGCCTTCTGAATATAATACCGCCATACACTGTGTCTTCTGAATATAATACCACCATAAGCCGTTCCTTTTGAATATAATACTGCCATAAACTGTGCCTTCTGACTATAATACCACCATACACTGTGCCTTCTGACTATAATACCACCATACACTGTGCCTTCTGAATATACCACCATACCCCATTCCTTCTGAATATAATACCACTATATACTATACCTTCTCAATATAATACCACCAAACACTATCCCCTGAATATAATACCACGCTTTTTGAATATAATACCACCATATACTATATCTTCTGAATATAATACCACCAAACACTATCCCCTGAATATAATGCCACCATACCCTATGCTTTCTGAATATAATACCACCATAAACTGTGCCCTGAATATAATACCACCATACACTGTGCCTTCTGAATATACCACCAAACACCATGCCTTCTGAATATACCACCAAACACCATGCCTTCTGAATATACAACCACCAAACACCGTGCCTTCTGAATATACCACCAAACACTGTGTCTTCTGAATATACCACCACCAAACACTGTGCCTTCTGAATATACCACCAAACACTGTGCCTTCTGAATATACCACCAAACACCGTGCCTTCTGAATATACCACCACCAAACACTGTGCCTTCTGAATATAATACCACCATACACTGTGCATTCTGAATATGCCACCACCAAACACCATGCCTTCTGAATATACCACCAAACACTGTGCCTTCTGAATATACAACCACCAAACACCGTGCCTTCTGAATATACCACCACCAAACACTGTGCCTTCTGACTATACCACCACCAAACACTGTGCCTTCTGAATATACCACCAAACACTGTGCCTTCTGAATATACCACCAAACACCATGCCTTCTGAATATAATACCACCATACACTGTGTCTTCTGAATACACCAGATCTTATGAATATAATACCATCAAACACCGTCCCTTCTGAATATATTACCACCAAACACTGTCCCTTCTGAATATAATACCACCATACACTGTGCCTTCTGAATATAATACCACCATACACTGTGCCTTCTGAATATAATACCACCATACACTGTGCCTTCTGAATATACCACCACCATACACCGTGCCTTCTGAATATAATACCACCATATACTATACCTTCTGAATATAATACCACCATACACTATACCTTTTGAATATAATACCATCAAACACTATCCCCTGAATATAATACCACCATAAATTGTGCCTTCTGAATATAATACAATACACTGTGCCTTCTGAATATAATACCACCATACACTATGCATTCTGAATATGCCACCACCAAACACCATGCCTTCTGAATATACCAAACACTGTGTCTTCTGAATATACAACCACCAAACACCGTGCCTTCTGAATATACCACCACCAAACACTGTGCCTTCTGAATATACCACCAAACACTGTGCCTTCTGAATATACCACCAAACACTGTGCCTTCTGAATATACCACCAAACACCATGCCTTCTGAATATAATACCACCATACACTGTGTCTTCTGAATACACCAGATCTTATGAATATAATACCATCAAACACCGTCCCTTCTGAATATATTACCACCAAACACTGTGTCTTCTGAATATAATACCACCATACACTGTGCCTTCTGAATATAATACCACCATACACTGTGCCTTCTGAATATAATACCATCATACACCGTGCCTTCTGAATATAATACCACCATATACTATACCTTCTGAATATAATACCGCCATACACTATACCTTCTGAATATAATACCATCAAACACTATCCCCTGAATATAATACCACCATAAATTGTGCCTTCTGAATATAATACAATACACTGTGCCTTCTGAATATACCACCAAACACTGTGCCTTCTGAATATACCACTATACACTGTACCTTTTGAATATAATACCTCCAAATACTGTCCCCTGAATATAATACCACCATGCATTGTGCCTTCTGAATATAATACCACCACACACTGTACCACATGACAATAACAGTGCCACAAGCTGACTCCTGAAAATGACAGTGCCCCTAAAAAATAATACTGCCACACACAGTACCACAAGACTCACTGGTGGGCCCAGGTTCTAACATAATGGTCCAGCCGAGGACACCCAAATTTGAAGGGTACTATGGTCTATTTCCTAGGGATTGTTGGAGGGTGGGCCCAAGGGCAATCCAACACTGTCTACGGTCTATATCTCAAAACTGACATAACCATACACAGTTTCCCATTTTCACAACCCATAGAATAATTCTGTCACTATTTCGTTGACAGCCAACAATATTGGGTTGCGTCTCAATGTTGAAATCCCTCAATGTCGAAGGCAGGAATGTATCTGTGCTGTATGTGGTCGTGTAGGGCCCATTATTCAGCAGACGCCCCGCAGAGCCGCAGTACAGTTTATGGGACGTTGTAAAATGTACACAAGCTGCGAGCCCCGCATGCTTTACTGTAAGCGGCTGGGCCTATCCTGGCACTGATGATATACTGAGCTATCACTCAATGAAAAACTCATAAACCAGGCTGGGGGATGACTGGATGGAGCTGACATGATCTAGGAGAGGACGGTGTCTTGCTTCATCCCCCTTACCCAACATATGAGCGTAGACTATTCCCGAACATTCCCATAGAATCCATGGAGTTTCCTTTCCGGGAAGAATGTAACACATTGTAACTATGGGGTCGCCTCGTGACGGCCATTGAATCTGCCGTAAACAGCCGTGGCCCGGATTACGAATCACATTTCTGAGATTCTGCTGGAGGGTCGGCTTATAAATATGTTTTTATCGCTTTTTGGAAAGAATTTGGAAATGCGATTTCTAGGAGACGTAAACATGAAAGTATCAGTCCGGAAACATCTGCTCATCCCATTATATGTAACACAAGTATCAGCACTGACAGGATAGCAGCAGACACCTCATTGGTTATTGACTCCCATTATAATATGTCCTTGTTTATACTCTGTTTGATGTCCGTCGCTCCCCAACAAGAATTTAAAGGGGCCTGTCAGGTCTAGAATGGCTCCCAAACCAATACTAGTACTGTGCAGGAGCAGAAACATAGCTTTGTGGCTGCAAATCGATAAAAGAACTGAGAAATAAGCATCTTTTTAGAGATATGCAAATCAGCCTGCAAGTGCACCGGGGGCGGGGCCTAAATTGCGAGATTTGCCTACAGACAGCAGTGATCCTGGAAATGTCATTCATAGCTACGGGGGTGTCACTGGGCTGTGATTCCAGAGAAGAGCCAAAGCACTTGCAGCTGTCTGTAGGTAAATCTGTCAGGTCAGCTCCGCCTCCTGTGCACTTGATTTAGATATCCATAAAAAGATGATTATCTCTGCATTGCATCATCAGTTTGTGGCCACAAAGATATGAATGTGTCCATATTAAAGGCCCCTACATGGCGCCATTATTAGTTTTGGACCTGATAGAGTCCCTTTAAATTCCCTGTTATACCACTATATTTAGCTCATACTGTACACGTGGCTTAGATACATCATGAATGGTTTTGGACTAGCATACTCCGGTGAAATACTGTGACAATAAACAATTACACTCATTACTTAGTAATCTTGTTACACATATCACGATTATGTGCCGGAGAATGAAATGTCAACGTGGAGTTAGAAGATCTGCAACCAACCATGGAATCTTACAGAATAAAAGGCAGATAATTAAAACTAAATAGGTGTAGTATTCTGCTGGACAAGACCGCCACCTACTGGGAAACTCAGGGTAGTACACTTTTTTCATATGAAATATTCATCGAATATTTAAGGCTTCTGAAAACTGGTTGGCAATAGCTAGAGGTGGCGCAGGGATAGCATTCGCACCCAAGCCCCGGAGTCTGAGGGGGACCACGGGTACATTGTACGCAGGTGCAGAGTTTGTATAGGGAGCGAGGAGCATACCTCTCATCCAGAATCCACCTCAAATTCCTGCGTGTAACCTTACAGTGCATGCAGAAAACTTCTTTACATTGAGCCATGCCTTCACAGAGGTTTAATGGGTTAGGGGTCATTTTTAATAGCGGTCACTACTGAGGTCATCAGTATCAGATCAGTGAGGGTTCGAGATCCGGACCCCACAACAATCACTGGTTCCAGGCAGCTTCAGTGCCGAACTCTATAGAGGGGATGAAGGCAGAAGCAGAAGACTCCTACCAATGTATAGCGGCTGTGCCGGAGTAGTAAAGCTCTACTTCTATTCATAGCGTGCTCCCACACAGCAATGGTGCACTGCTCTGAGTAACGCACAGTAATGGTGCACTGCTCTGAGTAACACACAGTAATGGTGCACTGCTCTGAGTAACACAGTAATGGTGCACTTCTCTGAGTAACGCATAGTAATGGTGCACTGCTCTGAGTAACGCACAGTAATGGTGCACTGCTCTGAGTAACCCACAGTAATGGTGCACTTCTCTGAGTAACACACAGTAATGGTGCACTTCTCTGAGTAACACACAGTAATGGTGCACTTCTCTGAGTAACACACAGCAATGGTGCACTTCTCTGAGTAACGCACAGTAATGGTGCACTTCTCTGAGTAACACATAGTAATGGTGCACTTCTCTGAGTAACACACAGCAATGGTGCACTTCTCTGAGTAACGCACAGTAATGGTGCACTTCTCTGAGTAACGCACAGTAATGGTGCGCTTCTCTGAGTAACACACAGCAATGGTGCACTTCTCTGAGTAACACACAGCAATGGTGCACTTCTCTGAGTAACACAGTAATGGTGCACTTCTCTGAGTAACACACAGTAATGGTGCGCTTCTCTGAGTAACACAGTAATGGTGCGCTTCTCTGAGTAACACACAGCAATGGTGCACTTCTCTGAGTAACACAGTAATGGTGCGCTTCTCTGAGTAACACACAGTAATGGTGCACTTCTCTGAGTAACACACAGTAATGGTGCACTGCTCTGAGTAACGCACAGTAATGGTGCACTGCTCTGAGTAACACACAGTAATGGTGCACTGCTCTGAGTAACACAGTAATGGTGCACTTCTCTGAGTAACGCATAGTAATGGTGCACTGCTCTGAGTAACGCACAGTAATGGTGCACTGCTCTGAGTAACACACAGCAATGGTGCACTGCTCTGAGTAACACAGTAATGGTGCACTTCTCTGAGTAACGCACAGTAATGGTGCACTTCTCTGAGTAACACAGTAATGGTGCACTTCTCTGAGTAACACACAGTAATGGTGCACTTCTCTGAGTAACGCACAGTAATGGTGCACTTCTCTGAGTAACGCACAGTAATGGTGCACTTCTCTGAGTAACCCACAGTAATGGTGCACTTCTCTGAGTAACACACAGTAATGGTGCACTTCTCTGAGTAACACATAGTAATGGTGCACTTCTCTGAGTAACACACAGCAATGGTGCACTTCTCTGAGTAACGCACAGTAATGGTGCACTTCTCTGAGTAACACATAGTAATGGTGCACTTCTCTGAGTAACACACAGCAATGGTGCACTTCTCTGAGTAACACACAGTAATGGTGCACTTCTCTGAGTAACGCACAGTAATGGTGCGCTTCTCTGAGTAACACACAGCAATGGTGCACTTCTCTGAGTAACACACAGCAATGGTGCACTTCTCTGAGTAACACAGTAATGGTGCACTTCTCTGAGTAACACACAGTAATGGTGCACTTCTCTGAGTAACACAGTAATGGTGCGCTTCTCTGAGTAACACACAGCAATGGTGCACTTCTCTGAGTAACACAGTAATGGTGCGCTTCTCTGAGTAACACACAGTAATGGTGCACTTCTCTGAGTAACACACAGTAATGGTGCACTGCTCTGAGTAACGCACAGTAATGGTGCACTTCTCTGAGTAACACACAGTAATGGTGCACTTCTCTGAGTAACGCACAGTAATGGTGCACTTCTCTGAGTAACACACAGTAATGGTGCACTTCTCTGAGTAACACACAGTAATGGTGCACTGCTCTGAGTAACGCACAGTAATGGTGCACTTCTCTGAGTAACACACAGTAATGGTGCTTCTCTGAGTAACGCACAGTAATGGTGCACTTCTCTGAGTAACACATAGTAATGGTGCACTTCTCTGAGTAACACACAGCAATGGTGCACTTCTCTGAGTAACGCACAGTAATGGTGCACTTCTCTGAGTAACGCACAGTAATGGTGCGCTTCTCTGAGTAACGCACAGTAATGGTGCACTTCTCTGAGTAACGCACAGTAATGGTGCACTTCTCTGAGTAACGCACAGTAATGGTGCACTTCTCTGAGTAACACACAGTAATGGTGCACTTCTCTGAGTAACACACAGTAATGGTGCACTTCTCTGAGTAACACAGTAATGGTGCACTTCTCTGAGTAACACACAGCAATGGTGCACTTCTCTGAGTAACGCACAGTAATGGTGCACTTCTCTGAGTAACGCACAGTAATGGTGCACTTCTCTGAGTAACGCACAGTAATGGTGCACTTCTCTGAGTAACGCACAGTAATGGTGCACTTCTCTGAGTAACACAGTAATGGTGCGCTTCTCTGAGTAACGCACAGTAATGGTGCACTTCTCTGAGTAACATACAGTAATGGTGCACTTCTCTGAGTAACACAGTAATGGTGCACTTCTCTGAGTAACGCACAGTAATGGTGCACTTCTCTGAGTAACGCACAGTAATGGTGCACTTCTCTGAGTAACGCACAGTAATAGACAGTGTCGAAGGCGGAGGACAGATCTAGAAGGAATACACAGTAATGTTGCGCAGCTATGACAGTTAATGGATTGCCAGTGACTATGGTTAAAGGGGTTTTACAGGATTTGGAGCAAATTCTGTGGTGGCTTGGGTCCCGCAGCACATTCTCTAGTCCTGGTCCACTTTCCCTCCCGTGTTGGAAGTCGGAGGCTGACATGACCATTGAGATCAATCAGTGACCTCAGCAGTCACTGGTAAGGAACCATTTACATATGAATGACATCACCGATCCCTCTCCAGGGACCGCTAAGGCCACCTCAGCAGTCATGTCAGCCTCTTGGCTTCTGGCATGGCGTGTCCCAGGACGGGAGGAAGAGGGGACTGGAATTAGACAAAGGAGCGCTGGGGATAGGTAGGACCCAAATCCTGGAAAACCCCTTTAAGGCTCTGGTTTACAGAAAGCATAACACATTGCTAGATCCATCAAAAGATGACCATAATTGGCACTTGATGGATCCCATAGATTTACAACATAGTTTATCTGTTGCCATGACTGGGATTGGAGTTTTCTATGATCCCGGTCATTGTAGTAGCATGGCGGCAGCTATCTAGAACAGCAACCCCAGAGAAGCATGCTGCCAAGGGCTTAAAGGGGTTCTCCAAGACTTGATATCAATGGCCTCTCCTTAAGATAGGTCATCAATATCAGATCAGCGGGGCACCTCAGCGATCAGTTGTCTTCAGCACAGTGTACAGAGCCCTGACAATGTGGTCGGGATTCATGGTTGGTGCATTGTACAGATGACATCTAGATTTCTATGGCATAAGTAAAGACTAGATGGGCTAGATGTGATTATGTAGATGTAAGTCTAGTCTGGTACAGCATTATCCTAACCCTCATTTGCTTAAATGGGAAAAACATGCCTTCTTCCGGCACAGAATCTCTAGAGCGCAGGCAGATTAAACTCACAGGGCATCTGTTACATAGATAGAGGTAAAAAATAGCCTTGTTATTTCCGCCAGCCTGACAGATTACAGCCGCCACTGAATACATTTCATCTCGTTACAAACAAAAGGTATTTCATGCATTCTCCTGCCGCAAGAGCCGACTCTGTTTGATCCATATCTCACAGCAGACAATTCATCCAGTTACTGTGAATAATATCATAATATCAGGATTGTTGTTTTCTGGAAATGTGAAGGACAGGAAGCCATTTATATGAACCAAGGCAATAAGTATATTGTGTTCTGCGACATACATCATATAACTTGTCACACTTGTCAATGAGGCATTACATAAAGGGAAGGTACGAAAGGTAGAGCTAGTCTTTACTTCAAGGGCCCTTTAGTCTTACAGACTTTCCGCTTCCGCTATAGTGTGCTTGTGCCAGGTCCAGGGCCAATCGTGCCTCCATGGCCCCATTCATGGCCACAAACCAGACGGGTATAGGACCTGTCCTGAGTTTTTTCCTGGGCTGAAGGCCACATACAACGTAATTTTGTTAGCAAACGGACAATGGACCATGAAGCCTAGGACTGTAGAGCTTAGGCCCGATTCACATCTGCGTTTGGATTTCCTGCAAGCAGCACTTTCCTCTCCGCATGTTTTGTGCGGAAACCGAGCGGAAACCACACGGACCCATTATAGTCTATGGTGTCCGCGGGTTTCCAAGGTAAACTGCTTTTTTTATGCATATAGGTTTCCGTTTGGGGGGGTCCCCAAGCAGACTTCCCGAACACAGATGTGAACCGGGCCTAAGTCCCCTGCCACTCTCAGCATCTCACCCAAACCAGTGATTTACTTGGGGTATAAGACAACCAGTCACAAAGCTCTCCTGCAGCGACCTCTGCTGGGTAATTGTAGTACTGTATTTTATGTTGACCACTGAGATCAATGACCATCCATGTAATAATTCCTCTTATAGAGGGCTTCCCACCCTGGCTCATAGAGGGAGATTCCCAATGTACATGGTCTACGTGTGCCCTCATAGGGAATATGGATATGGGTTGCTCTAAAGTGATAACCCTGATAAATGTAATACTTGAGTCCCTTTGCACTTGCTATCAGTAAGGATCTCTTACCCCATCAATTTTAGAAGATAATTAAAACAGAAAAACATTTCTTTGGCTACCTCTACCCAAAACTTTACTGTGAACAAAGGAAGGTTACCTATTTTGGAAACACCTACCTATGCTTTCATTGTATAATACAACTTAAAGAGGTCACTAGATCTGAAAGCCCAGTGACGCACCTTATCTGATCCATGCTGTCACCCTGAGATTTTGGCGTTTTGTTTATCCACATTTGTTCAGCTATTGCAAAGCTATAAGCTTTTCACTTAAACAATTAGGGTCTACTAGTCAAGTGGGCAGTAATGCTGTGGTTTCTTTTTGGGCATTGGTCTCTGTGTGCTGTATATTATGCAGTGATACTGCTGATTTGGCTAATATACACTAAACCCACCAGTGCATGCCAAGATCCAAGGTCTTATACTCCCACTAACATTCCTTTCTCAAGCTCCCATGTAAGACCATCATACTCTAGGGTGCTGGGGATCCTCATTCCATGTTACATGTCACTGAGGAAGGGTCAACCTCAGCTGAGGGTGTCTACTAGAAATAGCAAACCTCTCAAGATTTGTTTCGAGTTCAGGTGTTTCGGTCAAGGATTTCTTTCTGGTTAAATAATTTCGGTATAAACCACACCTTAAATTGGCTTTAAACATAGTGCAGAACACTCTTAGGGCTCCTCGGAACCTATCTATAAAACATAGAATAGAACACTGTCAGGGCTCCTAGGAACCCATCTATAAAACATAGTGTAGAACACTCTTAGGGCTCCTAGGAACCTATCTATAAAACATAGTGTAGAATACTATCAGGGCTCCTAGGAACCTATCTATAAAACATAGTGTAGAACACTGTCAGGGCTCCTAGGAACCTATCTATAAAACATAGTGTAGAACACTCTTAGGGCTCCTAGGAACCTATCTATAAAACATAGTGTATACACTGTCAGCGCTTCTAGGAACCTATCTATAAACATAGTGAAGAACACTGTCAGGGCTCTTAGGAACATATCTATAAAACATAGTGTAGAATACTGTCAGGGCTCCCAGGAACCCATCTATAAAACATAGTGTAGAACACTGTTAGGGCTCCTAGGAACCTATCTATAAAACATAGTGGAGAATACAGTCAGGGTTCTCAGGGCTCATGTATGTGACATGAATGTCTATGGAAAAACAAACGGTAAGCACAGGATACAATGCTTTTACGCATTTTACATTTAAAACACTTTTTTGGGGAGAAGGTGCTTGCCTGTGGTTTTTAGACATACATGGCAGTTATATTGCAAAAACAATGGTTTTGTAGAAAAAAATAGCTACCAAAAATTATTTCGTAACAGGAGCAGATGTGAAATCAAAATGGTTTCGAAAGATACAATGGTACAGTTTTTTTTGATGTGGGGATTTTTTGTTAACTTGTATTTTTTGCCAACACCGTGGCACTAACAGTGTGGTATAGTGGAATATGATGGACCAGGCCGCAGGACATGTCTGACTGTGTAGTGGCAGCCAGTATGGCAGTGTGGCATGGAATAATATTATGGACCAGGTTGCAAGAAATGATGTCTGGCTGTTTAGGATTCACAACAGTAAATCCTAGTACAGTACACTAAATGCAACATGATACAGGCAGATTGTTGCAATTCTATTTGGAGGCATCAGCCTTCCCTTAAAACATTTTTCACTAACAGGACTGACTTTGTCAGTAAAAACAATGTAAGACACTCTGTGGATCGTGACAGAATAAACTGCTTTATTGCAAAACAGACTGTTTTTCTGTCTGTATTACTGCTACAGTCAGGCTCACACAACCTGCATATTTTCCCTCACTCCTGTCTATCAGTTCTATAATTAATCTGCCTGTAATTGATGAAATCTGACTAAACTTTGTTCTACTTTTCCTACTCCTAAGATTCTCTAGTTTTATTTGCAAGTTTTGCTGCATTAAGTGCTGTGTATTACAGTAGAAAATGGAGTAATTGCTTTGGATCATGCAGTGATGAATACCTTGTCCATCTCATACTTCCACCATCACTGAAATGCCTTGTGTTCCTGCCCACAGCACCTTATATACTGTATGTGACATCAGCACTGTAAGGTGTCCACCTACCACTGACTATTGGCTGAGAGGATATCAGGTGATGTCAGGACGTCACACACAAGTCACTGTATTCTCACTGCAAAATGCATGTTGCAGTGGCTATTATAGTTTGTCTGAGATGAATCACAAAGTATTTGATTTCATTAAAAGCCGAACAATTTGGAATATTCGGGTCGAACCCGGCACAGAACAAATCTTCATCTCCCTCTATTAGGTCAAAAGTAGCCACAGGGATTGCCTATGATGCATCCACCCTTGCAATGAAGTAATTAGAGATGAGCGAATCGAAGCTGACATAGTGGAATTCGATCCAAATTTCAGGAAATATTTGATTCGCATCGAATCCGGATTTCCTCATGCTTCATGGTAACGAAACGCATTTTTTCATAAAATGGCTGCTGCACGTTAGGACATGGGGCAAGGAACTCTGGGAATGTGGGATCACCCAGAATGCCATGCGTTCATCCAATCAGTAGCCAGCCAGCCCTGTGATGTCATAGCCCTTTAACCCCCTTCGCGACCGCCCACGGCATCAGGAGCGGGTGTTAGCTGTAACTAACAGATAACTCCCTGCTCCATAACACCTGGTCAGAGCACAACTCCGACACAGGTTTTAACCCCTTGGATGCCGCGGTCAAACATGACCGTGGCATCCAAGGGGTTCTGTCATGCTACATGTCGCCCTCGGCGAGATCAGGGGGTGCCGATATGCATCTTCTGCAGCCCGGGGTATGGCCAGTGACCCTGGGCTGCTAGCAGCCCCCAGTACCTGGTTGATCCTGCACAGAAATGAGGAAGTCAGCCTATGCTACACGTGTATTGCAGTCTATAGTGCAGAACCAGCGATTCTACTCCACTAAACAGGCTCTCTGCAGCCAGGAAATAGCTGGGGTTTTTTTTAACGCGATTCACTGCAAATTAATTCGGATCTAATCAAATCGTATTAGAAAATTCGGCGAAGTTGCCGAATTGAATTTTTGAAAAATTCACTCATCTCTAGAAGTAATGTGTTTTGCTTACGCTTCCTGGTCTTGACCAGTGAAATCCTGATAATTGCTGTCACATCGTTTCAGTGCACATAAGTTGATATGGTAATTGGCCAAGTGGGCACCATTTACAATAGAATCGGAAGCATCTCCATCACTACCCTTGGTCCTGTAATGTTAGACGGAGGGTAAGTTAGTACTATGACATCAAATATGGGCAAACGGGAGACAGATGGTGGGATCCCAAAGCTCTTGACAACAAAGAGTGTCATCTACACGTCTGTAAGGAGTAGTTGTTATATGGAGCATGTTCTCCCGCTATTCCAGCCTACACATACTGTATGGAAATGAGAATTTTGCATAAGAAGGTTAAATCAAAGTCTATCCACTTCCTAATATTGGTTTAGAGCACGGTCCTTGCATTCTTCAATGTGATTTAGCTGCAGAAGCTTTAGAGAAAACCGAGCCGCACTCCGAAAATGAATATATTTATTTTCTAGGACTTGGCACAAATCTCTCCTGACAAATCGTGCGCAGCGATTCATAAGCCGCTAAATTATAACAACTTACCACTGAGCTATAGAGTAAATACCATCTGCCTGTAACTTATACAGAACGCTCTTGCTTGTAAACATGAAGATTGGTTTAACATAAGCAGCTGAAAATACAATATGACATGGAAACTTTGCTTTATTAAAGCAGGCAGCACTCGCCACGCTACCAGTGTCGCTTTTTGTGATGAGAAGTATTCTGAATAAATTTGCATATTTTTTCGAGGCTGATGAGAAAAATATTTTTCAAGATTCTGATTTTCAAATAAATCTATAACTAATGCTCTTGTCAGGTTTATAAGCCTTCGCATTGACATGGCGGTATTGTAAAAACCTCCTTAGGAGCAATTACACTTTAAGAGCATGAATACTTAAAGGGATTGTCAAGGAATTCAACCAACCCCTGTAGAGGCCCAGGGAGGTGTCACCCGCCAATGTCTGTTTGGTATGGATGCCAGAAGTCCTGTGCTCCACATAACCCTGAGACCAACCAGTGGCCGCTGGTAAGAAACCGGTGGTGTATGTGAATGATGTCACCAATCCCTCTCCACTGATTGGTCTCAGCTAGGGGCGTAGCTATAAGAAGTACAGATGTAGCAATTGCTACAGGGTCCAGGAACCAGAGGGGCCTAAAGGCCACTCTATAATATAAGACGACACCAGTGTTAAAGATATCACTGTCAGGGCTCCTAGGAACCTATCTATAAAACAGTGTAGAAAACTGTCAGGGCTCCTAGGAACCTATCTATAAAACATAGTGTAGAATACTGTCAGGGCTCCTAGGAACCTATCTATAAAACATAGTGTAGAACACTGTCAGGGCTCCTAGGAACCTATCTATAAAACATAGTGTAGAACACTGTCAGGGCTCCTAGGAACCTATCTATAAAACATAGTGTAGAACACTGTCAGGGCTCCTAGGAACCTATCTATAAAACATAGTGTAGAACACTGTCAGGGCTCCTAGGAACCTATCTATAAAACATAGTGTAGAACACTGTCAGGGCTCCTAGGAACCTATCTATAAAACATAGTGTCGAACACTGTCAGGGCTCCTAGGAACCTATCTATAAAACATAGTGTAGAACACTGTCAGGGCTCCTAGGAACCTATCTATAAAACATAGTGTCGAACACTGTCAGGGCTCCTAGGAACCTATCTATAAAACATAGTGTAGAACACTGTCAGGGCTCCTAGGAACCTATCTATAAAACAGTGTAGAACACTGTCAGGGCTCCTAGGAACCTATCTATAAAACATAGTGTCGAACACTGTCAGGGCTCCTAGGAACCTATCTATAAAACATAGTGTAGAACACTGTCAGGGCTCCTAGGAACCTATCTATAAAACAGTGTAGAATACTCTCAGGGCTACTAGAAAAACCTGGCACTCCTGTCAGCCAATCACAGGAGAGCCGCTGTCACTATTGAATTCAATTCCTCTGTGATAGCAGATCTCATAATAGCGGTGGTGGTCCCACTATCATCCATCCCCTGTGCTGTGACAATATGATGTCATAGTACAGGGATAGTAAAAATAAATAAATAAATTGTTGCCTGTTGGAGAAAAACAGAGAAATCATAGCAGAGCTGCTGCTGCTATGACTTTTTCTCCCACTGCCAACAATTTTTTATTTTTTTTTTACAGGGATTGAGCATAGCAGGACCACCACTGCTATTATCAGCGGCGGTCCTGCTATCACAGAAGAGCCGCTGCCGCTATGGAATTTAATAATGTCTCTCCTGTGATTGGACATTTGAATTTAGCACCAAAGAATCTGTTCTGGCGCTAAATTCAAAAGGACCTATTATCAGTGGTGGTCCTGCTATCACAGAGGAGTCGCTGCCGTTATTGCCTTTGCTGATAGTAGGACCCCCACTGAAAATAGCGGCGGTGGTCCTGCTATCATCTACTCGCATCAGCCATTTTAGTTTGTTTGAGACTAATCCCTATTTGTTCGGTGTCATTAAAATCCGAACAATTTGGAATAGTCGGAACAAATCCAATTTGTTACGAATGGATTCGCTCATCTCTACCTATGGGCAAAAGTGGTGCTGTGGAAAATTTTTTTTTTTTTTTTTTTTTAAAAAGGATTAAAAAAAAATAAAAACAGCCCAGACTTCGGTCCAATCCAAATCTGTAATGTAGTCCCAATGCACCAAATTCTATCATACTTCTCATTCATTGATAGCCACTCTTGTCACCTCTTGGTAGACAGTACAGATTCTGGCACTATTAGGTAAGTTGACATGTTTCCGATTTGTTGAGATAAAATCTGCAGATATCCACAGTCTAACAGATAACATGGCGCCACCAGTTTCATGATGGGTGGGTATCCAGGCAATTATCATGTATCCTCTGAATATGTTATATGATGTGATTCTGGGACCCCATAGCGGGCTATAAAATTATTTATTGTAGGACTATTACACAAAACAGTTGCATTTCCCTGTAATGACACCAGATTAATAAAATGGTGGCAGTAGCCCTATCCATAACGCTAAAAAGTTCTCCATTATAGAGATATAGCACATTTAAATATTTTTTCATTTATTTATTTTGAAGGAAATTCTAAATTTATTGGTATTTTAAAAGGGCTTTCTGGTGTTAGCCACATATGGTCTAATTGTTCTGAAACGTTCCAATATACTATGTGTTTTATATAATCCTCTGCCAGGATTATAGAGATGGGCAAACCTTTCAAGATTTCCTTTAAGAATATTGGCGAGGTTCATAAACCTATTTCATTTTGGTCGTCTGTTTCGTTTATAATCTAAGTATTCTTGAAACCCCCCAAAAAATAAGCGGAGGCGCAGAAACATAACACACACCTTCCCTCATCTATCCTGGGCACTCTCACAGTGCTCCCTTGAGGTTCTCTTTAGTCAGGTCTCGACCTCCTGGCCATTGTCATAACACTAACATAAGTGCCATCTTGACACACCCCACATGACCATGGAAGGCTCAGTGGTCCCATGGGTCTGTGATGTCACCCAGGAGGCCTGACCGAAAAAGGACTGTGAGGGAGTCCAGGAGAGGTGAGTGAAGATATCAGTTTTTAATACATTTCGGCAACCCCCCTGGGCCTCTGCATATTATACTCTGAAGAGACCCCAGGGTATAATAGTGATTCATGGATGGTGAACCCCAAAAGTCTTGGGTTTGAAATCCATAATTTTTGGAAAATTCATAACGAATCTGGCTCATTACAACCCAGTTCACACATCGCTAGTTACAAGTCGCATGCCCCATTCCCAGCATGTGATGGGTCTGCGATTGTCTTTTCTTTAACTTCTTAACCATGCCTCTAAGATCTTGTGCAATATTTCTTGGACACCACGTAGCCCTAGCCTAAAGTATACACTGCTTATCGTTGTCGTAGTCAGGTGTTCACCTAATTCTGGCCATATAGTCTGCATTGTACAAAGTGATGAATTGCTTAGCAGTACTGAAGAATCTGTAAAAGAAAAATAACTCCATACGGCAGCGGTCGATTACCCCGTGACACTGCGAGGCCAATTCTGATGGGAAATGCTAATATTCTTCCCTGAGTTGGAAATATAGCGCTACCTGCAGCACAAGCCAATTTTCATATAATGTCACTGTTACTAAATTGGGTCATTACTTTCCATAGCATAGCAGGATTCCTGCATTACCACAACGGCGCTCCTATTATAGGAGCAGAACTCAGCTGCTATAGAAGGGAAGGGAAGAAAAACGTAAGAATCCCCAAGGTGATCTATCGTCTTGGAGCTAAATTGCCATACTTAGATATGAGAAATAAACTTACTAATAGTGTCATAGTTCACAAAGCGCCTGTGTGTGCCGTGGAAGTAAATTTATACGGGCGCACTAGCTGGGAGTTCTGCCATTCGATCATTACTCACAGGCAATGAGGAGAGAGTGCTTATATTAGACTGTTAATAAAAGCGTCTCAATTTACTGCGAGAGCATAAAATCCGACGTGAACTTCATAAAAGTTACTCAGTATATCTGACATTTTAAGACCGGTTTCTTCAAGTGCGTCAGCGCATTCTTTATTCCGCTGTAAAGCCGACCGGATTATTTTGGTTTATCAGCTGAACGTGTCTCACGAGTGCGGAGCTGAATACACAGATAATCTCAGGCAGGAATGTTATGGCTAAACTGTATACCGTATACTGTATATGGGACAATCCGTAATGAGACGTGGCCCCAGCCTGTGGTCTACACGCCGCTGCCCAGCAATAGTCCCCAAGTCCAGAAGCAATGTGTGAAGCAAGGAGACGCACACCAAACACATTGTTCTACATGTGCCCTTCCTGTTTACATAGGGTAGGTCCCCAAATTATGAAATTTGAAACCCCTTGATCAAACCCCAAAATATATACAGACCCGGCATGGAAATATAGACAAGACCAGACCCCTTTAATAATTCGGAGCACAGAAGAGACCCCCAAAATAAAGACCCAGTATAGAAATAAAGACAAGACCAGACCCCTTTAATAATTCGGAGCACAGAAGAGACCCCCAAAATACAGACCCAGTATAGAAATAAAGACAAGACCAGACTCAACCAGGCCCAATACAGTAATACAGAGCCCTTTAATAATACATAGACCAGGTCTTCTATATTAGACCAGGCTAGACCCTTTATAGTAATACATACCCCTAAATAAATGCAGAGCTCAGACCAGGCCCAGTATAGTAATACAGACCCCAGTAATACATAGCCCAGACCAGATTCTCTATAATAATATATACCAATGACTAGACCCTTTATAGTAATAAATACCCCTGAACAGACCCTTAAATAAATACAGATGTCAGACCAGGCCCAGTATAGTAATATAGATCCATATAATAATACATAAGACCAGGTCCTCTATAGTAATACATACCCCTGAACAGACCCCTAAATAAATGCAGAGTTCAGACCAGGCCCCGTATTGTAAGAGACCTCAGATCAACCAGGATCAGTAATACACATGATACCCCTGAAGAGACCCCCTAAATAAATGCAGAGCCCAGACCATGACCAGTATTGCAATACAGACCCCAGACTAGACTCAACCAGGCCCAATATAGCAATACAGACCCTGATAATACATAGGCCAGACCAGGTCCTCTATAATATATACCAGTGACTAGACCCTTTATAGTAATATATACCCATGAACAGGCCCTTAAATAAATACAGATTTCATACCAGGCCTAGTATAGTAATACAGAGCCCAAACCAGATCTGCTATAGTAATACAAACCCCAGACCAGGCCCCTATAGTATTGCAAACCCATGACCTTTTATGGTAATACAGAACCCTCAACAGATCCCAGGCCAGATCCCCTAGATAAATACAGACCCCATACCAGATCTGCTATAGTATTTCAGAAATAGACCAATACAGATTCCACCCCAGACCAGACCCTTTATTGTAATGCATACCCCATAATAAAACCCTTATTTATTTAGCTTACTCATATAGCGCCATCATATCTCGCAGCGCTTTACAGATGTGGTCAATCACTGTCCCATATAGGGATCACAATCAGCATTCCCTACCAGTATGCCTTTGTGGGAGGAAAACCATGCAAACACGGGGAGAACATACAAACTGCTTGTCTCAGATTCGTACCTAGGACTCTGGTGTTATAAGGCCACCATGCCGCCCTACATAAATACAGACCCCAGACCCAATCTGCTCTAGTAAGTTAGAGCCGAGTACAATCCCCTAAAATAAGATACCTGAGACCAGCTCCTCCATAGTATTGCATACCCCATGACCAGAACCTTTATAATACATACTGAACAGACCTTTTAAAAAAAAAAAAAAAAAAAAAAAAAAAAAAAAAAAAAAACCACACAACCCAAACAGCCCAGGCCAGAACCTCTATATAAATACAGACCCCAGACCAGGCAGATTATAGTAATACAGGCTCCATACCAGATCTGCTATAGTAATTTATAACCCAGACCTCATCCCCGGTATAGTAATGCATACTGCATACATACCCCTAACCAGGTCTTCTATAATAATACATACCTTGAACAGACCCCAGACCAGGACATGTGTTTGACATAATAGCGGTATATGGATAAGTGTGAGAAAGAAAGAGGTTCCATGTCTGGGAACCTAATCCTTGTGAGAACAAGAGTCCTGTGACCCTATTTGCCACCTCACAGGGTAGCATTTCCAATGGAATAAAATGCAGACGTCGGATCCCATTCTTCTGATAGGTGATGTCCTTATAGGGGTACGACGTTACATGATAACAAGCCCCATCTGGTCTCCTCTAATGGACAGTAAATTTCTATCAGTCAGACTTTAAATTCTTAAAGTTGATATTTGAGGTTTAATATACACATATGGAAACCTTATGAACGGCACCACCATCTGCTGGAGTCATATCCACAGTACTTCTCAACTTGGCATGGATAACCGTACAAATTCACCAGTAACTTCTATACAGTGCCCATACATACATCTAAAAGCTGCAGTAATACCGCAGTAGGACAGTTGCTTATACCGAAATGTCGAGCAAGATTAACTCCGTACATTGTGCAAAATTACATCTATGTTACTAATGTCAACATTTCAGGATTTATAATAGCTAGGAAACATGAGTCATTCATGTCAATGAGAATTTCATTATTGAAATGATTTTTATATCGAGATGCTACCCGCTATAGAGCCGGAGTTATAAGCAGTTGAAGTGAGAGCTGCATACACCTGCTGATTTCACTGAGTATTTAGGTGTCATAACTCCAGATCTATAGCAGGTAGAATTAAAATCGTAGCATCATTTTAAAGAGGAGATTCTCCTGGCATGAGTTATACCTGAAATCTTTGCCAGATTTCATAAAGGGCACACAGGACCTCCTGCACTATACTTCTTAATTCAGGAGCATCTGGAGCCATTGAGGGAATTGACACTGGTGTACGAAATGCCATTCTTAATAAATTCCCAAAATGTACGTGTCCCAAAGCAGGAGAAGTTCAGTATTGGACCCTATAGAAGTCCCACGGTCTGCCTCCACAGAAGATAGGCCATTTTGTGTGGTATGACAGGAGAGTCCTTCACAGGTAGGATTCAGATGAGCTACAGTACTTGAGGGTGGGGAATGACGGCTGTATGTATATATAATGTATATGTCGAGCCATTGATCTGTCTACAAGATAAGAAAATAAGAACAGTTTGGTCTCAAATTGAATTGAGTTTACTTTCCCGGCAGCGCCACTACGGGAGAAATGATGCATTACATGGAGCCAAGGCCAAATTACAAGAAGTATACAAGTGCCTCTATCATAGGAACTGTTTGAACTGGGAGTCTCAAGTATTTGGTAAAATCATGGCCCTTACAAAAGTGAAGCTCAACATTTTCTACATGAAGCATATACACTGTTCACCTCTAGGACCCCCACCATCTCTTAGGAAATTAAAAAGGTTGCAGGCCCCCTGGTCTCTATAACTCCTGTACACTTCAGTGGAAAGAGTCATGATAGAAACACTCCTTTGTATGGCTTCTATAGGGGATAAGATAGGGATAGCAACCTTCACTAAATTTTTTTCCTGTCTCCAAAAGCCTTAAAGGAGTGGGTTCATGAACCCCTAAAAATATGTCCAAATGAATGGCCAGCCATATAATGCATGGATGTGGAGTCCATCAAAGTGGGATGCACTCTACTTTCTGAAACATAGCTATGGGAGGGGGTGAGCATACCTCCCAACTTTTAAAGAACTGAAAGAGGGACAGAATATGAGCAGTGACAAATTTACATATAGAAGGAAGACCCACCCACTTCCACATTGGCTTCACCCATTGCCACCAATGACTGTGTCCCTACACAGTATAATATCCCTATAGTGTCCCTGACAAAAGTATGCCCCCATAGTTTAATGTACCCTCTACAGTATAATAGACTATAAACAAAAAAAAATAAAAAAATACACCTCCAGCTCCATGCTGTCCTTGACTGTCTCTACTCCCAGAACCTTCAGGAAGCAGAAGGTGCGATGTAAGTGACATCACCACATTGCACCTACTGCTTCCAAAATACCGGGTGCAGAGACCGGGGCCAAATGGTGAAGCAAGGAGCGGACACAAATGAGATGAAGTCAGGACATACCGCCCAACCAGTGGGAGGTGTGCTGAAGGACACTCCGAGACATCCCATTAAATTATAGCCATTAAATCAGGACAACCAAAAATTCCCCAAGGTCATTATTTACCCAAACAGCCCAGTTATTAAGGGGTTAGGGAGAGATGAGAGAAATGATAGATGCATTTTGGTTGTTTATATTCTTGTGTCCTGTTAAACTGCTAGCAATTTCAGAATTTTTTTTTTTCTTTTTAAGAAACTTCAGCCGCCTGGGGAGCGGTGGAGCAACATTAAACCATTTTTCATAATGCATTGCAGACTAGCAGTAAATTTGCGCTTCCAGCGGCTCACTCTTCATTTTCATTAAATCAGCCATTTCAGAGAAGTATCATGTTGCTTCCAACAAGAAAATTATAAAGCGATTCAATTAGAGATGATTAGGAATGTTTTTACTTGTCATTCCATCAACTTCACGTCTCCGGGAGGGGGAAAAAAAAAAAAAAAAAAAAAAAAAAAGGAGGCCTTTGTTTGGCAATTTCCACCCCTGGAACAAAAGAAAATTGATGAAAATTGCTTTCAATACCAAATCTCAGCTAATGGGGGAAATAGAGGAGAACTTATTGCACGGAAAGAAGCAAATCTTAGGTGTTTTAATATTAAATGCTTTCCTCTTCATTTGAGTTCTGCCTCAGGAACTCCTCCTGTCAGCAGATAGGTGGCGCTATAAAACAAAGCCCAAAAAAAAGTATTAAAAAAAAAAAAAAAAAATCTACAAATGGATTGATGTGCATCGTCTCTGGTCTTCACAATGGGACAAGCCCGAGGTGGTGTTTTTGTGCTTTTGTGTAAAAGTGAAGTGGAACTTGTGATAAATTAAGGAACATTTACACCAGTTTCCTGAAGTCTACACCAGTTACATAAATGAGCCAGATTTCTGTCGGTACAGGGGCTATGAAGACTGGCGTTCAGTACGCCAGTCTTCCTAAATATTCCCCATTGTGTTATGGCTGGGGGGGAGAGCAAGTTAGAGGGACTCCCTATTCTTTGAGTCCATACATCATGCCCCCAACCTCTAGGTACAACAGTATCAGCAGTTTCATTTGTGCACAAAAAAAAAAAAAAAAAAAAAAAAAAATCTATCTATCGATATCTATATCTATATAATATATGATATTAACCAATATACTGACAACCCTCAGCAAAAAGTGCAGGTACATAATGTTCAATCATTAAGCTGTACTTCTACAAGACTTAAAGTCTCATTTTTTGTTAATATTTCTATTCTCACTCCTGTTTTATTTCCATTTTACCCCCAAGTTTTTAGTTAGCAAGACGACTGCATTTGGGGGGGGGGGGGGGGGGAGAATCTACCTACTAGATCTCCAGACCACATGGTGAGAAACTTTTTGAAGTCTGTTCATACAATGCAGTGTTGCATGATGTTGCAACTGGTGTGGCCCAGTGCCTGGGGGCTGCCAGCTAACTCCCTCTGTGGGCACTGAGCTACGGTGTTGGAGGTTGCCATTTGGTGCTGTACCCAACAAATAGAAGAACCCCACTATACAGAAGTCACTGTGAAGTAGCTAGGGGACTTCTATACCTTGATCAAAATATATACTAAGAACCTCTAGTTCATTTCAGAGAAGCTGTCCATGTCTTTTTCCTAAAATGTTGGTTTTAAAAAACAAAAAAAAACAAGAACATGGAAACCTGCAGCTAATATGCCATACCTATGAAAATATATTGAATGTAAGGGCATATTCAGGAAGTACGGTCAAAAGTTTGTCTTAACCACAAACTGCATAGCAATATTAGCAAGATTTTGGCAAAAACTGCAGAAAATTTATCCCAGCAAAAAAAAAAAAAAAAATTAGTTTTTATTGAACATTGTCAACATACCCTTAAAAAGGACCCTCATAGATCGCCCGATATCAAGCAAGAGGCTCTATTATTTATATGCCATGAGCTGCACTGCTCACTCACCATACAAACTATAGCTTCAAGTGTAGGTACTGCAGCACTGCCCCATAGACGTCAATGGGTGATTGCTACTGTACCTACACTCACCACTACAGTTTGTACAGCGAGTGAGCAGCACAGCTCTCCCACGCTGCCTTGGTATCGCCGATCTGAGGGGATCCCTAGTGCTAGGCCAATCTTAGAAATCGGATGACCCCTGTTAAGCACCATAGCTCTTCTATATCCAAACACTGAATAAAGAGATTGCCCCTCTCACAGCAGGAAATCCTAGCATTATCTGAACCGGTCATCACCAACGCAACCAAATAGCCTTAACCAATATGTGGTGTTAGCACAAGTTTGTGCAGCTCAAAAAGATTAAGGACAGCAAGGTTTCATGAGGACATTAGCAATTATGCAAAAAGTGTACCTATCTTGCTGTAGAAATAAAATATAAACCGGTCACTGTTCAGACCAAATTCAGAGAGAAGGGGAAGTTGGGATCTGAGCAACATTGCCACATGAGGTGGTTTAATATGACATCTTAGAGTACCTTTAACAAGTTTTCTGCTGAAAACCTCTTCACAGAATATCAACCCAGGCCTTACAGATTGATTGTTTCACTTGCGGATCGCTGCCTCCATTTTTGCCAAGATACAAAATAACTCTTTGGAGCAATGAGGGAGTTGACACTGCTCCATAGAGCTCCACTACATATACACAACAAAAACAGCGATATCTCAGCAACAGAGGCAGCGATTCACGAGGGGTAAACACTTTGAATCTGGTGACCCTAACCTATCTGCCGGGTTGGATTGATATGCTGGGTTCTGGTGACCCTAACCTATCTATCTGCAGGGCTGGGGTGATATGCTGGGTTCTGGTGACCCTAACCTATCTGCCGGGTTGGATTGATATGCTGGGTTCTGGTGACCCTAACCTATCTATCTGCAGGGCTGGGGTGATATGCTGGGTTCTGGTGACCCTAACCTATCTGCCGGGTTGGATTGATATGCTGGGTTCTGGTGACCCTAACCTATCTATCTGCAGGGCTGGGTTGATATGCTGGGTTCTGGTGACCCTAACCTATCTATCTGCAGGGCTGGGGTGATATGCTGGGTTCTGGTGACCCTAACCTATCTATCTGCAGGGCTGGGTTGACCTGCTGGGTTTTGGTGAAAGATTCCCTTCAAAGAAGAGCAGAAGAAACTGCTAAGACTCGTATTCAAGTAGACAGGCGAAAGTAACAAAAAACAGTGACTATTGTAACTAGACGTACATGCATTATAGCATAGCAAAATCCAAACCTGGGAACAAAGGCTGCAGTGGCCACCGCCTTACCATAATGGATAGGTCATGAAAGGTCAGGTTCAACTTAACTAGGCAAAAATTATAGAGAAGACCTTGGATCCAGCAAGTGACTGGAAAGGCAACCAGAGGAATATAAAATACCATTTATTGCCATGCTAAAGTGGAAAATGTCACCTAGATACAAAAGAGCTCATGTAACATTCACAAAAATGTACGCTTAAGAGTTTAGTACAGTGACAAAATCACAAAATCTAATATTTGGCAAAAAATATATTTGACAAAATGGTATTCTGTAGGAGTCCGGACAAACGTCCATCTTTACACAGGGAGACGTCTAACGGCCATAGAATTTACAGTACAGGGACATTAAACAAAAAGTGAATATTTAGTGTCAATATCCAATACACAAAAACAATGGAAAAAATATTTCCTGGCGAATGTTAGATTTTCTATGGCATGTAGAGGAAGTGAATAAGACCATACTGCATATATAATTGTGAATGTCACATGATATCACTTTACCCTCTTAGTCCCCATGCACATGTCACCAGTTCCTTACCAGTGACTGCTCAGGCCATAGATTACCTTCAGTAGTCACGGCACAGGCACAAGTCCGGACACTGAAAGTTGACAACTGAGCACCAGGAACAGTAGAGTGCTTTTTTCCCCTCCCCTTGGCCTTCACAAGGTTTGCTCCAATTCCAGGACAACCCCTTTAAGAATTGTGTCAGTTGGAAAGTCTGATTGCTGGTCACATGACACAGCTGAGGACCAGAAGGGAGCAAAGCATCCACAAATACAGCCAACATTCAGATAAACTTCACTATTTACATCATAGACTTTCTATTGGGCCGAAGAATACATTTTTATGGGAGTTCAACTTTAATTGTCGGGTAGTTTATTAGCTTTAGAGTCGTAGATCACTTTCCTTCACCAGATGCAAAAATTCAATTTGCCAGCCTAAGGCCAAATTCACATAGCAATGTTTGAGCCAGGGGACGTGACCGGTATTAAAGACACACACCATCCAACCACAACTTGCAGGAATCTAATCTCTATGATGCTGCGACTTCAGTTCATTCGAGCTATGGTTGGGGCTGGGAAATGCGGCCTAAGCCTGCCTCTAAATACCCTGGCGAAGGCCATCCTGACACCAGACCTGGACCCCAATTAACCTGACTGGGCCCTTTAACAAGCTAAAAAGAAGTAGCCTATATGGTCTAACAATAGGGGCGCAACAATAGCATGTACCCAGGCCCTGGTGTCTGAGGGACCCAACAGCCTCCTGCTACTTTAGTCACCCTCTTTTCGCGAATGACCCCAGTTGTGGTCCTATTGACCGAAATCACAAGGACTACAGCTTCCCTTCAGTCACCATATGAGGAGAAAGTAGAGGCAACCCCACAGGGATCTGGCAGCAGCTTCTTATCCTCTACAGCCAGGAAGAACAGCTGTTGGCCAAGTGAGTGTTGGGCCAACACCTATTGAAGGTGTGTGGGCTCCTCCAGGGAGTGGACACAGCTGGTGACATCACTCAATGCCACCCACTTCACCCTGCTGCAGTGGAGGAGCCATGGGAGGTCAAGATGAGTAGCTTTTTTGTGACAAACATGCCGAGACCCTCACAAATATTGGTTACCTTTCGGGCAGGGCAGCTGGTGATGTCACCGCCACACAATCCTGTTGCAGTAAAACGAGCCATGGAGGAACAGGTCGAGCGGGTGTTTTTTTCTCCCGTAGTCTCATGGGAAGGGTAGTCAAGCTGGAGGGTCTCCCTCCCTCTAACCTCTCCACAACAGCTGGCTAGGCTACTTATCCCTCTATTATCTCTTTCCCAAGATCATCTCAAATAACTAACGCAACCTGTTAAACGTCTGGGTTTTCTTTTTTTATTCCTTTAAAATAATTCATACAAATGGTTACACGCACAAACATGATTTTAACCAAAATAAAAATAAAAAAAAAAAGAAAAATATTGCTAGCCTACCACATTACCAGGAAGGAATCAATGTAGGCAATGAAATGTACTACCTTTCAGTAGTCTAGATTTCCCGCATACCACCAATAATATATATATTTTTGTCTTTTATTTTTTTTAAACTGGTGACAAGAAGCTCTATGCCTGTTTATACGAAATCTTAAATTTCTTCACAAAAAGAAAAAAAAATTCATGTTATGGTGTATTTATCTGAAATAAAGGGGCTTCATGCCAAATAAGATAAGAGGAGGAGGATGGAGGGGATCCAAAATATGAAGACAAAAATTCTTCTAAATTATAAAAAAAAAAAAAAAATTATATATAATGTAAGACAAGCAGGTAGTAAAAAAAAAAAAAAAAAAAAAAAAAAAATGCACATTGTGGTTTTTCAAAAAAAATAATCATGGGAAAAATGTATTGTCCTGAGAAGTCTGCCAACCGCTGGGATTACTGGGCATGTCATAACATATAAAAGAAATTTTTAATTTTTTTTTTTAATTTTTTTGGATTTTTTTTTCTATATTTCAAAAGTGGTTTGCTGATCGCCTCCCTTATGTTAATCCCCATCAACAATTATGCAAATAAACCCTTTTTTAATGTTCTAAAAACTGTACACAGACAAATACATTCATGATATAATAACTACTAGCTTCTCTTGCTTAACTTAGGACCAACAGGAGGACACAGGACAGTGAGGTCAGTCCACTCAACAGGGACAAACTACAATTTTTCTCTTTTTTTTAATGGGGTAAGGGGTTAAAAAAACCAAAAAAAAAAAAAAAGTTTCCAATTTCTTTCTTCTCGTCTTGTATTCTGCATATTTGGACCAATCTCTAAAAACAACGCATGATCTGCATGAAAGTTCATTTTTGCTTCTATCCAAAATCCAGAATTTTTATTAATTTTTGTACAACACTTCTGCTTCTTCTGCCTTCGTATGACTTCCAGATCGCCTACGCATGGGAATGGTCATCGGGTATTGTCATTGGCTACAATTGGTCACTTGGGTGGTCTCTGTCAGCTTCTGGTTTGACGGTTTGGACAGGAGATGGGGCGTGAGGCGGATGGACCACGGCTGGATGGGCGTGTGATAAAGGCATGGCGTTGGGGACGATTCCTTCCACCGCTGTTGGGATGCCGGCGGGGGCCACGCTTACTACTCCTGGAGGATACCTGTTGGAACAAGGGCACGGGTCAGTCAACCGAATGCTACAAACCATAGAATAGTGTTGTCCTATCCTTAGGACACATCTTCAGTTGAATACCCAGGAACCCTCAGATCAGCTCTTTGAAATAGTAGCGCTCCCTAGAGTCACTTCTGTCGCACAGTCCACGCGATGATATGTTTGGTCACATGGCTCGTTTGCAGCTCAGTCCCATTCAAGTGAATAGGCCTAGTTGCAATACCACTATACAATATATAGCACTATGCTTGATTTTCTGTGAAGAGTCCTCATTACTCACCTGAATTCTGCACTCTCTTCAAGCAGTTGACAGGTGGGTGGGGGCAGGTTTCAGACCCCCCCACGATCTTCAATTGATAGTCTATCCTAAGGCTAGGTCATTAATAACCCTGGAACCATTATTTTCAGAAACCAATTCACTACAATATCACAAAATGCTAACAAAAGCTTTGAAAGGCTGCAATTCACAATGCAACCACTGGGTGGCCATACATAGACCGCAAGAAGCATTGTTATCTTGAAAAGATAATCATCGTGACATATGTGCATAGGCCCAACCAAAAAGGAAAGTGAAGGAAAGATACAACTGCATAATACAATCAGGGGGTAATTTATCAGCAATTTTGAGGCAGATTCTTCCCCAAAATTAGCACTAAATTCTGCCCTTGCATCCAATGGGTGAGAGCAAAGCAGGATACTAGGAAAATAAACGCCCCTTAGATGAAGGGATACAGGCTGACCAGCACCCAGTGCAGTATAATATAAAGAAGTGTGATACACCCAGTGTGTACAGTCTCCTGCAGATCAGGATATTGCTTATCGTCTTGAGAGCCAGCCATCATTTGCATTCGCTTTGCCCCCAGGGCTGCTGTTTATTTAACTAATAGCGGACACGCCTGAGAGCGAGCTGGATGCTAAGGAGACTTGGCGTAATATAATCTGCATGTAGTAAGCAAACTTTAACCCCGTCTCATCCTGTGCAAGGGAGTTTTCCAGGACTACAATATTGACAACCTATCGTGTGGACAGATCAATATTAGATTGGTAAAGTGCAGCACCTGGGACCCCCACCGATGCACTGGAGTGAACTCTAATGCCTCTTCACAGGTCAGTGACATCCCATCCATTGGTCACAATGTCATTCTGCAGCTCAGCCCCATTCGAATGAATGGGGCTAAGTTGCAGTACCAAAGCATAGTCACTATACAGTGTATGGCGCTGTTCTTGGTAAGCAGTGAAGATGCCACAGCGGTTGTCCAAAGACTGTAGCCCATTCAATCAGATGGCCTGAGGGGGTTCCACATGCCAAACCCCACTGATCTGCCCTTAGGATAGGTCATCAATATCAGATCAATATCATAGCCCCAGAGGACCCCTTTAATATTAGCAGTATCTAGTTATTGTATAGCAGCTATTAGAGGACTATTCACAGTTAGTTGCTGGTGACTACATTGCATACCATTATTGAGGAAACTACTGAAATGTTTGGGCACTGGATGCTTTGGTGCACTAGGGTAAGCTGAGGCACCACTAGGTTGTACTGCAGAGGCCGATTCTGGGTACAGTCAAGGATACAGTCTGTCTAATGATCCTTCTAATATAGTTACACATTAAACATGACCATATAAAACTAAATAACTCTAGTGACCATGGGTGGAGAGCTCCAGGTTATTGGACATTCCCTCCTATACAGATGCATCGACTCCGTGCTTTCCTATACAACGTGCTTTACACTGGTGTAACTTTCTATTGTCAACATATTTTTTTTTTTTAACCTTTTGCAAGTGAAAAGCAATGTCTGACAGCGGAGAACGATCATGTTAAACCAGGAAATCCATGAAGTAGTGAGCATGCCCTGGTCTCACAGCATTACCTCTGGGAGGCGCAAGATCCAAATCAATATTACAAGACTATAAAAGTGTGCGCCTAATGCCGCCTTGTGTCTTTGTCTCTATTAAATATTCAAGAAGCCATGAATATATGTATACTTGGCGTGAGGGGGGATATAGATGCAAGCGAGGATATAGGACATGTCTGTAGGAACACGGGGCCTTTAATTTACACATGTAATAGGTTTATAGTAAGGCAGGCTGAGAACTTGTATGTGGTTAGTCCATCCTCACAATGGTGCGGTGCGCTTGGGTTCTCGCAGCAGAATGTCCATTACCGATCAATCTGCGGGGACAAAGTGCTGACACACAACACTAAATCCTAACTACAGGGAATGAGCGGGGGACGAGCACTTGTATGCCATGGACATTGAACCTGAATGATTTCTGACACCCCTCCAGCTGACTAAGGGAGAAATATCTAAAGCAGGTGTAGCAGAGCTGAGTTTACCACTTGCTATAACCCATGGTGAGAACGTAGTGTTTTATATAAAACTATAGGTAAACAGGTTTACATGACAGATTCAGCTCTGCTAGATCTGTGGGATGGGCCCCTACCCACATTATGATATCCATGGCGATGATACAAGTTAAAAGGGTTTTCCAAGGGAGTCTGACAACTGGACCCTACAAAGGTCATCTGTTCTAGAAGTCACTGCGAGCGCACGGACCACAGCACTCCTATTCAAGTAACAAGAGCAGTGTTGCAGTTCCCCAGATGCCTCACTTTTGCAGTGGGCAGGGGTGCTGTGCCAATCCTTTTAGTTCTATAGGAGCAATGCTGCTCACCCAGAGGCTGCTACAACAGCTGATCTGTGCGGGCTCTGGATAGACTATTTGGATCTGGAAGACCCATTTAAGAACTTTGTCTAGATCAGAATTCATAAAGGAAACACATACCATCACACATTCAGCACTGCTACATCTGTAGCAAACATGGACAGCTAATAACAGCACCATCTAGAGGAGACACTATGCACTACAGTAATTTACCGAAGTGGTGATTTATGGAAACTTCCAGTTCTGTACTATTCATTTATGGAAAGTTCTTTTAGGTGAATATAAGGAACTTTGTAATATCATTTAAGAAATCTGTTTCCTTCTCCTTTTAATCAAGCAGATTTACTTTTTACATATTAATCTAGGGGGAGGAGGACATTGAGGGAACCCTTCTAACACTGCTATGTTTCAAGATGGGACTGCCACTACACAGAATGAGGTAATAAATCAGTTAGTAGCCTCTTCCTCCCACCTCCCCTCTCCATAGACTGTGTGTGAGCTGGATATAATACAGACTGAATGTAAACAAACAGACTAAGTGAGGAGAAGAGCAGCAGAAGTGGGAGGAAACAGATTTCCTTAAAATATGTTACAAGGTGACTTCTATTCCCCAGTATTATTCATTTACGATAGGTGGTTTTACAATTGGAGGTACACCAAGCAAGCTACAGCACAGACGAAGAGTGTTGTCACAGACAAGTTCTATTTGTATTCATATGCACTAAAATCTACCTGGACCCAAGAGCCATCATTAAAGTCTGTGCACCTTTAGACCCGAGTATACTGTATAATAAACATCAGGCCAGATTTATGAATATCAGTGTTACGCCAGTCTCCATAACCTCATCACCGGCAGAGGGTGCACCTCTTATGATAAATGAGGCGTACCCTATAACGGGCCATGCACCTGGAGGGAAAGCTATGCCAACTCATAGCGGTTATAGATTTCCTGCATTATTTACGCCTGGTGTAAGTGACCATAAATCTGCCTCCTCCATGCCCTCCCTTTTGTGAAAGTGGTGAGGACAGCACAAAGACCAAAAAATAGAATTAGTACTTACCGGTAATTCGGTTTCTGGTAAGCCCTCCATGACAGCACTACAGGAGGTTGTATCTCCTGTGGTGCTGTCATGGAGGACATTTGAGAGTCACAATTTTTTTGGTGCAAAAGCTGGTGTCCAAGGCATACGTTTGCCCGAATCTACCCTCCTAGCATCAGTTTTTGCTATAGGATACTCCATTCTTGCACAATTAGAGTTGTCAGAGTCCCAAAACTGGATTTTCCACAGATTAAGCTACATTCACATCTGCGGCAGAGTCTCCCTTGTGGTGTCCACCAAAAATAGTGTCTCAGCAGTTCCCCTGTGACATCTGTATTGGTCAGGACAAGTTTTCAACCTCTGGATGCAAATAATTCTGTTCACTGACTGCAAGCAGGGGAAATCTATTTACAGATGTGGTCAGCATTAACTGTTCTGCTATTTGCCTCCAGTGCTGCACTTCAGTCACCCCTTGCATTAGATTTAACTACAGATATCAATGTGGAGCCATGAATCTGTGAAAGCGCCATTTGGCCCAGTCAGTACTCCAGCGAAGCGCACAGGTGTCAGCTGCACATTGCTGCCGCCCGGGTAAGTGACCCCCATCATTGCTTATATTAGTCCCGGTCTAGCAGAGCTCTGTGCTTACCTGTACGCAGCACCATTCAGTTCTGGATGAACTACCCCAGGATCCATACTGGCCCAATGTGTCGCTGCGGTTAAGTGATCTTTATTCACACAGTTTTTCAGGCTGTCGGGAATACGACCTGTGAAGGGGCAAAAAGATACTAAAAAAACCTTGCAAAAAAATACAATGGGTATATTGGCAAATCAGCCAACTAAGGGTTACTTTCTGCAGTCCCAAAACCCAACATGCTCATTGAAAGCCCAAGCCTGGCAATTCAATGAGAATGAAAGGACAACTATTCACACCCCCTCCCCCTCAATGATTATTCAGTATAAGTGGTATAGGTTTACAGAAGCACAGTCTACCCTACCCAAAAATCTTAGTTCCTCACTTCTCTCCATATACAGTGGCCAAATTAAGGCTATAGTTCTCTGCTGCCACTAGGGGGAGCTCACCACAATACATTAAAGTGATCAATGAGTGCTTAAAAAATCCCCACACTGTGAGCTCCCCCTAGTGGTGCCTGCAGGTAGACTAAGGCGGGAAGGCCAGACTCCTATAAAGAACTATGGACCTATATAGATTAAGTTGATATAAATTAAAGGTACATTGTCCTGGCTTAAACTACATCCATTAACCCCTGCACCACCAGGAACATTAGCCAATAACCAGGCTTACCAGTGGTTTACCTTACCTGTGATGGCTCGGCGGATCTCCCGGGCTGCCTCTTCCCTCATCTCTATGGAGGCCTGTTCGCTGTACCAGGCTGCGTGTGGCGTGCAGATGAGGTTGGGGGCGTCTTTCAATGGACCTTGAGAAAAGCTGAAAGAATAAAGACTTGAGACCTTTGGAAAATCAGATTTGCTAAAGCTATCCAGTTGTACGTCATGGAAACTCTTGGGTCCAGATTTATTATCTGGGATGGGCCTCAAAAGTGTCAAAAATGCACAACTTGGCAGATATTTGGGGCACGATGGCTCATCTTTGCTCCTGCGCCCTGCTCGCCACTAGACGGGTGGGGATGACCACAGTAAATTATACTGGAAATCTGTGCCAGCTCCTGACTAGTCTACATTGGAGTTCAGGCGCACTACATGTGCAAGATTACTAAGAGGCCGAAACCTCTCATCATTTCTGGCATGTCTTGAGTCTGTGGCAGAGTGAATTAAGACTGACATATACCTAGTGGAAGAGTGAAGAAATCAGGCGATACCTTTTAGAGGCTAACTGAGTATATTTATAAGTAAGCTTTCAGGAGTACTAGCTCCCTTCATCAGACATGGTGTGATACAAGAACTGAAAATTCACAGATTTTTATACACATGGTCTTCAAAGCATTTTAGAGTCCTTAAAAAAAAGCCAAAACAAAACGCAATCTAAGTAGAGAAGTTATTTACAACAGGTCAAAAAACAATCTGGAAAGTTGTGGTGCGTGACAGAGGGATCTGTTATCTGTTTGCTATCAGGAGGTGATTTGTGACCCTCCCAGATAACAGATCCCTCTGTCACGCACCACAACTTTCCAGATTGTTTTTTGACCTGTTGTAAATAACTTCTCTACTTAGATTGCATTTTGTTTTGGCTTTTTTTTAAGGACTCTAAAATGCTTTGAAGACCATGTGTATAAAAATCTGTGAATTTTCAGTTCTTGTATCACACCATGTCTGATGAAGGGAGCGAGCACTCCTGAAAGCTTACTTATAAATATACTCAGTTAGCCTCTAAAAGGTATCGCCTGATTTCTTCACTCTTCCACTACTCTCAATGGCTAACACGGTACAACATTATACTACTGACATATACTATAAATTCCCCCCCCCCCCCCCATCGGTCCGTACCTATGGGCCCACTGCCTAACTCCAGTCAGATCCCTAGCAACCGCTCCATTCTCGTAATGCACAGTACCTGAAAGGTTCAGATTCATGGACGTCTAACGCGGCTCCTCGTATCCTCCCCTCCTTCAAGGCTTGTGCTAGTGCCTTCTCATCCACCAGACCGCCTCGGGCTGTGTTTACCAGGAAAGCTCCTTGCCTCATCTGCAGAAGAGATCAAGAGGTCAGGGATCATGGCCACCATCTTACTCTGATGAGACCACCGCCCTGAGTTTTTCGGCTACTCCATAAAGAAGATTCATAGACAGGGCCAGCCATTATAGGAGCAGGGCGTGGAGCACTCACTGTGCCCTGTACACTATATCAGTATATAGAGGTGGTGACAGTATGAGAGCGTTACAGGCAAGTGGTCCACCAGTGCCAATAATGGGTGAGGTGTCCGCTGTGGGCACCAATAGTGGGCAGACGGGTGGTAAAGTCTACTGCAGTGCCCATTTCCCATATCCAAAATTAAAAAAGGTGCAGAGACCATTTACATACACAAAAAAGGGCAAGCTAAAAATTAAAAGGTGAAGTCCTTAGCATACAGACTGCAATAGGAAAGCCAGCAAAACTTTGAATCCAGCTTTGGGTGTGACTTGTGCATTAACAAGGCTACAGGTGGATCCTATAAACTGCTACAAAAAGGAATACAAGATAACCCACCTTAGTTATATGCCGGTGTTACAAGACACTCAGGCAATGTACGGTTATCTCTCACATCTTTATCAAGATGGCCCTATTATATCTTGTGGCCACTAGAGGGAGTTAGACGGCCACCAGAAAACTAAGTGTAGTTACACCAAGTGGGCAGATAGAGGGAATAGTGTGTAAGTTATGGGGGTAAGGGCTCCGGCAAGTTGTGTCTGCTCAGCAAATAGATTATACATGACGTGCAAAGTACAAGCCAAAGGCAAATTTAAAATATATATAAAATTCTGAATTCAGAAATCTTGATACTCTGTCAATGTATTGGCCCCTACATGTTAATATTGCTTTCTGAAGGTAATTTACCATTTAAGTTAAATTTTAAAGGGGCTCTACACTAAGTGTGGTGGCGGAGGTGGGTGGTAGACCCTGTGCAAAACCCTGGACCAAGTACACAATTCTGGGATATGTTCCTAGAACTGGCTGAAGGAGATTTTAAGGGTGTTAAATTATATTTCCCCAGATACAGCACCACTCTTATCTTTAGGCCATAACTGGTATTGCAACACAAGCCCATCCAAGCGAATGCAGCAATACCAGACAGAGTACCTAGACAGGAGCGGAACAGCCCAGAGTAATAGACAGCTCCTTTAAAAGATGGTTTCTACTTTTAGTGAATTAAATCCCCCCTCCCAAAAAAAAAAAAAAAAAAAAAAAAAAATTCATAAAACGCTGAATCAATGAGCATGATCTTCGGATATGTTGGCTACATGAGAAAAGACACCAGTAAAGCTCTGACCACAGATGAAAGGCAACAGAACGATCAGACCCCTTTGGCACGGCACAGAGATGCATTACATCAATTGACCAATACTCCTATTCTCAGCACAGCGAGCCTCAGCCTGTGCCTAAGCAGGAGTCAGAGCATGCTGGGACATGTAGTTTCGCAAGAGCTGAAGTGCCACAGCTTAGTGATCACAGGCTTAGACTGTAGTATCAAAAGTCTGTGCGGTGCCAAAAGGTTTCCCCATTCTATAGAGAACTTCTATAACGTTTATCAGTGTTGGTCTAAGATTGCAGACTTTACTGATGTCACATTCTTATGTGCATCTACGATCTACTATATCGGAGGACATTTTAGATTTCGATATATTACAGCTACACGTATATATGTCGCAGCATTTAGTTTATGTATGGCAAAGATAGATGTGAGAAAAGGAGTCCAAGACCTTCACCCTTGACTAATTTCCACTATAAGGATCTCTAAAGAACAAGCCCCTTTGGCACCACATAGAGATTTCTAATATAAAAAAAAAACCAAAAAAAAACAAAACACTGACAATAGTCTAAGCTAGTGATCACCAGCCTGTGACTAAACGTGGTGCAGAACTACAACTTCCAGCATGCCCCAAGTCACTGGCCATACGTTGGAGTGTTTAATGATCCTTGGCTTGGAATGATTATCTCAAAGTCAATGGAAGGTTTAGTCATTTCCAGTATCAGAAATCTCTGCATGGTGCTAAAGGGGTCCGATCTTTCATCCTGGACATTAGTTGCGGTCTGATATCTCAGACCACTCATCTTCTCACATGTATCTATGACATTCCAGAAGTGTGTCTCAGACTGGATCTGCCCTTTAAATTTTAGGCGTAGTATCTTCTATCTACAAGTATTAATGTGTCGTAAGATTTATTTGCCTAAATAAACTTTCATGCCGCCATCTATTGCCCTGACTCTTGGGGCGTCTCGTACAGACATTACTATGTGTTTATTTCCTCCACGTCTCATTAGCGTCTCGCTGGGTACCACAGATGAAATATTCATTCCGAGCAGCAAGGATATTACACAAGCTTCCAATATTTGCCTGAACACGGGCTCCTGCTGTACGCTGGCAGACAAGGAGCGACTCCTCGGCATCTGCAAGGAGATCACTACAGAATCAAGATGTTTTATTAAAAAAAAAAACCTAAGCTCCTGCTTGATGGGGCATCTGTGGAGATGTGGTTGGTTCTTTGGGTGAAAGTCACCTCCTCCACCTGTTTATCCAGAAAACACTGACATCTGGTCTGGACGGGTTTCGAGCTTACACTTCATCATTGCCTCAAAGAGTTAACGCCAAGTTTTATTAATTCATCAAGTCCCACTCTACAGGAGAAGACCCAAACCTAGCTGAAGATCTAGTAGCGGACCTCAAACCACAAATGAACGGCCTGAGGGCCTAGACACCAACTGGATTTCCTCGGTAGAGTTTACCCTGGCTATGGGATGCTGGCACCTAGTTCTATTATGGCAACGGTACAGCTAAACTTGGCATCTCCCAAGCAATGGAGTGTGGACACTTGACATTTCTCCTATGGCAATGGGATGCCGATGACTTTTCTCCATGGCAATGGGACTCCATGGTCTAGAGGTCCTCATTGCAAGAGGGTAACTTGTAGCAATGGGATACATAGAGCCTGTCCACTCCCATGTCATCAGGGTGTAAAGAGACTGGTTCCCATGACAAAATAGTGCAGGTGGTTAGCTAACCCCATGGCAAAAAAGGAGCAGACAGGTATATTCCCCTTGGCAGTGAGGCTGAAGCTTTGTCTCCTTCAAACATTTGGCTCTCCCAATGGCAGAAGGGTGCAAAGTAAATGGTATACAGCCAAATCAAAATGACATTACAAGGGCCATAGTCCCTCAAAAATATACTCTCTATTGACCCCACCCCAATGGTAAATGGCCGGCACCTACCTGCTTGATGGTGAAGTCATTAATAAGATGGTGGTTGTGCTCATTTAAGCTGCAGTGCAGTGTTACACAGTCACTATGAAACAGAAGGTCCTGGAGAGTGCTGACCCTCTGCAGACCCAGGGCTCGCTCAATCCCATCCGACAAGTAAGGGTCATAGAATATGACATTAAACCCAAAAGTCTTTGCCCTCAGAGCAACTGCTTGACCAACCCGTCCTGTAATGCAAGAGAATGGAAACATGTGAGTGCCACTAATACATGCTACTAGCAAACGTCAGTCAAGCTTAGATGGATGGAGAAGACCATAATGAATGGAAGAACAAACCTCCTCAAGAGAGAAATAGAGGCAACCATGTCATGGACTAATTCAAAGACCTAAACAGAAGAAACTTGCAACGTGCCCTCAGGGTTATGGTCCTACACTGCTTAACCTCATGGCCCAGTACAGCAGTGCAAGTACCTTCTAGAGACAACAGGTCAAGGCTGACAATACCCACTAGATAGCTGTTGGCCAAATGCTCACTCTCATCATTGCTGAGCCCCATGGACACGCAGAGTTTGCATTCTGACTCCGGACAGCAGCTTATCTGCTGGCGAACAAATGGATCAGCCATGTTGAAATTCAGGTAGATTTTGGGTGAGACAGGAGGCCTCGGATCAACTATTTAAGGGCCAGCAAACTTAAAGGGAGTCTAAATTGGATTATGACAGCAAACCCTATCCCAAGCGTAGGCCTAATAGCCCCGGACTAGTGACGTCATACGGATCTATGGTGCTTTAAGTCACGTTCATTAGGTGTGGATGAGATTCTTAGCCAAAAATTGAGATTGCATAAGACAAAATATGGTCACGTGAATGCGGCCTTAAACCAAGTAAGTACAAAGTTTGGTTTACAAATAGTAGGTATTTACAAACAAAATGAACTTGACCCAATATGGAAAAGCGTTGGATGATCCCAACCATGACAAGTGGACAACCCTACTCTGAACCTCCCTCTTTGGACAGCACTGGAAACCATCAAGACAAAGTCATTCCCTTCTGAACTGAAGATCCAGGTTGGCATATACAGTGCATGTGCCATCCCTTGAGCATACAGCGCATGCACAAGATTTCAGTACAGAGGAAAGTGACAGTGCTAGAGACCAAGACCTCCACCATGTCCAATGCCAAGAACCCCTGGAGAATCTACACGTACTTTTATAGACTGAGGTCATAAGTATAGTGCTCCTTTAAGGGACAGGACTGACGCTGCCACACTGTTTGGCGGTACAATCCCAATAAATTATCAGCTGTCAATAAACAGTTATGGCTATGCAACGCTGGGAATTTCTCCCCTGCAGGCTCCACAATAAGAGCTGTAAGACAGGATCTTGGCACAGACTACATAAAGGCACTTGCGCCACGCCTTGGTTTAAAGTCAATTGGAACAGACAAAGCCAGACAGTCCTGTGGAAATATGACACTTGGTACAAATCCACCACCCATCAGCACCACTCCCTTCCCATGGATTACTAGGTTTTTTTTTTTCCCCTTGGCATTAAGTCATGGTTTGCAAAACACTATCTATAAGGAAATCTCTAAGTCTGGAAGAAATAGTTTGCAGCAGTTCATAAATATTATCCAGTAATATGTTCAGTAAATTTTATAAGATCTATGAATCACATCCCCTTGTGACTTACAGGGATTGTCCACTTTGTGTTCTCTTTGTTATTACACAAGAGCTGCACTCACTATTCTGCTGGTACAGTCACTGTGTACATACATTACATTACTTATCCTGTACTGATCCTGAGTTATATCCTGTATTATACTCCAGAGCTGCACTCACTATTCTGCTGGTACAGTCACTGTGTATATACATTACATTACTTATCCTGTACTGATCCTGAGTTACATCCTGTATTATACTCCAGAGCTGCGCTCACTATTCTGCTGATGCAGTCACTGTGTACATACATTACTTATCCTGTACTGATCCTGAGTTACATCCTGTATTATACTCCAGAGCTGCACTCACTATTCTGCTGGTACAGTCACTATGTACATACATTACATTACTTATCCTGTACTGATCCTGAGTTATATCCTGTATTATACTCCAGAGCTGCACTCACTATTCTGCTGGTACAGTCACTATGTACATACATTACATTACTTATCCTGTACTGATCCTGAGTTATATCCTGTATTATACTCCAGAGCTGCACTCACTATTCTGCTGGTGTAGTCACTGTGTACATACATTACTTATCCTGTATTATACTCCAGAGCAGCGCTCACTACTCTGCTGGTGCAGTCACTGTGTACATACATTACATTACTTATCCTGTACTGATCCTGAGTTACATCCTGTATTATACTCCAGAGCTGCACTCACTATTCTGCTGGTACAGTCACTGTGTACATACATTACATATCCTGTACTGACCCTGAGTTACATCCTGTATTATACTCCAGAGCTGCACTCACTATTCTGCTGGTGCAGTCACTGTGTACATACATTACATTACATATCCTGTACTGACCCTGAGTTACATCCTGTATTATACTCCAGAGCTGCACTCACTATTCTGCTGGTACAGTCACTGTGTACATACATTACATTACTTATCCTGTACTGATCCTGAGTTACATCCTGTATTATACCCCAGAGCTGCGCTCACTATTCTGCTGGTGCAGTCACTGTGTACATACATTACATTACTTATCCTGTACTGATCCTGAGTTACATCCTGTATTATACTCCAGAGCTGCACTCACTATTCTGCTGGTGTAGTCACTGTGTACATACATTACATTACTTATCCTGTACTGATCCTGAGTTACATCCTGTATTATACTCCAGAGCTGCACTCACTATTCTGCTGGTGCAGTCACTGTGTACATACATTACTTATCCTGAGTTATATCCTTTATTATACTCCAGAGCTGCACTCCCTATTCTGCAGGTGCAGTCACTGTGTACATACATTACTTATCCTGAGTTATATCCTTTATTATACTCCAGAGCTGCACTCACTATTCTGCTGGTGCAGATTTATAAAGACTGGAATAATTCATACCAGTATTCATAACCAGATTAGGCAGAGGGTGTGACTCAAATGACAAATACCCTTCGCCAGGATAGAGAGTGAACAATAGTTCATAGCCTGCATACATTTCCCACATCATTTACGCCAATAGTCCCCTTTTCAGGAAAGTGGTGAGGACCGCGCAAAAACTAAAGTTTCAATTATTTCTGCAAATGTTTACAACTTTGTATGCCTTGTACACCAGAAAACTGGCCTATAAAGCTAAATAACTCCGCACATAAGTAACGTACATACACAGTGGGGCAGAGGTTATACCCTGAAGACTGCAGGTCCCCAAACACAGATCATCAGACCAAGCTCTGTGCCACATTGTTCCAACAAGGAATGATGAGAGATTTCAGCTCTGAAGCCCTCTGAATTGTAAATACAGCTCTGGAGTATAATACAAGGCGCACAAAAGATTAGACCAAGGTAAGGCTGTGTTCAATTCTACATCAAGTTCTCCATTGCACTGACCACCAAAAATCGCTGCAAGTCAGACATTTTTTGTCCGGCGGTTTCAGCTGAAAAAAAAGCAGACACCCGATGGACCCCATTATAGTCAATGGGGTCCTTTGAGCATCGTTGGTGGCAGTGGTTTCACAGTCCGTGTACGTTTTTCTGGTCCTCCGACAACAGCGCTGATGTGAACATAGCATAGTAAAATGGCACTGAAAATAGGCCAATGTCTGTACTGAAAATCACATCCACTAGGTGGCGCTTTAGGAGTAGACTAACCCTACCTACATGAAAAGGTTTTGATTGCCGATTGACAGATTTCTACCTACCAGCACACCTTGTGGCTAGAAGTGGTATTGCAAAAAAAAAAAAAATAATAATACTATCATCATCTCACCTCACGCACTTTCAGTCCCAGAAACCATTACTAGAAATACCCTTATGACCTGGAGTATGAGGTACAAGCTCTGGAAATGACAGCCGAAAGGCAAGATATAGCAAGTATTCCTTTGTTTCATGGATCTCGAGCAAAGTGATAAAATCGCACTTCTAAGAACCTTCTAAGCCCAGGGTGCAGACACTGTCGATGTAATTATCACTCACTCTGGAGGATTTGGGCTCTTTAAGACGACCCACGTGAACTCACAAGTGCGATTACTTTCACCTACTTTGTTTACAAGAAACACACAACCCATCAAAGTTTCTCACTTGGCACAGAACGCCGCGCTTTGGGCATAACAGCAAGTTCTATCTCAACTTTTTCCCTTTACTTGGAACTAACAACTCGGGCAATTTTCTCAGCTGCGGTCCAGCTCCTGCGTCCAATGGAAATCATAGCATGTACGTGAATAAAGCAGTAGCCAAAACCTGTCAGGTTGGGTTCTGCATCTGCTTTTATTGTTGTCCAAGCTGTAATGGAAAATTTGGCACAACAAATTAAATCTGAACTGGGGAGATGGACGCTGCCAAGTTTCAGCAGCAACCGTCTTGATGCCTATTCCCCATCACTAACTAGATATTTCACGTTGCCAGCGTGCCTGAACAAAAAAAAAAAATTAAGCTAAAAATTAAAGACAAAAAAAAAAATTTAAAATAAAGAGTATTTTCAGTATCCACCATACCAAATGTGTCTATTGGAAAGACTGCTTACGTAACTTTTTGGACAACTTTTTATTTTCTGGCAGTTTTTGAGTCATTAATAAATTTTGTAATCTACTTTATTAAATTTTGGCTCCTTTTGGTGAAATTCTATACGTTCCCTTACTTCTCTATTGAGAGCTGTCCCCTGCTTCGCATTGTGTATGAGTAGGGGGCTGTGTGACGAAGAAAGCATAAATAAACACTGTCTCTAGAACATCCCTATAACATACTGTATTTGACAAAGTCTCCACTGTACCCCAAAAATGCCTTGATTCATATCTGACCCATAGAAATGAAAAACCATAGATAAAAATAGATTTGGTGGAGCCCACCATAAAGCATCCAGGAGCCAGAACTTGCAAAAGTTCTGTAGAAATTTTGACTAGGAAGCCAAACACTGACACCTTTCATAAAGTCAAAATCTATATTGGGTTGGCAAGATATAATGTATATATTAAAGACAAGCCCCAAAGAATCCAACATGACCACTCTAAATTTGAGTAGACTGAAGAATCGGCCATTTGCATGAATGACAACGATGAATGATTGTTGACAATCTATCATTCTGGTCAACAACAACCTTAAAGGGGAGCTCCAAGACTCAATATTGATGGCCTACACTAAGGATAGGTCACTGATATCAGTTCGGTGGTAGTAGGACACCAGGACAACTGTTCAGCACAGTGTACAGAGCCAGAAGCAAACCACTCCATACAGTGAAGAGTACAGGCCGCACTATAGGGTCTCAACTCCCATTCAAGTGAATGAACCCTTTTAACTATGTGGCCACCTCCTAGAGTAAATATTCACAAATGGAAGAGATGAAGGGTGTCCATATGTGCAGCAGTAGCGTGCCAAGGCTCTGGTCTTTGGTAAAGCACATTGGCCACATAGATTGTACATGGTTTCAGAGTGGTTCCAAAATGTTGCAAAATTGCAAGCTTTTGCCCAAGTGGCACACTACTGTTGCACATAAGGGCAACCATACAGAAAATTGTAAAATAATCAAGCAGGAGAAGGAACAGCGGACCAAGACAGAAGTCGAAAACACTACTGTAGATTCCATGTTCTCCAAGAGTCCCAACCAAGTGGATAAGACTGAAAATTAGACTCCAACCACGGGTCAATTTTAGGCACCACCATTGAATAGCTCAGGCTTTACTGTAAATGCCTACTGGCCAACTCAACTTTTTGAAGACTTTGGGAAAAAATTCCTTTGTCACGACTTTTGGAAAGCCAATTTTGAAACTTATGATCTCATTCATCACAAATACAGTGAAACCTCTCCACCTCTGAAGACCACATTCTGTGACAGATTTTAAGGTTTCCATAGTAGCCCTCTTTGAGAAGACCACCTCTCTAGAAGACCAGCTTTTCATGCAATTTTGGGTGGTCGTCTCAAAGAGGTTTCACTATTAACTCAACCTGCAAGCGGAACTTACCCAGTCCTATAATGCCTAAGGTTTCCCCCCTAATTCGAGCAGCTCCAGATGCAACTTCTCTAATCTGCTCCACGCTCTGGACTCTCGTGCCTTCTCGTAACGCCTGGTGCAGCCACGTTGTTCGCCTGTATAAGTTCAGAATGTGGCACATTGTAGAATCCGCCGTCTCTTCTACGGACGCTGCTGGCACATTGCACACTGCTATACCTGAATTAATAGAGAAGTGATAGGAACATTAGATCTCCCAGCTATAAGGACTCACCATACAAGCGTGGTGATGGTGGAACGCACGAAAAATAGAATTTACGTTTGGCAAGTCCCCCGCATAAGACAGCAGAACCTTAAAACCAAGAAAGTACTGACTAATTCTCAGCATGTATAAAATTGGAAAACTTACCTAGATCTCCAGCTGACTTAATGTCAATGTTGTCGAACCCGCTCCCAATTCGGACAATTATTCGAAGAGCCTTGAACTTCTCCAAGTCCTCTCGCGTTAAAGTGATTGTGTGATACATCAGGGCGCCCACTGCTTCATTTAGTACCTGGAAATAAGCAAAGGACCTTGATATATTTACCACTCAAGGACAACACTTTACCGAATAAGGATCAGTCAAATAACCAAAATTTTAGTGCTGGTGTTGTCCACATCAGGAAGTGCCCACATAATACCCTTCAGCAATACAAGGTCCAAGTAGCCCAAGTATGTAGTCATCCATGATGAAAATAATGCCCAAGGACAATATTAAGCAGCAATGACAAAGACAACGTCAACAAAAAAAGCTAGGTGTCCATGAACGTGTGATGTACATGGGTGGGGTGGCCACCTGAGCCCCCGAGACAGACAATACCAGCGACACCTGCGCCCAGGTCTCTTAGGGGAAAAGCAATAAGCTTCATGTAATTTTGGATGGTGCTAACACTACAACCTATAATTATATATAATCATTGTTCTCCATCTTGCAGCTGTCAGGAAATGCTGGGAGTTGTAGTCTACATTAATTCAGCACAGGCTTGCATGGTAACATTGCCTATGAATAGGATGATCCCACTTGAAGACACTTGATCAGGACCTCATAAGAGAAGGAACATCTCTACTGTGGTGACCCAATGCTGCCCCGCAGATTAGCCGGCACAACATTCAGCCCTCCATGTCCAAGCCTTACTTAATAGGCTGCCATGTATGAAGGCCGGGTCTGGAGAAGTTGCCTGAACCAGTAATAAATCTAAATAACGCCGTGACTAGTAACTTCTCCAGTCAAAATGGCGCAGTCCAGCTCCAAGACTGGGCACACAGGATTAATTCTGAAACGGATGCCATCTAAATGAAGGACATATCTTCTCCACATGATCACATGAGATCTAGTGGATCAACACTAACTGCTGAGTACAGTGCTATTTGTAAATTACTGATTCTGCATTATACTCCAGAGCTGCACTCACTATTCTGCTGGTACAGTCACTGTGTACATACATTACATTACTTATCCTGTACTGATCCTGAGTTACATCCTGTATTATACACCAGAGCTGCGCTCACTATTCTGCTGGTGCAGTCACTGTGTACATACATTACATTACTTATCCTGTACTGATCCTGAGTTACATCCTGTATTATACTCCAGAGCTGCGCTCACTATTCTGCTGGTGCAGTCACTGTGTACATACATTACTTATCCTGTACTGATCCTTAGTTACATCCTGTATTATACTCCAGGATAAGTAATGTAATGTATGTACACAGTGACTGTACCAGCAGAATAGTGAGTGCAGCTCTGGAGTATAATACAGGATGTAACTCAGGATCAGTACAGGATAAGTAATGTAATGTATGTACACAGTGACTGCACCAGCAGAATAGTGAGCGCAGCTCTGGAGTATAATACAGGATGTAACTCAGGATCAGTACAGGATAAGTAATGTAATGTATGTACACAGTGACTGCACCAGCAGAATAGTGAGTGCAGCTCTGGGGTATAATACAGGGTGTAACTCAGGATTAGTACAAGATGAATTTCAGACTGAAGCTGTACTAGAATAAAATCCACCAAACATATAACATGGCTAAAGCGACCCCCTCCCTCTTCATAGTGTCCAATTACCATCAATGCTGCTTCTTGCTTGTAAACCCCTCCGGTGCCGCTACGCTTTGGCATACATTTGCCTAACACATTTGTCCCTGGGGGAGGCATTACACCATTGTGTTTCAGCTCCTGAGTGCTGTGCCACAAGCGCACATCCTATGCATTGAACTCCATAATTTTATGAGACGCACCAGCCCTAAAGGCCCATAATGCTCTGAAGCGCGGTGGGGACCCGGCTCTTACATAACCGCTGCATAATACAAGCAGATCAGGCCGCAGTCATCATCTACTTGCTCTCTGCCTCCCGCTGAAGAGATTTCCAACACTGGCTGGGCTCAAATGGCTGCAACATGTTGACGCGCTCGTATTTGCAAACAACCATCAGACAATCGGCTCTGCGAGTGTATTATTAGCAGCTCTGTGGTTTCCCATTATCCTCAAATGCTCTGTGATCTGTACTCAAAAGATGAAATCTCACTTTGTTGCTGGTGGCAGCGTTAAATACTGGTGAGGCGGGAAGGAAAGCAGAGCTGAAAAAACACTGCTACTTGTTAAGCGCAGGTACAGATGTAGCAGAGCAGAGTTTGTCATATGGCGCAATAACAAATCACAATGTATTGTGTGTGGTTTTGCAGGCAGCCATAATAGTCTCCTCTCCTGACATGTCCATTTTAATGAATTATATGAAAATTCTGGAGTGTCTTCACACACTGCAGTGTGCTGCTCCTCTGTTATTCCTCCTGGAAATTTAGGAATAGACAACTGAATGTTGCCAGATGGAGGTGTCCCTATACTTACCATTATCAGACTGTGTAAACACACAGGGGCAAATGTATTATGCCTCGTACGTCAAATTGTGACAAAGGCAGGAAGCGGAGGGCCATCAGCCACGACAAGTTTATCATTTACTCCAAAAGCTGGCATCAATGATGAGGGGAAATGCCTGCACCAAGTCATATGTGGCGTGCCCTCCCCCAGCTCTAGGATAAGACGACTGGCGTGACCAACACCAGTCTTCATAAGTCTGACACCTTTTAAAAAAGGAATGTTAACACCCAGTTGTCTGTCTATACATTGCCAAGAGGAATAATAGAGGAATGACAATTCTTTAAAAAAAAAAAAAAAAAAAAAAGATAGATGCTCCAGAAATAGGATATTATATGGAGAATTGAGGTATTTACTAAAACTGGCAAGTTCGTAGAGGAGACAGGTCCTATAACATACAATGCATAAGAGATACCAAATTCAGCTCTGCTACATCTATATTTTGTTCACTAATCAGGCTCAATATAATTTGCAGCAGATTTTGGGAAACCTTATAGGTAGGAATAGTAATATATAAGAAACTTTAACCCTTTCCTGGTGAGGAGAGAGCAGGAAATAGGTTGGATTTTATGGATGGGTACGGTATAAAGATGGAGAGTTAAAGCTCTGAATGTGTTTGCTAGAAGTAATCCCTGCAGGGGAACCTGGAGATGAAGAGCAGATTCTGCTGTGGATGTCATATGGTTCTCCTTCATCCTAGCATGTCAATTTTAGCTGTGGAAACGCATGTGGTTTCCATACAGGTTTAAAAAAGGGAAAAAAAAAAAAAAAAACGTAGCATAAAAGCACAACGAAAAACTGCAGTAAAGAAAAAAAAAAAAAAAACATTTTTGCATCTTTTTTTCCCCTTTGGTTCACTACGTGGGGCCTCGGCCTAAAAGGCGTTGGCCCCCAGGAGTTTTTTCTTGTTTTGTTTTTTTATTTTAAAATACTGATGACTATCCACAGGATAGACCATCAGTATCTGCATTGTGCTGTTCCTCTCTTATTCCTCCTAAAAATATATGAGCGGACATCAATTACCAATTGGGTCCCCGCACATTCTGGCCAGTGTCAGACTGTATAATGAGACCTGCCAATGTCAGCTGGCTTTTTTTCCCCCCCTCTATCAACTTAAGCACACATTTCCAGGAGGAGTAACAGAGGAAGGTCACAACTGATCTAAGAATTACTTTGTGGGGGGGATAGATGATAGATGTCAGTAGAGAGACAACTAGTCCTCCAATGAGGGAAGTCAATCTAAGCCCCCCAGAGTACGCTCCATGTACTTGTGCAGATTGTAGAACTACTACATGCAGACATGGACACAATGTAATAAGTCACAGCTGTGTAGGGCCTCTGTTTTGGAGATTACCCCCCACAGATCACCTCCGCCAGGGAGGATGAGCTCACTTCCCGCATTACTGACGCCTGGTATATACAGTGCTGAAAATTTCTAGGGGGTTTCCTAAATCTGCTGGGTATGACAAGTCTCTATTCTACTCTATCCTAAAAGACCTTTAGTAAAAACTGTAACTTGTAAAACTGTTCATTTCCCAGGTAAAAGGGGAAGTTATTGTGTCCTTTTTGGAAACCCAGGTTCCCTTCTTGACAGTATGCTTAAAGGGATATTCTGATTTCAGCAAAAGAAACTTATTCTTTGAACAAAAAGTTAATATTTTTTTTTTCCATATATTTTCTATATCAATCCCTCACAATTTTCAAAATCTCCGCTTGCTGTTCTAGCGGGCTCCAGCTAGTGGACGGGTGGCCAGTGCAGCACTGCCGCTATACAAGTAATAGGAGCGGTGCAGCAGCCCCGTCCAGTGCAGTGCCACATCGGCCACCCGTCCACTAGCCACAGCCTGCTAGAACAGATCATCTGTACAGAATCCACACGTTTGACCTTAGATCACATACTGGGTCACCAATGTGAAAATTTGACTTTAGGGCTGGAAAACCCCTTTAAGACCAGGGCCCCACATAGCGTAAGCTCTGCGATTTGGCCACAGCGTTTTACAGTATCTGCGAAATGGATGGGATTGTGACTAATCCCATCCACACATCCCTTCCCATCCCTGAACATGACCACTACACCCCCCTTTTGCTTCAGGCCGGAGTGGGTGTAGTACACATGTGCAGATACCGCAAGTTGTGTCACAACAACAAAAATATAGGGCCAGGCGAGACCGGCTCATTCAGGGCGACTCTCCCTTTAAGTGGATAAAAATCTGTCCTGGTCACGTGATGACAGGTACACGGCTCTGATAACTGTATGTTACAGGTCTGCTCCTTGCAGACCACCACACTATTTTATAGTTGTGTAAGAAAGCATCATATGCAGTAATTCATTTCCCATGTGTGGGAAATAGAAATCAGTGCTATGTGGACTCAGGCCAGGGTCACATGCTGCGGAAATCGTGTTTTTGGCCTTTGTGGAAATGCAGTGTGGGGGAGAGAAAAAAAAATATATATATAGTTTCAGTCCCAGCTAAGTGAGATTTTAGTTATACTTCCATTGCACAAAAAAAAAAAAAAAAAAAAAAGTTTGCTCACTATGTGCAGCCTTAGTCTAAGAGCTTTGTGCGGATACTGCAGAGGTGCAGCAGAGGTAGAGTCAAGTAAGGACATGACCTCTGGTAGTCCTGCCGTCCCACTTCCTCCTCAGCCAGCACTACAGGAAGTTACAACAGCAGGAGATTCTTACCAGCAGTTGTAACTTGATCCAAACAGCATGAATGTGTACTGTGTATAATATGTAATGTTACAAAGAGGGAGGGGTGCACAACACTAAATCTTTGCCCTGGGTGAAGCAAAGTTTAATTACAGCTCTGTGATATTGCATATTAGCTATATGGTGATATTCTGTAAGCAGTATGTAGCTGTATTATCTTAGCACTATATGACAGCATTAGAATTCTAACAATTGACACTACTTTGCTCTGTGGACATCAATTTTCTATAGAAACTGCTATATCAAGCCCACGACAGTTTATCTGACACCCTGTATTTTTTTCCACATTTAGAAAGCACAGTAAGCATTAAAGGGGTTTTCCAGACCCAGGCAGCATTTTTTTTTTTTTGTGTCATTTGTGAGGGCCCGCTACAGCAGTAAATGGTGAGTGTGTAGTCTGTTCCTATTGACGCTTTGGAGCTGCAGCCCCGTCCACTGCATAGTGGTGGTTCTGGGGAATTGCAGCATTGCTATATTACTTGAACAGGAACAGAGTTTCTACTCTTCATCCACTGCTGTAGCTACTGACACCCAGAGGCTGCCAGAACAGCCTATGCGGGATCTGGTTGTCCGACGCCATAGATCACATATGACGACCCATCAGTATGCATCATTAGGGGCAGGCTAATGGCAAGTAAAGTGGGGGTGTCAGTGGTTTGCATGTCCTGTAGGACAGATCTTGTATCAACTCAAATATAGGATCATTCTCAAAATCTATAGTGGGAGAGGTATATTTTGTGTGGCAGAGGGACCTTTGGGGCACCCTCAGGGTCCAGGGCCTGGTTGAGACTGCTATCTCTGCTTCCCCTTATAGCTATGTGGCACAGAGAAATCCATGCAATTCCATCTCCCAACTCTCACCGGCCTGGACAACCTGCCAAATCAGCACCTTGAGATTGGGCTCACAAAAAGTAATGGACTGAACAACCATAGACCCTCAGCACCACATGGTGGCTATCCTCCAAGAAGCATGGCTCTCCCGCATGAGATATTCTGGAGATGGCCCAGGCTCAAGTCAAAAATAAGAGAAACTGTAGGTCATCTCTTCAGATCTAAAAGTTCTTGTCCATTTCTCAAAAGCCTAACTTGTCAAGAGCCATCCAACATGGCATTATAGGATGAGAATGCAACAAGAACACTAAAAATTCTCAGATCTTCCTCCATGTTGCAATGCATAGGGGTTAGTATTGTCCCTCAGACATGCATTCATACATGGCATTTGCCGGGTAAATGAGGCCTTATGGAAACGTTTGGCCAATGCATAAAGGGCTTTCCTACTGCAAAAGTAGCTCACAAAAGCAATGTGAACAGAACCAAAGATAAACGCTTTCCAAAGACCCTATTAGGGCATACAGACATCACAAAGCTCAGGTTATGGCAGACAGGGCCATGAATTACAGTGGCCATACCACTCCATGGCTATATGTAATACATTTTTTACATAGATCTGTAGAGTAACAGACCAAGAAGTGGACCTTATTGACTTACCAGCTAAGTTTTGGTCTCTATTCCTAGTGAACGACCAAATACCCCAAAAAACACCCTACAAACACCACATTTCCAAAAACATCCCACGGCAATTCACATCCCTGGTTTACCACCCTCAACCAGCCACTACCCGTAAACATGCCATGGTTGTGGTCAGCATTTACCTTCTCATGGATTTCCTGTGTCGACTGTGCATCGCAGAACGCCACCGTGGCTACGTCTTTGAGGATGGGCATTTCTACTGTACAATCCCTGCCGTCCAGCAGGGCCACAAGTGGGCGCGGGTGCATGGGCCCATTCATTATTGGAGGTCGAATGCCTAAGAAGGTTAAAAAAAAATAAAATAATTTAGAATCGATTTCTGAGAACATTACAAGGAAATCCTACCAGCCAGAAACATACTTTGAAAAGTGCGCTGTGCTCTTATTTAATCTGGAAGTGGATGTGTACTTGTGTGTTGACATGTCAGATTAACGTAATGAGTTAAACGATTCAGTGACAAGAGGAAATATATATATATATATATATATATATATATATATATATATATATAAACAAAAACACACACACACACCCACAACACAACACACCAAGCTTTCCATTTTCCCAGATTCTGCACAAATTTCTGGAAGACTGATGTCGTGTTCCAATCTGCCAACTCCCTTGATCTAACCAAAAACTGCCTGAAGGTGGGAAACCGATGAACTATTGTGCTAGCCACATGTTTAAGAGCCAATAGCAATTCTTCCCAACTCCCCATACACATGCATGCTCAGAACAGCTTGGGGTGCATGTGTTCTCCCCTCAGACGGCTGCTTATCTGCAGAAAATTAGAGTATCTGGCATGTTGAAAGTGCCCCAATATCTGCCGATAGACATCAGATGGCCAGTCAGGCCTGTCAAAAGGAGTAGGTTCAGAAGACCATGTAGTGTGTATGGCCACCTTGAAGCTTAAAAGGGGTTTTAGGCCCCCAATAGAATTTTCATACTGATTATTTGGACGGGGCTGCTACTCTGAGCACTCCTGGGGATAAAAAAAAAAAAAAAAAAAATGCACCATATGAATGCATCTTCAAAGCTACACCATCCTATACTTTTCACCCAGCACACACAGAAAAAAAAAAAATTCACCTTTTACTTTCACCAGGCTCCCCAGTGGTCCAGCACAATACATGGTCCCTAGTGGCCGCCAGACACCAAACAATGCTCCCCAGTGGCCTTCAGACACCAAATGTTCCCTAGTGGCCCCCCAGACAAGTAATGTCCCCCAAATAGATAATAGTGGCCACCTGACAATTAATGTCCCCCAGAGACCAACATTGCCCCCCAGTGGCCACTCACCTATCCTTGGTCCCTGGAGCTCTGTGATCCTCCTCTGCAGATTTATGCAGCAGATCTTCTGCAGACATCACTAGCTGATGCCCGAGTAAGAGCAGGAAGCTAAAGCCTTCCTGCTGCATCGATCTATTCAATCACATTGGTATCCCAAGGATGTCCATGTAGATAAGCGGAGGCAAGCGGCCATTTCCCAAACCAATTGTCGCACACCCCTGGGTAGTCTCCACAGCCCCGGGTTGGGAAATCGCTGACCTAGCCTATAAATAGGTCACTAGTATGAAAATTCGATTTGGGACTAGAAAACCTTTAGGCCAAGACCCCACACAAAAAAGTGCTGCAAGAAAAGCCACGACTGCAACGCATTCCGGTTTTGCCAACAGCGCTTTTCACAGAGGTTTCCTCTGCAGACTTTGCTTCCATTATACCTATAGGGAAACAGCAGCTTGTCAATTATACCTACGGAAACTATGGCAATTCCCAAAATCACATTCATTTTGGAAATCGCAGCCTGACCGCAGGCGTGTTCTCTCACACTGTGGGGATGGGATTCTCTAGATTCCCATCCACTACACAGGTACTATAAAACGCCGCATTTTTTTCTGCCGCAGGCAAACCGCAGCATTTGCGCCACGTTGGGCCCCAGCCTTAAGGCTTCATACGTGAGTGCAGCCAAAGCTCACTTCTAATATTCATAGAGCATGTCCTATAAATATCAGACCACCACATTGGGAGATCCTCGGCTGTCGTGTGCGCGAGACCTTATTCACAGGAATATCTAGAATGGCCTTTTTATATAAAATGGTCTAAAAGCAAAATTTGGTTGCCCATAGCAACCAATCCCAGCTTTCTTTTTCAGACCCAGAATACAAAAAGTGAAAGCTGCAAAGTGATTGGTTTCCATTGGCAACTAGGACCGTTTTACTTTTAGACCATTTTAAAAAAATCTGCCCCATTGATTTCTAATACACTATTCACACGGCCAGTTTTTGTCCTCTGTTTTAAATAAACTGACAAATAAGACAGGTCCCATTTATGGCAGTTTTTCACAGATCCTTTAGACTCAAGTTCATGAGGAATCTGAAAACTAGTGCCCTACTGATGCAAAACTGCCAAGAAAAAACAAGCCTCAGTTTTCAGCACCTTTCTTGCACCGCCGTGTGAACATAGCTTTAGATCAAACCTGGTTATAAAGGCCACCGTTGCAGCAAATGACTGCCAGTGGCACCATGTTCTGTTTCAATGGCACCCCATAGGCACTTGACCAAGAACAAGATGACCCGTATCAACCCACTTGATCAAAAAAGGTTGGAGCAGAGTAGGGGCCCAGCAAACCCTCAGGGGCCCCAAAAGTCCTTCTGCTACATATACTATCACTCTAAACAGCACACGGTAGGGGCCCCATTGCAGATTTTGCACCGGAACTTTAACAGAACTATTGCTAAAAATTACTATTTTTCTTCATCTGATTCCAAGAACTTTCAAAATATTTAGCCCCAAGGCTAGGTTCACATCTGCGTTTTAGGTGGAATCTCCCAGTCAAGAAATTTTTGACAGCAGTAGAAAGCCTTAAAAGGGATCCATATAAATTGATAAGATGACCCCCAGACCAGGCATTCATTTAATAATAATAAAAATAAAAAAAAAAAAAAAAAAAAAAAAACGCACAATTTCCCCATTAAAAAATTCTTTAAAAAAGTTATGATGGAAAGGTTACGCTGCCCTCATAGGTAATCTCACCAAACTAAGATGGCGGCACCTTCAGTCAAAGGACTGATGAACCTGTGAAGAGCTTTTCCTATCTGCTACATTTTCAGGATATAAAATCTGTGTTTGGTTAGGGCTTCATGTATTTCGAGGAAGAACCATTGAAGTTGAATACGTCCTATCAGAGCTGAAAAAGGTCAAGGAGATTTTTCACACTGAAGAGACCATTTCATGTACATTCCCTAAATTTTCCAAACTTCCTTTTACGAGAATCATTTAAGGTCAGATGACTTGCTTATGAATACTTGGAATATTTAGACTTTACATTCCTCGATAGGCCCCTCATGCTGGAATCTTTTTGATTATCCACTGTAAAATAAAGTTCAACAAGGGAAAGTTTTTGAAATTTTGTTCATTAAAAAACAAAAAAAAAAAAAAGTGATGCTTGATACAAGAAACCTATTATGTACCCACACCCCTCAGGAATTGTTTGCCTTCAGCTAGAGATTTGATAAAGTGCCCATAGACGTTATTTGGTTTCCGGATGTAAACCTGGAGTGTACAGTTACCAGGAACAAGTTCACACAGGATAACACAAAACACAACGGCACTGCCTTTTCCCATCTTTCTCTTGGACACCAGCCAGCGCCTTGAACTTTTCCCCTTTGTTCCAACCTTTCAGTCAATGTTCCGATTACACGACACATCCAGACGTTACTAATGTAGTTACCGATCGGGACCACCTATGGCTCATGTACTGAATACTGCGTGTACCTCACATGAACTTTGGAATTACTGAGAGGTAATGACCTACAGCGTGCCTCAATAGAAGAAGCAGCCAAGCCTTCAGTAGCAGGAAGGAATACCATGACAAGCAGATAAAGTAATTGGCAAACATCTATTAGAAAATTTTTGTAAGTCTAGTTGAACGCAAAATTAGGGGGTATCAAAAACTCAGAAGGTGGCCATTCACATTAAGCTCGCTCAGAAGTCCTCATATGACCTTTCTGTGAAAGAGCACTTCCAGAAACGTTCAACATTTGTCTCGGGTCACTGAGAATATATGGCAACATGGACTAACAGGGGTATTAGGTGGTTCTGTATACCAACTGTTCCACATATGGATTCTTCATTCATCTATTTCACTTTCCCAAAGTGTGGGTCACGAAAACCTGGGGGGGAAAAAGGTGGGTGTCCACACTGCACAACTGCAAACTTCAGGCAATACAACACAACATTTCCAGGACCTGCAAAAAGACCTTTGATGATACTAGAGTCATGTGAACAGTCAAATATAGGGGCAGAACTTGTACAATAGATCAGTATATGGTAGGAGCCAAGCAGGGATGCATGTATCGGGAACAAAGAGGTAGCGGTGCCAAGTATGGAGGTGGGGGAAATGTGAAGTTAGCAGAGCAGAGTGTGTAGGGGAAATGTGGATTCAGCAGAACTGAGTGTGTGGGGAGGGAACATGGAGGTAGCAGAGCTGTTAAACAAGAAGCAGCTGAACAGAGGCAGTATACAGCTGAAAAGCTTAACAGAACCAGAAGATAGGACTTTTTTCAAATTGACCAAATATGGTAGTAGAGGGACCCAAACTAAAGGTTAGTCTGAAAATAGTTCCCACTTTGGGAACCAATCTACTGTGTAATGCTCACCATAAAGAAAGTTCGTAAAAGGAACTCAAAACCCCACATACAAAATGTATACCAACATGGCCCCAAGCAAAATTCTACAATCCCCAAAAACTAAGCTTGGAGGCCAAACTTTGGTGTCAACTGCAAATTTAGAAGACTCTTTTTCATATAGGTGCAATATTCATACTAATTTAACAAACTAGCTGGGAATAGGGAGAATTGTTCCTGTGGTCGCTCTGCCAGACTTTATTGAATGATCACACAAATGGAGAGACTCGAAGCTGGTGAGGAGCTGCCACCAGGACATTTCTCCCCAATTCTGGCTAATTTTAAAAAAAACTTTTTTTCTGAAATTGTCTGCTGGGATTTCTTGCTACCCGTGGCTTGGGCAGCACAAGTCTCCTGACAGATTCTCTTCAATAATCTGTAGAAATTCTGCTCTCTTGGGCTCATTCCCCACACCCTTATTGTCTTACATGGTCGGGTCCATGGAGAGGTGGATCCTGCACAAGGAGGATCTCACCACTCAAAATAATTACTGGTCTGGGCCGCGCTCTCGAGGGGCTTTATAGCAAAATGATCCGCCCCTATGGTACATACCACTACCAAATACTATGGAGAAAAAAAAATATCCTTCTGATCTCTCAGCCAAAGGAAAGGCGAAGCAGCTGGTACAGAGGTGCACAAAGGATTGGGCATGTTCAAAAACAAACATGTTCAATCCTTCTATACCCAACATCTACTATCTGGGTGAGTGAAGACAACACCTTGTATAGGGAAACGCATGAAACCATCATAGGCTCACGAGCTCTAAAAGACTGAAGACTCCAGCAGGAAGAAGGACAAGCAAGAGATTACTGAAAAGGTATCAAAATAGTCAATTCTTTTTGAAGTCTGAAATCTAGTGTACAGCTAGCATGGTGCTTGGCAAAGTCATTTTTCTAAAACAGTAAATTCCCACACACAATGAGTTAAGGAGGAAAAAAAGGCAAACAAATCGTCAAGTTCACTGCAAAGGCAAAGAAAATAGGAAAAAAGGAAGAGGGAAAAAAAAAAAAAAAAAAAAAAAAAAAAAAGGAAAATAGAGACTGGTTGACTTCGATTAGGTTAGGAACAACAGAGCCGAGTCCAAACACAACAGACAAAAGTTTGGCTGAACTTCTGTTAACACAATATAAAGGGGAAAAGCCACACAAAAGAAGGATTGTGCTTCAACCACAAGTCATGTGCACGGAGGCCTAAGCTGAAAGGTAAGTAAGTGGTGGAAGGAATACTTTCTATGTATTAACCCACCAGATAAACACACAGAGTCCTGTCCAGTTCCCAAGACGACACAGCTCTACATAAAACACTATTATAGTCTCCAAAAACTCATGGGTGAGGCTCTCTGTGGAATTCCATGACATTTAATAGTCCGAACATCCCAAATAATCACATCTCCCACTCGCAAAAAAGGTACCACTCAGACACCATCATGGTATAGAAGACGAAGATACAACCTGATGTCCCCCTCAAAAGGGAATCACTTTTTTTGTTCTCCCAAACATTACTGACGCAAAAGGACAGATCAGACAAGTCTCCTGAGAGGAGTTATAGATGACGGTCAGATCCGACCAAGGCCTGTATCCAGGGTTGGAGCACGAGCTCCTGAATCCTGTAATTGAAGTCTTACCATGGAAACCATTTTACGATCAAGTTGAGGAGCAGATTGTGTGATATGAGCTATATGAAGTAGTGTTTGTCAGTGTTCCCAAATTATAAGAATATTAAAGTAATATGGAATCGGTATGAGGACCAAGACAAGAACAGAACTGCCACCACCTAAAAATGGAGAACATCTGTGGAACTAGTTGAGAACCTAGGTTGTAAGGGATACCAAGTGCTGTAGTCAAAATCGTGGTCACCATACCATACTTTGCCGATTATATAGAGTCATACAATATACTCTTCTGCTCCCTCAAGTTTTATAGACAATCATGAGATTTTCCACAATATAAACAATGTAGACCATTACTCTTCATCTCTGGCCTTCTATACATCTGATAGACTTCCATTTAGGGTGCCTTCAACTGCAGCATGTTTTATTGCAAATAGAGGCTAGTTTTGACAGAAAAACACCTCATTCAGACAAATAGACCCAATTCAGTTGTAGAAACTTCTGCAACTAAATCTGCAGTGTGCGGTAGACACCCTTACAGGAATGGGGTAAGCCACATATCACACCCTACAAGATTAAGATAAATGTTAGTTACTAAGGATGTGTCATCAAGCTTCTATTTGATCATTGGGGGTTTAACACAAGCACCCAGTCTGATCAGCACAGCATACGAGTGTGGTACGCCAGGCTGTGCTTTGTTATACCGCTCAGTCTCATTTACACAACTGGTGAACTTGACTACACTGACCTGTGAAGCAGAAGTGCCACTCACCTGATGGCCGGAAACTAGGCCCAGATGAATGGGCCTAATCAGCAAGGTGTCACGGACTCTCGCAGGATCAAGCAGGACACTTTCCTGCTCCAATTTCTACCTACTATTTAAAACAATGGGAAGCAGAATCATGGTGGGGGAGGAATCAGTTTCATAATCAGTACTGTGTGAACATACCCTATTTCACAACTAGTAGGTGCTCCCAACATACTCCACATGTTACCCTGCTACAGTCCTTTCCAAGCATTTCCAGCTAGTGTTAGTTGGCATCCTTTTCTTCTCCCCCCACAACTGTATTGGAAACCAATTTCAACTCCTATGCAATACATAATACATGGCATATAGTCTAATGTTTATGACCTGAAACTAAGCAGGTCATATTTGATCAAGCTTTTCTACCAGGACAGCAAGACTGTGGCTGGAAGGGTCTAAAAAGTGACTTGTCTGACCATTATAAAACAAACATGCAGTCTTTACCAAGCAGAGGGTAAGGCTTTATGGGGGTTTCAAGCAGGTCCATGGAGTCAGTAGTCCAAACCATGACACTCCTTCATAGAAGCCTGACCACCATGGTCAGAAACCGTAAGGATCCTCAGATCCACACACAAAAAAAAGCAGCTAGTGACTGAATTCCTATAGAAGTAAACATGCCACAAACTACACAGCCAATTATATAATAATTGAATAATAGAATTAAAATTTAACATTTTTATTCTAACTTTTTCTCAACAGAATCCACCCAAAACAGATTCCAACTTCTCAGTCCTTGTTTCAAGGGAGACTGTCAACACCTATGAAGTTCCTCATAACTGGCCATACACACAAATGACATGAAAGTCTCAGCTTATTTCCTGGGGGTATTTCAGGGTGCCCCATACACCTCTGACAGTTAATGTCCCTCTCCTATAGGAACAAACATGCACACTTGGCGGACCCAACCAAGTATACTTAGAAGTGAGGTCAAGTGAGAAGTATTTTGCCCCTGGACCAAAGCTCCAACTTAAGGGTTGGTTTCAGTAATGTTAAACCCTACTACACAGCCTGTCAGACTTTCTTCCTAAAAATTATTAGGTCAGAGAATGATGAAATCAACTGAAATACAAGAAATACAAATTTAAAAAAAATAAATAAAACCAAAAAAAAAACACACAAACTTGAAACTACTGAGCCGGAAACAAAACTGAACCCGCTACGAAAGTAGGAAGTTTCAGCAGATGTTATCAGTGCACTATTACAAGGCTGTACCAGGACAGGAGTCAACATCGCGGAGGTTTCAGAACATTAATATAAATTTATATTTTATTTATTGCACACCACACACACTTTTTTTTTTTTTTTTTTTTTACTGCCTTTCTTTCTTCAGGTCCAAAAAATGAGTAAAAATAATAAAATATTGATACGAGACACTCACCTCGTGTCAAGACCATCACAGACACTGAAGAACTGGAGAAGTAGATGCCACCCAGACAGTGATGTGAAGAGAATGTCACGTTGTGTAACTCATTTTGACCCTTTTATCTCAGGAATAATTTTTTATTTTTTTTTGCAAAAAAAAAAAAAAAAAAAAAAAAAAAAAAAAAAAATAAAAATCGCACTACATACAGGAGTCTATTATGAAGTCAAAAGGGGCTATAGGGGGAATAGTAAAAAAAAAAAAGTGACTACCGCAACCTGGACTCTGAAGGGGTCCCATAGATCCCATAAAATATTCACCACTATTGTAGAGGGCACAACAAGGGGCTCCATTACAGATTTGGCATTGAGGCCCAAGCGCTCCAGGTTACCCCTCTATAGAGTAATATTCTTATCTTTAACAGGTTATCTTTTAGACACTTCCCTAGTCCATAGGACAGACAGCACAGGGTGCCCACCCTCTATTAGCTACACCAGACAACCACTCAACTGCAACTTAACTTAGACAACCCCTTCCCCAAAGTAACCCCAGTTATTTTAGCTGAGTTGACATCCCATTTACAAACCGAGACGTTTTAGCATATATCTTATTCCATAATTAAACACTCTTACCAGCATTTAATTGAAGGGAGCCAAGCCGCAATACCAGACTGAGCCATGCACAAGAGTGGCGCTGTTTCTGGCTGCCTTTGTAAACTCTATGACTAATTTTAAAAACACTGGGCATCTGGTTTGCAGCACTCTGTGAGCAATGGCAAACAAGAGCCAAGAATCTCTCACCAAACAGCATTGCACAAGATTAGAAAAACATGGCTGCTTTCTTCTGCCACATCTGCTTACAGGTTGCGTGAGGTATTGCAGTTCAGCTGCACTGAATTTGACCCCCCACCCATGTTCTTCCAATTCTGTACAATACAAGGAGATGACATGAATGTAATACAACACAAGCTTCTCAGGCTTTCATATACAACTAGGCATGTCTGCCGAGGACTCCACCCATCTTGTCACAATGTCTTCCCTCGGGGCTGTAGTAAAAACAATTGGGATAAGATCTCCCAGCACTTATTGACTTAAGATTATAGGCTTGCTGGAATTCTTGGTGGGAAGTGGCAGCTTTACAAAGCAGACGGAAAAACCTGTATTTTACCGGAAGAATTATCACAGCAACAGTATGGCGTATATTTTCTACTATACCACACCATTAGGCGGTTCCTACAACTTTATAAAATTAAAAGCTTTTCGGTTTCCACAAGCCAAAGTGACCCAGAAAGTCTCACCATACATTTGTCCCATCTTTAGCATAAATGTGGCTCTGTTTTTGGAATAAACCATCATATTGGAATATCAATGTCATTGACTTTATGGCCTCACGGACACAATAGCGTGCCTATGCAGGATCCATGGTGGAATGGCATGGACGGCACATGGATGGAGTACATGGACCCATTCATTTACTTTAGTATGCTCAGACCACTTGAGTTTTGCCCCAGAGTCACCGCACCATACACAGGCTCATGATAATACGCGGGTGTGTGTATGAGGCCATTGAAAATAAGTGTTCGATCCATGAAAAATATGGCTAGCACACTGAATACACACAATTCTGCGCATGAGTCCCAATACAACCAAGCTGCGAAGCCAGCCATAACCCATGAGGTGTGTGTAACAGTTTCAGGAAGGAATTAGCTGTATTTTTATACTCCGCACAAGCTCTAAAAACTTGCCCATAGGCTCACTCTCCATCAGGCTTCCAACACCTTTTGACTTTGGCCTCATGCACACAACTGTATTTTCACGGTCCTGTATATGGAGCCGGAAGCAACACTCAGGACAGGTCCTATTCCTATCAAGTTTTGCAGCCGTGCTCACAGACCGCAATGGATGGGGCAGTGAATGGACACAGATTGTCGAACCATGTGCTGTTCAATCACGGATTGGCGTCACGCACATGGCCGAGTGCATGTCGTCTTAAAGGCATCTTACAAAGTGATGGTATATTGTTTGGATATGCCACCACTTAAATGATCAAAGGAGGCCCGACTGGGTTCCCAATTATCCTGGGAATGAAGAGGATGAGCTGCTACCCCCTTTTAAGTAGTCCCTCCAAGCCTCCCAAAAAAAAAAAAAAAAAAAAAAGGTAACCCACAGCCAGTCCCATTCTCCAGCAACATGTCAGAACTTTATTCACAAAATGGCAATAGCAAAAAGTCTACAGGAGCGGCAGCAAGGGCATATGACTTCACCCAGCCAATAGGGTGAGTGTTCTTTCCTACACCAAGACCTACATACTGCCCCTTGCATTTAGAAACTCCCTACGCTCCAAAATTAAATCTGTAAGACTTCCTGGGATAGATGGACTCTTTGGGGGGGTTTTAAATCTAGTCCGGTTTGGTTTTTAGACAGTTCTATGCCAAAAAAAAACAAAACCCAAAAAACAGCAAAATGTCAATTTATTGGGTTACTTCTAAGTGTTAAAATATGTGAAATACACCTTCTATACTCAAAGTCCACCATAGACCATCTAAACCACTATGGACCAATGCCACAAAAAAGAAACTAATTGCTATAACATTTTATGTTTGCCCCAAAACTTTCTGCCCATACAGCTGGTCAAAAGCTACACCCAACCATAATCTGATCCAAAACAATTAGAGGTTATATGAGCTTGCTGGAAAATACAAGTAGAAGTTCGCCACAAAGCCAGTCAACTGCTTGGCCCCAGCAAACAAAAACAAGGTCTGGTCCAATTTGGCATCCACTGTGTGCAGCTGAATTGGATGGTGACCCAACACACAGCCCAGGTGGCCGGACTGATTCGTATGCATCCAGCTAGACGTTACCATGCATCCAGTTTTGGATAATCTATAGCATTAAATACTACGAGCCACATAAAAGGCGCAGTTTACAAAAACAATGGATCAGAAATCCTCATCTGTTTGTAGAGAGATTACAAAGAGGAGGTTTCACTCCGGAGGACCCGTCCTGTCCTGCATTTCACAGCCAGCCATAGATTTGAATGGACATTGTGTAATACTACAACTCCCCTGTGATGGCACTGCAGGGAAACTGAACACTTAACTGTCAGGTTTCCTCACAGATGGGACCTCAGATCAGAAATCTGCCATACATTATTCAGGTATATGAGGCACACCCTCTGTCAGCGATGGGGCTGTGAGGACTGGCATTGATGATGCCAGTCTTCATAAATCTGACCCAATCTTTTTGCAGCCAGACTGCTTGTATTTGGAGTACATTGCAGTTGCACAAATACTTATTACCTAAGGCCTGACTATAAATAGTGGCACGATGGGTAGTGCCTATACTGGTTGGCACAATCTTCATACGGCAACAGGACCTTGAAGGACTATAATTCACACCAAGGATAGACAGGCGGCCTTGGGCTTGGACTTTGTGGTACTGGTTAACCTCGAAACTAAAAATTTTACAACATCAATACACAAGAAAAGACTAATAAATATATTCATAATTTACAGCGGACCTGAAAATCTGTCACGAGAAATCTAGTCTGGTTAAGTGGAGATCTTAAGAGGTGGACTTTTGGAGACGTTTCATTGTCTATAACAAACTAGCTGACAGACCCCACTACAGATATGGCACTAAGGACTTCGCCTTAGGACTGATCATCAATATTAGATAGATAAAGTCCAACATGCAGGACCCTCACGATCCCCTGTTGAGATCTACTTCCTCTTATTAGGTTACTGACATCACATCCATTGGTCACTTGCCCATGTTGCGGCTCAGTGCCATTCCAAAGAAATGTGGCAGGGCTGCATTACCAAGCACAGCCACTATACAGTGTATGACGATGGGGCTAAGAGGCACACCTCACTCAATCTGCTGATCAGTGGTGGTTCCCAGGTGAACAACCACCACTGATCTTGTTCACAGGACAGGGGATAAGTGTTCGATCGCTGGGGGCCTGAACGTCCGCCTAGTGAATGGAGTGCCAGTGCGCTTGTGTGACTGGTGCTCCATTCACATCTATGGGGTGTCGGGACTAATCTCTGGAAGCCCCATAAATGTGAATGGAGCACCTGTCACCACTCACAAGGAGGCCTTAGGAGGACGCTTAGGCCCCCAGCGATCAGACACTTATCCCGCCCTGTGGATAGGGAAGCAGTATCTGATCGCTGGGGGCCTGAGCGTCCTCCTAGTGAATGGAGTGCCAGTGCGCTTATGTGACTGGTGCTCCTTTCACAACTATGGGGCTGCGGACACTTCCGGAGATTATAGTCTCAGCAGCCCCACAGAAGTGAATGGAGCTCCGTTCACAAGCAAGCGTTCGGGCCCCCAGCGATCGGACACTTATCCCGTCCTGTGGAGAGAGTGTCCATGACAGAACCCCTTTAATTCATCAGATCTCGTATCCATTTCGAAAAATGAACACTAGATTTAAAGCAAGGTGTCCTGATAAGAATAAGCAGCCAAACCACAAGGACAGGAAGTGTTGTCATGGGAACCTAGACCAAGACGTTATTGTCACAAGAGGCCTTCAGCACTTACAAAAAAATTCACACATCACTGGCATTACACAAAAAGTATACAAATACACATTATACACATCTATAATATAAATACTATATATTCATATAGGAGTGAACTGTTGCCATGGGAACAGGAGAAGATATTCAGGCATAAGAGTTGACAAAAATCTCTAAAGATACATAGCAAACCCCCACCTAGGTCACACAGCTGTGCAGCTGAGATATAGGGAGCTGTTTGAAAGGCCTTACCCTATATTCACACCAACATCAGAATCGGCTATGTGACCAAAAAAAAAAAAAAAAGCCACATGCCTGAATTAAAAGTCATTTATGAGAATGGGGGCTATTCTCTATTATGACTGATATTTTGACGGCCTGTTGTAATGGACCATCAGTATCTAGACCATGTTATTTTTGTTTGTGGCCACGGACCCCTCCATACACTCTAAGGCCCGGTTCACATCTGCGTTCGGGTTTCCGTTCGGGGGAGTTTTGAACAACATTGGTGTGAATGTAGCCTTATTCCGAAAGCTTGGTATGGGGTGGTTTTAGTAGCACATTTATGAATTTTTACACAACCCATCCAGATTTACATGGGGCACAAATTTCTGCAACAAATCTGCTATGTGTGAGCTTATGCCAAGTCTAGGATCTGTTGTACAGAAAATAGTCCACACGCTCTATGTTTGTTCCCTAGAGCTCAGGTTTTGTCTATATATTTTTTATCTATCTATGTAGATAAACTGTTTATAGACCGTATATACAGAGAGACAGACACTCTACTGGAATATTCATACCAGAATACTGCCATAGCATACCAGAATATACTACTGCCATACAACACTGCCCAGCAGAGAAAAAAACCTCCATACATTGCCAATAATATCCAAGTAATACCACCACATACGGTTCACATAACACTGTCATACTTTGCACACCCAATAGTTCCATTTCAATGCCTAAAAATAAACCATTGGGTGCGCAACAACATAGTAACCCTTCACAACTTGGCATTGTGTTAAAGGGTTTTGCGGCCTATCTGTAGTAGAGATCTGACAACCATCACCTCCACCAGTGACAGCACTGAAAATACACAGTGGATGGAGCAGTGTCTGAACTACAGTGTACAGAGCTGGAAGCAGACTGCTGACATCAACTGTCCATCAGGGGCCGGGCCCTCAGTCTGATATTGATGACCGTAACCCAAGGATAGGTCATTACCAATAAAGAGGCTTTCCAGGCTTTAGATCAGTCTATGGCGGTCGAGGGCAGTGAAGTCCCTGGTGGTTCAAGGCAATAAGCAAGTTTAAGCTGGAAATTCATGACGGTTAGAAACTAGAGGTTAAGAAAAGTAATTTACGTAAGAAAAATTGCAAAACAAAACTTGAATGACATTTACATTCACAACATAAGCCTGCAAAGGAAACAGCAATACGCATCACTATGTAGAACCTGCCGCAACGAGCATATCTGAAGGGAGAGGGACCCACTGTAAACTTTCACTGTTGGCTTTCCTTGAAGGAACTTACAACTTCCTCCCTCGGGACACTTCATTTGGTTCCAACTGGATTCAGTTTCAGGCCAGGGCTCTATGATACAAAAACGCCACAATTTGGCACCGGCAAAAACACCGCGGCAAGAACTGTGGCATTTTACAGTACCTGCAAAGTGGATAGGATTCTGCCTAATCCCATCCATACATTGCAGAAAAATATCTGCAGCAGTACTTGCGACCTGTAATGCCATGACTGTATTTTGCATTTTACATTCCTTATGTTGACCTTTTATATGATATTTATGCAAAAAATTTCAATAAAAACTATTGACAAAAAAAAAAAAAAATATCCGCAGCAGAAACTCTGCGATTTCAATAACCGTTGCATTTTTATAAATCACAGCCTGTCCGTTATAGCGACAGAAACGCCGGCACTTTCTGGATACTTATAATAGGGACGGAAAGTCTGCAGAGGAAAACTTTACGAACTTACTGCGAAAAGCACTGCTGCGGTCTTTTCCACAATGCTTTTTGGCTGCCTATGGAGCCAAAAGCAGATAACCCATACAGCAGGAGTAGACATCCTTCAGCTCTCCAGCTGTTAACAGTGGAACTAAAAGTTCCAGCATGCCTACTTGCTCTGCTGTTCTGGGAGCTACCCTTAATGCTGAATGTTGCTGATTCCAGGCCCCATGCACACGTCCGAGTGTGCATGCATGTGAGACAGTTTGCAGTGGAATGGACTCTGATGACACTTGGAGCGACATCCGCCTGTCATCCGCGTGCAATCCATGATGTACTTTCTATGGGTTCTTCCAATGCATTCTGCTCCTATGAGAGCAGGAGAGAACCTGCTATTTTCGTAGGAAAGGTCCATCAGACGCCCCCTCGGAGGAGCATTAGATGGCGAACTGTCATGTCCAAGGTACTGCCAATCCGTTCCCATGCAAGTGAATAGCTGCTGAACTACAACTGCATGGAATGGAACTGCATCAGTGGAGGTACTGTGGGGCACAACACTAGGAATCCATATTGGATTACATATGTTAAGGATGGTCTAAAGTACCAAATCCTCCCTGCCAACATATGGTAGTACTAGCCAGAGGGCCTCGTATGAGCAACGTATACCCTGCTCCAGGCGACTATCAAAATTGAATGCCTTTGATACAAAGCACCCATGCACTGTGCACTGGCAGTATAAAGTTAATGCCAACAGAGCCTGTACCCCTTACCACCTAACTCTAAAGGTGTGGTCCAGCATTAGAAAGTCATGGCCACTTGCCCATGGATGGTATTCTAGTATGGCAGCTCAGTTCTGTTAACGTTATTTGGATTGGACTGCAATACCACATACTACCATTGGTCAGGTGTGGCACCAGTTCTGAAAGCAAGCCATGTTTTTCTTATCCTATACAGCCCCACCACACTTCTAGTGCCTACAAGAGGAAGGCCATAAAACACATCCTCCGACATTCAAAGCTTTCCCAGGTTCTCTATACTAAAAGAGCCGACACGCCAGATCTACTGCTGACATTTCCGAATGTCACCGCTGCTTTGATTGCTTTTTTTTTTTTTTTTATCACCCTTTACCTTGGCTAGAAATTGCTTAAGCTAAATATAAGATGTGCAAATCACACACTGAATTTCAATTAACCTTCGCTGCGTACCAATGGCCTACACTGTGCAGGCAACCACCATTCTGCCGGATGTGCCATTTATAGGACTGTCGCCTTCTCCGTACATGGACACCAGAAGCACAGCAGGCGGCAACGGGGTACATTTAAGACATTCTGCGGGAGAAGTACAAAATCTCTACAGCGGCAGTCTATGGGTGACAAAATACCGATACTACATGCAACATGCCCCATCTACCCCTCCCAAGGGCATAAAACACATGGATGTGGCCACATAAGAGCTTGTGGGTGAATACAAGCGCTAAAGGACAGTTCAGATACCGCTGTAACAGTGTTGAGGTCTTTGGTTTTCATGAAGGGATCCCAGTAAAGACACCCAGTTAATGGAGAGTATTGATATCATTGGAGGGAAATAACCCATCTATGCCAGTTTTCGGTAACAGTCACATCTTTGGTGCATGGACCATTGTGCGCCTTGTACACCAGCGCAAGGTGGGTCAGGGTGGTGATGTCATAACCCAACAAAACTCCTGTCAGAAGACACCAGTCTTAATTCCCCCCCACCGGATCTTGCGTGTAATATATTTTTGTGCCAGGTCCTCCAGAGCTGCACTCACACAACCTGTGGACAGGTGTGGCGCTGTTTTTATGTTATAAATGCCCAAAATCATCACAAAAATCTAACAGCTGACCACCAGGGAGAACAAAACGGGTTAACCAAGCAGAAGGATTCAGAGATTTTTTTTTCTTTTTACGTGCGACATCAGAGTTTGCTTGCAGGCAGAGAAACACTGAGCATAAACTCAGTGGTCACGTCACATCCACCAATCTTCAAATCAAGGAGTATTATGTAACGGAGCGCTCGCAGCGAAGGACAAGTCATTCGAGATGGCAGCGTCACATCAATGCCTTATCTTATGATGTATGGAAGGGCGTTTGGCTTTCTTTTAGAAGGGCAAAAATAAAAAATTGGGTACAGTGCTGCCGAATGTTAGGCAAACATATGCTGTACCCAAATCATCCAGAGCATGGGTAGGGTATGCCACCATGTAGACATTTACAAGGCCCCACAATGCAGAAAAGCTGCTGCTTTCTCTGACGCAAACAAAACACACTTTCTGTAAAGGGGCCTTAGCTTAAGTGTCCTTTTCCAGATCCTAAAATCCAGGCCCTGTATCACTAGGGCAAGGATCACACTTACAGCAAAGTTATCCACTAAGGCTAGTGCTCTGGTCCCATTAACTACTTTCCATAAGGCCTCGTGCACACGACCCTACTATTTATCCACATCTGCAGATCAAAGTATTGAAGTATAATAATAATAATAATAATAATAATAATAATAATAATAATAATAATAATAATAGTCCTTTAATAGTCCCACAATGGGGAAATTCAGTGTGTTACAGCAGCAAAGATAAGCAGATACAAATACAAATACAACATGTACAGGAATGTTCCAAGGTGAGAGGCATTACATTAATAGCAGACAGACAGATAGGACGTAGCAGGGGGGGGGGGGATTTAACAGGCAGAGAGATATTTCAGTTCTCTGTGTGTAATGATCTCCGCTTAGGTCGGTGTTGGTTGTACAGCCTAACCGCGGTGGGGAGGAAAGACTTCCGATAGCGCTCCTTCTCACACCTAGGGTGGAGCAGTCGGTCACTGACAGTACTGCTCAGCGCGATCACAGTCTCATGCATGGGATGGGACTTCTTCTTCTGCATGGAGCTCACCACAGACAGTATCCTTCTGTCACCCACCACCTGCACTGGGTCCAGTGGGCTCCCCAGGACAGAGCTGGCCCTTCTAATCAGCTTGTCAAGTTTATTTCTGTCCCTGGTTGATATACTGCTCCCCCAGCAGGCCACTCCAAAGAAGATGGCTGATGCCACTACCGAGTTGAAGAAAGTTCTAAGAAGTGCCCCCCGGATTCCAAAGGCTCTCAGTTTCCTAAGCAGGTAGAGCCTGCTGTGGCCCTTCCTGTACAGGGCCTCCATATGATCTGCCCAGTCCAGCTTATTATTAAGAAGCAAACCCAGGTACTTATAGGTGTTCACAATCTCGATGCCCGTCCCCAGGATGTCCACTGGTTTAGGAGGGCTTCTGCCTTTGCGGAAGTCCACCACCATCTCCTTGGTCTTCCCTGCGTTAATCTTCAGGTGGTTTCGCTGGCACCAGTCCACAAAATCCCGGTTCAGTTCTCTGTACTCCCTGTCATCATCGTCTGTGATGAGACCCACTATTGCAGAGTCGTCAGAATACTTCTGTAGGTAGCAGCTGGATGAGTTGCACCTAAAATCTGCAGTGTACAGTGTAAAGAGGAAAGGGGCGAGAACCGTACCCTGAGGTGCCCCTGTATTACAGATCACTACAGATCACAGTATGCATTTCTATGGGCCCATACACAGACGTAGTTTATGGAGCTGTTCTATACCTGTCCATATTTGTGGCTCGTTCCATTCAATGTATGGTTTAGTGAAAGAGTACAGATAACACACTAATACCAATCCAAGTGTCACCCATGCTGTTATCACTGACCCATATACTGAACACAGTAGTGTGAAAGAGGCCTTAAAGGGTCTTCCACTTTAGAATGTGTTTGTAGTAGGCAGGTCACCCAGAACTAAGCCAGTGACAGGCACTAAGTGACCCCTATTGGAAGTTCCAGGTGTCAGCTGTCTTTCGCATGACTAAAGAACATGTCAACCCATCTCCCCTTCACCAGTATAAGGAATAGAGTTGCACAAACACCTTGGGCGTGCTGCAAAAAGATCTACAGCATAGCTTTTTTTTTTTTTTTTTAACAACTAGAAATCTTAGCCTGGGTGGGTGGGGGATCACCCTGACTCCATTACAGCGTTTGAGTTGCAGAGTGACACAGCGATCTTTGGTCACTTAACGAAAATTGTGGCCAAGGTCGCTGTGTAGCCCAAGTGTCTAATATTAGACAATCTCTATTATTTTCAAGGGACCTTTCCTTTAAGGAGATCACAGTGTATCCTCCTGTTGAGACCAACCGTCAGATGTAATCGGAAGGAACCTTTACGCCATGTTCACATCACTGTTTTATAGTCAGTTTTAGCCCGTTGGAGGACCAGAATAGACAGGCGGACTGCTAAAACTGTGGACAATGGTGCCCACCAGATCCCATTGACTAAACTGAAACCGCTGGATATGGTGGAGGGGGACCAGATTGCAGGACTTCTGCCCTACAATTTTTGGTGATCACTGTGATTTAAAGTCTCCAAACGGAGACTCACATTACACATTACTCCAAAGGGAGGTCTGTCGTGCAGGACAGGTTCGCAAAGGACTATTCGAAACAGGATTCCTATCTCTTGGTGTAAGTGAGAAGCTAAGGAGGATCCCCTCTTAACTCAAAAGTACCAAATATGGTTGGCTTCGTAACACTGGGTTCGTTGCACCGATGAAGATTGGACTTGCTTATTAATAAAACATTTTCAAAACTGGACAACCCCTTTAAAAAAAGGAGAAGTATCTTTCTAGCCAAGGCTAATGAGTTGGTATGTCCTCCCCATAATTGCATCAGTTTGCCAGGTACTCCAGATTGTGATCCCTACAGTGAGCGATGACAACCTTAATATACATATTCTGCAGGGTTTATGTAAAGTGTTGGCAAGATATAAGAAAGATACAAGTAAGATACGAGTATATTTTCTAAACAAGACACATTAACTTCAGATTAGTTGTACATTTCATCACAGGATAAGATTGCTTGGAGTCCAAAATTCTACCGAACACATTTTAGAGAAGGTGGATAACACAGATGGAAGAAAAACTACTGACAAAGCCATGAGGTCATCTACTGACCACACACAGCTTACAACGAAGCACCCAGCAAAGGAGCAGAGAGGACGAACAGATGGACGAGACTTTTGGCCACCTAAACCTATGACCTAATGAAATAGTTGCGCTTATGTTTGGCCCACCAGCTCTGTCAAACAGCATCCAAGATGATTCTTGCAGCACAAACATACCCAGAAACAATATAAAAACATTCACATAACTATCGAGGATGCAGAAGTCACACTTTGGTCTAGAGAGGACCGAAGGCTGCTCTGTTCCATAAAAAGGCATGAGGATTATAAATGGCACAAAGTAGGAACTCCATGGTGCACCTCAAACATCTAAACCAGGTTAATGCCATTACAGGACCCCAAAACGTAAAAAATATAAAAAAAATTTAAATTGGGAAATCTCAGGAATTGTCAAGTCCAACATCCCATCATTTCATTTGTGACCATCTCATGAAGATCCTTAAAAAGAGTGCCCCACACCTTGGACTCATTCTTGGGGCTGATGACCACATTTTTACAACACAACAAAGTATTACATAGCGCTCATTGACGTGATCGAGCTACCATTTAATAGAGCATCTGCAGTGAGTCCTGTAGAACATGAACAGTTTTCCATATTTACTAAGAGTGGGGTTCACCATAGGAGTCCCCTTGTCCCATATGATGCCCATAAATCCCAAGACATAAATGTGCTGTCTTGAGTGTATAAACCCCTTTAAACAAAGCAGCCTAATAATCCACTGCCTGTAACCCTAGAATAGCCAGGTCCTAGTAGTCATTTCACTCTGAATTTCACCACTTTTAAAGATAAAAGGTTAAATCTGCATGTTACACACTTCTTTTTAGCTAAATTTGCAAAGAATTTTTCCAGCGAACTCAACCGACCTTACAATATGGAATTTTGATGAAACACTACAAAAAAACCTCATGTATATTTTCTACCTTGTCCAGGCCTCACGGCATTAAAGGCTATAGGCTGACTTCTTTCAAGAACAGTGCCTCGATTGTCACAAGGTTGTGTGTGGTATTGCAGCTTAGTTCTAGCCACTTAGAGTTGAGCTTCAATACAAGTGGTGCAGTTTTTGGAAAAAAAGCAGCCATGTACAAGCCTTCAGAGATGCAGCATTTTTAGTTGGAGCGAAAACGCTGCGTTTTACAGAACCAGCAAAGTGAATGAGATTCCATTACTCATTCACAGATTGTAAGGGAAGTGGGGAATTTTGAGAAAAGCCGTTTTCAAAATTTTTGAAAATTGTTAATTTTTGCTGCGGAAACACAGGTGTTTGCCCCTATATATTGAATGGGGGAGAAAGTTGCAAAAACACACAATACATCTTGCATTTTGCTATGTGCAACCTTAGAGCCTCACGAGATTTGTTTCGGGAGGGTCTGGTCTCTGATTCTTTTTAAGTCAAAAGTTCGGTACGAAATGGAAGTGGAATTCTTATACTCTGGGGTCTCTTCCCTTAACTCTTTTGGGCCTACTCACAGAGTCCATCGCCTCGGTGACGTTACACACCCAGGGTTGCAGCTGAGGCCCGATCAGAAGCCTCAGCATTTACCTGTCTAGTTGCCCATAGCAACCACAGCTTTCATTTTTCAAGAGCACCATTTGACAATGGATGCTTAGCAGAGATTGGTTGCCATGGGCAACAAAGTTTGATAAACGCCCATTGACCTATTTACTGCCAATTCTCTTGTAATTTTCATGTGAAATGATCCCCAAGACGCTCTGCGCCTGCTCCATCAGTAGCAATCCTGTGTCACTGAGGTGTCGCATTTGCTGCAGCCCAGGGTGGGACATACTGGTGTATACAAAGCAGTCGCTGCTTCTCACTAGTAGGTCATTATGGACGATTTTATCTAATTCCTCCCCAAGGCAATCCTTGGTGTATGAAGGATCAAATTATTGATTTGTCTGATGCCTCAAATAAGGTTATCAGCCAGTTTGCTGCTATATAGTGAGCTGGCATGTTGGGAATCAGGAGGTACCGGGTTATAATGAACAAAGATGGAGCCCCACGTCTGCGCCATGATTGAGTCAGCACTTCTGTAAGGGAGCTGAAAAGTCTCAGTCTATTAAAACATGGACAGGAGTGGGGGGGGGGAAATATATATATATATATATTTACAAATTTTGCCTCCAAAAATGGCAGCCATGGAGAGGCCACTATGTACCTTGCTGTGCCTATTTTATATTTTTACATTAGGTAGCGGGATTATCTGCATATCCATCCTATAGGAACCTGTTAAGTGACAATTTCACCTCTGATCCTCATTTATTACCAGGCTGGGCCCATGTTGTAGCTGTGAGATAAGGGAAAACAAGGCACATTACAGCCTCGGAGCCGCCGCAGACCTGCTATTCCCAAGGTCATATATCTATTCCCCACGCTCCTCACCGTTCTAAATAAGGATGTAATAGCGCCTGCAAGACATCAATCGGACAGTCTCCTTAACCATACAGAAGGGCCCTCAGGGACGCAAATCCCTGAATTTTCTAAGGCGGTGATAACAGGGATTAGTTTACTTTTCATCAGTCAACCATGACAAAAGGGAATAATGAGAATCAACTAATATATTTTTTAATTTTTTTATACAACTAAAGAAAAAAAAAATATCCAAAAATATAAATTTAAGCTAAAAGTTTAAAACAAAAAATTATAGAAATTTTAAAATGTACCATGTGACAAATTTAAAGGGGTTTTTCCCAGGTTTATTAATTGATCACCTACCCTTAGGATAGGTCATCAACTGGAGAAGAGAGAAAAAAAAAAGTTGGTAGGTGTCCAAAAACCACGAGCCCTGCAATCAGCTGCTTGAAGAGATGGCAGCGGTCAAGTGAGGCCTCAGAAATCCAAGCACAGCGCCATACATTATATAGCAGCAGTACGTGGCATAACAGCTTAGCCCATTCATATAAATGGGACAGAGCTGAGAACAAGCCATGTGACCATTGATGCAATGTTTGTTTTGCAGGCCATGTGACTCAGAGCATCACTGCTGCTTTAAACAGCTGATCCGCAGGGGTCTTTGTATTGGACCCACGCTGATCTTCAATTGATGACCTACCATAAAACCCATTTAAGAACTTTGATCACACCACAAAATTACATACAACACACCATAAAATATATCAAGTCAAAAAAAAAAAATCGGCCAGACACGACCGTAAAGATACCAATAGCTTTTAATATGTGATGCAGCAGGGGCCAAGTTTAGTAGGACTACAGCACAAGCGACTGACACATGACCCTCATGGTAACCTCCCCCCACACCTATACAGAAGCCTTGTAGGAAGGGATTTCCTACAGATGAAGGTTAGGGAAGCCGCTTCTTTACAGCTGACAGCTGTGTCTCAAGTAGTCTTGGACGTCATAATCGGCTTTTAGAAATGGGATGGTGAGCAGACAAACTTAGAGGAAGGCTTCACTTGTGGCCTCATGGCCATATTACTGATCTATGTCCATCGGCAGTCAATGAGCTCAGCCCATACCTGCGTGTACCTCCAATTTCAGACACACTGATTGATCATATGCCATATAGGAAGCATAGCTTCAAGAGGCAAATATCTATACTACAGTACACTGCAAGGGCGCCATAAGTGAAGAGTGCAATATGGCTCCATTGTACGAAGATGAGCGCGTCACCTGATCACAGGGTTGCTAAAGCGCTCGTCGTTGAGCCAATCCTCGTTATTGCCAAGGTTACCAACCATTGCTGCCAAGGAAACGTATTGGGCAGCATGTACTACTACATGTAGCCCTACACATTCCTGTGGATGGGGACCCCCCTCCATGGATATGGGGACCCCCCTCCATGAATATGAAGACCATATTCACTTATAGACTACAGGGATAGGGTGTAATCTGAGATGAAACCCTTTAAGGACCCTTGAGATTGTGGGTGACCCTTTCACGGCCAGTTGACTTTTAGGCCATGTTGCTTAGCAACACAGAAGGTACCTGTGGGTGACAAGTGTGATGTTGATCTATGGAGTCACCCACAATAAAATGAAGTACTACCCACCCTAGTTAAGGGTGGAAAATAAATAATTTTTGGATCTCTTTTCCCAAAAACACAGTGGAGGGAAGGAGGGCGTTGGTTAGGATTTAACAGTATACAGCGAATATTAAACATTCCCAACATCAACCAAAATTCTACCCTGCCCTCACCCCCCACGTGGCCCATTCTTCAACCCATTTCCTTTCAGCTGGCCAGCCCAGCAGTGAAAGTGTTAACACTAAAATAGGCTGCAGATTGTTAATATAGGGTGGGGTCCTCAAAAAGATTAGCCTTTAACACTTTCATGACTGAACAAGACTACCAGCAATGGGTACAAAAAGCATAAAAGATGCAACTTTTTAGTGCCAGAGTGAAAGAATTGAAAATGAAAGGGGAGGGGGGATTGTCTGACCGATTATTAATTTCTGGTTAATCTTTAACTATGATCAGGGTCATCTACAAAAGCCGTGCCAAGGCTGCCTGGAAGAAAAGCAAACAGGAAGGAATAGACAGACAGGCCTACAGATCTGTATCGCCCTATGTGCAGTTGGAGCAGCCTTTAGTACCAGGAAGGAGCTGATGGACCACAAGCATATAATGCAGATGAAGCAAGGGTTTCCAAATGTCAGACTATGACCCTACAGCACAACTCCCAGCATGAACGGATGTTGAGAATTGTAGTACTATAGAAGTAGGAGAGTCATAGGTTGCAAACTACAACTGTAATCCAAAGACAATCCAGTGGCCTGTCATATTTTACATGCTGGATCCAATTCGGGCTCACAATGAGGTCACTGGTAGTAACCCCCACAATACACACGATCATTACATAAGAACGATTAGTCCTATGAAAAGCTCACACACAACCCATTGTGACATCACCGCGAGCTGTGCCAAGTGAAGATCCCAGATTTGCTATGCCTGACAAACTCAGCTCTGCTACATTTGTACAACACATAGCAGGGAACAATAGGGACATTCTACTGCATGCAAATACAACCCTGTTGAACTCTGCACCATACACTAGGCAAAGGAGGTAGAGAAACAAAGAACAAACAATATAAAATTCCTCGAAGGCACAAGTAGAGCAAAAGCAGCCATTTGTTTACTAGGATACAAAAATAAAAAAAACAAAAAAAACAAACAAAAAAAAAAAAACACACACAACATCCTAAGCATTGTGGGTAATAGAATCCCATTTGTCGCCTTCAAACATGAAACAGGTTTGACACCCTGAATTCTTCAAAGCCTCCACCCTACAGAACAAACCTTCTGTAAAGATCTAGGAGTGGTGGACCTCTTTATATGCAAATCGGGTTCGTAAACCAGCCATTGTTTCTGGCCTGGGACAGGGTGAAACATTAACATACAGAATAGATCCCAACATGGTCTCATAAAATGAACTAAAAAAAAAAAAAATTATATCACTGTTGCATACATATAAAATCACTAAAAATTCAAAGTTTAGAAATTGAACATTTAAATTTAGACATTTAAATTTAAAATTACATTAAAAAAAAAATATATAAATAAAAAGCGACAACATATAACGGTTATACTGGTGGCTTTAATAAACCCAGAGCTGCCGCAGTCTGACTGCTGCACAAAAAACAGGAAATTCATGAATATATCTGATCTGTAGGGAGCAAGCGACCCAAAGTTGCTCTCTTACTGCTACCCAAAGGTTTCCATGTACCATACGAATGACATATGCCAAGCTCTATAGGTTTCAATAGAAAAACGTAGAAATCTACTAGAATATCATGTGCTTTAAAGCCCATCCCTGGTAGCAAAGGGGTTAAATAGATCTACCCCTTTGCAGAGCAGGTTTTAGTGTAACTTACATTTTTCCGCCGCCAAGGGGAAAAAGTTCCAGGCGTGCATTCTAAGCACCAAATAACCACTAGATGTTATTTCCTTCTGACGAACTTCAAGCCACTGCTTTAATTTTTTTAAAGTGCCAAAAAAAAAAAAAAAAATATTTGCAAAAAATTTTTTTAGCGTCCCAGAGGTGGAAAATATCCCTTCTTTGTACCAGCAATACTCGTAAATCCTATGGCAGGCAAGGACTTGAAACTATCTGATGTACAGATGAAACATCCATTCACAGGTCCTTAGAAATAAAGAAAATCTCCAAAAATAAAATCCACAAAAATCATATTTTTGAATTTCAGAGTAAATTCATTTTTTTGCTGGTCTCTCCAGGAATCAGCAATGGCAAATCAAGTATTTTTTTTGCTGATCCTAGCAGTATTTTTTTTTCCCTTCGCTCGAACAGATTTTATTTCCTCTCTTGGAAAGTTCTTTCAAAAAAAAAAAAAAAAAAAAAATTTTTTTTACACAGCCACACACACTATTTTTTTTTTCATCTGGGATTATGATCTCAACTTAATGTGGTTGTACTGCCAAGGGGTGGGGGAAAAAAAAAAAAAAAAAAAAGGGAGGGCAGGAGTGTAAGCCAGTTCCCTTTTCAGCCTGTAAAAAAAAAAAAAAAAAAAATTTCCTCCGCTAGGAAACCAACATGTGTCAATTGTAGTGGAACAACTCATTTAACCCCTCTTCTACCAGGCCCTAGGCCCACTTCCAACCGGCAACAACAGCGTTAAGCCCGAACCAATATCAAAAACACAAAAATATTCCTATCAAAAAAATTAAAAAAAAATAGAGTTTTCCCCCGTATTACCTGCAATCCACAGAATGTCCAGAGACAAGTTTTATGCCTGATACTCATGCAGCCATAACCCAAATCCATGCAAAATGCACAAAAAAAAAAAAAAAAAAAATATATAAAATTTTTACAAAATCAAGGGGTGCAGAAAACAAATATTTGGGAAAAAAAAATGTCAAGAGAATTTAGAGCAATGCAGATAGGATTCCGCCAGCTGTTAGTGCACCGCATAACGCTCCATCAGCATAGCTGGGATATAAATAATCCTTTTATTCTGCATAGGGGGAAAAAAAAAACCCGCACTCACTCCTCATTGACTCAGACACACAAAAGCCAGAGAGGAATGAAGCCAGGGATAGAGGGAGAGGAGGGGGATGGGACATGCAGCTCACACAACAACAATGTATCCACAAAGTAACAAGAAAAGAACAATGAAATGAGTTTTAATGTGGCATGAGCATTACCTAGAGGCAACCCCTTGTTTAGCAAGTGAGAACTTCCCATTGAGGTGTGTGTCCAGCCTCTCTAAAAATGACTGAGATATGGAAAATTAATCCCAAGCATATGGCCGCCACTTCAATTTTTCCCAGAAGTAAGACACACACACACAGGCATACACACTGCCCAAATGCGACTGTCTCTGCAAGAGTGGGAGAGGCGGGGAGGGGAGGAGACAACTTCTGCCACACAAAAAATCTGATGGTTCTCGGCTGCTGCTGCACAAGGAAAGGCGGGAGGGAGGCAGCAGGAAAAAAAAAAGCCATCACTTATTTCTCTGGCTATTTATAGCTTTCTATAGCACCAACTTATTCTGCAGCGCTGTACGGATAGTCATCACTACTGTCACTAGTAGGGCCCAATCTAAATCACTAGGTCTTTGATATTTTTTACGTCGATTTCTACATTCCAAAGACATATTGATAGGGAATGTAGATTGAGAGCCCTATATGGGACAGTGACTGAATGTCTAAAGCGCTGCGGGATATGATAGCGCTATATCAGTACGGAAATTTATATATATATATATATATATATATATATATATATATATATATATATATATATATTTTACACACACACATATATTTATTTTATTATAATGGGTTAAAGTATCAGAGATCAAGGAATTTTTGTAGATGTAATACCCCCGGATTCTTGTATTCTACATCTCTTTGGCAGGTAGTTACTATTATTTTTGGGTGAGGGGACATCCTGGGGGTTCACCCTTCACCTGTAAATATGCTTGGTTTCCTGGGTTGTGGGAGTCACAGGCAACTAGGTTTTCTAGTGTCAGAAATAGGAATAATAGAAATGAAAAAAAAAAAAAAGAAAATACACGCAGACAAATGTACAAGTCTGAGAATTCGTCAGAATCTACGTTATTTATCCCATTTAATTCTAATCAGAATATGATTTTTAGATTACTCTAAAAATATTATAAATATAGTCAGAATGGGGACGCATTCACATTAGGTGTCTAAGCTGCTCTTCTGGTGAGATGTAGGACCAAAAAAAATGGAACAAACAAAATCGATCCATTTAATGACTGATAATGGATCACAAGTGATTCTATAGACTAGAATGTCAAGTGTCATTTTGTCAGACATATATAAAATATAAAAATATATTTTTTTTTATTTTACACCACCTTGCTTTTTGTGCATTAAAATCAAATTCTGTGAATGGGGGCTATTCGTGACCATTATTTTGACGGTCCGTTGTAACAAACCATGATAATATAGGTCATGTTCTATTTTTGTATGTTTTGACGGATCCCATAGTGTATGGAGGGATCCAGGAAAATGGATGCCCCTTGGGTGCAGCACCTTGGTCATCTGAATGTAGCCCAAATACAGAGCTATTCTTTCCATCAAGACTATTAATACAATGTGGAACCTCAAGTTTGCCATTATAGGTCAATGGGGCCATCAGGAACCACCGGTACTAGTCCTGCGGAGCAGTTTTAACCATAGGGTAAACTGTGCACTTGTACTAGGCCCTATGGTAGTAGGAGCCCCCTCAGCAGGACAGCAGTGGTGGATCCCAATTTCAGCTCTGCATCCTTGGGACGCAGAGAGGAATACCATAGTGGAGCGCAGAGCCATCAGCTCCAACATTCAGGCCTCTATTAAGGGTGTCTGAGGCAGGGAGGCTCAATGAGCGCAGAACCAGACATGGGGGGGGGGGAATTATATTTTGTCTGATTGGTCATTGGGGGGGGGGGGACATCGTATGGAAGCTCTAAAGAGCATTAAACTATATACACACCATAGCATATTATGTGGGGCATTATTCTATAAATTGAAGGGCACCATTACTGTTAGGGTACAAAAGAGCATGGCCGAAATGGGCAGTGTTAAAGGGGACATTGGTGGAGAGCAGGGCACAGCTTAACACCGTTTCACTTCAGCATGCCGCCACATGTGTGTCTGTCATCTGACAGCAGCAGTGATGGGGGCCCACAGAAACATTTAAAGGGGCATTCCGAAAACAGAAACACTGCCTGATAACTGATACTTCCGTCTAGTGCAAGGTCTGAAGGGGGGAGTGCATGACTAACCCCAGTGTTAGGTACCTCGCTCTGGACCCTGGACTAGGCCTAACAGTATAACTTTTGCCTGATGTGTTCCCTTAAGTAAAGCCGTCCTTCCCGGATGAACCACACGTATTAGTCAAACCCTAACTCTACTGCCAAGAAACCAGAAATTATAGGGTCACTGTCAGGTCTCATAGCAATGATATAGCTGCTGTGGCTATTGGCAGGGTAACAGTACAAAATTTATGTTTTTCTAGGAATTATGGACAGAGATGTCAAAGTCACTGCGCGCCCTTAGGCCCCCCAGGAACTCGCTTCATGGCATCCATCCACTAAAAGCCCCAGAGCGACCACACAACCCATGGAATGTATCCTGCCTGCCAAGTGGACGCTACAAATTAATAACCCCCTCCAGTATACGGAGCCCTGGATATATAGCCGTGAGGTGGAGGGCGAAGACACAGCATGAAATATTTTTGGTTTTCTATTTCTAGCACTTCCTGCGAAATTTGCAGTTTCATTCTCAGTCCTCAGATGTAGATGTAGAATATGGGTGTAACACAAATGATCAGTCATCTCCCCTACCATGACAAATCCCCTGTGGATCAAATTCTGGAACATCTTTCCTTATAACTAAATTGTGCTGTTCCTCTATTGTTCCTCCTAGAAATGTATAAGGTTACAAGAAGAATGGTTAATTCAGTTATCTAAGGTTGCATCCCTGTCCTCAGCTCTGATTGGACAGCGAGTGTACAATGACACCCACCAACT